>CM027853.1:37114423-38314423 GCA_016097595.1 Eucalyptus pumila
TATTTGTCTTGCGAAGAATCCGATATTTCATTCAAGGACAAAGCACATTAAGTTAAAATATCATCAAATTCGTTAGTTGATAGATGATGGGACATTATCATTGAAGAAGATTCTAGGTGCAAAAAATCTAGCAAATATGTCAACAAAGGTTGTTACTATTGAGAAACTAAGGTTGTGGATTGCCTCAGTTGGCCTCCATGGTAAGTGATAAGGGAGACCGCTGCACTGGGACAATTCGGGCTACAAAGATAAAGACTATAAAAGATTATTACTATTTTTTTTTTCTAAGATCAGCCTTCAAGTAGGAGATTGATGAAGTTGTGGACTTTGATAGAGGAAAATAAGGTTCAATGGTAGAAACAATTTATTTTAGGTAGTTACCCATCCTATCATGTTAAAGTAGACGATAAGATTTTTATTGTTGCTAACGGCATGCGTGTAATTTCCATATCAATTATGTATGTCCTAAACTCCTGCTATATATAGAAATGATATCTTTTATGACTGTAACGCTAAAACTGGTAACCCCCAAACTTGTAGCACTGATGCTAATAGTGGAAAGATTACCTAGTATGGCACCATGATTTTTCTTGTTTCCTGATTTTGGGAAGGGTTTTTCACGTAAAAAATTCTTACTTGTTTTCTTCTATTTTTCCTCTTCATATATTCGTGTTCCTAACATGGCCGCGCCAAGGAGCACACAATCGGCCAACTATGGGTGGCGAGTGAGCGGGGTGCGAGAACGAGATTGATGAAACACAGCTGAGGCAAGGACGGAGGAGAGGAAAATTTAGGGAATATTTAGGGTTTTGAGTTGATTATTCGTAAAGCCTAGGGCATTTAAGTATACATACATACACACACATACATACCCTTGTATCTCACTTTTTGATTTCTCCTTCTGCCATCATCGACATATTACTTAATATTGCAGTACATTTTAACTTTAAATAGAAAGATAAATGTAAAATGACTAAATAAAAAGAATAACATTGTAAAGTTAAAAGAAAGAAGTTAATTAACAGTTTCCACGAAAAGTGCACTCAGCGAAGTTCCACAGTTGAACAGAAAAAGAATTATTTCTCTCGTTTTTTTTTGCTAAAATTTGAATAAACTGTTTTTAAGAATAGCAAATGTTCATTTCAAAGTGACTGCTTTCAAAATGAATTCATATAGCAGTTAAAAGAAGAAGAAGAAAATGTCAGTATTTTATTTCGCCATTCAATTAAAGAAATTGCTTTCATTATTAATTCATTATAACGCCAAAGAATGAATGAAATTAATCACACACAGGTAGGGCGTGCATGAAAATTAATTTATGATAACCAGACGAGGCCTGATTAAGAAGTAAATGAAAGGATTTCAATCCCTTCAATAAGATTTTCATCTTTGGCAATTTTTTTCTAACCTTATAATGAAAGATACATGTCAATATCACTTCTCATCATAATAAAAATAATTCAATTAACTTATTTTATATATTTTTGATCTTCAATTGAAACGCAACATGTGTCGATTATATGTATACCAAAACTTTATGAGCTCATATCATAATCATTGAAATGTTTATATGATAATATTTTTCCTAAAAAAAGTACAAAGGAGTAATATAATCGTATGAGCCATTTTATCAAATCTTTGACAGGATGGGGGATATTTAGCATACAAGCTTCTATTCATTATAATCAACGTAAACACATGCCAATATCATTCTAGAATCTTCTTCTAATAACATCAATTCCGTAAATGCTTATGAGAGAGTGTGATAAACATTTATCATATTGTCAAAAGTTGGAATTAAGGGAATGTTCTCATGTAATTATTAAGTGACACTTAACTTTACCTCTACAATTGGTATGTATGTAATAAGCGATATTGCATAACTGCACCACATGACCCATAATTGAGATCAAGCCATGAAAGCCTTCCTTCAGGTCCATTTATTGAAAATGGATTTAAAATAAATCATTTAAGTTCGAGGACGACATTAAATAATCTTATATAATTAATTGAATGACAATATTGAATATTTTTCTATAGGTTTTTTTTTTTTGTCGGTCCTACTATAATCCTACTCTAATACTCACTTAGACTTTTGTCTATGGTCATTGTTTTGGGACCCTTTTTGTCAATGTTCTCACTCAGACAAATTCCCCGATCGAGGTAGATCCTTTTGCAAAATCTCCACCTCGACGGAAAAAGGATAAGATGTTCCAAAGGTACTTAGACGGAGATTCCTTCCTTGATACTCTTCGTGAACGTAACAAATACCAATTCATGGTTTCTTATGCACCACCTCCACTACCGTGAGTCACATCACACATCCCAGCCTCACCGCATCTACCAAAAACACCACCACCATCTCCTCCCCGTAAAAGCAAGTCCTCTCTCCATTCTATAAGCCAATCCTTAAGTGGGCTAAGAAGCATTCTTACCCTCGAAGTTCCGGGTAAGAAGCACCATCTACTCTTCTATCGCTTATGTTTCAGATACTCGACTTTCCTCCTCTTGTCAAGGAAAGTTCTAAACTCTCATTCCCCGCGTAAGAGTTTATTGATCCTCATGGTGTATCGCCATGTTCCTAAAATCCCTACTCCCACCGATGTGGATGAACATGGAAAAAAGAAAAAACCTCTCACACTTAAGTCGTTTAAATTAAATCGTGCATCATGTTACAAGACAAAACAATGCCTTCAAGGCAATTGACTCCAAAATTGGAAGTGTGCAACAAGATTCCAAGGTACATGAAAGTACCAAGAAGATACTTTCTTCGACCTTAAAAGGCTTCACGCCTGAATCAAAGACAACATCTTGGGTACCATTATCTCAAAATCCATGTACCTTAAATAAAAGCTCAAACCCAAATCCAAATTAGCCTTCTTGAAGAAGGAAGGTTCGACCATTTGACCCATTTGCACCTCCCGGTCAAATCAAGATTTACCCCCACCACCTCAAAAAACATCCATTTTTGCCACTATTCCAACAGATCCCATGTAAGAGAACCGTATGGCCGACTTACGAAATCGATCAAACCCCGCGAAGGAAAAGGGGAAAGAAAAGCATCACCCTAAAAGGCATCACCTACAAGATCAAGTTCCATTGTCATAAGAGAAAGGCCGTATGTATGATGCTATCAAATCCATTAGAATCTTTTCTAAAGGATTTAGGCACCCAGAACCCGACTCGTTATCCAACAAACAACAACCCGATCCTCCCAAGACTTTGCTCCTGAGCAAACTTCTCATGATATTGAAACGTGGCATCTCTTTCTTCCTCTTCATCCTTCTCAATTCCTACGCCGGATACCCTCCCCTTTGCACCGGTCACTTCCATCGATTCATGGTCGAATTTTATGAAGATATGGAATCAAATTATTCGGACATAGAAATGGGTCGATAAGCAATCCTACACGTAATCCTACTCAAAGATGTGTCCTCGAAGATCAAAACAATTCTTCACCATTGATGATATTCCCTATCATAAATGGCCGATAAGGCTTGAAGAATTTCATACATGGCTAAAGACCCGCCTATCACCAATCATGATATGAATGATGTCTTGTACAATTTCGTAAGATTTACAGTGAAGCTTAAAGTTCGTGGCAATCACCGTAACCAGACCAGATTCATTTTCTTCGATGTCACCTAATTTCAGCCATGCCCTAACTCTCTTATATCATGTCTTTGTGGGAAAACCCGGTGATCTCATAGAGATAAAAAGAAGAGAGTTTTTTGAAAGACGATGCTGCTCCTCCTAAGAAACATCTTGATAAGCATTTTAAATTAATGCTTCAAACCTTTTATCAAGTTGGAGCGTACCCAAATTTGAAGCATGTCTTTCTTACTTCTATCCCGAAGGAACTATCCCAGATGGTTGAAAGATCATTCTTTGGAAAACAAAGGCGGGTACAAGATATTCCCTTGGGAGAAATACAGCAAGAAATCCATCTATGCCTAGAAGAATTATGCTTAAAACGCAGGATGGTACAAACATACATCACGTATGACAAACGCCTCGACCCCTGCTCTCCCGTGAGCTGAAAATTAAATGCTCAAAGAAAGACTCAAGATGGTACATGTGGCAAGTATTCTCAAGAAGAAACACTACAAGAAGTTTTGGATAAAGAAATCCAAACATGGCTCCAAGCATTTCGAAAAAGAAGAAATGACGATATCTACGCAAAAGAAAGGATCACACAAGCCACAAGAAATCAAATCGTTGCTACATTTGCAATCAGAAAGGACATTTTGCTAAAAATTGTCTTCAAGCGAGAAAAAGGTCAGAATCATCTAATCCATCATATTAAGAACGAAATGGGTATTTCTCTCGAAAATGATGATATTGAATCCTTATTCTTCGTCGATGAAGAACCATCCGAACAAACTCTTTGTGCAATTCCTCTTACCAAACTTCCAACAGATCGAGCCGACACTCGCAGTCCGAAGAAATTTTCCATATATCACCATCATCTCCGTAACCAAACCTTGACATATTTTCAAGTCAAACTCACCGTCCACACTTTCCGTAAAAATCCTCACATCAAAGTTTGCCAAACCTATCACCGTTATTGCCTCTATCACAATGTGAGCAAGTTGTTCCATCCTAGATACCAAAATTCTTCCCGAACTCGGACCCCTTACATCCGATACTTCACTTCCGAGAGATACTTTCTCCACAAATGTCGAACACTTCGTAATCGGCCCGCTTCTTCCTGCAAGGTTCCATAATTGCAAAGATTTTTGGATTCAACCTTCCCACAAAGATCCATAATTGGGTGGGACATCATGACTCAAATCTCTCGCCTTCAGATCATTCCCCGAAAAGGTCTTAGATATAAAGACCAATTCTCTCGAAGTTTGTTAATATCCAGAGACTCTTTTCCATCCAAATGAGTCTACTAGATCCATTATGCGTAAGTTGTTAGAATCTTGTTCGTAATCCCATGCGTAATTCGCCCAAAAGTGTTCTCATCCTTTTACGGGAAACCCCAGTTCTTTGTCTGCCTTCCTTTCAAGAAAATGAAGACATAAACCCAACCAAGGCAAGCCACATGAAACGGGGTTGCAACATTTGGTTCTAGCTCAAAGTACGTTCTAACTTTTGCAACAAGGCCTTATTGAAGTTTCTCGACTCATAATGGGCTTGTGAAGCCTTTATGTCAATAAGCTGCCATTGAAACAAAATGAGGAAAAATGAGATTGGTAATCAACTATCAACCTCTCAATCTTTTCCTCCAAGATGATAAATTTCCTTTTACCATCTAGAGATTCTCTTTTAGTGGTCTAACCAAAGCCCACATCTATTCTAAATTCGACCAAAGCCGGATTTTGGCAATTGGGCATTCATCCCGAAGATAGATCCAAAACAGATTCTCGTATTCCTAACCAAAGACTTCCAATGGAAAGTTCTTCCTTTGGCTTAAAGGTAGCACCATCCCTTTTCCAAAAGGCCATGTGCCGCATCTTCCAACCGATTCTATCAAGTGCAAATTGATACATTGACGATATTCTCTTTACAAATTCCGATGAGCACACACCGCCAACTCCTTGAGCAGCCAGAAATCAGTAAAAAAGCATAGGTATTATGCTTTCGCAAAGGAAGATGAATATTGCCTAGACAATTGAATTTCTTGGTATGCACCTTAACAAAGGTACATATTACCCAGGGCCACATATCGCTCAAGAATTATTGAAGTTTCCTCAGACAACTTCACAACAAAGCAAGTTCAAGAATTTCTCGGGATAATTAACTATCTCTGTGGTTTTGTCCCAAATATTGGAAAGCTTCTAATTCCTTTGCAATCCATGCTTAAGAAGAATTCCCCACCTGGGAAAAGCTCGCACTCAAAGCGCCGAACTCAAAGAGATTATGCGTAATCTCCCACCATTACAAATACCATCAACAGCAAAATGATTCTCCAAACTCGACGCTAGTGATGAATACCGGGGCCGTCTTTTTGAAGAAATTGATGGTAAGAGACTCCTCCGGCTCATAAAAGTGGAAAGTTTTCCCAAGCCGAAATGCATTACCATTCCACTTTCAAAGAAATCTTAGCAAGAGAAAATGGAATCAAAAAATTTGAGTTTCATCTCATTGGCCACCACTGGTAGAATTAGACATGGCATCTTTCCCGATGACCAAGTTTAAACAAATGATTTCAAATTCCCAACCTGCTTCGATGGGCTGAATGGTTTTCAAAATACTCCTTTGAAACTAAGCATATTCCCCGGAAAGAAGAATGTACTTGCTGACTTCTTATCAAGGCCAAAAGCACCAGCGAGATCAACATGTATATCAAAAGGCCTCGCTTCCATATGCTCAACCATGGAGTAAAATACAAAATCGAGAACATCAAAGATTTACAAGGAAATATCCCCGGGAGATTATTCAAGAATCTTTAACGATGTACTTTGCCGAGAACAAGAACCTCATGTGCAAAGTCACACGTACCTATTCGCATTCAATGAAGTTCGATTCTTTATCCTTTTGGGTTAAATATGAATTATCCATTCATTCATCCTCTTATCTCGGAAGGAAGATGATTTCCCGAAAACTCAAAAACGTTATTATGGTACTTAACCAATAAGTATCCGATAGCTTTTGAAATCCCAACCGTAAGATTCATTGCCAACCTCACAAGGATATTCCTACCGGAAGAAACATTGAAAAAAGAATGTGATAGAAATCTTTTAGAATTTCTAAATTGGTTTTATCATCCTACATGCTAGAAACAAGACTTGGAAAAAGAACTGAGATCTATGATGCCAAATCCCGATCCATACCATTCTCGTTTTCCGACGTCCTGAATTTTTTAGGCAAATAATGGTAGTATTCTCGACGCACCATTGGAAATAAGAACCACATCCTATAAACCTAACTTGAATACCGAGAAGCCCTGATTTACAAATCTTATCCTAGATCTGTTCGACTTTGTGAACATGAATATCGAGAACTCCGAGAGATTCCCGTGCCAGAAAACAAGACTATTCCCTAAGATGTTTGAATAATGCACCACTACGTGGGATCATTATGACCTAGCACCAAGCTAAGGGAAGCACTTGGACAATACGGACAAGTTTCCTCATCGTCCCAAGAGCCCTAAATGACAAGCGAATATGACATCAATCAAATCCACCCAAAGACCCTATGCACGCTTTGGAGGACCGGCTCCCAGGATCCCTACGAACAATTCCAAAGCATGGACACATCTTTTCTACGCAGAGCCATCCAACCGGCCTCAACAAGAATTCCCTGATCCTCAAGAAGATGAAAATACAAACCGGGCTGAAGAAGAACATCACATCGGGCTCATGAACAAGATCTTCATCACGGCGCCGAATCAAATCCTCTCACCCGAAGACCTTGAAGCCCTTGAATGAAATACGTAGGCAGACATCTCCTAAGACAAGCTCGATGACTCGGTTTGTAGCTACAATGCTCGTGACGGAGACGGGGACCGAAGAGTCCGTGCAGTTTTCATCAGAAGAAATCACCGTTCACTTTTACTATAGCACTAATTGGCCAGGAAATGTCTTGTTCATGGTACGATCGTTCATAGTGTACAATACTCCCTTTCTAAGTGCCCGTTTGTTTGACCCATGAGCCAGGCCCCGTGTGTGTCCTTGTGACTTTATTGCCTATATAAGGCGAGGATGGATGTAATGTTTTGGGTGAGTCCCCCGAAGTAAAGTGTGTGCTTTGTGAAAATCTCTCAATGGCTTTCTAAACTTCCTCTTCTTCTCCAAATTTTAGATCCTTCAAGAAACGCACTTGGGAGGTTAGAAATGTTTCCATCCCGGCATCTCCGAGTGTCTCTGTGCCTCCGAACCAGCGGTTGAGTGGTTTCATTCGGCTGTCTCCTGCAAGAACTGATTGTTTGTTGGGTAAAATTTACTCTCCTTCCCTGGTTCCTAAGTCTGAGCCCATACCAAAATCCACTCCCTAAATGAATCGCCCCCACCCCAATCCCCGAAAATGTGGATTAACCCTCCACCTCCTCCTTCCAAAAGCGAATGGCCACCGGGCGCGAACTCCCAATAATTATATAGGTTAAAAATTAAGTTGAACATTAACAAAAAGCTTTAGAGATTATATTAAATAAATAAAATTCATGAACTTCATTTCATATCGATTATAATTAGGGTATTGTATTTGAATAAATTAAAAATTCAAGATCACATTATGATCGAGTCAAATTTCAAAACCAATTGTGCTATTTTCTTATCTTGTGAACGAGTTCCCAAAGGACGTCCATTAAATAAAAAAATAATAAATTCTACGGTTTTCAATATACTTATTCTTTTAGTGCACCAAAATCTTATAAATACTTGAATTTGTGAAAAGTAAACCGTTGAAACTTCCCACCCGTCATTCTTCCTCTCGCCTTTTGCCCCCCAACCGACGGCAAGCTC
The DNA here is from genome assembly GCA_016097595.1 of Eucalyptus pumila. NCBI lineage: Eukaryota > Viridiplantae > Streptophyta > Magnoliopsida > Myrtales > Myrtaceae > Eucalyptus > Eucalyptus pumila. The sequence goes on from CM027853.1 coordinate 37,122,835, forward strand.
TCTCTCTCTCTCTTCCCCCGATTCCCACTCAACTTTCCTTTCCCGAGAAAGAGAACAAGAAACTTTTCTCGAGAAAATCGGCCAGAAAATGGGCCGCCGGCCGTCCTGACAACCGAGCCCTAATTCGCCGGCGCCGGAGGACGATGAGGTCGACCCATGAAGTGTTCTCGAAACCCCCATCCAATCTCGATCTCTAGCCGCCGATGGAAGCGAAACCGAATGCCGCCGCCGCCGCCGCCTCCTCCTCCTCCGCCCGAGAGCCCAGGGAGACCGATCCGCCCCCGGCCGAAGTTGATCGAGTGGGAAGATTTCGAGCCGGAGCTCGCCCGGCTCGTCAGCCTCTCCTGCGCCCTCGAAGGAGCTAAGGAGAAGAAGCAGGTCCTCCATCGGAAGCTCGAGTCGCTTGTTCAGGTATGGTCTTGATGGGCGATGTCAAGATTGTGAATGGTCTCCTGAGATTTTTTTGGGTTCGCCATCGAGTTTTGAGTGATGGGTTTTGCTTTTCTTGACGATACGACCCGTGTTTGTGGCGAATTTAGCTCAGTTTTGCTCTTCGCATCGATTGAAGTTCGATAGTCTCGGCTTAGCTAGCGGAAAATTGGATTCTTTGTGTTGCATTAGCGGGGATGCGATTATCGAGAGAGCTTTATTACTCGGGGCCTTGGAAAGAAAGGATCGGTGTTCCTTTGTGGAGAAATTTACATGGCATGAAACTTCTAATTTGATTGTATAGGCTGCTTCTGGAGACCTAACTACTTATCTCGACTTGCTTTGTTTGTGTTCATGCCTGTTGTTTGGAAATTGTCGCGTGTGTTGATTTTTGCATCGAGCTTTGATTGAATAGCCCGCGTGCTAAGCGGTTGGAAACATATTTGGCAGGTTAAAAATGAGTCTTTGGGAAGATTGAATGAGCTCGAAGAAATGCGGGAAAAAGTGGAAGGTAGAAAGCTTGTGATGCAGAACCTGCAATTGCGTACAAAGGTTGTTGTAGAAGACGCTAAGAGGAAAGAGGAAGATCTTGCAGCTGAAGTTAGGTCATTGTTAGTTTCAGGCACAGCTCTCTCGGTTGCCCGGAAACGACTGCAGGTGCCACTTTCTACTGCTATTTTACTATATTCTCTCGTGCTTAAGTATTTTGTTCAGAATTTGTAGGTTAAAAAGATTATAGGCTTTCTTTAGTTTTTATAAAAGGCTTTTTTAGTTGTCCTGATGCTGTACTTCAAAATATGAAGGAAGTGAATTTTACCATTCTTCAAAGCCTCTGCTGGAATATTTTGAAATGCTGGTGTGTCCTCATGAAAGATTATGTAAAGGGCTTTTATATTTTCCATCATCTTGAGTCTAGAGGTTCCCACACTGCGTTTCCATGTTCTAGCTGACTTTGGTGTGTCTTTCATGCCTTTTTGGATATTTATCATATTAGGGGATGGTTTCTGGAATTTCTGTATTGATTTTCTTTGTCGCATCTAAGATCGATCTGCAGCCTGCCTGCATACATCTGAGGACCATACAATATGGCCTTTTCAAATATCTCTCTTATCTCCTATGATTCTTCTTTTCTTTTGAAACATCTTTGGTTTGAAGTTATGTATCCAATGTGGTCAAATAGCGCTGCATAGTCTGGCTTCTGTTTTATCTGTACTATCCTGTCTATTTCGGGCTCATGCTTTGTTGCTTTCCAGATATATTTTGATAAAAGTGAAGATTCATTCTCTTCTTCCATCCGTTAGACAGGCTTTATCTAGATTCAGCATTTCTATTATAGTAAGTTTGACTTATCAATATTTATTAAATGAGGAGGTGCATCATAAAAGAATTTTTATGCTGAAAATTTCTTGACCATTACAAGGCCAATGTGTTCTTTGACTAAATGAGAAAAATGGCTGCTGTTAGATTGTAATTGATGAATCGGTCATCGTAGGATTGCTGTTTCACGTTCAGTAGCTGGCACGAGGCGTCCTTCATCTTACTTTAGACAACGTACATAATATTTTAGTTTCTTCTTGTTTTTCTCCCTTGGTTTTCTCTCCTGTTTATTTAATTGCATACTGTGGGTATATTCCTTTCATCCTGCCAATGTGGTCGGCACTGTTGCTGCAGGAATCAAATAGGTTACTTGGGCAAAGGGGTTATGGCAAGCTCAAAAATTTGCAAAAGATGCTAAGAATGAGGCAGCAGTACATGGTATCACAAGTTTCAGTGTTCTATCCGGTTAAAAATTTTGCTGGACAATCACAAGAGCAAGAACTTGAATCGTTTCCAAGTACTACTAAATCAGGTAATAGACAGGACAGTTACGAGATTCCTTTTAATAATTTGGACGTATTTGATTAAAGAAAACCGTGCATTTGGCATTAGTTGTCAATTGTGTGATTGAATCATGAGTTTGTCAATCTCAAGAGTGAAAAGGTTTCTAGTCAAAGCCAAAATTGTAGCCTTAGGATGGTAAGGGACTACAAATTTTCAGGTTAATCATGCATAAAGACATGATCCTTTCTTTTTCTTGGGTAAAGGATAAGTTTGGAATTAGAGCTGCCAAGTTTATTATACAAGTTCTTACTGTTTCAAGGGTAACCCTCATAAGGATGTTCTCTTCTGAGTTCTTATACAATGTATTTACAGAAATTTTCAGATACATACAATCAAAGTTGCTTTGTTTTCATTATTTTATTTTATTTCTGCATGCTCACCTGGATGAGCATTTATTATCCAGGTAAGATTGTGCAATGAATAAGCTTTTCTGGCCTTAAGAGTTCCACTGTTGTAGTGGGCTTTTCTATTTTCACATGATGTGCTATTCTGGCCTTACCAAGCTGGATCTTTATCTTTAAACTAAACTGGCTCAACCTCTTTATAGCTATATCCTGTCACGGTTTGTTGGGTAGATGGTACCTTTTTTACACTTCTTTGTAGGGGATAATTAAGTGATACTATTGGAACGAAAGCTTGCTGCATAATCACTCCTGCCACAGGCCATTTAGTTTTACAGGTAGACAAGTTGACTGGTTTGCATAAAGGAACAAAAAAGTGATACCATGTTTTCCAATTGCTACCTACAGAGCTTTGGTTTTCTTTGACAACATTACAGAATAAGTTCTTCACGGTTGGTATTTTACTTCTAACCTCTAGAATTACGGATTTAACTTAAAATATTAATCCCTGAGTGGCTCTTGCCAATTTTCATGTAAGAACCTTAATTGCCTTCCCTTCAAGTGACTATTATCCATCACTGTTCTTTGGTCCAAGCTCATTGCAGATCTTTACTCTTTATCAAGTTTAGTACCCTGGTCCAGATATTCTGGCTGTAATGGTATTTAAGAAAGAGATGGTCTCTTGACCCCAGATAAAAGCATTATAAACCAGAGTGAAGATATTCTTCCCTGTTTTACCTGGAAGCTATTAGTAACAAGTCTATCACAATACTTAAAAGAGGTTATGAAGCAATCGAAAAACCTAATAACCTTATGCCATATAACCCTTGTGTTTTAGTTCACTTCAGATTGCACATGTTTGAAACAGAAAATTGGCCATTTGCAGCTGGAATCTGAATAGCTGAATCAGAGACATGTGCATGTTGATGCAGACCCTTGATTGATTCTGGAGCAGGTCTTCAGATCTTTCTGGGGCAGGCTAAAACTAATCTGAATATCTGATTACAGCAGAAACTTTGAAATGGTGCATATCCAGTCAGAAACCACTTTGTGATGATAGCTCTGGAAAATTGCTCACCAATATGCCTATTATCAAGCCATAAAATGGTTTGTGTTGTTTCTTATATAGGTTATACTGTGATTGTGAAAAAATCTTTTAATCTGCCCAAGTTTCAATTCCTCCAAGCATCAATCACCTACTTGAGCAAATAGACTTACATATGTATCCTGCAATCTGGCTTTATCCACTCTTTTATTCTTCAGCTTCCCATTGTTTTCTTTCCGAGGACAATGTCTGTCCACATGTGATTCTGCTACCATGAGCATCTACCTTGACAGAAAAAAAGGCTTTATGTATCTGTTCAAGCAATCAAAACACCTACCCTGGTTGGATAAAGATATTACTTCAGTAATTAGCCAAATTTTACAGAACTGAATTCATGAGTCGTAGTCTGCCTGTGTACGAGCTATTGTGTCCAGTTAAAGATTCTGGCAATACTCTCTACTAAAGGCTTCCATTCTTCTTTAGAGAGTTCTGCTGGCACTTAAGGCACAATAAGGTACTTCGCACGAAGCTTTCTGTTGAAGTATTATCCCACATTGCTTGCCTTAGGGTCCTAAATGCTCTTTATATTCATGTAGTCTCTCTCCACCTATTAGTTTAAGCTTTTGGGTTAGACTTTCTAACATCGTATCAGAGCCAGTGTTATCCCTTTTTCATGAGTTTGCATGATCAAAATTCCACGGGAATGTGTTTTTAAAATTTCATGTGCTGCTCGTAATCTGGCTTGCACATGAGAGAGGGTGCTGATGTATTATCCAATATTGCTTGACGTAGGGCCTAAATGCTTTTTATATTCATGTGTTTCTCCTTCCACCTATTAGCTTAAGCTTTTGGGTTGGACTTTACTTTCCAAGAGAAAAGTAACTGGTGTGACCATTAGGCTAATAAGACTAGGAAACCCACTAAAAACAACTTTCTTTTCTCTGGATTTAATTTAAGATATGACTTGCAATATGATTTGTGGACTCTATCGAACAAATCCAAGATCATCATTGGTCAAGATCATGGTCTTATTAGTGAGTCAATGTGAGCTAGGTCTGTTTTAGCACAATCACAATCACATATCTGTTCCATCTGTTTCCAACTTTAGTTTAGATTTAATTTTTCTTTGACTGTGTTTTCTATCCACATCTTAGCAGATGTAGGACTCAAATGTTCCATGATGTTCATGAGCCTAACCTTTGATAACTTGTGCTGTTTCTTCATTTCTAGGCTTGTGTCAGTAGTTTCTGACCTTTAGTTGTATATAGTTTCAGGTAGCTCTGCTGGTTCTAAGCCTGTAAATCTTGAATCCTTGACGATTCTCGGCCTGCAATTGACCATGCTTCCATTTACAAAGATGAGTTTCTTTATGGATAAAAAGAGGTCCAGAGGTCTGCGACTGCTTTGGCATATGTGGGGCATGTAAGTTCTTTCTTCTGGATCAACCTTATATTGGCACTTCTGTATGCGCGTGTGCCACATGTGATTGGGTGGTGAAAGAGAGAGTTGGGGATCGGGAGAGTTTGATATTAGAAATATCTTTAAAAAGGAACTTCAGTCACTATTTTCCTTTGCGATTCAGTGTTTTTTGTTGAAAGCAGAATGCAGCTTATGCTGGAGAACTTTTGTTTGCTGTAAATGTTATTTGACTTTGATTTGACTGTTGCCTTTTTTCTAATTGCAGGCTGTTTCTCTCATAGCTTCCTACTTAAAAGTTCCTTTGCGTTATCCTTTGCGTTTAGGTGGATCACATTCCTATATAATCGATCATGCCCCTTCTGTAGAAACAATGCCAATTGATTCTTCATCAAGTACTACCCTACCTTCAAACATGAAACCCATAGAGTTTCCACTATTTTTAGAAGGTCAGGATACGACAAGAGCAGCTTATGCTGTATTCCTCTTGAACAAGGTATACTTAATTTGCTCTACCACTGGACTGCTTATCAGAAAAATTACTGTAAATGTAGCATATTTACCATATGGGGTTTTCTGCCATTTACTTGCAGCTGCAAAGCTTTTTGGCTTGCATCCTTACTGAAGATACTCTGAAGCTTGATTTCATGCACTATGCATTTAAAAAATAATGGTGTGTGCTGCTGCATCATTATATGTTGACTTTGTGGGGAGATGCTTGTTTTAAGATGGACTGCTATTTCATATCAGCATTTGGACAACTATTTATCATAGCATGTTGTGCATTTTTAATCAAGTCCAAATCTGACAAACTTTCTTCTATGTTCATTATACAATCTAGGTGGGTCTCTACATCGATATTGCCTCGGTTCTTCAGTGTGCTTCGGCACACATTTTGCATTACACATACATGTGATTTGTCATGGACTTGTAGTGGCGTGCTAAAAGATTTGAGATCCAATTGTTGTTATACCTTTTTTCTCTTTGTTCTTCTGCATATTTCTTATATAATCTTCTTGTGCTGTAGGATCTAGAGCAGCTATTGAATTTCATCGGTCTTAAGAGCTTAGGACCACGCTATGTATTAGCTAATCTGAAGGAGCTTCTCAGGACTATTTTGTCTGCAGATTTCATAGATACATGATTACATCTTGTCTAGGTTCTCTGTAAATGGATCATGTGTGATCGAGGTGCATATTTTTGCTTGCACGCCTCACCTTACTGCTTTTTCCCTCTTTTTTTCTTTGGCTTACAATTGATGAGCTTACACCTTGCGGATTTAGTATGGTCTACTAATCATGGAGCTTTTAGAGGATTGTATAGATTTCTGACGGTTAATTCTTTCGACCTTGAAAGGTTGGTATACGGAATTGTAACTTCAGCAAAAAATGGAAAAGTCTTTTAACCCAACGATTCAGTTGTGCCAATGTAGATGCATTGTTATCTTATATTTACTCGAGCAATATTTTGTTCATTGCAACTATTGCTATTGCTGTTACCATTTGTCATCGTTTTGACGAGATCTGAATGTACATGACTTGGGGTTGTGAGAAATCGACTTAGTTGCAGTTGATCCTTTTAGCCTTAACAATGAACTAGAACATGATATATACAATGACCACTTCTCTCTGATGGGTAAGTGGACTTTTACTAGCTCGAACTTGGAAGTGCAGGAGATACCACTTCATGCTTTCCGGCTACAAGCTCATGTGGCACACTTACGACAAAACCAAGCATGCCAATTCCTGCGCAGAGCTCTATGAATGTCTCAAGTGACTCTTCCATCAAAATTAGGATCATCTTCAATCCTAGTCTTGACAGTAGACTCAACACTGCATATGCAAGCCCGCCTCGAGGTGACAAATTTTTCGCCTTCCGAACATGCTTCCAACTCTTTTCTATCCCTAGCTAAATCATAAGGACAAGCCACCATCACTAGATTACATATTACATTGGGCGAGGACAATTAAAACAGAGCTGAAAACCATTAAGCCAAAACCGGGGCAAAGTAACCCAAATTGATAATTTAATTTCATGTTAGGTTGAAAATTCGTATTTACTAACTTATCGACATACATACACACACACACACACACACACACACACACACACACACACACGTATGAAAGTGTATTTTCGGGGGCCTAGAATATTATAGGAAAAATGCAATCATCATCAATTGACTTTTAGCTTATGCTTTCAAGAACATTACATAGATTACAATCCAAGAACATTACATAGATTACCATCCATTATTTTGATGATTACCATGTTATCAGGTGATAATTCGGTTTACTGTCCTTAAATTGAGAAGATTCAGTTCTTGAATATTCACTTTCTGCATCCTCATAATCATTTTTCGATCGCCTACTCATGATCTTAATTACGTTACGTGGTTTAGTTCGATTTGTCAGCACTTACACCACGCACGTTTTCTTCTTCATGGTTTCACATGATGTTTGTTTGATAGATCTCATGACTCTTTCCAGTAATTGTCGAAAACTTTCCTTTTGGTCGACACTGGTAAACACCATACGGCGCTATTCTTTCCCCTTTTTAATGCAATTGTGAATTGACTCATCGACAACAGTTTCGAATATAACCAAACAAGAATCATGAATTATGATTTGCATCGTTTTATATCTCGGTTTGGCTTGAGGTTGGTCGAACATTTTCATGTGAAAATCATCGGTATTGGTCGAGAATGCATTCCAAATAAAGACCGGACCGTCCGCTGAATGGATCACCCAAAAGAATGCGTCAAAGAAGAGAGCAATGGACGAAGTGGGCACACTTGTTTTTAAATCTACTTTCTAATGGTCGTGAAGAACGTAGATAACATATTATGCCTGTGGATCAACGCGAATCGTCAACATCACTTTGATTAGATCAATACCAGCATATCCAAAAGTGCATTCGCTTTCTTATCGTCTCACAGGTCGATAAAACTCCATAATCATTTCAGCATAAATTAGTACATTCGTTTTTTTTTATATTCCGTAAATCACTTAGTTTCTTGCCTCGCACCTCGGATTGCTCTCACCTAGGCCAAATTTGGCTTTCCCTCGCCAGGGCCAGGCACTAGCTAGTGGCTAGTCACCAGCAGAAGGAAGAAAAAGAAAGGATAAGAGAAAAAAAGAAAGAAAGAAAAAGAACATAATAAAAAAAAATGAAAATTCAATATTAAAATATTATTAAAATGATCCATGTCGACGCCGGCGGTGTTACATAAGTCTGCTAGTATCTACGTTAGCAAAAAATCCAACTACAATTAATTGGAATGACTAAATTGACACAAAATCATAAGGTTTAAGACTAAATTGACACGAATTCAAAAAGTTTAAAACTAAATTAGTACAATTAAAATGTTTAAGACTAATTTGACATCAAGTCAAAAGTTTTAGGACTAAATGTGCACAATTAAAAAGTTTATGACTAAATTGATACAAATATAATATGTTTAAAACTTTTTGGATTCTTTTCCCTTGCCATTTAATGACTGAATCCACCTTATTTGCATAAAAATACAACATTGCCCTTAATAATTCAAGGCTCACCTTATTTCCATCCCTTATTGGCTCCCGACACCTTATTATTATTACATTGGATTGACTACATTAACCTTTGTGGTCCCACTTTTGATGTAAGATTATTTTTTACCTTTTTTCACCCCTATTGGCTCCTAATATCTTCTATCACATTGAAATAACTATATTATCCATTACTATTCTCGCTCAATATTTAATATTAATATTTCTCTTCTTTTTTCAATTTTATTAAATAAAAAACTTACCCACATCACTTTCACACAACTTTTTTTTCACCTCATTGATTCATCCACACCGTTATATTTCAACTTTTTCTTTCATGTTTGTCTTCTTCAAAACTTATTCTCCACTATTATAACCAAAGTACGTACTAATAATGTATTGGAGTAAAGAAATGTTAATTGTATCTACAAATTGTTTACTCTATTTCCATAGATTATCATCATGATAGTGAATTTTTCTACTTCAAATTTTGGTACAAATTTACTCAAAGATTGAATATTGTGGTTGATGTATGCATTATACACAATTTACTCAAAAGATTATCCTCTTACTTGTGCTTAAATTACTTTTTGAATAATTCTTTCCTAATATAGAAAAATAAATATAAAAAATATTAACAGAATAGTTATTTTTTGCCAGAAAAATAATAAATAGATAGCTATCTATCAAATAAATATTTTTTAAAAAGAAGGGCACCAATTTTATTCCAAATTGAGAAAGAAAATGAAAAAAAACCAAAAATAGAAAATAAAAGCAAGCTTTGCTCTTAAATCAATAGTAGGCCCCACATTTAATATTAATAAATATTATTTGAGAGGGGTATGGGTAGTTTGTCTTACTAAAATTGAAACAAATGAAAAAGAAAAAAAAAAGGAAAGAAACAATTTTAAATTTAGAGTGAAGTTCGCAAGGGGTAGTATAATCAATTCAATATAAAATGGAGTGTTGAGAGCTAATAAGGAGTTGGAAATAGCGTGAGCCTAATTCAATTGCAAAGTGATGGTCTAACTCCTTTTTTCTATCTTTTTAGTGTATTCTTAAATATTCCTATTACGTTTTACATGTCTTATGTAAAAGTATGTTGCTAATGATAAGGAAAAAAGACAAATTCTTTGATACAATAAAAAAACTTAAGTCTTTTTTTTTTTCATAATTGCTCTTATATTAATTTATCTATTCTTTATCTCTCTTAACTTTTTTTTTTGGTCAACTTTGTCTCTCTTATTTCAAAAGCTTACTTTCTTGGTGAATTTTTTATTTTTTAGTTTTAATAGTCTAAAATATATATCAAGTCTCTTTACTAACGTTATCTAAAAATGTATCCCTTTCCTTACTGTTGGTGAGATATTTATGCGTAGATGTAATATGTTATGGAAATATTTAGGAATACATTAAAAACATTATGTACAATCAGAAATCCTAATATCTTTTCATAAACACTTTATAAATGATATTAATTTTTGTTAATTCAAAATAATGAGATTTCATTGGCATTTCAAAAACTATATTATTTTATGCAATGTTATGATTTAATTAAATTTCATTTTTAAAGTTTCACGTTGAATAATGTAATTGTGATTTTAAATTGGAAAATCTTTTAAGAAGGGTTTTCTTTTTCTCCTTCAATTGATCATCCCACTATATGTATATGAATATGAGAGAAGATTGATAAAAAGGGATTTGACTATGGTATGTACAACAAAAGTGAAAATTTATAAACAAATGATTGCGTTAAGAAGTTGTTTACGTCAAATCTTTTCTAAATTCTACCTTACAATTTATCCACAAATCCACTCCACAACGCAGAAAAGTTTTAGGTTTCTTGAAAATTTATGTTTACGATAAAATTAACTTTTGTGGAAGTAAAAAAATCTAACAATAAAAATAAAAAAATTTAAAATTTAAAAAATTTAAAAAATAAAAAAATTAACATAGTGCCTATAATATAAATGATTCTCATGTCTTTTTTATAACCAGATCCTACATAGGGATAGATATACTAAATAAAAAGGAAAGTAAATTAATTTAGGGCCATCATTTTAATTGTAATTGAATAATTCAGGGAAATTCTATTTTTTTAGCAAAAAGCTACACTTTTGCCTCCATTTGTTTCACCTTGAAAATGAACTAGTCGAAAAAAACGTTTTCCATTATTAAAAAAAATAACCCTTAAAAGTGAGGAAAATGTCTTCCACTTTCGAAAGTGAAAATATTTTCCATAACTTCTTCCACCTTGCTTCTTTTCACCAAATACATTTTCGTTTTATTTTTATGCTTTATTATTTTTTTTTTTTTTAAAAATCGAGTTTTTAATTTTCTTTTCTTTTCTTTCATTTTCATCTTCTTCCTTCGCATTGGCCGGTTGCCGGCCACGATGGCGGCGTCGGCGACCGGCCACAAGCCAACTCAAGCCTTGCCCCAAGTCCTGCGAGGCTTCGCCTAGCCCGATCTAGCAAAGCTAAGCTTGCCCGAGCTCACTAGAGGTTCACCAATCTCTACCAGGCTACAGCTTGCCGGATGGTAGTGGAACCCTGGCTCCTGATCCAAGCGAGCCTGAGGCGAGCCCAAGCTCCACTACCAAATCTAGCAAGCTCGCAGCTCGCCTAGATCGGCCAAGCCCGAGGTCGCCGCGGATCTAGCGACCACTTCTCATTGACCGTTGGGCAGCCGGCCATCGTTAGGCATGCAACGGCAGAGGAAGAAGAGGAAGAAGGAGGAGGGGAAAAGAAAAAGGAAAAGGAAAAGAAGGAAATAATAAAAAATAATAAACATTTCGATTTTTTTAAAATACAAATAATTAAAATTTTATTTAAAAATAAAAAAAATTAAAACTAAGTTTTTGGTCAATTAAGAATATTAAATTTCAATTTTTTGATTTTTTTTCTCATACAATTAAATTAGCTAACGAATTGTGAAAAATATTTTTTTATTTAAAGTTCAGGTTCTAGTCCAACACTGAAAAATAGTCATTTTTCAAAAAAAATGATTTCCTAAAAAATATTTTTCGAGAACGTCATATTGGAAATAATCCTATAAAATATGTCGCACCTTGAAGCGAAATTAATCGAAGTCAGAATGTAAAAAAGTCCAAAGAGTAGCAACCAGACAACTCCCTCGCCCTCCTCGTTTCCGATTCCTCTCTCTCTCTCTCTCTCTCTCTCTAATCTAAGTCAGAATGTGAAGTCCCAAAAAGTAGCAACCAGACAACTTCCGATTCCTCTCTCTCTCTCTTAATCTAAGTCAGAATGTGAAGTCCCAAAAAGTAGCAACCAGACAACTTCCGATTCCTCTCTCTCTCTCTCTCTCTTCTAATCAAAGTCAGAATGTGAAGTCCAAAAAGTAGCAACCATCGACAAAAATTGTAATGCTGGCTTCTTCAACCTTTTTGCATTTGGCGTTTTCTGGCCAAGCACCAACCTACGCCCCCTCTTCTTTTAACTCTTTTTCTGCATGACGACGACAGTCTCGTGACGGGCTTTCTCACGTGATAAAGCCACTCTTTCTCTCCCTCCCCATCCAACCGCAAAATTAACCCATCATCATAATGATTTTCGACCCCCTAACTCATTATCTTAATTATTATTTGTATATGTTTTTGGGTGGGTGGCGGGGGGGGGGGAGATTATCCAACAAATCATATAAGCCTATTACATTTTTACAAATTCAGTCATGAACTGTCTAATTTTATTAATTGAGTTTTAAATATTTTTATGTTTTGCTATTCAATTTCATCCGGTCAATTTTAATGAAAAATTACTATGTGAATGCTCGTCAATATACGTGGCATGATCGGCAGTGATGTTAATAATTTTTATTAATATTTTAATATTTTTTCTTATTAATTTTTTTTTTTACTTATGGTGATTGTGATTTAGCCAAACCAAATCAAAATGAACCTCCGAAAAATAATAAATTTTAAAAAACATTAAAATATTATAAAAAAATATCTACTTTAGCGCTGATCATGCCCATATGCGACAACAAGATCTATGTTAATAATTTTTTTGAAAAATTGGCGAGATGGATTCATTTAAAAAAACGTGAAAATGTTATGGATTTAACAAAATTAAAAGGTTTAGACTCTATTAAGCAAAAGTTTAGAACTTTTTGGACAATATTCCTCATTTGGGTGGTTTGGTTCGATTTGTCGAGGGCTTGTACAATGCTTATTTTCCTCTTCATGGTTTTGTGTGATGTTTTTTTTTTTAAATCGAATTTAATAATTCTTGTTAATTGCGAATCAACTCATCGTGACCACCTTTGAACGGAACGAAACAAGAATGATTAAATTCGATTTGCATCGCATTATTTGTCGACCCGGCTTGAGGTGGATCGAACATTTCCGTGTGGAACTCATCCACGTCGGCCGAGAAATGCGTTCCAAATCAAGTCGTGGAATCCGTTGGAACGCATCACCCGGAAGACGGCGTCAAAGAAGTTGGCTAACCCAAACCAATACGATCAAATCCAAAAAGTACATTCGCTTTCCAATCATTCCCTATATTACTTAGATCACCGAGGTTTCTATTTTCAACCCAAATCAAATGAATTTTGAGTTTTATTTATAGACTCATTCTGTCTAGACCCGATTTATTATATTGATAGATAAGTCTCGCGCAACCTTAAACTAAAATAATGCATTTAAAAGTCGATGCGAACGTGGGCGAGTCGTGACCAATGATGGCAATATCATGCTGCTGGTATGTCTGAGTGGACCCGCCTTCAATGGTATCAAGGCTAGGGAGGAGATGTGGGTCCAAATGTCTTTAATTCCATGTTGCCCTGGACCTTAGCTTGCGTACTAGTAAATTTTTTTGTTTTTTTGTCAAAGTGCAAGTGGATCAGTCTCGTGCTATCATAAACTTAGAACCACGTCTTGCTCTTATCTTACAGAAAGCTTGAAGCATCGACCATTGGACAATCATAGCATAATTGGTTTCAAAATTTCGTACTCTAGAAAACCATCTCGTTGTTTCTATTTCTAGATCTCTTTCTTCCAAGCCTTCTCTCCATTCTTCCATTTCTAAGGTTTCTTTGAATTTTATGGTAACAATGGACAATGATGTTCTACCTATATAACAAACACAAGTAATAAATAAGAGAATACTAAAAATTCAAATTATAGAATCTCTCTATTCTAACACAAGCTACTTATCCGATCAAATATAATCATTTTGCTATACCAAACTAATATCAATTCTATCCATTTCATGAAAAAAATTATAATAAATTAACCAACCAGCAAAATTACTTGTTACATATAACAATCTTATATTTGCATCCAATCATATAAATGTGTATCAACCGACTTAATCTTAATTTTAAAGTGCAGAAAAATAGTTCACACGTTCGAAGCTGCGTTAATCACAACGTGAAAGAATCCGAAACTAACTACCGGACAACTTCCTCGTCCTCGTCTTCCTCGACTCCGATTCCTCTGTCTCTCTCTCTCTCTCTCTGCAACGAGCAAGTCAAACTCACGAGCTAGCGGCAATGGCGGTGACAGCTTCTTCGTCGACCTTTCGCATTTGGCGGCTTCTGGCGCAGTACCCACCACGCCCGCTCCCCTGCTTTTTCCGCATGGCCGCGACGGCGAACGCGTGATGCGCTTTCACATGGGAAACCGCTAGCCTGTCCCTCCATATCCAACCGCATACTTAATTAAACTCCTCGATGCTGCCACCGCCGTCGCCGTCGTCTGTCCGTCCGTCCGCCTCTCTCTCTCTCGACGCGCGAGAAATGGCGGCAATGCGGGCGGCGCCACTGCCGTCGGGTGCTTCGCTCGCCCTGCTCTGCTTCTTCTTGCTCTGCCCCTCCGGGACACTGCTCGCCGGAGGGATCCCGACGACTCTCGAGGGGCCGTTCCCGCCGGTGACGGTGCCCCTCGACAAGAGCTTCCGTGGGAACGCCGTCGACTTGCCGGACACCGACCGCCGGGTCCAGAGGACGGTCTCCGACTTCGAGCCGGAGCAAATCTCCGTCTCCCTTTCCTCGAGCCACGACTCCGTCTGGATTTCTTGGATCACAGGTCCGTTCGCCTCTGCCTGTGCTTTGTCCATTGTTGCCAAATTCACTCCGACTTCTGATAACATCCATCCGTTTGTCTGTTGGGTTTTGTTCATTGGATTGTGTTCAGTGTGCGGAGGAAACTGATGTGTAAGGGAGATTAAATGGAGCTTGACTTTTAGACTTGGATGAGACAAATTTGACTTGGCCATGAAAAATCGGATATTTATGTGACATTTAGTCATGTTTAGGTGGGGGTAGTGTGAGTGATTAGTGTTTTCTGTTCTTAGATAAAGGCGGTGTTGGTGGGTCGGAGTTGGATTTATTCTAGTGAGCAATGCTGTGTGTTTCGATTTGATTGGACTTTGAAATTGCAAGCTCATAAAATGGACTACTCCTCTGTTCTTGAGGCGAAGATTGTACATATAACGTGGAGCATGGAATCGATTCTGACTGTAATTTGTTCAATGGTTGGGTAGAGATTCTGATACAGTGCTAAGGAGCAGTACAATGGTTGTGATTGTTGCTTACTTGGTTGTGTCTGCGATCGATGTTTCTCAAAATGTTTGCAGGAGAGTACCAGATAGGTGATGACATCACCCCGTTGGATCCGAACAGTGTCGGGAGTGTTGTTTACTATGGGGGCTCCGGATCTGGACGGAGTCATCGGGCAACCGGTTATTCGCTCATTTACAACCAACTTTATCCCTTCGAAGGCCTAGAGAACTACACTTCTGGCATTATACACCATGTTCGTCTCAAAGGTATTGTATGCATCATTTTTCTTGCATCAATGATGTTTTCAAGCTCTAGAGTCGAAGCATTTATAGCATTTGTGAGAATTATCTTGCTCTGCCCTTTCTTTTGTTCTCTTTTTTTGCTGAAAGTTGGTGGTAAGGCTACTGACAAAAATCAATCTGATTAACTAGGGTGAAGGAGAGAGATTTCCCACTGCCGAGCTAGTGTGAACTTTGTACTTTCACAACCTGTAACAAAAGCTTTGTTCAACTATCTGCTGTCAGAGCAGTAACGTTGCACTGTATTTTCTGAACCTCCTTATGCATAGCTTATTTAATTGTTTCTTACGGCAATAGGTCATAAAGAAAGTAAAGTGCCAAATTAAAATTTCTCACTCATCTATTATTGGCATCTGTGCGCTGGTTATCCTAGTCATCCCAAGTTTTAGGCTCCCTTTTCAATTAGTCAAATGTGAAGCTCCACTTGATTTTGCAGTTCGATTTCTTCTGTCAAATTCTTGATTTTCTCGAGCTCGGAAGTTCATCTGAAAATGAAAATGTGAGGAAAATCTCTGAAGAAATTTCCTGATTGTCTCACAGTTAGTAATCTTAACATCATTTTCTGAAATGTGCAGCTTGTTTTTGGCACTATACTGTCACCGATTTTTGCAATTCTGAATTTCAAGGGATTTTGATAGCTGATATTTTCCACTTTGACATCACTTATTGATTTTGGTTTATCTTCAGGGTTGAAGCCCAGCACGTTATACTCTTACCAATGTGGAGATCCTTCAATAGCAATGAGCGAAGTATATTATTTTACGACTATGCCTGTCACTGGCCCAAGTAGTTACCCCAGCAGAGTGGCAGTGGTTGGTGACTTGGGTCTTACATACAATACCACTTCCACAGTCGACCACATGCTGAGTAATCATCCTGATCTGGTTCTTTTGGTCGGGGATGTGTGTTATGCTAACTTGTATCTCACGAATGGAACTGGGGCTGATTGCTACTCCTGTTCATTTCCACAAACTCCTATTCACGAAACCTACCAGCCACGATGGGATTACTGGGGAAGGTTGACATACTGCTTTGTTCTTTCTAGATGGAAATTAATGAGTCACTTTTCTTCAGTCTTGACTAGCACAGCTAAGTCACTAACTAATTGGCTGTGATGAGTTCTGATCATTTTGAATCTCATGAAATGTAGAAATACTGTTGTATCAACATTTAGGGTGCCTCATTCTCACTTATATGAAATGGAAATAGAGCCAACTGATCTTGATGGTGTTTCAAACTTACTCATCTGAGAGTCCAGTGAAAGGAATCTCCTACATTCTTACTATATTGCGCGTGGGATTCTCTTAATAGTTCATGTGGATGCTTCTGAAAATTGTGTATTTGGCATCAAGCATTGTGTTCCTGATGAAGCATTTAATTTTCTTTGTATGCTGGCTTTCACTTACTAATTGGAGTCTAATATAACATGAATTTTTTTTTCCTCATTTCAGGTATATGCAGCCTCTAGTGTCTAAAGTTCCCATCATGGTCATAGAAGGGAATCATGAGATCGAAGAACAGGCTGAGAATCAGACTTTTGTTGCTTATAGTTCTCGATTTGCATTTCCATCTAAAGAAAGTGGATCGCCGTCTACGTTTTACTATTCCTTCAATGCAGGCGGCATACACTTTTTAATGCTTGGTGCCTATATATCTTATGATAAATCATGTGAGTTTCTTCCTTTTGTTTTCCCCTCAAATAGTAGGATCTTCTGAAGCATGTGTCTTGACACTTTTATGCTTTCGTGTCAGCGGATCAGTACAGATGGTTAGAGAAAGACCTAGCTAAGGTCAACAGAGAAGTCACACCATGGTTGGTGGCTACATGGCACCCTCCTTGGTACAGCACTTACACGGCCCATTACAGAGAGGCAGAGTGCATGAGGGTTGCAATGGAGGATTTGTTGTACAGTTACGGGGTTGATGTTGTCTTTAATGGACATGTAAGTCACCATTCCCTATCATTTATCTTTAATTTGCTGCACCAGCGATAGGTCCACTGTTTCTGTTTTCCAACTCGGAATAGAGGGTGCAAATGTTCTTAGTCCTTTCTGTCTTATATATCCATCTTATGCGTTATACGAGGCAGATCGATTCATAATCTGGTTCTGAGCACTAGCTGCATCTCAGCAATATGACATGCTCAAACATTTATGACATGGGCGTATGACGTTCTTATATGAGTCTTTTGCAATGTGTCTCTATCTTTGTGATCGAGGAGGCCCTCTTCTTTTGTTTGACACAATCAGCACTTGACATGAATCTGCATCGGAAATAATCAACAGGTTCATGCCTATGAAAGGTCAAATAGAGTGTACAACTACACTCTGGATCCCTGTGGCCCTGTTCACATCACCGTCGGAGATGGTGGTAACCGAGAGAAGATGGCCATTACACATGCAGATGAACCTGGAAACTGTCCAGACCCAAGTACCACCCCTGATACGTACATGGGTGGTTTCTGTGCATTTAATTTCACATCAGGCCCCGCTAAAGGCAACTTCTGTTGGGACAGGCAACCGGAATATAGTGCTTACAGAGAAAGCAGCTTCGGGCATGGCATTTTTGAGGTACCTAACAATCCCTTAGGTACTTTACATGACTGTATCAACATGTATACACCAAATGCACTCCGTAATCTTGTTAAGATTTATGAAGGCCATGCCGTGTTTTGGCTGTATATAAACAGTAGAGTAAGAAAGCACCGCACAACTTTAACATGTGAAACTCTCAAGTAAAAACTCATGACTGCCATGATTACTCCACACGCTAAGATGCTCAATGCGTGATCTTTATGACCTGCCGCTGCTTGTGGGGTAAATGCGCAGCTTCAATGTGCATTTGCGGTGATCTGCAGATGGTCCGTGCATTTTGCAAAGCATGATTAAGGGTTGCTTCTCCTGGTGAAACCTGTGTTTGGGATCAAGTCAGCCGGTGCTTGTTTTCCTAATGACTGCTGGGTGGATCAGGCACAGCTTATGCCACACCATCACTTAGGAAGATTTGGTCATGACCTTAATCCTAAGTTTGCAATGCATGGAAGCGTAAAATGGATGACAACGTTGAATTTCCCTCCACTATTTGCAAAATGAATTCGAAATTGCACGTCATCTTTCACCAGTCTCTTTCCTCAAACAATGCATAAGAGTTAGCGCATTCCATCTCACTTATTTCACCCTCACGTATAGTGCTAGAAGAGTTTATACACTGGGAAAGCAACAATATTTAGGGAGATCATGACGGAGACTGTCTTCTACCCTCGTGCAGGTGAAGAATGAGACTCATGCTCTGTGGACGTGGCATCGGAATCAGGACTTGTACAAGTATGCAGGCGATGTCATCTACATCGTTAGGCAACCTGATAAGTGCCCAATCAAGGGAAAGAGGAACTTCTGATCAAGTGCACAAAGACCAGATAGTTCACAAAACGGAGCAATTTTTGAAAAAGAGAATTTGACAGTCGTCACTTTTCTACAATTGAAACAGGGAACTATCACTGTTTTCGACAGGAAGCTGATTATTTGAATGTGAGCAAGAGGATGTATTCATCTTCTTCAGTCGTAAATGCGGTCTGCGTGAAGACACTGGTGTCCTTGATGCAAGTCGTACAAAGAATGTTTGTACCAAATTGAAATCATTTTCTGAATGTCGGTCTTGACGTTACAATTAAGAGAAAATACAAAATTGAAGGAGGGAACCTACAAGCATTTACTGGCTATTGAAATATATTCACTAGAAAATTCAACATCGGGTGTTTCTTTCCTCTTGTCCTCCCGACATGTGCCCTGGCTTTTTCTTCTTTTGCTTAAACAAAAATAGATATGACCGAACTCAACTGGCAGAGTTCATGACATTAATCATCTAAAACATGACCTTAACCAGCTCAGAGGTGAACAAAATGAGAGACAGAGTCGTCATTTCCTCATTACCATTGAGAAAATACATCTTCAGGCTACAAATTAAGCCTGAAAGATATGATATAAAAATTCAGTGAAAATTTTCCCAAAAATAATTTCACCAGTACACCTTTTGCAGCTCATAACATCTCAAAGTAAAAAACGGTAGCTATGTAATTCAGGGTAAATGACAACCCTGTTGTTCACTCAGCCTATATATTCTCTCTCTGCCTTCTTTCTTGTATCTCCCTCCAAAAAGGCCCACATGCTCTTGAGGGACAAAGAATCAAGAAAAACATATCAAAACAAAAATGAAGATTGAATTCAAATTACTGTAAATGTAGCATGTTCTGCCCTTTACTTGCAGCTGCAAAGCTTTTTGGCTTGCATCCTTACTGAAGATACTCTGAAGCTTGATTTCATGCACTACGCATTTAAAAAATAATGGAGTGTGCTGATGCATCATTATATGTTGACTTTGTGGGTAGATGCTCGTTTTAAGATGGACTGCTATTTTATATCAGCATTTGGACAACTATTTATCATAGCATGTTGTGCACTTTTAATCAAGTCCAAATCTGACAAACTTTCTTCTATGTTCATTATACAATCTAGGTGGCTCTCTACATCGATATTGCCTCGGTTCTTCAGTGTGCTTTGGCACACATTTTGCATTACACATACATGTGATTTGCCATGGACTTGTAGTGGCGTGTTAAAAGATTTGAGATCCAATTGTTGTTATACCTTTTTCTCTTTGTTATTCTGCATATTTCTTATATGATCTTCTCGTTCTGTAGGATCTAGAGCAGCTATTGAATTTCATCGGTCTTAAGAGCTTAGGACCACGCTATGTATTAGCTAATCTGAAGGAGCTTCTCAGGACTATTTTGTCTGCAGATTTCATAGATACATGATTACATCTTGTCTAGGTTCTCTGTAAATGGATCATGTGTGATCGAGGTGCATATTTTTGCTTGCACGCCTCACCTTACTGCTTTTTCCCTTTTTTTCTTTGGCTTACAATTGATGAGCTTACACCTTGCGGATTTAGTATGGTCTACTAATCATGGAGCTTTAAGAGGATTGTATAGATTTCTGACGGTTAATTCTTTCGACCTTGAAAGGTTGGTATACGGAATTGTAACTTCAGCAAAAATTGGAAAAAGTCTTTTAACCCAACGATTCAGTTGTGCCAATGTAGATGCATTGTTATCTTATATTTACTCGAGCAATATTTTGTTCATTGCAACTATTGCTATTGCTGTTACCATTTGTCATCGTTTTAACGAGATCTGAATGTACATGACTTGGGGTTGTGAGAAATCGACTTCGTTGCATTTGATCCTTTTAGCCTTAACAATGAACTAGAACATGATATATACAATGACCACTTCTCTTCTGATGGGTAAGTGGACTTTCATTAGCTCGAACTTGGAAGTGCAGGAGATACCACTTCATGCTTTCCGGCTACAAGCTCATGTGGCACACTTACCACAAAACCAGGCATGCCAATTCCTGCGCAGTATCGACCAAAAAAAAAAAAAAAAAAAAAAAAAAAAATTCCTGCTCAGAGCTCTCTGAATGTCTCAAGTGACTCTTCCATCAAAATTAAGATCATCTTCAATCCTAGTCTTGACAGTAGACTCAACACTGCATAATATGCAAGCCCGCCTCGAGGCGGCAAATTTTTCGCCTTCTGAACATACATGCTTCCAACTCTTTTCTAGCCGTAGCTAAATCATAAGCACGAGCCACCATCACTAGTTACATATTACATTGGGCGAGGACAATTAAAACAGAGCTGAAAACCAATAAGCCAAAACCGGGGCAAAGTAACCCAAATTGATAATTTAATTTGGTGTTAGGTTGAAAATTCGTATTTACTAACTTATCTATATACATACACGCACGTGTATGAAATTGTATTTCGTAGAAAAAATCGCGATCATCATCAATTGACTTTTAACTTATGCTTTCAAGAACATTACATAGATTACCATCCATTATTTTGATGATCACCATGTGATCAGGTGAAAATTCAGTTTACTGTCCTTAAATTGAGAAGATTCAGTTCCTGAATATTCACTCTCTACATCCTCATAATCAATTTTTCAATCGCCTACTCATGATCTTAATTACGTTACGTGGTTTAGTTCGATTTGCCAGCACTTAAACCACACATGTTCTCCTGTTCATGGTTTCACATTATGTTTGTTCGATGGATCTCATGACTCTTTCCAGTGGTTGTCGAAAACTTTCCTTTTGTTCGACATTGGTAAACACCATACGGCGCTATACTTACGTTAAAGCCCCCACTTTTTAATACAATTGTGAATTGACTCATCGACAACAGTTTCAAATATAACCAAACAAGAATCGGGAATTATGATTTGCATCATATTATATTTCAGTTTGGCTCGAGGTTGGTCGAACAGCGATATTGGTCGATAATGCATTCCAAATAAAGACCGCACCGCTCGCTGAATGGATCACCCAGAAGAATGCGTCAAAGATGAGAGCAATGGACGAAGTGGGCACACTTGTTTTTAAATCTACTTTCTAATGGTCGTGAAGAACGTAGATAACATGTTATGCCTGTGGATCAACGCGAATCGTCAACATCACTTTGATTAGATCAATGCCAGCAAATCCAAAAGTGCATTCGCTTTCTTATCGTCTCACAGGTTGATAAAACTCCGTAATCATTTCAGAATAAATTAAATGTACATTCGTTTTCTTATATTACGTAAATCACTTAGTTTCTTGCCTCGCCCCTTGGATTGCTCTCACCCAGGCCAAATTCGACTTGCCCTCGCTAGGGCTAGGCACTAGCTAGTGGCTAGTCACCAGCAAAAGGAAGAAAAATAAAGGAGAGGGAAAAAAAAGAAGGGTTAATACCCTGAAAAACTCCAAACTGGTACACTTGTGACAAATTTACCTCAAACTATTTTTTTTGACCATGAAAAACCTCAAACCAATACGCTTGTGACAAATTTACCCAGATGACCATAAAAAACCCTAAATTGGTTGTCATTTACCCCAAACTAATTTATTTAACAAAAAAACCCCAAATTGGTAAATTTGTGACAAATATACACTCCGCTAAATTGGATTAATAGCACAAAAATTGTAAATTGTAACAAACAGAACGTAAAATCGTAAATTAGTACACTAGTCAACTGTCATGTAAATTAATTTAATAGTAAAATTTAACGAAAACTAATAGAGGGGTAATTTGTCACAAGTGTACTAGTTTATGGTAAATTTGTCAAAAAGTATACCGGTTTGGGGTTTTTGGTGGTAAAAAAAATAGTTTGAGGTAAATTGTCATCCGCGGGTGTCTTGGTTTAGGGTTTTTCAAAGTATTAACCCAAAAAAGAAAGAAAGACAAAAAAACATAATAAAAAAATGAAAAAATATTAATATATTATTAAAATTATCAATGTCAATGCCAAATGTTACATAAGTTAACTAGTATCCACATTAGCAAAATTCGACTAAAATTAACTGGAATGACTAAATTGACACAAAATCATAAGATTTACGACTAAATTGGCACTAATTCAAAAATTTTAAAACTAAATTGGTATCATTAAAATGTTTAAAACTAATTTGACATCAAGTCAAAAGTTTTAGGACTAAATGTGTACCATTAAAAGATTTATGACTAAATTGATATAAATACAATATGTTTAAAACTTTTGGGGTTCTTTTCCCTCGCCATTTAATGACTAAATCCACCTTATTTGCATAAAAATACAACATTGCCCTTAATAATTCAAGGCTCGCCTTATTTCCATCCCTTTATTGCCTCTCGAAACCTCTCTATTACATTGAATTGACTACATTAACCTTTGTGGTCCCACTTTTGATGTAAGATTATTTTTTACCTTTTTTCACCCCTTATTATTGGCTCCTAATATCTTCTATCACATTGAAATAACTATATTATCCATTACTATTCTTGCTCTTAATTGAATATTATATCTTACCTTTACTTCTCTTCTTTTTTCAATTTTATTAAATAAAAAACTTACCCACATCACTTTCACACAACCTTTTTTTTCACCCTCGCCGATTCATCCACACCTGTTGTTTTCCACTTTTCCTTCATGTTTGTCTTATTCAAAACTTATTCTCCACTATTATAACCAAAGTACATACTAATAATTTATTGGAGTAAAGAAATGTTAATTTTATCTGCAAATTGTTTAGTCTATTTCCATAGATTATCATCATGATAGGGAATTTCGACTTCAAGTTTTGGTAGAAATTTACTCAAAGATTGAATATTGTGGCCGATGTATGCATTATACCCAATTTACTCAAAAGATTATCCTCTTACTTGTACTTAAATTACTTTTTGAATAATTCTTTCCTAGTATAGAAAAAGAAATATAAAAATATTAACAAAATTGTTATTTTTTGCCAAAAAATAATAATTAGATAGCTATCTATCAAATAAATATTTTTGAAAAAGAAGGGCACCAATTTTATTCCAAATTGAGAAAGAAAATGAAAAAACCAAAAAAGAAGAAATAAAAGCAAGCTTTGCTCTTAAATCAATAGTGGACCCCACATTTAATATTAATAAATATTATTTGAGAGGGGTAAGGGTAGTTTGTCTTAGTAAAATTGAAACAAATAAAAAGAAAAGGAAAAGGAAAAGAAACAATTTTAAATTTAGAGTGAAGTTCGCAAGGGGTAGTATAATCAATTCAATATAAAATGGAATGTCGAGAGCCAATAAGGAGTTGAAAATAGCGCGAACCTAATTCAATTGCAAAGTGATGGTCTAACACCTTTTTTCTATCTTTTTAGTATATTCTTAAATATTCCTATTACGTTTTACATGTCTTATGTAAAAGTATCTCGCTAATGATAAGGAAAAAGACAAATTCTTTGATACAATAAACAACTTAAGTCTTTTTTTTTTCATAATTGCTCTTATATTATTTTATCTATTCTTGATCTCTCTTAACTTTTTTATTGTCAACTTTGTCTCTCTTATTTCAAAAGATTACTTTCTTGGTGAATTTTTTATTTTTAGTTTCAATGGTCTAAAATATATATCAAGTCTCTTTACTAACTTTATTTAAAAATGTATCCCTTTCCTACAGATGTAAGATGTTATAAAAATATCTAGGAATACATTAAAAACATCACGTACAATCAGAAATCCTAATATCTTTTCATAAACACTTTATAAATAATATTAATTTTTGTTAATTCAAAATAATGAGATTTCACTGGCATTTCAAAAACTATATTATTTTATGCAATGTTATGATTTAATTAAATTTCATTTTTAAAGTTTCACGTTGAAGAATGTAATTGTGATTTTATTTTGGAAAATCTTCAAGAAGGGTTTTTTTTTTCCTTCTCCTTCAATTGATCATCCCACTCTTTGTATATGAATATGAGAGAAGATTGATAAAAAGGGATTTGGCTGTGGTATGTACAACAAAAGTGAAAATTTATAAACAAAGGATTGCGTTAAGAAATTGTCTATGTCAAATCTTTTTTAAATTCTACTTGACAATTTATCCACAAATCCACTCCACAACGTAGAAAAGTTTTAGGTTTCCTGAAAGTTTCTCTTTTCGGTAAAATTAACTTTTGTGGAAGTAAAATCTAACGATAAAAGAAAACATAGTGCCTATAACGTACATGAGAATCTTGTCTTTTTGATAACCAGATCCTACATAAGGATAGATATACTAAATAAAAAGGAAAGCAAATTAATTTAGGGTCATCAGTTTTAATTGTAATTGAATAATTGAGGGCAATTCTATTTTTTTTTAGCAAAAACTAAAAAGCAAGTAAATTTAAAAAGCCCGTTCGTTTAGGAAAATGGCTAGTCGAAAAAAATGTTTTCCATTATTGAAAAAAATAACCTTTAAAAGTGAGGAAAATGTTTTCCACTTTTTAAAATTTAAAAACATTTTCCATAACTTCTTTCACCAAACACATTTTCGTTTTATTTTTATGCTTTATTTTTCTTTTTTTCTTTTATTTTTTTTTTAAAATCAAGTTTTTAATTTTTTTTTTTTTCTTTTTTTTCTTTTCTTTCTTTCCTTTTAATCCTCTTCCTTGGCCTTAGCTGGTCGTTGGCCACAGCGGCGATCGGCGACCGGCCATGAGCCAGCTCGAGCCTCACCCTAGGCCGGCGAGGCTCCGCCTAGCCTGATCTAACGAAGTCGAGCTCGCCCGAGCCCAGTGAGCTCGGGCCTTGCCGAGATCCAACGAGTTGGGCGGGGCTCGGCCTCGCCCGATCTCGCCAAGGTTCGTCGGGCTCTAGCGAGCCGCGAGCTCATTGGATCGGCGGCGAAGCTCGGGCTCCCAATCTATCGGGCGAGCTCGAGCTCCGCCGCCAAATCCGGCGAGCTTGCGGCTCGCATGGATCAACCGAGCCTCGAGCTTGCTTGGATTTAGCGATCGCGTCTTGGTCGACCGCTTGGGCAACCGGTCATTGTGAAGCATGCGACGCGGAGAGGAAGGAGGAGGAAGAAGGAGGAGGAAAAGAAAAAGAAGGAAAAAATAATAAAAATTTCGATTTTTTAATACAAATAATTAAAAAAATATTTTGTAAAAAAAATATAAAATATAAACTAAGTTTTTAGTCAATTAAAAAATTTTAAATTTTAAATTTTTGATAAATTTTTCCCAAATAATTAAATTAGCTAATGAACGGTGAAAAATATTTTCAACTCAAAATTCAGTTTTAGTCGAACATTGAAAAAGATAGTCATTTTTCAGGAAATTGAGTTCCTAAAAAATATTTTCCAAAAAGGTGATATTTTCCACGAAACGAATGAATCGCAATCGTGTGAGGAATGGAAATAGCCCTATAAAATATTTCGCACGTTGAAGCGAACTTAATGGAAGTCATAATGTAAAGTCCAAAGAGTAGCAACCAGACAACTTCCTGGCCCTCCTCATTTCCGATTCCCCTCTCTCTCTCTCTCTCTCTCCCCCCCCTTTTTCACCTCTCTTAATCAAAGTCAGAATGTAAAGTCCAAAAAGTAGCAACCAAAATATTTTCCACTCAAAATTCAGGTTTTAGACGATCGACGACCGGCCATGAGCCAGCTCGAGCCTCACCCTAGGCCGGCGAGGCTCCGCCTAGCCTGATCTAGCGAAGTCGAGCTTGCCCGAGCCCGGTGAGCTCGGGCCTTGCCAGATCCAACGAGTTGGGCAGGGCTCGGGCCTCGCCCGATCTCGCCAAAGGTTCGTCGGGCTCTAGCGAGCCGCGAGCTCATTGGATCTGGCGGCGAAGCTCGGGCTCCCAATCTATCGGGCGAGCTCGAGCTGCGCCAAATCCGGCGAGCTTGCGGCTCGCATGGATCAACCGAGCCTCGAGCTTCTTGGATTTAGCGACCGCGTCTTGGTCGACCATTGGCAACCGGTCATTGTGAAGCATGCGACGGAGGAAGGAGGAGGAAGAAGGAGGAGGGAAAAGAAAAAGAAGGAAAAAATAATAAAAATTTCGATTTTTTTAATACAAATAATTAAAAAAATATTTTGTAAAAAAAATATAAAATATAAACTAACTTTTTAGTCAATTAAAAAAGTTTAAAATTTAAATTTTTGATAAATTTTTCCCAAATAATTAAATTAGCTAATGAACGGTGAAAAATATTTTCAACTCAAAATTCGAGTTTTAGTCGAACATTGAAAAAGATAGTCATTTTTCAGGAAATTGAATTCCTAAAAAATATTTTCCAAAAAGGTGATATTTTCCATGAAACGAATGAATCGCTTAGTCGTGTGAGGAATGGAAATAGCCCTATAAAATATTTCGCACGTTGAAGCGAAATTAATGGAAGTCAGAATGTAAAGTCCAAAGAGTAGCAACCAGACAACTTCCTGGCCCTCCTCATTTCCGATTCCCCTCTCTCTCTCTCTCTCTCTCCCCCCCCTTTTCACCTCTCTTAATCAAAGTCAGAATGTAAAGTCCAAAAAGTAGCAACCAAAATATTTTCCACTCAAAATTCAGGTTTTAGACGATCGACGACCGGCCATGAGCCAGCTCGAGCCTCACCCTAGGCCGGCGAGGCTCCGCCTAGATCTAGCGAAAAGCGAGCTTGCCCGAGCCCGGTGAGCTCGGGCCTTGCCGAGATCCAACGAGTTGGGCGGGGCTCGGGCCTCGCCCCGATCTCGCCAAGGTTCGTCGGGCTCTAGCGAGCCGCGAGCTCATTGGATCGCGGCGAAGCTCGGGCTCCCAATCTATCGGGCGAGCTCGAGCTCCGCCGCCAAATCCGGCGAGCTTGCGGCTCGCATGGATCAACCGAGCCTCGAGCTTGCTTTGGATTTAGCGACCGCGTCTTGGTCGACCGGCGGGCAACCGGTCATTGTGAAGCATGCGACGGCGAGAGGAAGGAGGAGGAAGAAGGAGGAGGGAAAAGAAAAAGAAGGAAAAAATAATAAAAATTTCGATTTTTTTAATACAAATAATTAAAAAAATATTTTGTAAAAAAATATAAAATATAAACTAAGTTTTTAGTCAATTAAAAAAATTTAAATTTTAAATTTTTGATAAATTTTTCCCAAATAATTAAATTAGCTAATGAACGGTGAAAAATATTTTCAACTCAAAATTCAGTTTTAGTCGAACATTGAAAAAGATAGTCATTTTTCAGGAAATTGAATTCCTAAAAATATTTTCCAAAAAGGTGATATTTTCCATGAAACGAATGAATCCTTAGTCGTGTGAGGAATGGAAATAGCCCTATAAAATATTTCGCACGTTGAAGCGAAATTAATGGAAGTCAGAATGTAAAGTCCAAAGAGTAGCAACCAGACAACTTCCTGGCCCTCCTCATTTCCGATTCCCCTCTCTCTCTCTCTCTCTCTCTCCCCCCCCCTTTTCACCTCTCTTAATCAAAGTCAGAATGTAAAGTCCAAAAAGTAGCAACCAAAATATTTTCCACTCAAAATTCAGGTTTTAGACGATCGACGACCGGCCATGAGCCAGCTCGAGCCTCACCCTAGGCCGGCGAGGCTCCGCCTGCGATCTAGCGAAGTCGAGCTTGCCGAGCCCGGTGAGCTCGGGCCTTGCCGAGATCCAACGAGTTGGGCGGGGCTCGAGCCTCGCCCGATCTCGCCAAAGGTTCGTCGGGCTCTAGCGAGCCGCGAGCTCATTGGATGGCGGCGAAGCTCGGGCTCCCAATCTATCAGGCGAGCTCGAGCTCCGCCGCCAAATCCGGCGAGCTTGCAGCTCGCATGGATCAACCGAGCCTCGAGCTTGCTGGATTTAGCGACCGCGTCTTGGTCGACCGCTGGGCAACCGGTCATTGTGAAGCATGCGACGGCAGAGGAAGGAGGAGGAAGAAGGAGGAGGGAAAAGAAAAAGAAGGAAAAAATAATAAAAATTTCGATTTTTTTAATACAAATAATTAAAAAAATATTTTGTAAAAAAATATAAAATATAAACTAAGTTTTTAGTCAATTAAAAAAATTTAAATTTTAAATTTTTGATAAATTTTTCCCAAATAATTAAATTAGCTAATGAACGGTGAAAAATATTTTCAACTCAAAATTCAGTTTTAGTCGAACATTGAAAAAGATAGTCATTTTTCGGAAATTGAATTCCTAAAAAATATTTTCCAAAAAGGTGATATTTTCCATTGAAACGAATGAATCCTTAGTCGTGTGAGGAATGGAAATAGCCCTATAAAATATTTCGCACGTTGAAGCGAAATTAATGGAAGTCGAGAATGTAAAGTCCAAAGAGTAGCAACCAGACAACTTCCTGGCCCTCCTCATTTCCGATTCCCCTCTCTCTCTCTCTCTCTCTCCCTCCCCCCCTTTTCACCTCTCTTAATCAAAGTCAGAATGTAAAGTCCAAAAAGTAGCAACCAAAATATTTTCCACTCAAAATTCAGGTTTTAGACGATCGACGACCGGCCATGAGCCAGCTCGAGCCTCACCCTAGGCCGGCGAGGCTCCGCCTAGCCTGATCTAGCGAAGTCGAGCTTGCCCGAGCCCGGTGAGCTCGGGCCTTGCGGATCCAACGAGTTGGGCTTGGCTCGGGCCTCGCCCGATCTCGCCAAGGTTAAATCGGGCTCTAGCGAGCCGCGAGCTCATTGGATCGGCGGCGAAGCTCGGGCTCCCAATCTATCGGGCGAGCTCGAGCTCCGCCGCCAAATCCGGCGAGCTTGCGGCTCGCATGGATCAACCGAGCCTCGAGCTTGCTGGATTTAGCGACCGCGTCTTGGTCGACCGGCCTGGGCAACCGGTCATTGTGAAGCATGCGACGGCGGAGGAAGGAGGAGGAAGAAGGAGGAGGAAAAGAAAAAGAAGGAAAAAATAATAAAAATTTCGATTTTTTTAATACAAATAATTAAAAAAATATTTTGTAAAAAAAATATAAAATATAAATTAAGTTTTTAGTCAATTAAAAAAATTTAAATTTTAAATTTTTGATAATTTTTTTCCCAAATAATTAAATTAGCTAATGAACGGTGAAAAATATTTTCAACTCAAAATTCGGGTTTTAGTCGAACATTGAAAAAGATAGTCATTTTTCAGGAAATTGAGTTCCTAAAAAATATTTTCCAAAAAAAGGTGATATTTTCCATGAAACGAATGAATCCTTAGTCGTGTGAGGAATGGAAATAGCCCTATAAAATATTTCGCACGTTGAAGCGAAATTAATGGAAGTCAGAATGTAAAGTCCAAAGAGTAGCAACCAGACAACTTCCTGGCCCTGCTCATTTCCGATTCCCTCTCTCTCTCTCTCTCTCTCTCTCTCTCCCCCCCCCTTTTCACCTCTCTTAATCAAAGTTAGAATGTAAAGTCCAAAAAGTAGCAACCAAAATATTTTCCACTCAAAATTCAGGTTTTAGACGATCGACGACCGGCCATGAGCCAGCTCGAGCCTCACCCTAGGCCGGCGAGGCTCCGCCTAGCCTGATCTAGCGAAGTCGAGCTCGCCCGAGCCCGGTGAGCTCGGGCCTCGCCCGATCTCGCCAAAGGTTCGTCGGGCTCTAGCGAGCCGCGAGCTCATTGGATCTGGCGGCAAAGCTCGGGCTCCCAATCTATCAGGCGAGCTCGAGCTCCGCCGCCAAATCCGGCGAGCTTGCAGCTCGCATGGATCAACCGAGCCTCGAGCTTGCTGGATTTAGCGACCGCGTCTTGGTCGACCGCTGGGCAACCGGTCATTGTGAAGCATGCGACGGCGAGAGGAAGGAGGAGGAAGAAGGAGGAGGGAAAAGAAAAAGAAGGAAAAAATAATAAAAATTTCGATTTTTTTAATACAAATAATTAAAAAAATATTTTGTAAAAAAAATATAAAATATAAACTAAGTTTTTAGTCAATTAAAAAAATTTAAAATTTAAATTTTTGATAAATTTTTCCCAAATAATTAAATTAGCTAATGAACGGTGAAAAATATTTTCAACTCAAAATTCAGGTTTTAGTCGAACATTGAAAAAGATAGTCATTTTTCAGGAAATTGAGTTCCTAAAAAATATTTTCCAAAAAGGTGATATTTTCCATGAAACGAATGAATCCTTAGTCGTGTGAGGAATGGAAATAGCCCTATAAAATATTTCGCACGTTGAAGCGAAATTAATGGAAGTCAGAATGTAAAGTCCAAAGAGTAGCAGCCAGACAACTTCCTGGCCCTCCTCATTTCCGATTCCCCTCTCTCTCTCCTCTCTCTCTCTCTCTCGACCCCCCAACCCCCCCCCCCGGCTTTCACCTATCTTAATCAAAGTCAGAATGTAAAGTCCAAAGAGTAGCGACGAGACAACTTCCTGGCCCTATAAAATATCACATGTCTTATGTAAAAGTATCTCGCTAATGATAAGGAAAAAAGACAAATTCTTTGATACAATAAACAACTTAAGTCTTTTTTTTTTTTCATAATTGCTCTTATATTATTTTATCTATTCTTGATCTCTCTTAACTTTTTTATTGTCAAGTTTGTCTCTCTTATTTCAAAAGCTTACTTTCTTGGTGAATTTTTTATTTTTAGTTTCAATGGTCTAAAATATATATCAAGTCTCTTTACTAACTTTATTTAAAAATGTATCCCTTTCCTACAGATGTAAGATGTTATAAAAATATCTAGGAATACATTATAAACATCACGTACAATCAGAAATCCTAATATCTTTTCATAAACACTTTATAAATAATATTAATTTTTGTTAATTCAAAATAATGAGATTTCACTGGCATTTCAAAAACTATATTATTTTATGCAATGTTATGATTTAATTAAATTTCATTTTTAAAGTTTCACGTTGAAGAATGTAATTGTGATTTTATTTTGGAAAATCTTCAAGAAGGGTTTTTTTTTTCCTTCTCATTCAATTGATCATCCCACTCTATGTATATGAATATGAGAGAAGATTGATAAAAAGGGATTTGACTGTGGTATGTACAACAAAAGTGAAAATTTATAAACAAAGGATTGCGTTAAGAAATTGTCTATGTCAAATCTTTTTTAAATTCTACTTGACAATTTATCCACAAATCCACTCCACAACGTAGAAAAGTTTTAGGTTTCCTGAAAGTTTCTCTTTTCGGTAAAATTAACTTTTGTGGAAGTAAAATCTAACGATAAAAGAAAACATAGTGCCTATAACGTACATGAGAATCTTGTCTTTTTGATAACCAGATCCTACATAAGGATAGATATACTAAATAAAAAGGAAAGCAAATTAATTTAGGGTCATCAGTTTTAATTGTAATTGAATAATTGAGGGCAATTCTATTTTTTTTTAGCAAAAACTAAAAAGCAAGTAAATTTAGGCTCCGTTCGTTTCACGGAAAATGAACTGGTCAAGAAAAATGTTTTCCATTATTGAAAAAAATAACCTTTAAAAGTGAGGAAAATGTTTTCCATTTTTCAAAAGTGGAAAACATTTTCCATAACTTCTTTCACCAAACACATTTTCGTTTTATTTATATGCTTTATTTTCTTTTTTACTTTTTATTTTTTTTAAAATCAAGTTTTTGATTTTTTTTCTTTTTCTTTTTTTTTTTTTTCTTTCTTTCCTTTTAATCCTCTTCCTTGGCCTTAGCTGGTCGTTGGCCACACCCCTGGCGATCGGCGACCGGCCATGAGCCGCTCGAGCCTCACCCTAGGCCGGCGAGGCTCCGCCTAGCCTGATCTAACGAGTCGAGCTCGCCGAGCCCGGTGAGCTCGGGCCTTGCCGATCCAACGAGTTGGGCGGGGCTCGGGCCTCGCCCGATCTCGCCAAGGTTCGTCGGGCTCTAGCGAGCCGCGAGCTCATTGGATCTGCGGCGAAGCTCGGGCTCCCAATCTATCGGGCGAGCTCGAGCTCGCCGCCAAATCCGACGAGCTTGCGGCTCGCATGGATCAACCGAGCCTCGAGCTTCTTTGGATTTAGCGACCGCGTCTTGGTCGACCGGCCCGGGCAACCGGTCATTGTGAAGCATGTGACGGCAGAGGAAGGAGGAGGAAGAAGGAGGAGGGAAAAGAAAAAGAAGGAAAAAATAATAAAAATTTCGATTTTTTTAATACAAATAATTAAAAAAATATTTTGTAAAAAAAATATAAAATATAAACTAAGTTTTTAGTCAATTAAAAAATTTTAAATTTTAAATTTTTGATAAATTTTTCCCAAATAATTAAATTAGCTAATGAACGGTGAAAAATATTTTCAACTCAAAATTCGGGTTTTAGTCGAACATTGAAAAAGATAGTCATTTTTCGGAAATTGAGTTCCTAAAAAATATTTTCCAAAAAGGTGATATTTTCCACAAAAACGAAATGAATCGCAGTCGTGTGAGGAATGGAAATAGCCCTATAAAATATTTCGCACGTTGAAGCGAAATTAATGGAAGTCAGAATGTAAAGTCCAAAGTGTAGCAACCAGACAACTTCCTGGCCCTCCTCATTTCCGATTCCCCTCTCTCTCTCTCTCTCTCTCCCCCCCCCCCCCCCCTTTTTCACCTCTCTTAATCAAAGTCAGAATGTAAAGTCCAAAAAGTAGCAACCAAAATATTTTCCACTCAAAATTCAGGTTTTAGACGATCGACGACCGGCCATGAGCCAGCTCGAGCCTCACCCTAGGCCGGCGAGGCTCCGCCTAGCTTCGATCTAGCGAAGTCGAGCTCGCCCGAGCCCGGTGAGCTCGGGCCTCGCCCGATCTCGCCAAAGGTTCGTCGGGCTCTAGCGAGCCGCGAGCTCATTGGATCGCGGCAAAGCTCGGGCTCCCAATCTATCGGGCGAGCTCGAGCTCCGCCGCCAAATCCCGCGAGCTTGCGGCTCGCATGGATCAACCCTCGAGCTTCTTTGGATTTAGCGACAGCGTCTTGGTCGGCCATTGGGCAACCGGTCATTGTGAAGCATGCGACGGCGAGGAAGGAGGAGGAAGAAGGAGGAGGAAAAGAAAAAGAAGGAAAAAATAATAAAAATTTCGATTTTTTTAATACAAATAATTAAAAAAATATTTTGTAAAAAAAATATAAAATATAAACTAAGTTTTTAGTCAATTAAAAAAATTTAAAATTTAAATTTTTGATAATTTTTTCCCAAATAATTAAATTAGCTAATGAACGGTGAAAAATATTTTCAACTCAAAATTCGGTTTTAGTCGAACATTGAAAAAGATAGTCATTTTTCGGGAAATTGAGTTAAAAAATATTTTCCAAAAGGTGATATTTTATGAAACGAATGAATCCTTAGTCGTGTGAGGAATGGAAATAGCCCTATAAAATATTTCGCACGTTGAAGCGAAATTAATGGAAGTCAGAATGTAAAGTCCAAAGAGTAGCAACCAGACAACTTCCTGGCCCTCCTCATCTCCGATTCCCCTCTCTCTCTCTCTCTCGACCCCCACCCCCCCCCCCGGCTTTCACCTATCTTAATCAAAGTCAGAATGTAAAGTCCAAAGAGTAGCGACGAGACAACTTCCTGGCCCTATAAAATATCACATGTCTTATGTAAAAGTATCTCGCTAATGATAAGGAAAAAAAGACAAATTCTTTGATACAATAAACAACTTAAGTCTTTTTTTTTTTTTTCATAATTGCTCTTATATTATTTTATCTATTCTTGATCTCTCTTAACTTTTTTATTGTCAACTTTGTCTCTCTTATTTCAAAAGCTTACTTTCTTGGTGAATTTTTTATTTTTAGTTTCAATGGTCTAAAATATATATCAAGTCTCTTTACTAACTTTATTTAAAAATTTATCCCTTTCCTACAGATGTAAGATGTTATAAAAATATCTAGGAATACATTATAAACATCACGTACAATCAGAAATCCTAATATCTTTTCATAAACACTTTATAAATAATATTAATTTTTGTTAATTCAAAATAATGAGATTTCACTGGCATTTCAAAAACTATATTATTTTATGCAATGTTATGATTTAATTAAATTTCATTTTTAAAGTTTCACGTTGAAGAATGTAATTGTGATTTTATTTTGGAAAATCTTCAAGAAGGGTTTTTTTTTTTTCCTTCTCATTCAATTGATCATCCCACTCTATGTATATGAATATGAGAGAAGATTGATAAAAAGGGATTTGACTGTGGTATGTACAACAAAAGTGAAAATTTATAAACAAATGATTGCGTTAAGAAATTGTCTATGTCAAATCTTTTTTAAATTCTACTTGACAATTTATCCACAAATCCACTCCACAACGTAGAAAAGTTTTAGGTTTCCTGAAAGTTTCTCTTTTCGGTAAAATTAACTTTTGTGGAAGTAAAATCTAACGATAAAAGAAAACATAGTGCCTATAACGTACATGAGAATCTTGTCTTTTTGATAACCAGATCCTACATAAGGATAGATATACTAAATAAAAAGGAAAGCAAATTAATTTAGGGTCATCAGTTTTAATTGTAATTGAATAATTGAGGGCAATTCAATTTATTTTTTTTTAGCAAAAACTAAAAAGCAAGTAAATTTAGGGTAAGATTCGTTTAGGAAAATGAACCCATCGAAAAAAATGTTTTCCATTATTGAAAAAAATAACCTTTAAAAGTGAGGAAAATGTTTTCCATTTTTCAAAAGTGGAAAACATTTTCCATAACTTCTTTCACCAAACACATTTTCGTTTTATTTTTATGCTTTATTTTTCTTTTTTTTTTTTTATTTTTTTTAAAATCAAGTTTTTAATTTTTTTCCTTTTCTTTTTTTTTTTTCTTTCTTTCCTTTTAATCTTCTTCCTTGGCCTTAGCTGGTCGTTGGCCCACGCGGCGATCTGCGGCGGCCATGAGCCGCTCGAGCCTCACCCTAGGTCGGCAAGGCTTCGCCTAGCCCGATCTAGCGAAGTCAAGCTCACCCGAGCCCGGTGAGCTCGGGCCTTGCCGATCCAACGAGTTGGGCGGGGCTCGGGCCTCGCCGATCTCGCCAAAGGTTTGTCGGGCTCTAGCGAGCCGTGTGCTCATTGGATGCGCGGCGGAGCTCGGGCTCTCAATCTATCGGGGCGAGCCGAGCTCCGCCACCAAATCCGGTGAGCTTGCGGCTCGCCTGGATCGGCCGAGCCTCGAGCTTGCTTTGGATTTAGCGGCCGCGTCTTGGTCGACCGCTGGGCAACCGGTCATCGTCAAGCATGCGACGGCAGAGGAAGGAGGAGGAAGAAGGAGGAGGGAAAAGAAAAAGAAGGAAAAAATAATACAAATAATAAAAATTTCGATTTTTTAAAATACAAATAATTTAAAAAATATTTTGTAAAAAAAATATAAAATATAAACTAATTTTTTAGTCAATTAAAAAGATTTAAAATATAAATTTTTGATAAATTTTTCCCAAATAATTAAATTAACTAACGAACGGTGAAAAATATTTTCCACTGAAAATTCGGGTTTTAGTCGAACATTGAAAAAGATAGTCATTTTTCGGGAAAATGAGTTAAAAAATATTTTCCAAAAAGTGATATTTTCCATGAAACGAATGAATCCTTAGTCGTGTGAGGAATGGAAATAGCCCTATAAAATATTTCGCACGTTGAAGCGAAATTAATGGAAGTCAGAATGTAAAGTCCAAAGAGTAGCAACCAGACAACGTCCTGGCCCTCCTCGTTTCCGATTCCGCTCTCTCCCCACACCCCCCTCTCTCAATCAAAGTCAGAATGTAAAGGCCCAAAAGTAGCAACCAGACAACTTCCTGGCCCTCCTCGTTTCCGATTCCCCTCTCTGCCCCCACCCCCTTTGAGCTCTCTTAATCAAAGTCAGAATGTAAAGTCCAAAAAGTAGCAACCAGACAACTTCCTCGCCCTCCTCGTTTCCGATTTTTCTCTCTCTCTCTCCTAATCAAACTTTTGCATTTGGCGTTTTCTGGCCAAGCACCAAATACGCCCCACTTCGTTTAACTTTTTTTCTGCATGACGACGACAATCTGGTGACGAGCTTTCTCACGTGACAAAGCCACTCTTTCTCTCCCTCCCTATCCAACCCCAAAATTAACCCATCATCATAATGATTTTCGACCCCCTAACTCATTATCTTAATTATTATTTGTGTGTGTTTTTGGGTGTTGGGGGATTATCCAACAAATCATAAGCCTATTGCATTTTTACAAATTCAATTATGAACTATCTAATTTTGTTAAGTGAGTTTTAAATATTTTTATGTTTTGCCAACCAATTTCATCCGGCCAATTTTAATGAGAAATTACTATGTGGATCTTTCGTTATTATACGTGGCATAATCGGCAGTGATGTTAATAATTTTTATTAATATTTTAATATTTTTTTCTTATTAATTTTTTTCTTTTTTTTTGTTACTTACGGTGATTGTGATTTCACCAAACCGAATCAAAATGAACCTCTAAAAATAATGAATTTTAAAAAATATATTAAAATATTACTAAAAAATATTTACTTTAGTGCGGTTGTCTTTATATAGGACGGCCGACATCCACGTTAATAATATTTTGAAATATTGGCGAGATGGACTCATTTAACAAAAACGTGAAAATGTTAAGGATTTAACAAAATTAAAAGGTTTAGACTATATTGGTAAAAAGTTTAGAAATTTTGGACAATATTCCCCATTTGGATGGTTTGGTTCGATTTGTCGGGGCTTGTACAATAATTATTTTCCTCTTCATGGTTTTGTATGATGTTTATTTCATATAGATCTCACGGTTCTTTCTATCCAAAGGTTATCGAAAAGCCATCTTTTGTTCGACGTTGATAAATACTACGCGGCGCTAAACATATGTTAAATCCTTTTCTTTAATGTAATTGCGAATCAACTCATCGTGACCACCTTTGAACGGAACGAAACAAGAATTATCAAATTCGATTTGCATCGCATTATTTGTCGACCCGGCTTGAGGTGGATCGAACATTTCCATGTGGAACTCATCAGCGTCGGCCGAGAAATGTGTTCCAAATCGAGTCGCGGAATCCGTCGGAACGCATCACCCGGAAGACGGTGTCAAAGAAGTTGGCTAACCCAAACCAATACGATCAAATCCAAAAGTACATTCGCTTTCTAATCATTCCCTATATTACTTAAATCACCGAGTTTTCTATTTTCAATCCAAATCAAACGGATTTTGAATTGTATTTATGGACTTATGCTGTCCAGACCCGATTTATTGTAATGGTAGATAAGTCTCGCGCAACCTTAAACTAACACGATACATTGAAAAGACTGATGTGAATGCGGGTGAGTCGCGACCGATGATGGCAATATCATGCTGCTGCTATGTCTGAGTGGACCCGCCTTCAATGGTATACAGGCTAGGGAGGAGATGTGTGTCCAAATGTCTTTAATTCCATGTTCCCTTGAACCTAAGCTTGCCTACTAGTAAATTTCTTCTTCTTATTATTTTTTTTTTGTCAAAGTGCAAATGGATTCTAGTGTCGTGCCATCTTAAACTTAGAACCACGTCTTGCTCTTATCTTATAGAAAGCTTGAAGCATCGAACATTTGACAATCATAACATAATTAGTTTCAAAATTCCGTATTCTAGAAAATCATATCTTCGTTTCTATTTCTAGATTTGTTTCTTCCCAGCCTTCTCTCCATTCCTCCATTTCTTTGAATTTTTTAATAACAATGGACGATGATGCTCTACCAATATGATAAACACAAGTAATAAATAAGAGAATACTAAAGATTCAAACCATAAGATCTCTCAATTCTGACATAAGCTACTTATAATAAATTAACCAACCAGCAAAACTACTTGTTACATATAACATCTTATATTTGCATCCAATGTATCAACCGACTTAATCTTAATTTTAAAGTGCAGAAAATAGTTCACACGTTCGAAGCTGCGTTAATCACAACGTGAAAGAATCCGAAACTAACTACCAGACAACTTCCTCGTCCTCGTCCTCGTCCTCCTCGACTCCGATTTCTCTCTCTCTCTATCTCTCTCTCTGCAACGAGCTAGCGGCAATGGCGGTGACAGCTTCTTCGTCGTCCTTTGGCATTTGGCGGCTTCTGGCGCAGTACCCACCACGCCCGCTCCCCTGCTTTTTCCGCATGGCCGCGACGGCGAACGCGTGATGCGCTTTCACATGGGAAACCGCTAACCTGTCCCTCCATATCCAACCGCATATTTAAACTCCTCGCTGCTGCCACCGTCGTCGTCGTCGTCGTCGTCTGTCCGTCCGACTCTCTCTCTCTCGAGACGCGAGAAATGGCGGCAATGCGGGCGGCGCCACCACCGTCGGGTGCTTCGCTCGCCCTGCTCTGCTTCTTCTTGCTCTGCTCCTCCGAGCCACTGCTCGCCGGAGACATCCCGACGACTCTCGAGGGGCCGTTCACGCCGGTGACGGTGCCCCTCGACAAGAGCTTCCGTGGGAACGCCGTCGACTTGCCGGACACCGACCGCCGAGTCCAGAGGACGGTCTCCGACTTCGAGCCGGAGCAAATCTCCGTCTCCCTTTCCTCGAGCTACGACTCCGTCTGGATTTCCTGGATCACAGGTCCGTTCGCCTCTGCTTGTGCTTTGTCCATTGTTGCCAAATTCGCTCCGACTTCTGATAACATCCATCTGTTTGTCTGTTGGGTTTTGTTCATTGGATTGTGTTCGAGATAAGTGTGAGATGGAAACTGATGCGTAAGAGAGATTAAATGGAGCTTGACTTTTAGACTTGGATGAGACAAATTTGACTTGGCCGTGAAAAGTCGGATATTTATGTGACATTTAGTCATGTTCGGGTGGGGGTAGTGTGAGTGATTAGTGTTTTCTGTTTTTAGATAAAGGCGGTGTTGGTGGGTCGGAGTTGGATTTATTCTAGTAAGCAATGCTGTGTGTTTCGATTTGATTGGACTTTGAAATCGTAAGCTCATAAAATGGACTACCCTCTCTGTTCTTGAGGCGAAGATTGTACATATAACGTGGAGCATGGAATCGATTCTGACTGTAATTTGTTCAATGGTTGGGTAGAGATTATGATACAGTGCTAAGGAGCAGTACAGTGGTTGTGATTGTTACTTACTTGGTTGTGTCTGCGAGCGATGTTTCTCAAAATGTTTGCAGGAGAGTACCAGATAGGTGATGACATCACCCCGTTGGATCCGAACAGCGTCGGGAGTGTTGTTTACTATGTAGGCTCCGGATCTGGACGGAGTCATCAGGCAACCGGTTATTCGCTTATTTACAACCAACTTTATCCCTTCGAAGGCCTCGATAACTACACTTCTGGCATTATACACCATGTTCGTCTCAAAGGTATTGTATGCATCATTTTTCTTGCATCAATGATGTTTTCAAGCTCTAGTGTCGAAGCAGTATAGCATTTGTGAGAAATATATTGCTCTGCCCTTTCTTTTGTTCTCCTTTTTTGGTGAAAGTTGGTGATAAGGCTACTGACAAAAATCAATCTGATTAACTATGGTGAAGGAGAGAGATTTCCCACTGCCGAGCTAGTGTGAACTTTGTACTTTCACAACCTGTAACAAAAGCTTTGTTCAACTCTCTGGTGTCAGAGCAGTATAGTTGCATTGTATTTTCTGAACCTCCTTATGCATAGCTCATTTAATTGTTTCTCACGGCAATAGGTCATAAAGAAAGGAAAATTTCTCACTTGTCCATTATTGGCGTCCGTGCCCTGGCTTTCCTAGTCATCCCAAGTTTTTAGGCTCCCTTTTCAATTAGTCAAATGTGAAGCTCCACTTGATTTTGCAGTTCGATTTCTTCTGTCAAATTCTTGATTTTCTCGAGCTTGGAAGTTCATCTGAAAATGAAAATGCGAGGAAAATCTCTCAAGAAATTTCCTGAATGTCCGATTGTCTTGCAGTTAGTAATCTTAACATAATTTTCTGAAATGGGCAGCTTGTTTTTGGCACAACACTGTCACCGATTTTTGCAATTCTGAATTTCAAGGGATTTTGAACGCTGATATTTTCCACTTTGACATCACTTATTGATTTTGGTTTATCTTCAGGGTTGAAGCCCAGCACGTTATACTCTTACCAATGTGGAGATCCTTCAATAGCAATGAGCGAAGTTTATTATTTTACGACTATGCCTGTCACTGGCCCAAGTAGTTACCCCAGCAGAGTGGCAGTGGTTGGTGACTTGGGTCTTACATACAATACCACTTCCACAGTCGGCCACATGCTGAGTAATCATCCTGATCTGGTTCTTTTGATCGGGGATGTGTGTTATGCTAACTTGTATCTCACGAATGGAACTGGGGCCGATTGCTACTCCTGTTCATTTCCACATACTCCTATTCGCGAAACCTACCAGCCACGATGGGATTATTGGGGAAGGTTGACATACTGCTTTGTTCTTTCTAGATGGAAATTAATGAGTCGCTTTTCTTCAGTCTTGACTAGCACAGCTAAGTCACTAACTAATTGGCTGTGATGAATTCTGTTCATTTCGAATCTCATGAAAAGTAGAAATACCGTTGTATCAGCATTTAGGGTGCCTCATTCTCACTTATCTGAAATGGAAATAGAGCCAACTGATCTTGATGGTGTTTCAAATCTACTCATCTGAGAGTGCAGTGAAAAGAATCTCCTACATTAGTACTATATTGCTATATTGTGAGTGGGGTTCTCTAAATAGTTCATGTGGATGCTTCTGAAAATTGTGTATCGTGTTCCTGATGAAGCATTTAATTTTCTTTGTATGCTGGCTTTCACTTACACATTGGAGTCTAATATAACATGAATTTTTTTTTCTCATTTCAGGTATATGCAGCCTCTAGTGTCTAAAGTTCCCATCATGGTCGTAGAAGGGGATCACGAGATTGAAGAACAGGCTGAGAATCAGACTTTTGTTGCTTATAGTTCTCGATTTGCATTTCCATCTAAAGAAAGTGGATCGTCGTCTACTTTTTACTATTCCTTCAATGCAGGCGGCATACACTTTTTAATGCTTGGTGCCTATATTTCTTATAATAAATCATGTGAGCTTCTTCCTTTTGTTTTTCCCTCAAATGGTAGAATCTTCTGAAGCATGTGTCTGACACTTTTATGTTTTCGCATCAGCTGATCAGTACAGATGGTTAGAGAAAGACCTAGCTAAGGTCAACAGAGAAGTCACACCATGGTTGGTGGCTACATGGCACTCTCCTTGGTACAGCACTTACACGACCCATTACAGAGACGCAGAGTGCATGAGGGTTGCAATGGAGGATTTGTTGTACAGTTACGGGGTTGATGTTGTCTTTAATGGACATGTAAGTCACCATTCCCTATCATTTATCTTTAATTTGCTGCACCAGCGATGGGTCCACTGTTTCTGTTTTCCAACTCGGAATAGAGGTGCAAATGTTCTTAGTCCTTTTTGTCTTATATATCCATCTTATGCGTTATACGAGGCAGATCGATTCATAATCTGGTTCTGAGCACTAGCTGCATCTCAGCAATATGACATGCTCAAACATTTATGACATGGGTTTATGATGTTCTTATATGAGTCTTTTGCAATGTGTCTTATCTTTGTGATCGAGGAGGCCCTCTTCTTTTGTTTGACGCAATTGACACTTGACATGAATCTGCATCGGAAATAATCAACAGGTTCATGCCTATGAAAGGTCAAATAGAGTGTACAACTACACTCTGGATCCCTGTGGCCCTGTTCACATCACTGTCGGAGATGGTGGTAACCGAGAGAAGATGGCCATTACACATGCAGATGAACCTGGAAACTGTCCAGACCCAAGTACCACCCCCGATGCGTACATGGGTGGTTTCTGTGCATTTAATTTCACATCAGGCCCCGCTAAAGGCAACTTCTGTTGGGACAGGCAACCGGAATATAGTGCTTACAGAGAAAGCAGCTTCGGGCATGGCATTTTTGAGGTACCTAACAATCCCTTAGGTACTTTACATGACTGTATCAACATGTATACACCAAATGCACTCCGTAATCTTGTTAAGATTTATGAAGGCCATGCCGTGTTTTGGCTGTATATAAACAGTAGAGTAAGAAAGCACCGCGCAACTTTAACATGTGAAACTCTCAAGTAAAAACTCATGACTGCCATGATTACTCCACACGCTAAGATGCTCAATGCGTGATCTTTATGACCTGCCGCTGCTTGTGGGGTAAATGCGCAACTTCAATGTGCATTTGCGGTGATCTGCAGATGGTCCGTGCATTTTGCAAAGCATGATTAAGGGTTGCTTCTCCTGGTGAAACCTGTGTTTGGGATCAAGTCAGCCGGTGCTTGTTTTCCTAATGACTG
Organism: Eucalyptus pumila; assembly: GCA_016097595.1. Lineage (NCBI taxonomy): Eukaryota > Viridiplantae > Streptophyta > Magnoliopsida > Myrtales > Myrtaceae > Eucalyptus > Eucalyptus pumila. The sequence continues at coordinate 37,165,815 of CM027853.1, forward strand.
CTGGGTGGATCAGGCACAGCTTATGCCACACCATCACTTAGGAAGATTTGGTCATGACCTTAATCCTAAGTTTGCAATGCATGGAAGCGTAAAATGGATGACAACGTTGAATTTCCCTCCACTATTTGCAAAATGAATTCGAAATTTGCACGTCATCTTTCACCAGTCTCTCTTTCCTCAAACAATGCGTAAGAGTTAGCGCATTCCATCTCACTTATTTCACCCTCACGTATAGTGCTAGAAGAGTTTATACACTGGGAAAGCAACCATATTTAGGGAGATCATGACGACCACTGTCTTCTACCCTCGTGCAGGTGAAGAATGAGACTCATGCTCTGTGGACATGGCATCGGAATCAGGACTTGTACAAGTATGCAGGCGATGTCATCTACATCGTTAGGCAACCTGATAAGTGCCCAATCAAGGGAAAGAGGAACTTCTGATCAAGTGCACAAGACCAGATAGTTCACAAAACAGAGCAATTTTTGAAAAAGAGAATTTGACAGCCGTCACTTTTCTACAATTGAAACAGGGAGCTATCACTGTTTTCGACAGGAAGCTGATTATGTGAATGTGAGCAAGAGGATGTATTCATCTTCTTCAGTCGTAAAAGCGGTCTGTGTGAAGACACTGGTGTCCTTGATGTAAGTCGTACAAAGAATGTTCGTACCAAATTGAAATCATTTTCTGAATGTCGGTCTTGACGTTACAATTAAGAGAAAATACAAAATTGAAGGAGGGAACCTACAAGCATTTACTGGCTATTGAAATATATTCACTAGAAAATACAACATCGGGTGTTTCTTTTTTCTTGTCCTCCCGACATGTGCCCTGGCTTTTTCTTCTTTTGCTTAAACAAAAATAGATATGACCGAACTCAACTAGCAGAGTTCATGACATTAATCATCTAAAACATGACCTTAACCAGCTCAGAAGTGAACAAAATGAGAGACAGAGTCGTCATTTCCTCATTACCGTTGAGAAAGTACATCTTCAGGCTACAAATTAAGCCTGGGATATGATATAAAAATTCAGTGAAAATTTTCCCAAAAATAATTTCACCAGTACACCTTTTGCAGCTCACAACATCTCAAAGTAAAAAACGGTAGCTATGTAATTCAGGGTAAATGACAACCCTGTTGTTCACTCAGCCTATATATCTCTCTCTGCCTTCTCTCTTGTATCTCCCTCCAAAAAGGCCCACATGCTCTTGAGGGACAAAGAATCAAGAAAAACATATCAAAACAAAAATGAAGATTGAATTCAAATTATCTCATAAAATAAGATGTATGCCTCACAGCGAAGAACTTCTTCTAACATGACTTCACGCACATACGCATCACTGACGTGATACCAGACGGAAGCCCCAACTCCGTTTTTGCTCTTCTCATCTCCACGTATGTAGGCAACATAGTGGCCCCCACGCATGGTCCCTATGTGCTCCACAACACCTGTGAGACGATAGACACACTTTTCTTTCTTCTCTTCCCTGCAAAACAGCAAAAAGGAAACACCCGACACTATTGTGTTATACAAGAAGATTCAGTTACACATGGTCAATGCCAGCACCTGAATGGAAAAAGAGAGTCAAGCTATAAGGGAGAAACAGCCAAGCCTCATGAAACTTAAAGGAGACTACTGGTGCGGCTATACCATAAAAGAAACCCGAAATATGTATGCTTTGATGCTTTTTGTTCCGACAATGCCTCTAATAAGACAATGATGTGCAATGGCATGTTAGCAAGACAAGGATCTCAAACATTGAATGATATGCTCAAGACATGACCTGGTATATACTTAAGCAGTAAATCTTCCCTTGGAAACAGTTTACTATCCTCTAGCTATTAGACAAACTACACACCGATTGGTGTAAGGAAATTTTGTTGCATTTTTGCCTGGAACAGAAGAAATCTAGAAAGAAAGTGGGTAGTGGAAGAAGTTTTCAGCTGAAGCATTGAATTAAATACTGAAAATGTTGCCATGTAACCTAATTTTCTCATTAAAAAAGCCGACGTCATCCCAGTATACTTCATCTGAACAACAGAGGACTGGCTTCATCATACCCTTACTACTCTGGTTTTTAACCCTTATGGTTCTTTTGATTCATTACATTCTAGATTTGCTTAGTAAAAGTAACTTGGCATTTCCTACAAACATTGTCATCGTAGGAAAAAAGCACGTCCAATGTTACAGGTCTCAAAAGCCTAGTTGCGTAACTATTGTGTAATTAAATTCTTTCTGGCAAATTATCCGTTGGGGGGAGGGCAGAGACTTCTTCCAAACATCTGCTTCAAACTTTTCTTGAGTCATGGCTTCTAATTCATCATGCCTTTTGGTTTAAAAGACTAGTCAAAACTCAGCCAGTAACAATCAACAACTGAACTGCGTCATTTTCTCTGAACTGTCAACCTATGCTTTTGGCTTTTCAGTAAAGGTAACTGCAAAAAATGTCTTAAAGTTACACTTGATGGTGCCAAAGACAACTTTTCCAGTAATAGTCACTTCTAAGTAAGAACAACAAAGTAGTTTCAAAAGTTATGATCTCCAAAATCATAACTAATTCTTTAAACTTCAATCACATGCAATCCCACTATCATCAATCACCTGCATGTCTTGTAGTCTACCAACCACTAAACCATAGCCTCTAAAGTTCAACTTAGGCATTTCAGTTCGTCCTTTATTTCTTAAGTAAAACTGAGCCCCATTACTGAAATACCTCTCAATTATGTATTACACACCAAAGAGCTAATGTCTACGTAAAATGAAACGGAAGAACCAACTAACAAATGAATATTCTAAAAACAAAAACATCAGACTTCCATGAGTCCAGGAATAACAGGGACATTATCTTTTTAGCAAGAATATAACTATCTCATAATTTGTGGCTACTCGCCCTGGGAAACATCAAAATGGCTCACCACGAATTGCCATGGTACCTAGTACCTGGAGTATTTCACATACCAAAGTCTACCTGTCCTAATCAGACACAGTTCACCAAAAAAAAAAAATGCTAATATATCTCTTTCGTATGAATGGTTTTTGCTGAATGACAGTGTGTGTGAAGAACAAAAGGCCTTGCACAGTCAGAAACACAAGCACATGATAAAGCCTTCATCCGAAAGGCCAGTTCAAAGTGCAGATTCTGGACCTCCCAATTTATTTCCCCTTTGAACTTCAAATAATGAAAGATTGGTGCCTCAGTTTGCAAACTTCTAGTCCCTACTTCAATGTATAGAAAGAAATCAAGAATGTTAAGGGTCTTCTCAGATGCGGTTCTGGGCCTCTAGATTAAGCATGAAGGGCAACCTAGGGCTACATTTCCACCTCAGTCAATTACAGAGGGAAGACGCAGAGGGAAGGTCAGTCCCCTTTCAGGATTTGAATGGCTAGTTTAGATCCAATGTAAGGCATTAACATACCAACTTTCCTGACTAAACCTACAGTAGACTACTTCCTTAATGAACTGAATATTTCAACTTTATGCTGCAGCTTGTTGGCTAAAGGTGTCACTGAAAAGCGATGTGCTTTTGCCTGTTGCTTTACATTAGAAGTAATTTACGAATAGGACAGCTTTCTGAAGGTGTCACTGGAAGCTCTATGTTGTCCCATTACTAGAGACTGTTAAAGGCAATTTACTTTTGGGTGTAACTTTATAATCTCGGTCATGCTTCGCTTACTGAAAGCAGGAAATTGCAATTTTCCTTTTCTTGATAAAGGCAGGAGGAAAATGGTCATTGTTAACAAAAATAGCCAATCATCCTCAATCTTGCATTTTGCAAAAGTGAAAATTTCTATGTGTACTCCGCTAACAGTCTATTTAAGAAGAGGCCATGAGCCAGTCCAACAGCCCCTTCCCTACGTACTCTCATTTAACTCACCCTATTTATATATATCACTGACACCTTCCTTATAATTTTATGCGGACATTACTAATCACTACCAGAAAAAGGGGGCAAAAAAAGCTACAACAATTTATTGGGCGTATCTTTGTAGAGGTTGAAATATTGCCAGCACAAGCCGAAGAACATACAAGTGGGACTGAATATAATTTGACAAATATGAAAGAAGGTGGAATTCCAATTTGACTAAATTAAAGTGGATGATTATGACTAATACAGCATCAGTGTAAATTTGTCCTTCGAGATTTTTTTTTTTTTTTGGCCGTTTCCTTTTGAAAACTTTAAAGGGTTTAGGTATTAATCTACTTGTTTTAGTAGTGCGCCTCTTCCACTCTCTCTCTCTCTCTCTCTCTCTCTCTCTCTCTCTCTCTCTCGATGTTTGGAGATCGGTACCATGACAGAAGCGTCTGATTTAGGTATTAATCTACTTGTCTCGGAAGTGCGCCTCTGTGTGTTGATTAGGTTTTTCAATCTATTTGGCACCCCATCGGTATATATTTGGCCTAAGAAAAAGTTGACTTAGCCTGTCAATTTGCACAATAGAGCATCCCAGAACATAGTTTTTATCAGATTCTCCCATCTGAGTTGAATCATTCACAGCAGAACCAATAGATGTAACTAAATAATCAATCACTTATTATGATGACAGTCTTAACCATCTGTATTTTCCTGTTGAAAAGACTGTCCATTATAAAGATAAATCCTAAACTGAAAAACCTAGATTTCATTTCACGAGGTTGATAAGTGCACTCGATAAGACCATCAATAAATTAAGGCATCAACTCCAAGGCAAAATGATATCATGTGGGAGAGCAGTGTTTCTACTCATGCAATAGTTATAGATACTTCAAAAACAGAAAAGCGACGGACCACTTCAATCTTTTTTTCTTTTTTTTTAAACCAGTTTTCCTCTCCTTTCTTTCAGCAGGTGTCGATTGTTTAAGGTCATTGCAAGAAATAAATATAAAGCACTCTAACTAGAGCAGGAAAGTGAGGGTACCTCTTATCCATAAATGGTCTCAGATCAATTGTTTCTCTGAAAATGACATGACCACTCAATTTATTTAGACGACCGCGAGCATCTTGGCTGAATCTTTTTAAGTGAATGGTAAGGATTGGTGGAGCGTTATGTATGAGGACCCTTTTAGTTGCATCCCTCTTCACTTTCACAGCTCCTGAATCAGCCTCATCATCAACTATCTCCGTTTGGCATTTCGTAGCCAACATGGGATTGTCCTTTTGAAGTTTTTCAATAATTGGTCCAGTACAACTAGGTTCATCACCTGTACAAGACCCAGTAGCTTGATCACTTGAGCTCACATGAGACGGTATATCTAGCTTCCCATTTTGAAGGATAACTTCTTTGTGATTAGTGTCAACAGAGTGATCATCATTTTTGCTACTTCCATTGCTAAGCTTTTGGGCCTCATCTGGACAGCAGGATTCTGAACTCGAATCAGCTGAAATTATCTGGCTTCCTGTCTCACATCCATTAGTGCATAAGCTTGCTACACATTTTGTCTGTTTCTTCTTGGATTCAAGCTGCTGTTGTCGCAGAGTTCTTGCACATTTCTCACAATGCCAAGCATTATCATTAGAAAGAAGTTCCTCTTTAGTGAAGTGAGTCAAACAACTCTCAATAGATACAGGGGAATCTGAATGATCAACTTCACCAGGATCAGACTCACTGCCATTTCCGGCCGTCAAACCAGAGTCTGCAACGTCATTTGTCTCAAAATTATTACCACCTAAAGAGGGACCCGCCACAGGCCCATAAACAACATCAGGCCCATAAACAACATCAGGCTCATTGAACATATCACCAAAGCCATCAAATTCTGATTCATCTTGTGTGAAGCCCATCGAAGATGTCACACCTTCTCTGGTGATGTCACCCGTAGTTGACGTGTTTTCTTTGTACGGAAGCAACAAGACTTCAGAATCTTGGACCTGCAATGGTGTCTCGTCTTCCCAGGAATTTTTGGAAGATATTTCCTCTTTTAGATCAGTTGCTTCATTAACACTATCGTTAAAAAGGTGATTTTGTTGTGAGCCACAATCAGCCACATCTGCAATATCATCTCCCTGGACCTGCCTACACCCATTGTCTTGTGAAGAAAAATTAATCTCACTATAGAATGGTTGTGAGTCAAGATAGTCCAACCATGCCAAACCATCTGCTGATACAGCATGCTGTTCCAACTCTTTCTCAGAGACCTGTTCACTCTTGGACTCTTCAACAGTGTCCACTTTCGCTGTAGACAGATCCTGTGAATCTGCAGCCCATTCATCGAGAACAGTATCTCCATTTCTGGATGCTTCCGCAGGCCCAAAATTAGTATCTTGCAAATCCAACTCTTCCATAGAAGCAGCTATCGTGTCTGTCTCTTTTCCAGAGAGAGATGTGTTATCATGCTCTTTGTTAGCCAAGTGATCTGGTGGAAAAGTAACATTGTCATCAACTACAGCACCTGAGCCAGTAGACGTTTCAATCCTAGAATCACTAGACGAAGCAACAGTGTCTATAGGAGGTTTGGTAGATTGTGCACTTGCTGATGCTCTGGACACACTATGAGCTGTAATGGATTCTGAATCTTTGTTAACCTTTGATCGTATCCGTGCACTTTTCTTTGGCAGTACTTTTCCTTTCTTCGCTCGAGAAACAGGCTGGTTCTTTTTAGGTGGAGGTTTCTTGGTGGGAACAGGCAATGAGAGATCTAGAAATGGCTCATACACAGTAGATGAGTGCCCACACTCAACACAGCGAACAGTGCTTGATATCTGGCCCCCAAAGACAGCATCGACAAAAGTCACATTCTGATTATGAGGAACTCCACCCTCCTGGGGAAGTCTTGACTGTTTTTTCATGTCGAACTCCTCAGTTGACAACACATCCAGTAAGCAAAGAAGCAATTCATGACTGTCGTGCTGCTGGTATCCTCTAAAGTGAGGAGCCTTGGAACAGATACATCCAAATAAGGTTTTGGGGCTAATCACATTTTTTTCCATCTTTACTTCTGAAAAGAGTTTTTTCAAAGAACTAGTGATGGGTCCAATAGATGTGCCGAGATTCCCAAGATAATCTTTTAGCCTATCTAAGGCTAAAAGATTTTGCATGACTGAATTAAAAAAGCAAGTATTCCCAAGATTAACCATTCCTCTTACCACATAACCACCTCTACTGTCTAAACAGCTGGAGTCACTACTTGTCGGATTCACTTCGCGGGTAACACTGCCACTTCCACGCTGAACATCTTCGACATCCTCAGATGGCGCTTGTGTAGACCGCCCTTTAATTAACTTCACGACTTTTGCAAACGGATCGTCCTTCTGTTCGCCATTTTCTTGAATTTTCTCAACCAGGATTGGTGCGTTGCATGGAAAGCACCACCGAAGGCTAGGCTTTTCAAGTTGGATTGCCAAGGGGTGGCGTGTTTGCCGTGCATGCCGAACAGCATGACTTTGAGCAGTCGTTGGAAAACCAACCCCTCCACAGGCATAATGCCCACACTCCAAGCAAACCCACAAGGCTTTGGACTCGGACTTCGATTCCGTTGAAGCGCCACCTTTCTTCTTCCCCTGTTTACCCTTTCCCTTATTCCCTCTTCTATCAGCTACACCTTCTCTGCAATCCTCGCACTTCGCCGATTCAGAAGATTTGATCTTTGCAGACAAAGCATTCAAATCAAAACCCTTTTCCCGGTGGGTGCAGGTTTTGCTCTCATTCTGAACCAGATGGCCTTCGGCAATCTCATTCTCAGCAACGTTTGGCGGGGGCATGGTTTTCTGGACATGGTGCTTTTCCCTGACAGGAGTCCTGGCCTTCTTCTTCGCTTTCTTCCCCATTTATAATATCGAACCAATCGTAAACTAACCGCGGAGTCTCCGTATGCACATTGAAATCTGAAACTCAAAGGCCAAAAAACACAAAAAACAAAAATTGCCACTTTCGACAAGGAAAAGGAACGAGCAAACACCTCAAATAGAAACCCAACTCAACATCCACAACAACAAAGCCAATACCATCAAGAAAAAATCATATAAAAAACAAAAAAAAAAACAAAAAATCCAACTTCGCCGGTAAAGCACCATGATTCGGATCCAAAGTAGATAACCAGACCTCGAAATCAACAACACCAAACGGAGCGAAACCAACAACAAGTTAAACCTACTGAGCGCAAAAACGATGCAAAACCCACCAACAGAAACTCAGACGAAAGATCGAAACGGGGGGCTTACGAGGAGCTGGGGAGCAGGACGGAGCCGTCCCGAAGACTCCGCGGGGACACGATCGGCGATTCAACGTGAAGGGCAGACGAGGGAAGATTCAAGAAGCCTCCGGCTGCTGAGGGCTGCGTAGGGGAGGCGTGGAGAGCTCGTGCGGCGGCGGGGGGAGCAGGTGGGCTTGGGGTTCGGAGCACCGGCCAGTCGTTTTCACTCTCCGCCACAAGCGAGGCGGAGGAGGAGGAGGAGAAGCAGATGGTACGAGAATGGGAGGAGGAGGAGGAGGAGGAGGAGGAGGAGAGGAGGCGAGCGTGAGCTTGAGGGGAGGGGGGGGGAGAGATGAGATTTTACCTTCGGTCCTCCTCTTTTTGGAGGTAAAAACATGGATTGCATTATTATTGCATTCACAGTCCAATATGAACAAGGAAAAATAACCATGAAATTCATTTTTCATCTTATTAAAATGAGAAAAAGATCAATTCCATGAAAAATCTCAAAATCGTATATCTATGATATATTTATCCGAAATTAAACTTCAAAATGGAAAATCGTGATAAATTTACTCTCTATTAATTTTCGTTAAATTTTATCGCCAAATTGCTGAGTCGAATGATATGTAACAGTTGATAAGTATATCGATTTAAGGTTTTATTCTTCGTTTATTTCAGTTTGTGATTTTTTTTTTGGTAAAAGTTTGTGATTTTCTTTTGTATTAATATAATTTAACGGAAAATAACATATGGTAAATTTATTCTAAATATATAAAGTTTTTGGGTTTTTGATGATAAGAAAATTAATTTAGAATAAATTTGTCATATGTATAGTAATTTGAGAATTTTTATAATAAAAAAATTAATTTAGAGTAAATTTGTTGGTTTAGGATTTTTCATTATATTAACCTAAAAAGAAAAGATAATGTTGAAAAGCTTTCGTGACATTTCTTGATTAAGTGAATTTTCATGACATCCACTATCAATATTACAAAAGTAGAATATTTTCTTACTAATATATTTTATAAATAGTCTAAAGGTGTTCCTTTTCAAAAATCCAAAAAAAAAAAAAAAGGTTTAATTTTCGCGTACTATAGTTGAATCAGTCAACAAAAGACAATAAAGTGAAGGCTCGATGCGTTGATTCGAACTTTAAGCACTTGCTCATACCGTTGTACGACAAATGGACTCTCCCATTACAATGGTGGGGCTCGGATTATTATATTTTTTTTAATAAATATTTCTAATTATTCTGAAATGCTAAATAGCATTATTTAAAAAGGACTAATATCACAAAAATACTAAACTAATATAAATGTGATAAATTTAGCCCAAACTAATTTTTTAATTATCAAAAATCCCAATCTAATATATTTGCAAAATTCCTTAGTTCCATTAAATTGAATTAATATCATAAAAAAATTAAAAATGATTATATTTGTAACAAACGAAGAGTAAAACCCTAAACTTATATATTTGTCGAACTTTACGTGTCATCCAACTCAGTAATTTGACGGTAAAATTTAATGTAAACTAACAGAGAGTAAATTTGTCATATATGATCGATTTATGGTTTTTATGATAAAAAAATTAATTTAGGTAAATTTGTCTCGGGCATAGCAATTTAAAAAATTATTGTGGCCAAAAAATTAATTTGAGACAAATTTATTAATTTTAGATTTGTCGTAATATTAATCCAAATAGAAAATATAATATTAAAAAGCTTTTGTGACATTTTTTGATTAAGTGAATTCTTGTGATATGCACCGTCTATTACGAAAGTAGAATATTTTCTTACTAGATATATTTTACAAATAGCTTAAAGGCGTTCCTTATCAAAATCCAAAAAAAGGTCAATTTTCGCGTACAGTGCTAGAATCAATCAGCAGAAGATAATAAAGTGAAGGTTTGACTGCGTGGATTCGAACTTTAAGTACTTGCTTATATCAGCGTTCAACAAATGGACCATCCCGTTGCAATGGTTGGACTTGGATTTTTTATTTTTTTTCCGTTCTTTAGTAAACAATTTTTATGATTCTGAAAAGCTAAATAGCACTGTTTAAAACGGACTAATATCACCTGACCCAAAAAAAAAGAGAGACTAATATCACAAAAAATCTTGAATTGATATGCATGTAATTAATTTAGTCTAACCTAATTTTTTAAGGGTTAATACCTTGAAAAACCCCAAACTGCACACTTGTGACAAATTTACCCCAAACTATTTTTTTGACCATAAAAAACCCCAAACCCAAACTCGTGACAAATTTACCCCGATTACTATAAAAAACCCTAAACTGGTACATTTATGACAAATTTACCCCAAACTAATTTATCCGACTGTAAAAAACCCTAAACTGGTAATTTTTTGTTAAATATACCCTATGCTAAATTGGATTAATACCACAAAAAAATCATAAAAATTGTAAACTGTGATAAACGGAGCGTAAAATCCTAAATTGGTATCTGCTTAAGCTGTCACGTGTCATTTAACTTAATAATTTGAGAATAAAATTTAACGAAAACCAGCATAGGGTAAATTTGTCACAAGTGTACCAGTTTGGGGTAAATTTGTCAAAGGTATACTAGGTTTGGGGTTTTTGGTGGTCAAAAAAATAGTTTGGGGTAAATTTGTCACAAGTGTACGAGTTTGGGGTTTTTTAGGGTATTAACCCATTTTTTAATTACCAAAAATTCTAAATTGGTACATTTGTGATAATTTTACTCTCTATTATTTTTTATTAAATATCACGAAAAAAAATGATTACACCTGACAAATGGATGGTACTCTTTAACTGTTATGTATCATCCAATTTAAAAATTTGATGGCAAAATTTAATAGAGATTGAAAGAAAGTAAGTTTGTCAAAAGATTAGTTTGGAGTAAATTTGTTGTAAGTATATTAGTTTGAGATTTATCGTGATATTAACCCTATTAAAACTCCATTGTGTTTTAAAATTCAACCTCAAGTTGGACCTCGGATCCAAGGTTGACTCAAGGTTAGACTAAAATTTTACTTGCTAATCTAGTGCAATAGAGCTCAAGCTGTTTGTTGAAAATTTAATCAAGTTGACTTCAAGTTTAGAGAAGTCAAACTTGAAGTCAAACTTGATCCAGCTCGAACTAAGATCCAGTTGTAATTTAGTTAGGTCAAGCTCGAGTGTATATCGAATTGTATCAACCAAATCTGACTAGATTATATACACCACTGTAGGTGTCCATAGCGATCGATCCATGACCTTTGCACAATCATTGCCATCTACATACAAGGGGTACGCGACCCTACCACACTACCTAGATCGACCTCGCTTGTCTTCTAGTTAGTATCTCGATGACAAATGTATCCTTTTTTTGGTGAAAAATTCATCTTAGAATGACGACCATAGTGCATCAATTGCAAATAAATCAAATTTCATGCACTGATTGGGAGTAACTTGAATATTGAGTAATCTCGAAGCAATATGACCATCGGCAGTAATAGATCAGGAGATACAAATTGTGATCTTCTTTTTCAATTATATGAAAGGCAGTCGACAATAAGTAAAATAAGTTCTTGATTTTATGTAGCTTATTTTGGGTCATGTAAAAGATCATTGAAATCAAATGAAATCATTTACCCATTTCAGGCAATTTATGTTATCCAATACAAAAGAATATAATGTTCTAGTTACATTAATATATATATATATATATATATATATATATATATATATATTGAAATTATGTTTCGTATGTGTGTTTTGAATGAGTAGCAATTCAAAGACGAAATTGAAGACATGATTTTGAAGCTAGAAAATAGTAGCCTAAACATCTAATATAGGAAAAATTCTAAATAAAGTCTCGAAGTACCATATATTATCAAATAAGAATTTGAAATTGATCTTATTTCAAATAAAGGTAAGAAGTATCTTCATTTTTCCAATAAGAGTCTTTAAATAAGAGTTTTGAAGTGGACATGCTGGTTTCACTAGCTAGTTAAGGGCATTTTCATCTTTTCATTTTTTGATGTTTTTTCCCTTTGATTTTTTTCTTTCCATAAAAATACTCAAAAAAGAAAAAGGGCTTTCTTAAATAATAATAAAAGACATAGGCTTTCCTTCACCTATGTTGTCGCCCCATCATCAGTGGGATTGTCGATAGCTCGATGAGGGTTGGCGACTCTCGTCAACTAGAGGCAAAGGCATGCTAGCCCTCACAAAAACTAGGAGAGGCAACGACCCTCTCCCAGATTTAAGCAAGGGCGCATGTGTTTAATTATGTCGAGTTTGAGTCGAAAATAAATGCTTTTTCCAAGTAGATTTCAAATTAGATGAAAAAGCCATGATTTTCTTGGACTCCTTAAAGCTACACAAAGGAGGAAATAATTAAATAAAAAAATGAATTTTCCCCTTTGGAGTGAAGCCGCCGAAGCCCCCTGCACATAGAGAAGAAATAAAAGATAAAAAGGAAAGACGTCCCTCTGCATGTGAAGAATCGCCGAAGTGGTGGGGCCTAAGGTCAAACCTTTGACCTTGGGCACACATGTATACATATAAAAAGCATCTCAATGATGGTTTGTTTTTTTTTTTTGGGCTGCTGCACCCCTATGAAGCCGCACGTCCACAATCTTTGAAGTTGCAAGCCGTGCGAAGCTTGAAGAGATGCACAAAGCCATACCTACGCGGACCAAATATGAATACTGAAGTTCCCGATTTTGATGTACGTGGAGCGTTTTATTTTGAGCTTGAACGTACGGTAATTTTGTGTGGTGAATTTATATTCAAGTGAGTTATTTATTTATAAACACTTTAAGTTTTTGGTTAAATCTAAGTGTGGAAAATACTTGAGCATTTGAGCAATTGTAAACTCTGATTCTCCGATTATAGTGGATTATTTGCTGCTGACTCTCCCCGTGGATGTAGGTACTGGTACTCGAACCGAACCACATAAATTTATGGTGTCCTTATTATTTCTTATTTATTTCTTTGGTGATTTCGCGTTAACGTAAATTGTAAGATCATGTCGTTTTCACGTATTATATCCCAACAATTGGTATCAGAGCTTAGGATCAGATTTCTTGATTGTGATTTGGAGCTTTTGCTTATCTGATTATTTTTTTTTTAAATTTTGTTACTGCAATTATGTCTGAGAGGAAATCTGAAATTGAAAAGTTTAATGAGAGTAACAACTTTGTGTTATAGAGCACCAAGATGTGAGCTTTATTGACAACCCAAGGTTTGGGCAATGCACTGGATGGTGAAGATGATTTGCCTATTATAATAAAAACTTTTGAGAGAGTAGAGCTAATAGAAAAAGCAAAGAGTACAATCATGTTAAATTTGTCGAATGAGATCTTAATAAAGGTTGTTGAGGAGAAGGATGTTGTAACATTATGCACAAAACTTCAAGCACAAAAATTGCTTATATATGTTGAAGAAGATGTTTCAATTAGATGTACTGAAGGTACATCTATTAGAACCCACCTAGATGAATTTAATAAACTCATGTTGGATCTAAAGAACGTCGGTAATATACTTAATGATGAAGAATGGGGCATGATGTTATTAGCTTATTTACCAGAGTCATGGGAGCACTTTATTGATTCATTGTTGTAGGGGTGTACTACAATTACCTCAGAAGAGGTAAAGTCCGCATGATTCTCTAAGGAGTGGTAAAGGAAGTTGCGAGATAACGGTCTGACGTAAGGAGTAGCGCAAGCACTAATAATTCAGGGTAGAGAACAATATCAAGGGCCTAGTAGCAACAGAGGTAAAAGCATATCAAAATCACACCATAAAAAGTCCAAGGGACGCGTTAAGTGCTTTGAGTGTCACGAGAAGGGGAACATCATAAGAGATTGTTCAAAGCAGAGTAATAAAGTTGATAAGCAGAATGTCACAAACAGTGTGGCAAACATTGCTGAGAGGAGCAATAGTGATGCAAAAGCTATTTTATGTGTGATTGCTACTTCGTCTGGAGACGAATGGGTGCTAGATTTGGGGTATTCTTATCACATAACACCTCATAAAAACTAGTTTACTACTTACCAGGCTGAAGATGGTGGTAGGGTTCTTTTGGAGAATAATGCAGTATGTAAGGCTGTGGGGATAGGGACAATTTGGATCTGAATGCACAATAAGGTGGTGCGCACATTGACAGATGTGAGGCATGTATCGAAACTCAAGAAGAACCTTATTTCTCTAGAGATACTCAATGACATCAGGTATAGGTACATCGCTGAAGGTGGAGTATGCGAAGATCTCTCGAGGTGCTATGATAGTGATGAAAGGAAAGAAAATGAATACTCTCTATCATTTACTGGGAGAGACCATGACCGAAACCAGTACAGTTTCATCAGGTGAGTCAGATTCTAACTTGACTCAATTATGGTATATGCGTTTAAGGCATAGAGTGAGGCAAGTATGACGATGTTGAGTGAAAGGATATTGTTGAAGGGTCAGAAGACAGGGAAGCTGGACTTATATGAGCACTACATCTATGGGAAGCAGCATCGAGTTAAGTTTACTATAGTTATTCATTCGACCAAACGACTAGTTGAATATATTCATTCAGACATATGAGGCCCATCTTTGGTTCCTTCAAAAGAAGGTGTTCGATATATGCTAACATTTATCGACGATTATTCGAGGAATGTATGGGTATACTTTCTGAAGCACAAATATGATGTGTTTGATCGATTCAAGAAATTTAAGGCATTAATTGAGAAGCAATCGGATAAACAAATCAAGTGCCTAAGAACCGATAATGGCATGAAATTTTGTAGTAAAGATTTTACTGAGTTCTGCGAAAAAGAATGTATTGTGAAACACCGCACAGTACCTAGGACACCACAACAAAATGGCGTGGTAAAACATAAGAACAGAACTTTGCTTGAGCGAGCTTAATACATACTTTCGCATGCAAGACTTAGTAAGGAATTTTGGGCTGAAGCAGTAAACATGGCATGTTACCTAGTGAATCGATTTCTATCATTTGCTATTGAGTGGAAGACTCTAAGGAAATATGATCGGGGAAACCTATTGATTATTCCAAATTACATATATTTGGATGTCCTGCGTATGTTCATGCGAGTGATGGTAAACTTGAGTCGAAGACAAAGAAGTGTGTATATTTCTGGGTTATGCACATGGGGTGAAAAGCTACCGACTGTGGTGCACCAATCCTAAATCACCCAATTTTCTAATAAGCAGAGATGTGATATTCAACGAGACTGCAATGCTGCAACAGAGGAGTTCTGAGACACAAGTAGCATAGAAGATAGATCATGGTGTCATTAGTGAAGTGGAGCTTCAAGTGAAGACTCCGGAGACCTCGAAGGTAACAAAAGTTGAGACTGCAGATGAGACCGTAGTTCTTAAAGTTGGTGATAGTGAACAATCAACACAACCACAGCACATAATAACCGCAAATAGACAGAGAAGATAAATTAAATCACCGATACGTTATGGTTATACATATATTGCTTATGTATTGACTGTAGGTAATGAGGTGGAGACAGATGAGCATTCGTCTTACTCTGAGGCGATGGTTAGTTCGGAGTCGTCGTAGTGGCTAGAGATTATGAGTGAAGAGATCGAATCACTCCATTGAAATCAGACATGGGAGTTGGTAAAAATACCCAAGAGTCAAAAGATTGTCGAAAGTAAATAGGTCTTTAAACGGAAAGAGGGCATTCCCAGTGTCAAGGTAGCGAGGTATAAGGTGAGACTTGTGGCGAAGGGATATACACAGCGTGAGGGCATTAACTGCAATGAGGTGTTCTTTCATGTGGTAAGACATACTTCTATTCATGTTTTACTTGCCTTAGTTGTTTCACAGGATCTCGAGTTAGAGCAACTACATGTGAAAACTGCGTTTCTTCACGGTAAGTTGGAGGAGCAGATTTACATGAGGCAATTAGAGGGATTTGCTATTCCGAGTAAGGAATATCATATTTGCTTGTTAAAGAAATCTTTTTATATGCTGAAATAGTCTCTTAAGCAGTGGTATAAACATTTTGATCTCTTAAGCAGTGGTATAAACATTTTGATGCCTTCATGGCTAGTTAAGACTACATAAAAAGTCAAATTAATAGCTATGTTTACTTTAGGAGATTGAAGGATGGTTCTTTGATTTATCTACTTTTATATGTTGATGATATACTGATAACAGCTAAGAATATGTCTGATATTGATGTGCTAAAAATGCAATTAAATGCTGAATTTCAGATGAAAGATTTAATACTACAAAGAAAATATTGGGTATGGAGATTTTGCGTGGCAGGAATGCAGGAGTTTTACATCTATTTCAAAAGAAATATATTGAGAAGATTGTAACACGTTTTAATATGCAATCAGCAAAATCTGTAAGTACATTTCAAGCAAAGCACTTTAAACTTTCAGATAAATTATCACCATAGACTGAAGAGGAGGAGGAGGAGGAGCATATGTCCCGTGTTCCTTATTCTAGTGTTGTGGGTAGTATTATGTATGCTATAGTGTGCACTAGACCTGATATTTCACAAGCTATGAGTGTGGTTAGTTGCTATATGAAGCATCCTGATAAAGCTCATCGGGAAGCTGTGAAATGGATCCTCAGATATTTGAAGGGGACAATGAACGTGGGTATAGTGTATCAAAGGGCAGTGAGACCACTGGTTTTGTGGATTAGGATTACGCCGATGACTTGGATGATTGCATGTCTTTAGCAGGGTACGTGTTTATGCTAGCGGGTGGTGCAATTAGTTGGAAAGCGTCCTTACATGATTACATTGCCTTGTCTTCGATTGAAGCAGAGTACATGGCACTAACCTTTGTAACGAATGAAACGATATGGTTACAAAGTTTGCTCACAGACTTTGGATTAGAACAGAAAATTGTGGATATACACTGTGATAACCAAGGTGCGATATCTTTGGCATATAATCCATTTTATTATGAGCGAACGAAGCATGTCAACATCACGTATCACTTCATCCGAGATGTCTTAGTTAATGGTAATGTTATTATAAAAAGATTGCCACAGCAGATAACTCGGCAGACATGATGATTAAGTCTGTTCTTTTGGCGAAGCTCAAGCTCTACTTGAGCTCTATTGGCATCTGTAGAAGAGTGAGCGCCCGTTGGGCGTTGGGAGAACAACAGCGGGATAATGAGTCTATAACTTGGCCAAACATCGTGTCGAGGTGGAGAATTGTTAAATTAATGTCTCGAATTTGAATTCAGATAACGATTTATTAAACCAAATTTGTTAATAAAGATTTCCCAAGTAGATTTCAAATTGAATGAATAAGCCCTTATTTTCTTGGACTCCTTAAAGCTGCACAAAGGAGGAAATAATTAGACAAAGGAATTTTCCCCTTTGGAGTGAAGCTGCCGAAGCCCCCTGCACGTAGAGAAGAAATAAAAGATAAAAAGGAAAGACGTCCCTCTGAAGAAATAAAAGATAAAAAGGGAAGACGTCCCTTTACATGTGAAGAATCGCCAAAGTGGTGGGGCCCAAGGTCAAAGGTTTGACCTTGGGCACACGCGTATACATATAAAAAAGCATCTCAGTGAGTTTTATTTATTTATTTATTTATTTTGGTTGCTGCACCCCTAGGAAGCCGCACGTCCACGATCTTTGAAGCCGCAAGTCGCACGAAGCTATATGTACGCGGACCAAATACGAATGCTGGAGTTCCTGATTTTGGTGTACGTAAAGCGTTTTGTTTTGAGCTTGAATGCGCGGTAATTTTGTGTGGTGAGTTTATACCCAAGTGAGTTATTTATTTATAAACGCTTTGGGTTTGGGTTTAAATCTAAGTGTGGAAAACACTTGGCGTTTGGGCGATTGTAAACTCTGATTCTCCGATTATAGTGGATTATTTGTCATTGGCTCTCCCAGTAACATAGATACGATACTCAAATCGAACCACGTAAATTTTTAATGTCCTTATTATTTCTCGTTTATTTCTTTTTGCAATTTCGTATTGACGTAAATTACGCAAGATCCTTGTCGTTTTCGCGTATTATATCCCAACAACTTGCCCTCACCTCGGTTTGGGGGAGGGCCACTTGACCTGTAGGAGTGTGGACCTCGTGCATATTTAGGAGAGCGTCCCTCTCCCGATTTTGGCGAGGGCTAACTAGTCTTTGGTAGGCAAGGGTCACTAGCCTTTGTTGCCACCCCACCGTCAATGGGGCAGTAGCCACAGGGCCTGTATTTTTGCATTTTTTTTTTATCTTTTATAATTTTAATCTAGTTTAACTGAAATTTAGGTTAAAGTAGTCTTTGGAAGAAAATACCCTTGATCAACTAGATAGAATATTTAGTCGGTTGGTGAGGTTAGACACTTATTTGAAACAACTATACTCACTTCAAACCCTCATTCGAGAAAATGAGAGTGCTTTGGGTTTTTGTTTGAAACAAAGTTCATTTCATGCTTTTATTGAGAATTTTCCCTTGATACATGGTAATGAGCAACTCTGCTTATTTAATCTTGAATAATCATGAAGTTATTTAAACTAGGTAAGCGCACTAAAAGTTGCAAAACTTATCATAAAATTTATTACGAAAGTGCAATTGTGTTCTAAATTATTTTTTTTTAAATGCACTTAAACCACATTTGTGTAATAAGTTATCTAAGTAAGCCTTGTTCCAATCGAGAGATGGAAATGATGAAACAACTTTCTTTTAATCATCTCTCTCTCTCTCATGGGCAAAAAGTCGTTTTTTTCCCTTTAATTATGCAAAAACGACGCTATCGTCGTGCAATGCCCCAAATTAGTCTTCTTTGTCTAATTAGAGAGAGAGAGAGAGAGAGAGAGAGAGAGAGAGAGAGAGAGTCGAAAGGAAAATCTATTAAAATTGAGGGCATTGCAATCGAAGAAGTTTGTTTAGTCGCGGGTCATTTGGAATCTCCTTCACATAACGCTCATCAAGAATACTTTTGGCTTTGTGGGGATCAACAGTTAGCTTTGGAGAAAATTGACATCTGTATCATGTTACATACGATTATTGTCTTGTCATGTCATTTTCTTGTCATGTTTGATTTAATTGTCATGTTATGCGAAATGCGAATATTGTTGAGAAAACACCCCAATGTGTTTTGAAGATGACAAAGTAATCCATGTGCTGGTTCATTGATTAAAAAAAAAGTATTTCTTATTACAAACCATGCACATGCACGAAGAGTCTCCCTAGGTGTTGGAAGACCTAAGAAGGTTGCAAATCCCAATCGAGTTTGAGGGATGCCAAGTTGTAGACGATCAACAGATAAAAACGAGTTAGAAGTTGTGCCTGTAATGTTCTTCATGCCAAGTCAAATGAAGATTGTGTTTCTGCCAAAGATTTCATAGTGGATTCCAAACTAATTAGAGTTGTTGTAGTTGGAAGAGTGGGAGATAATTGTCCAAAAGTCCTAAATTTATTGTACGAATGTTAATTTAGTTCTAAACCTTACAATTGTGCTAATTTAGTCATAAACTATATGATGGTTTGCAAATGTAGTTCTCTTGCCAATTTTGATTGGGAATTATTAACATGAATTTTAGCGGTCATACGTGGCAAGGATAATGCTAGTATGGACAATTTTTACAATTTTTTTTATGAATTATTTATTTGTTTTTTTTATATATATTTCTTTTATAAGCTTTCTTAAGTTTCTTCCTATTAGCCCTTGTTGGCCATCCCTCACCTAGATTGGGCAAGATTCGGAAAGGAAAGCTATTGCCTATGGCCAACAAGCACAACCCTCGCCTATGCTTGGGAAAGGGGAGAAGAAAGGAAAAAGAAAAAGAAAGAAAAGAAAATGAAAGGAAAAGGAAAACAATAAAAAAAATTATAAAAAAAAACACTCCTAAAATCGTCCAAATCAGTATTGGTCATGCAACATGGGATGACTGGCATCCACTTTAGCAATTTTTGGCCAAAAGTTAGCTGGAAAAACTATATTAGTAAATTGTCAAAAAGTTTATGATTAAATTTGCACAATTAAAATTTTTAGAATTGAATTAACAACCATACCATAGGTTTAAGACTTTTTAAACAACAATCCCAAAAAAATTAGGTAAAAAACACAAATTCCCAGCTGCCATTTGGGTGGATCTGATGAAAGGCAAAATCATAGTTTATAGATTGGCAATGAACCGTAAGTGTCACTTGTACTGACATACTATCAATAATTTGGACATTTTTCCCACATAAGAAAGAGGCTTCGGAGCTAGCTTGAAGGAGAGCAAGAGTGACCATGAATACCATAAAATGTCTAGTCGACATGTACATGTTTGTAACCTTTGTTTTTTATATGAAGTATGAATATGGTCTGAGGAATCTACTTAGGGAGAAACAAGAAGCTTCATTTGCTAAGATGGGAAGATTGTGTATATCCTCATCAGTAAGGAAGATGTTCAATTGGTATCCTATTAAGAAAATCTTGATATCAAGTCGTACTTATTGCTTCCTATGGCAAGTTCGTTTGTAGCTTCAATAATGCATATCTCTCCATGAATTTGGGCGTGGGTTTAATGAGAATAATGATGAAGCAAGTTAAGAGTTTATTCCGTTGGTAACACCAAACAAGCATTCAGATTAAATGACCAATTGTTGGAATGCGGAATTACAGTTTGATTCAATTTACATGGATTATTCAGAGATTGGAAATGGTTTGAATGGCTGTAACATTTTGTATCGCATGGCTTACAACCTTTTCATAATCACATGGCAATGCCAATTGGTTTTCCCTATCGGAAAAAAATTTGAGAGATGGAAATCTGAGAATTGATAGAGATGAACCGACTTTTATATATCTCAGTTAAACATTTTCTCTAACATCACAAACAAAATTCGAAATTATATGTTGAAGATCAATGTAAGATTGGCATTATATGTATAATGTTGCATTTTACGGAATGGAATGAAATTAAGAATTGGAATGGTATGAAACGGAATAAAGGTTTTTCTTTTTTAGTTGTATGATTTTTTTTTTTTACAGTGGAATAAAATGAGAGTTTTATATACATAGTTTAAAAACATAAAATATGCCCACATCTAATAAATATATTAAGAAGTAATTTTACTTATTTTACATGAAGTTCCAGTTATATCTCACAATGTATTGAAAATTTAAATTACTTCCTTGCTAAGTTTATTCGATATTCAAAATTTGATTTAATCAAGTATGATAGTTATTTTGATTAATTAAAAAAATGCATAATTTATGAATAATATTTAATTAGTAGCTGTCATTAATATAATTGCTTATGTTATGTCATCATCTAGTTACAAATATTAATTTATTAATTTTTAATATTTAATATATTCCATAATTAATAATTTTAATTGTAATACAGTATTAACTAATTGTGTCCATAATTATTTTTGTGAAAAGTAGTAGGAAATCATCTATAAATGGAATAAGCATTCCAATGGGCATTGGAATTGGAATTTTCCCATGCCATAATATTTTTTATCCAAATAAATGAGAGAGCCTCTAACTAACTCTTACTAAGAAATTTTTGCATGTGATGTCGTAAACAATATGAAATTATGGAGTATGCCATGATGTAGAGGCAACAAATATAATATTATATAACCAATGAAAGAAAATACAAATGGACAAGATTAGAAGAAAGAAAGTTGACTCTTTTTTCTTATTTTATTGTTCCATTTTTTTCAGCGAGTTCAAGACCAACTATAGGTAAATTATTTAGAGAAGTGATTGCATAATAGTCTTTAATCTACCATGAGAATAACATTTTTTTTGGACTACAAAAAATCAAATCATAAATAATTATAAAATATTGTGGGACCTACTTTTTAAAAAAATTGCGATTCACAACAAATTGATATTATCATATTATGCTAACAAAGTCCAATTATTTATTAGGGGAATCTACATGTCAGATTTTTTGGCAAACCTACCTACAATTGATGGAGAATTTTGAATAAATATTTGAAATGAGGCCATTTTCTTGTAAAATGACCAAAAATAAACATTATCTTAAATGAAGACTTGAAATGGCCATGTTGGGTCCAATCTCGTCAATTAGTCAAATCTTCGCCGGCTAGCTTGTTCTAATGGAAAATAGCATAAATGGTCCATAAATTTCGATTCAATATGCAATGTGGTTCATGAATTTTTAATTCGTTTAATGTAATCTCTGAACTTTAGCCCAATATGTAATGTGGTATCTAAACTTTTAATTTATTTAATCTAGTCCTTGAACTTTTGGTACATGTTTAATTTAATACTTAGACTTTATGACATTTAATGTTGTTCTTAATATTAAATTAATGGAAAAACAACATTGAACATTTTCATATAATTTAGGGACTATTAGAACATGTATCAAAAGTTTATAGACCACATTAAATCAATTAATAGCTTAGAGATTACATTAAATATTAGGTTAAAGTTCAGGGATCACATTATACATTGACCATTTGTATTGTTTAGGGATTATTTGTGTTATTATTTTTTATTCTAAATGTTGTAATATAATACACGAAAACGACAGAATCTTACAATTTACGTCAACGCAAAATTACCAGAGAAATAAACAAGAAATAATAAGAATACCAGAAATTTACGTGGTTCGGTCTAAGTATCGGTACCTACGTCAACGAGGAGAACCAGTAGCAAATAATCCACTATAATCGAAAAATCAGAGTTTACAATTGCTCACACGTTCGAGTGTTTCCCACATCTAAATTTAACTGCAAACTTAGAGTGTTTATAAATAAATAACTCACTTGAATATAAATTCATGGCACAAAATTATCACGTATTCAAATTCAATGTTTTACGTATGCAGAAAAGAAGAACTCATATGCTTCTTCTCTCTTCATGCGTGGCTCTCTTCAGCTTGTCTTGCGGCTTCAACTGTAGCTTATGGGAATGTCTATCACTTACAGAAAGAAAAGAAAACCTAGGCGTGTGTTGTGCCCAAAGTCAAAAGTTGGACCTTGGCCCCACTTTTCTTTCCTTCTTTAAAAGAGGGATTCGTACACTGCACGATGGAAAAACCTTCCTTTCGAAGGGAGTTCTGATTGAAGGTATCAATGCTACTTCTCTCACTAGATTTTTCTCCCAATCACGTCAGAGGGAATCCTCTTAGCTCTCCTTCTCGCACACGTTTTCTTTTCCAGTGAGGAGCTTTTCACTGTCAATGAAGTCGCGCGAGTGAATGTGCAAATTAAGAGAACTTTGGGCCGACACTCCGGTTGTATGACTAGCAGCTCGACCCACTAATGTCGTTAGTCCGCAATGTAAGATCCGCCTGAGAGAAATATGAAGTTTCTTTTCTCATCTTTGTACTCACGAGTGGCTTGCAATTTTGTCATTCATTTTTAGCTAAACTTAACGGCTTTGCCCTTTATCACTTGACCTGAGATTGGTCTCAACTTACTTAGGCGCTTTTGAAATAGATCAGCTCGGATTGGTGTGGTCGGACCAAAATTTGTTGCATTGCACGATTTCGTGCCCTCACTCACTCTGTTAGGTTTGAGTTCGATTGCGTTGCTTCATGAGTTATTACTGTTTTGTTCACCTCAATTAAAGCACGCATTTCTCAAACATAATTCCGACACATCAGGTATGTCCAAACGTAAGTCCCCGGCTTTTGTTGACGACAGATCTATGTTCTAGCCTTGCCTATAATTTTTCAACATACAGAGACAAGAATAAGTTGCTTTTGAATAGTACAAAGTTGATTTACTGACTGTTTGGATTATGAGCTTGGATGGAGCTGTCAGTTTCCTGGAGTGATTCACCGTGTAAGTCTTAGGAGATTTGAGTAGGTAATGGGATAATTTTAGCACCTCTGGAGCTTTGCAATACAAGGATTTAGTTACTCCCAAAAAAGGGTAAAAACTGGGAAGTTCCATCGTTTTTAAATGCTAGATGTCAAGGGCCGTTCTAGTGTGAGTACGACTGGCTGAAGCTAATGCTCTTGATGCAGATATGTTTTGGCAGAAACCTCCCCAGAATGTCGTGGGAATTTAGATTGTGTCTTTGAGAAGGGCACATGAAGGGCTATCATCGAAGTCATGGTTAGAGACTGATTAGTCCCCGCATTGGTTATCTAGTTAGAGTTATGATTCACCAACTTTGAATTGAGTAAGCCAGTTGCATTTCTCTTCGCATCACTCTTCATGAGCAAGTACCCGAGTTTATTGACAATGTCGCTTCCTCTAACCTTGTAGCGAGGAAATTGTGGCTTTTTCGGCTGGATTAATTGCCCCATTGTTGCTGAGAACTCCCACAGCTCTTGCGAATTGAAGGCGGCCTTCAACAAGGCAGAACGAGAGGGAAGATTCTACTGGGTGGACTAATAATTTCACGGGCGATACTGTACTACTTTTAGGAACATGTGGAAAGTAATAGGACTATGATTGCTTCTTGATGTAATGTTTTGGAGCCGTGATTGGTTGTTGCAGAAGTCTGATAGAGCTTTAGATTGATTGTTTTAAGATGAGCTGTAATCAATGAATGTGATGAGTGGAATGTTGGATTGTTTCTTAATTTGTCGCCTTCCCTTTTTGTAAAGCAAATACATAAATTTATTGCATTCAAGCGTTTAATAATGACTGGATGACGGTGGTTGCTTGGCCGAACGCTTGCTATCAAATAATGAGTTGAGGATGATGGTTGAAAGACGAGTTGGTGATGACGATTGCTTGGCCAAGTGCTATGCTGTGATGAATGACTTCATGTGCAGTTATCGGCCAAGTGCTTGTTCAAGAAAATGAAATGGCCAGGCATTTTCACACCAGATGCGCTGTGCTCACTTGTGTGCCGGGTTACATCACCATGAAAGAGACATCGGTAAGAAAATTGGTCTTCTGAGTTCTGCAACTATGCCTCGCATGTAAAACTCAACGCAGGAAACAAGCTCTTGTGGAGATGTATGCAAAGGATGAAATATACTAACGCCAGTGAGCCCTGCTTAGCTAATCTAAACAAGAAGCAAATAAATTACATCCACTCCCATAATTCAATTGGACATGCCACCCACAAACAAAGGATGTTTTCTCAAGGAAATAGCTCTGGGCAAGTCATGAACATGCAGCTCCTGATCTTACTCTTTAGTTTCTCAGAGAACAGTACTGGAAAATAAACAAGCACAGGTTTCTTGTATGTTTGTCTAAGTGCCGAGACAATGTCTGACGAGCATGAGGAAGTGTACCAATTGCTACGATGTTCAAGGGATGCACCATAACTGATGGCCCTTTGTCATGGATCCCTAGTCCCCAAGTGAGAAGATTGCAATCAAATCAATGTTACCGACACTGGTTTTGTTAAAGCAAGAGTAAAGCTGCAGATTGAGAGTATCCAGGAAGCGAATTTTGGCAACCACATTGAAATGTCAATACTCATTCAGAGTCATAAAATTTAAGGCATATAGAAGCTTGTTTAGGGATGATCTGGTAGGAGGGAAATGAATATCATCTCCAAAGTACTCATCTCTCAGAAACTAAGACAGCAGAGAGTACAAGAAAGATTGAAATCATTAGCTGATAGATTAGGTGTTACTAAAACAGATTAAAAGGACTATGAGAAGATGCACCAGAAACATTAATGATCAGGTTTAGAAGCAGGCTTTTTTACAATCCAATCATCCCTCGCACACATGAGTGCCTACCTCACCAAATTGATACCAGCTTCTACTGTATCTTCTGTGAGTGAACTGCATTACATCTCATCAACTGAGACTATGACAAAATAATCGAGATTGCTCCAGCATCAACTATCCAGATGTCATACATGTTCTAAGAGTCCGTTTTGCTTGAGAAGCTAATTGGCATGAGTACGAAAAACATGACGAGAATCAATCAATTTTTATTAGTCTACAAAACTCACCTGATCAAGAGGTAAAACCTAAACAGGAGCTCCAGCAACAAGAGTTTTCAACTATGATCCACCAAGGAAGGAAAAAAATAAAATAAAATTAGCAGTAGCCATTTTCTGCTCGACGGACCAAGCAAGCTAAGTTTCAGCCATGGACTTCTTCTTCTCTTCCTCAAGTTGCTGCAGCTCAGCTAACCTCTGTGCCCATGCCCTGTCTCTTGCCACTGCAGCCATCTTTCTCTCTACCCGAGCATTGATTTTCTTTCTATTAGCTTCTTGCACTAGAGCTTTTCTTTTCTTCCGTTCGGCCTGTGCATGACTCCAAACAGGGAATTTAGGATAAAAACAATCACAAATGTCAAGCAAGTGGAGAGAATGCATGTTAAGAATAGCAAAATTACAAGCGAAAGTATCCCAAGAGAAACATAATTTTCTGGGAATTTCTCCCTAAACCAATGCAAACAATGCTAAATCCATCTTTCTGTTAGGCAATAAACAAGGGGGTAGGTGGACTTGATATCAAGATCTATTAGTCTTGGTAGAAAGGCAGAAAATCCCAGCTCTAAGTTGCTTCAATTTTTCCCAGTCAATTCAGATTTTTACTCTAGCTTGGACTTTAAGGAAACGAAGTTTGATTATTCAACAATGCAACCATATACGCTACTCACTATAACTGTTTCCTAAAAGTCTTTGGTGATTGGATTAGAGAAACCTCTTCCAATCATGTCTGTATTGTACATTTGTTGACACAGACCATTGCATAACATAGAACGCAAGGAATTAATCATTCTAGCAAGAAAAGAACTGCTAACTATTCAGATGTTATGAAGAAGCATGTTAGATTAATATACAACCACAACCATAAACTTCTTCAAGTTCTCTTGTCTGTTTAAAATTCAGATTCCAGAAGCAAAATTAGGATGGCACAAGGACTAGAAGAGATGGAGACATGATTGCATATTTGTTGCCTAAGTGCATGAGCGAGCACAGTAAAGCCACGTGTGGGCAACTCAATAGTTGATTAAATTGTGTACTACTGTTGAGAGTGTTAGTTCCTCTAATTTCTAAATGCACGCAAATCATGCACAGTACTTGCTCAAATTGCATTTTGTTTTATGCAAAGTTACAACTGCCCTAGTGACCTCTCCCCTTACCTTTCTTTCTTAATTGGACTATGTTGAATAAGCATATACAAATCAAGAGAGTCAAGTTTTTACGGCATTGAATAAGGAAAATAAAAGCCCAGGTTCATCAAATCATAGATATGATGTTTCTCTGGTTTTAGCTTTTGCTATGTAATACAACGCTTCAGTGATTTCTTAGGGAATTACTCTTCCTTACCCTATCTTGAGTTCAAGGACTGAATCCATGACCTCCTCTCTTCAAAGAAGGAAAATCCACTGACACACTTCTCACATATACTTCCTGGGTTCTAAACTTCTACAATGAACTCCATGACTACATTAGGGATGTTCATTCCAAGGAGGTTCTCTAACAGTGGAGGTTGATGGTTAGATGATTTTATACCTCCTTTCTGTTTGTTAATAATGTGGAAGTACCAAAACTTCCCAATAGAAGCATCAATAAAAATTTTATGTAGACAGATTAAGCTTAACACATAAGAGAAAGTTTCATTCTAGGTATACCCAGGCATTTTACACACTTAAGAGAATCTTTCAGAAAAATATACCTGATTTGACCTAAGGAAAAGTCAAGCAATTTGGTGAGTATAATATATTACTCATAAATTTGCTCAATTGACTGGGTGGAGACTTCCCCATCAGTGCTGACAAGATATAATACTCATTGCGCATCAGAGCTTTAGGTCAGTGAATATATACGCAGACTGCACAATGGAGGAAACCACTGAAATATCAGACTCAACTAGTACAAATCCTACACAGTACAGCAGCTATTTTCATGGGTAACCAGTAGTAATCAGACCCAAAAACTCAGCCTCCAACCAGAACTCAAAACCCATTAATATTAGTAAAAGATGATACCATCCAGCAAATTTATATATGGGCAGGACTCAACTTTCTAAAACATGCAAAATGTTAGAGCCAAGGTCCTCATTGTCATTTAGTTTCAATAGTCCTTGATGATGCACTTAGCCGTCTAAGATTTAGAAATAAAATGATACAACACTTTACAAGGAATGAGGCTATATCATTAACAGAGCCATTAATCACAACAAAGCAAAATGTGCTAACTTTCTAGAGAAGATCATAAGTATCAAACATTAGCATACACATAAGGGGAAAAGCTGAATCTCAGAGATTTCGGAAACACAATTGAAGAAATCTCAGATAGTTTCCGAAATCTCAGATAGACAGTGTTGGGATCATCAATCGTACAACAACACAGTTAAACACCCAGGGATGTTCAAGTAGCAGCCATAAAATTTAAACGAGCACGCACCACTATAAAAGCATGGCGCTGCTTGATGCGCTTTTTTCGTTCCTCCTCTTGACGCTTCCTTCGTTGGGCCTATTTGGAAGTATGGGTTCACCTGGAACATACTGAACCCACGCATATGGACCTACAATACCAGAAACATCAAATGCACGCTTTTAACTCCACCTTGAAACTACGAGGCACACTGGCTAGTAGCCTCTGACTCCACTTCAACTCCACCCAATGCTATCACACACATCTAATGAAAATTACAGGCAAACTACATTTTCAATTCCACATAATCGCAACCACATTAGCTTCAAATGTATCCACAGCAGAACCAGTCTTCTTCAATCTCCAATCAATTGCAGAACATATAAAGGAACACCATTGAATAGGAGGAGAGAGAAGGAGAGTAGACAAACCCGGGGGTCTCAGGCTGGCCCTTTTGCGACGGGGCTTGTCAACAGGCCTTCTCTTGGGGTATCGCGTGTCGGTCAAGCTGTGGATGCGAGAGAACGCTTGATTCCACGGAGCCAGTAGCTTCGACAGCGAGCTCCCACCATGGAGGAGCTGGGGATTAGTCTCGAGAGGCGTGACCCGGAATGGGTTCGTCGCTGAAGAGACGAATGTACGGGGTTGTAGGGTTCTGGACAGCGGTTGGATGATGTTTCTTAGGATTCCAAACCTCATTTCACTCACTACCCTCGAGTAATTAGGTTCCTTCTTTACCTGCGGCTCGAAACTTAAAGGCAAAAAACACACGCCGGTTACAATCATCAGCGGCAAAAAGAAAGAGCACACACCTCAAGAAACAGAAACCCAACTCAACATCCACAGTTTCAAAGCCAATACCATCGAAACACAATCACACAAAGAAGAGGAAGAAACCCACTTCGCCGAAACCGAAATGCATCATGATTTGGATCCAAAGACGATGACAGACCTCGAAATCAACCCCAAGAAGGAACGAAACGAGCAAGAAACCAAACCTACCCAGCAAGCCGTCCCGACCGACTAATACATGTTAAGATTGAAAGATCGGAACGGGGCTTACGAGAAGCAGAGGAGTGAGACGAAGCCGCCCAGAAGATGGTGGCGGGACACGATCGGTGGTGATTCAATGGGAAGGCGCGAGCAGGAGATTCAAGATTCCAACTGTGAAGGGAGGCGATGAAGAAGAAGAAGGAGAAGAAGGTGTGCAGGGCAAGCGAGAAGAGCTTGACGGAGCGGAGGCGGGATTGGAGCAGCAGCAGCCGGCGTCTTCGCTCCGGCTACAAGCGTAGCGAGAAGAAGCAGGGGGAGGAAGAAGGAAGGAGGAGGAGAGCGTGAGAACGGGAGTGGGGTTTATCGTTGGCCCCTCTTTTCGGGGTTAAAATGTAAATTGCGCTACTCATACTCACATTCCGACCCGACCCGACCCGACCCGAAAAGAAAAAGGGGGAAAATATGCTGTTAAAAATTTTGTTCTCATTTAAAATTTCTCTTTGTTAAAATAAAAGGATATGGTTAAAAAGTGTTTGAGACACGAGTAATTGAATTATCTAATATACACTCTTAAAATGTGCTACACTCATTTTAATTATGGAATTTATATGTTATTTATATATACGTAACCCCTCCCTATTTATAGATCTAAATTTATAACTTATGAGTTGGATTTTTTAACATGTTATTCTTATTTTTAATATGCTATTTCTGTACTTATGTTCTCACTCCACTTAAAAACTTTAAGGTTTGGGGCACACTTAGTTTTATGAAAATCAAGCATTTTCTTATTATGGTGTGCTTATTTCGAGAAAAATTTCACGATAAAGTAAAATATTTTCTGTAAAAATTATTTTCGAGAAAAATGATTAATTTTCATTTATTTGATGGTATGCTGAATATCGTGACAAAAAATATCTTATGGTGTTTTGATGTTATATTAAAAATGATTTCGATCTCCTCTATTACTCTATGTCAATATCCATTTTATCTTCTATTTAAGAAGTCTTCAAGCTATAATTTTTTCAGCTTAACACTCTTTAACAATGAATGATTTTGCAGCTCCCTCATTGTCCACTAGATAATCAAAGCCATGGGTGATTTCACTTTTTGTTAAGCCTTGAGAGACTATCCCTTTCGAAATATTCTCACTATTATGACTAATCCAATTGTGCAATCCACCTCCACGATAGGAGGTGAGTTGACACCAAGTTGTTTTGCAATGCTTTTCGAGCCAGTAGAGTGATTTCATTGCTCATTTCAATGAAGAAGAGTTGGACCTCTAATGAAGATGTTGAATATTGGTAAAGAAGAGTGAACCTAAAGAAAGTGAAGAAAATAACCGAAGAACGAACAAGAGTGCACGTTATTTAAGGTGAAAAATTGATTAGGCCTTGTCAAGACTGTCCCAAGCGGTCCAAAGAGATCGGTTTAAAGGTAGTATCATGTTGAGAATCGGCATGGGTTCTCGTAAAATCCTTGTCTCATGACATTGAGATTTTTTATTTTTAGTTTATTAATCGTATACGAATTCAACATAATGAAGAGCTGCCACTACTAGCTCATTGGGCCAACTAGGAGCCAAGTGAGATATGGGGAGATATCTAATTCCCTAGTGATGGTTTTATTAGTGATGGGCTTAAGGCCCATCCGCCCATGTTGGGCCTAAAAGCCCGGCCCACAGGATAAGGGCCCGTTGATAAGGGAACGTATAAAAAGGAATGAGAGAGAGAAAGGATGCGCCTTTTGGCGCATAACATACGTACGTCCTCTCCAACGCTCTCTCTCTCTCCAAAAGAA
Organism: Eucalyptus pumila; assembly: GCA_016097595.1. Taxonomy (NCBI): domain Eukaryota; kingdom Viridiplantae; phylum Streptophyta; class Magnoliopsida; order Myrtales; family Myrtaceae; genus Eucalyptus; species Eucalyptus pumila. The sequence goes on from CM027853.1 coordinate 37,196,921, forward strand.
AAGAAAAACAGTAAGCGTTTTTCTCCCTTTGAAGGCAATGTCGGATCAAACAGGATCGAACAGGGTCAAATTCTCTTCCTCTTATCAGCATCGGTGTCTAATTTGTGGCTAACAAGGTACGCTCGAATCCGTGGTGTGCTTTAGGATCGGTGATACGTGTTTTTCCCGGACTTATCTTCCGCATTGCTTTCAGGGGTTCGATTTAGTGTCGAATCCGATTTTTCGGGGATCCGTTATTCCCAACATTGGTACAGAGCCCTAGTTCACGTTTTTCCGACCTATTTGATGTTTTTTTATTGATTTTTCGCGAAAGTAATTCGGCCGTACGGATCGAGGCGAGAAATCCCGACACCCGAGCGCTGTTCGTCCTTTTTTCTAAGTTTTCGTAAGTCGAAATCAATTTCTGAAGGCACTAGGTGAAAGAGGTCGTCGAGACGAGTCTAGCGATATGTCGAACACCACCGGGAGACGCCACACGCGCCCACACGCTCGGCCAGAAGGCGCTACGCGTGGGCGCAACGCGCCTGGAAGCGCTGGCTCGCCTAGCGCATGCGACACACGCGCCGGTCGGCGAACCGGCACGTGCTCGTCGCCGGCCGGCGAACCGGCACACGCCGATCGACGGACCGACGAGTGCTGACGCGTCACCGTCAACGTCGGTAACCGGCGGGGTGACATCATCGATGAGATCAGCACGACGATGGTTGGCCGGGCGGTCACCGGTCGGCGACCCGACCCGACCCGAACCGTGGACGCCCGACACGAGCGCGGCACGTGCCGGCTGACGTCTACGTGACGTCAGCTCGCGCACGCGTGCGGCACGTGCCGTCGATTCGCCCGAACTGGCCCGACCAGCCCGACCGGTCCAACCGGTCCGACGACCGACGACCTGACCGTTGACTGTTGACCAAAAAAAAAAAGAACGTGTTTCTTTTTTCAATTAAGTCTATGTGAATTATTTGTGATCCCTTATTAGTTATGCATTTGTTGCAGGAACAGTTCTGCATTTGTTGCACGAACAATGCCTCCCCTGAGGTTGCGCACACCTATTCGCGCAGTTACTGATGAACAAAAGGATAAGCTGTCTAAGTTGATAGCCGAGCGACGATCATCGATGGGAGAGTGGTGACTTAATTGATCACGTCCTTGAAGTCAACGGGAAAATTCAAAAGGTCATATGGAATGGTCGTCCTATGCCATAGTCAGAGATGGTGCGATTTTTCATAAACACTCTTCCACCTGAATGGCAAGATGTGTTGAATCGCATATGGGATGTCAATGGAGCTGCTTCATATAAGAAAATTGCGATAGATTTTGTAAATGAATATTACTGGATTATCACAAGGGAAAAGATCAAGAAATTGAACAAAAGAGAATCTTTCCCAGTTCGTGTGCTGACTTTGTGTTAGTTGTATTGGCTGATTTATGTTAAATGTGCTTTGTGAACATAATTATGTAATGTTTACTACCTAATTGTTGTTGATGTAGCAACCAATATCTTTGTTGTATTAGTTGAAAGTATTATTGTTTTATTGGAAGTCAATTATCTGTTGCTTTATGTTATTGCTGATTGCTGTGGGTAGTTAGCTGTGGGTAGTTATAGAAGTTTTTGTAACTTCATAGAATTTATTTTGCATAAAACAATTACATTAATGATAGTTTTAAGTTAGGATTTTGGAGAATGATTGGAAACATAGTGACCTTTTGATTCTGAAGCCTTACTTGAAATTATTCATTAATATGATGGGTCTATGCAAATAGGGATGCATAAATGATAGGCATTAATAATTCGTGCATATATGTCGATGTGTTCAAATCAATGGCTTCAGCAACTAAAGAGCATAGTTGCTGATATGAACAAAGGTGAAAAGCTCAATGGTGACAACTATGAGATATGGCACATGAAAATCCAATATATGCTGGAAGAGCAAGAGGCACTTGAAGCTCTTAACCTGACCATGGTAGAACCTGAAGAAGGAAACACTGCGCAGCACAAAAGAGATAAGAAAGCATTTGCTACATGGAAAAGAAAGAACTCTCTTGCTCGCATCACGTTGCTGAGCAGCATAGAAAATGACGTCATGCGAGAGTTTAGGCGTTTTGACAATGCTAAGGAAATGTGGGAGGCATTGGCAGCTAGATTTGGTTATACTTCGGCGACCAAATTGAGACAACTCACTATTAGGTTTGACTCCTATAAGAAGCCTCATGATCAGACCATGAAGCAACATCTTAGAAAGATGTCAAACATGATAAATGAGTTTAAAGATGCTGGCCATGTCCTCACAGATGAGCAGCAAGTGTAAGTAGTGATCTATTCCTTGCCTTAGAGTTGGGAGCATATGAAGGTGCACCTGACCCATAATGAAAATATCAAAACTTTTGAGGATGCAGTGCGCCATCTTGAGCTGGAAGAGGACTGCCGCTTAACGGCGGCTAAAAAATGCTGAACTCTATCATGCTAGTTCTAGCTCAAATGGAGCTTCGAGCTCCAAGCGCAAACGTCCTAATTGGCTTGATAAAGGAAAAGGCAAGGGAGAAGGTCATTCAGGGAAGAAACCAAAGTTTAACCAACATGGAAGAGGAAAGCGTCCTCGCATGAAAAAGCTTACAATGGTGAAATGCTACAACTGTGACAAGAAGGATCACTATGCTCGCAACTGTCGTGAGCCAAAGAAAGTATGCACTCCTTGTACTTTTCAGAACTTTGCTTTTATGTTGAGTTCTGTGTTTTTAATTGAGTCTAATCCTTTGTGGACTGTGGATTCAGGAGCGACAAACCATGTAGCGAAGGATAGAGGATCATTCATGGAATTCCGACGAGTACCAACTGGAACTAAGTGGATCTATGTGGGAAACAACTCCAGAGCTGAAGTGAAAGGAATTGACACATGCCAACCGAATATGCGTGGTGGACGCACTTTGTTCCTACATGATGTGTTGTATGCTCCGGAGATTCGTCGAATTTAGTGTCTGTATTAGTGTTGGTTAAATTAGGTTTTAATATGAACTTCTATAGTAGAGGTGTGAATTTGTTTTTGGATACAAATTACTATGGTTGTGGTCATTTTCTGGATGGTTTCATTGTATTAGATATTGATTATGTTAATGCAAATGTTTGTTATTCCATTCTCACGTCTCCTAATACATATGATAATGATGTGAATGTATGGCATGCTAGACTTGGTCACATTAATCAACAGCGTATGAATAGACTAGCCAAAGAGGGCTTGTTGGGCAACATTGAAAAAGTCGATTTGCCCATATGTAAGCATTGCCTAGAAGGGAAAACGACACGGAAACCATTTGGAAAAGTTAAAAGAGCTTAATTTCCTCTGCATTTAATCCATTCTGATGTCTGTGGTCCAATGAATGTGAGAGGAACGCATTGGGCTGTTTATTTCATCACTTTTATAGATGATTATACTCAATTCGGATATGTCTATTTGATTTCTCATAAATCTGAAGCAATAAGTTGTTTCAAAAAGTTTATGAACCTGGTAGAGAATCAATTAGACAAGAAAATAAAAACATTGAGATCCGATCGAGGTCAAGAATATTTATCTATGAGTTCAGAAAATTATGTGATGAAAAATGAATAGAAAGACAGTTGTCTATTCCATATACTCCTCAACAAAATGGTGTTGCGGAGAGAAAAAACAGAACCCTACTGGAAATGGTTAGGTCCATGATGGTGCATGCTAACTTACCTATTACCTTTTGGAGTGATACGTTGTTAACTGCTGCCTATATACTTAATCGTGTGCCTTCCAAATCAATTACTTCCACTCCATATGAGTTATGGACAGGTAGAAAACCAGACTTAAGTTTTCTTAAGTCATGGGGTTGTGCTGCCTATACACATGAGTCCTCTCACAAGTTTGGGAAATTAGGTCCTAGAGGAAAGAAGAGTATTTTCATAAGGTACTCAGAACACTCGAAATGATATGTGTTCATAGGTGAGCAGGAAAGTGAGAGTATAACTGAGTTTGAATCACGAGATGTCACATTCTTAGATGATGAATTTCCTAAGAAGGGCGAAATAGGAGAAGATTGTTCCCTATTTGAGACCTTGGATCAGGATAATGATGTTAGTGGAGTTCGTCCAAGTGGGAGTAATATAAGAAGTGATGAATTGAATTCAAATCATTCTCAATTGCAACCACATGATGAGACGACATCATCATTACCTAATCCAAGTGGGAGCATAATGGGGAATGATGTGCAAAGTGTACAATCTCCCATACGGCGAACAAGTCGCCAAAGTATTCCCCGTCAACGTTTTGATATTGAAGGGGAAGCTTTTATGGTTGCTCTACAAGATGAGGATGAGCCAAGAAATATTAATGAGGCTCTGAATTGCCCTAGTAAGGAAAAATGGATTAATGCAATGAAAGAGGAAATAGAGTCAATGAAATCAAACCAAGTCTGGAAACTGGTTGATCTTCCAAAAGGACGCAGAGCTATTGGGAACAAATGGGTTCTCAAAATAAAGCGAAAGGATGATGGCTCAATGGAAAGGCATAAGGCTCGCCTTGTGGCGAAGGGGTATAATCAACAGGAAGGAATTGATTTTGAAGATAGATTTTCTCATGTAGTGAGATTTACCTCGATTCGCATTATTCTAGCAATAGTAGCTAGTATGGATCTTGAGTTACATCAAATGGATGTAAAGACTGCTTTCCTCAATGGAGAATTAGATGAAGAAATATATATGGAACAACCTGCTGGTTTCATAGTGAAAGGCCAAGAAGAAAATGTATGTCGACTTTTGAGATCGATATATGGCCTCAAGCAGTCATCGAGACAATGGTATATACGTTTTCTTAATGTCATAATGGCATATGATTTTACAATGATTGATGAGGATCATTGTGTATATATCAAAAGATCCAATGATCAATTTGTGATCATATCATTATATGTTGATCATCTACTGATTGCCGGAACCAATATGGAGTTTGTTAATACTGTCAAGAGTTGGTTGTCTTCCAACTTTGAGATGAAGGACATGGGTGAGGCTACATACATTCTTGGAGTTAAGATTTTAAGAGATCGTTCGAAGAGATCGTTATCTCTTTCGCAAGAAACATATATAAATAAGGTTTTTGAACGATTTCGTATGCAAGATTGTAAACCCATAGACACTCCTATTGCAAAAGGTGAAGGATTGAGCCATAGACTGTGTCCAAGGACTCCACAAGAGAAGGAACAAATGAAACATGTTCCTTATGCTAGCGCTGTTGGGAGCTTGATGTACGCTATGATGTGTACAAGACTCGACATATGTTTTGCAGTTGGAATTGTGAGTAGATACCAATCCAATCCAGGTCCAGCACATTGGAAGGCCGTTAAAAGAATACTGAGGTATCTGAAGGGAACTGCTGATTACAAGTTGAATTACCAAGGAAATGATCTGCGACTTGAAGGCTATTTAGATGCTGATTGGGGATGAGATTTATATGAAAGAAAATCTACCTCAGGATTTGCCTTCTTACTGAACAATGGCGACATATCATGGAGTAGTAAGAAGCAAACATGTATAGCCTTATCCACGATGGAAACTGAGTTCGTGGCATTATTAGCAGCGGTACAAGAAGGAGTTTGGCTTAAAAGATTTTTGGATCATTTAGGTGTTATTGAGAAAGCTGCAAACCCATTGTTGGTTAACTGTGATAGCCAAGTAGCTATAGCGTACACCAAAGATCCAAAATATCATGGCAAGACCAAACATATAGATACCAAGTATAACTTTGTCAAGGATATGGTTGCACGAAAGGATGTGAACTTACAGTACATATCTACGCATAGAATGGTAGCAGGTCCTAGGACAAAGCCAATACCTAGAGATGTGTTTTATGGTCATGTAAAGTCTCTAGGATTGTGTAGAGTTTGATGTACTAGATTGTAATTTCCCTGAGTTGTTCACATTTATGAACTAGTGTTGTTTCATTATTAATACCTATGAATTTTTGTTTGATCTTTATGCATCTTAATACTCAGTATATTATTTTAAGTTGAGGAAGTATGTCGGACAGATAAAAGATTAGCCCACTCACATGGGTAATCGCCTTTATTTACTGTGTGATAAATAGAGATGAGACTGTATTTAAGCTTATTATCTAGATGATAATCGAGAGCTCAAGCTTAAAATACGCATGTCGCCTTAACTAAGTGTTAAGATGAGGATATAATACTTACTATGTCCGAAAGTAAAATACCCCACATATTTTACTTTATCTGTCTATGATGCTAGATGTGAGTTCTGATGAATTTTGTGAATGAGTAGATATGTGAACTCAAATTAGACATTGGGTATGTCTGAACTATCATCTGTACGGTATTGAAAGGTATAGACATATGCTCCACGGGAAAGGAGTTAATACCGTAATACGTATTTCATACTATGTATGCATGAGACGACCAATAAGAGTGAAAAAAGTTTGATCTCAACTTTTATGTCGTGTGAGACTCTTGAGGACAAGAGTTCCTCAAATTTTAGTCCCTCATGACTTTTACTTATTCTCAAGGTTTCTATTTGGTGTTTGATATCTTAGGATGTTGTCTAATGGTCATGAGTTGATTCGATCTAATGGGACATTTCTAGAAAAGCAAGTTGAACTGAAATTGAGAGTTTGAAGGAAAGAGGAAGATCGATTTTGGAGAATCACATTGTAGTTTTGTATTCATTGGTCGACCAATTATGATTGTGATAATTATAATTGTGAATACTATAATTATATATATATATATATATATATATATCAAGTTTAAAATATATCATGTTTAAAAGAGATTAAGAGAGATATAAATGTGATTGATCGATCTAGGATACTGCATACTAAATCTACTCAGAGTGAGATGCCCATTTATGAGCTGTTATATATTCCTAACAGATGTATAGCAACGAGCTCTCAAAGTGTGCTGGTCGCACGGATTATTCACCGGTATGAATGTTGAATAGAGGTAAAGAGAATCATGTTTGACCCACCATGTGCGAGTGGGAGATGATGGTTTTATTAGTGATGGGCTTAAGGCCCGTCCGCCCATGTTGGGCCTAAAAGCCCGGCCCTCAGGAATAGGGCCCGTGGATGGAGGGACGTATAAAAGGGATGAGAGAGAGAGAGAGAGAGAGAAGACACCCTTTTGGAAATAGAACGTACGTACATCTTCCCTTCTCCCGCGCTCTCTCTCTCTCCAAAAAGAAAAGAAAAACAGTAAGCATTTTTCTTCCCTTCAAGGCGTCGTCGGATCAAACAGGGCCATATTCTCTTCCTCTTATCGGCGTTGGTGTCTAATCTGTGGCTAACAAGGTACGCTTGAATCCGTGGTGTGCTTTATGATCGGTGATACGTGATTTTCCCGGGCTTATCTTCCGCATTGCTTTAGGGGTTCGATTTAGTATCGAATTCACTTTTCGGGGATCCGTTATTCCCAACACCTAGGCAATTAGATTGTTTAAACCAATGACCTTTCAGTACTACTTACCTAGGAATGCTCACAACACAACTATACGCGCAAGCGATCTTGTAATCCTAACAATTAAACAAGAATTGAAGTTAAAATAAATTACTACAAAAACAATGAATTGGTCAAACCACGCCTAAATGCTACAAAACTACTTCTACATGATAATAGATCACTCACTCCAAGCAATTAATCAAACCTAAACACAATGTGAAACTCCAATGCAAAACTCTAAAAATTTTGCTCCAACTAAAATGTTGCTCTAAAACAACTCCCATCAAATCCCATGGTTCTACATCATCATAAATCCACCACTTACACAAAATCTCATAGTTCAGCAGCTCAAAAATCAGATTTCGCAACTTGAATTTCACAAAACTTCGAAATTAAGCCATAGTTTTGAAAGTACTCTAATTGGAAGAAGGAGATGTGCAAATACTTATTGGGCATTGCGAATCTAAGTAATTCTAGCTTGGAGAGGCTTCCATGTCATGTATGTGCAAAACCCCTTTTCTTTATTTCCCTTTCTTTCTTCTTCTTTTCCTTTTTCTCTTTTCTTTCTTTCCCACGTGTTTCTCTCTCTGCATGCGCTTTCCTTTTATGCACGAGTAGAGCGTCCACTTTTCACCCCTTCTTTGACTTTTCAACGTTCTCTTATCCTTTTTTTTACCGATTCAAAGGCACCAAATATTACAATTTACCATCCTTAAAGAAATTTTGTCCTTAAAATCTGCATTTTCTTCAACCATCAAACAAATGTGGTTATTTGCGTCTTGCCTCATTCTTTGGTTCCTTGGTCTACACACTCCTCAACTTCTCACTCGACTAGCTCAAGGAATTCTCCTTCTCCCTCACCTTAACCTTTTTGGTCTCCAAATTCTTTGGCAACGACCTCATCTTAGACTGTTGTTCTTTACTTTTATATCTCTAAAACCTCTTCAAATTGTTTGCTCCTTGAATCTTTTGATCAAGTAGGAGACTTCACAATGATGCTTGAATTTAACTCATTTGAGGTATTTTCCACTTTGGCTTGTCTCGTATCAAGTCTCACGGTTTTGTTTTTTGACATACGGGTGAGTACCTTCCCAAGAGGTCACCCATCTTGGGAGTGCTATGCTTAACTTTGGAGTTCCAAAGGTAAGCATTATCATTACATCAAAATGTGCATTCATGAGTTAATTCTAGTTTTCTCTCTCACACACGCGTGTGCACACATCTGAGAATTGCTCTACTCTATTCGTTGCATAGTTTGGCTAATTTATGCTCCCTTCGTCATCCTAGAAGCTTAGTCAAATGGGAAAGTGTCTCCTATTTGATTTGGGTAATCGTCTAAAAGTGATCACTAGGCTTCAGAACCCATATGTTTAACACAGGGAATTCGATTGCGCTTTAGAGGGAAGAATCTAATTTATGCATTCACCCAGGGAGAGGTAGCTTGAAGGGGGTTTTATTCTTATCAAAGGCTCATATAACCTCTCTAACATCTTCCGCCTTTCCATTTGTTTTTCCATTTGTTTTCACTTATTATGCAGCATACGTTGGAGTCTCCATTCCCGATCTTCAAGCTAAGTTCATCAACCTTCCTCTTTTTTGCATGCTTTTGTACCGCAATGCTAGGACAGAGCCTCTTTTTGCCTCGGTCCTCAAAAAGGAGACATTGAAGGAAAGAGAGTGTTTGATCGAGGAGAGGGATGAACATTCAATAGCAAAGCCAAAAGATAAAGTGGTGAGAAGATAAGGAGGTGGATGCTCCATTTTTCTTATATATCTAAGATGCTTTATGTATTTCGGTTATAGATAAGATGGAAGGATGAAAGACGGGTACTTTAGATCTCTATACATAAGGAGAAGAGGGATTGACAGGCACTCCTTATCCAAGCTCTCCTTATCCAGGCTCTTTAACCTCAGTGATCACTCCCCACTCTCATTTGCCTGGGTCATTGTAGGCCCATTAGCTTCCGTTTAGATCGTCCTTGAGCCATATATCGACAAAAGGGGTCCTCCTTTGATACATACAATATTGCCTAGATTTAACTCACTTGAAGTATTGTCCACTATGACCAGTCTCATATCAAGCCTCACGATTTTGTCATTTAACGTACAAGTGGGCACCTTTCCAACTCCCACCTGAGCATGCTTAAGTTTGGACTTCCAAAGCTAAGCATTGTCCATGAAAGGGACTATGTTCAAAACAACAACTTAGCAAATGTGTATTCAACTCTCTTGCAATGCCTCTTTTAGGCCTTATCCAATTGGGACCGACTCTTGGCATCCAACTAAACTCTCATTCCAAGCATAAGGCTTTCTAGCCTTAGTTTTTGATGCACAAGATTCTTATGAAGGCAAGTGCAAAGCATACTACCAAGATAAGGTGCTATCTTACCATTCTAAGATCTCTAATACCAAATAAAAATTTGAAGAGAAAAATAGAGGATCAGATTTGCATGATTTGAGCACACAAACACACAATTTTATTGATAAAAGTCAGTGTTGCCCCAATATTTTACAAATACCATGCCTTTTATAGTCATAAGGGAAAGAAAATGCAAGTAAGATTACATCATTGATGACATGGGCATATTTATGCTTAATCAAAACATATGATTCATACTAAGACACCTATGACTTTTAACCATGAATCATCTTAAGACATTAAACTCACATCAAAAAAATTAATTACAAAATGATCTATCACCATGACTCACCTTACAACATTAATTACATCGTGACTCATCATCATGACCCATTATGCAATATTGATGATGTGTGACTAATCAACCTGATATTTATGACATATTATTAATACACTATATGATGATGAAGGAGATGAGCATCCCTTTTTTTGAACAGCGTGTAGCAACTTCCCAGTGCCCCCTTTTTCTTCATTCTTCCACACTTTCTTCTGTAGGTCACAAAAATCCAGTGGGAGGATCTCTAGTTATGACCTTTTAAGAGTAGATTGATAAGAATTTGGTCGGACATCTCTAGATCCTTATGGAATATATGTTGGGTCTAAGTTCATTGTAGAATCTTGCACATTGAGAGATAGACAAGTTCCAAGCATTACTAGTTTGGGCTAGTTGTCCAAATCCATCAATGATGATAGCCTCCCTAGACTTGATGACGATCTAGAATTAAAGATCTTGAGAGAGTGGTCCACACCATGGGTTTTGTTATGATGACGGTTGGTCTAGATTGTCCTTTTTGAATTCTACTTAAGCGATTTTTATCAAAGGTCCAATCTTAAGAGAATCCCAAGAATAAACCCAAGGTACATCGGTATTATCATCTAGCCAGACTCCTCAAGGAATGGTGCAATTAGCCTCACAAAGGACTTAGTGGATTTTTTAGTAATCTCGTGGATTAGCTCCAATACAACATTAGATCATTTTATAAAGTTTGATAGAAACATCTTGAGATTTATAGGTCGAAACTCCTATGTCCACCGAGTACCTAGAATGTTGCTGTCTAATTTGATAGGGATAGGTGCATTAGAAGTCTTAAAACTTATCATGAAAATGCAATTGAGTCTTAAAACTTTCAAAAAGTGTAATTAAGTCCTAAAACTTATCACGAAAGTTCAATGAAGTCCTAAAACTTTCAAAAAGTTCAATAAAGTCCTAAGACTTGTTTCGAAAGTGCAATCGAGTCCTAAAATTTTCAAAAGTGCAATCAATGGAATGACTTAGATGGAACTACTTTGATAAGTTTTAGGACTTAATTGTACTTTTTGAATGTTTTAGGACTTAATTGCACTTTGTAACAAGTTTTAGGACTTAATTGTACTTTTTGAAAGTTTTATGACTTAATTGCATTTTCATAACAAATTTTAGGACTTCTACTGTAATTATCCCAATTTGATATACGCCCATGGCCTATAAAAGAAAATGATTGTGTGCGCTTTGGATCTAACCAGCATACTCTTAGTTGTTATACAAAAAAGGCTTTTCGTACTCCTAAGGGTTTAAACAAACAAAGCATTTATGCAAAGTGGTAGTTCCTTCTACCATCACCATCGCCGATTTCCTGGATTGCTTAGTTGGATAATTCTTGGCATTTTTGCTATTGGAAACTAAATGGCCAAACTGTGACAATCAAATGCATACCAATAAAACCAATTGAGTTCTCCTAAAAATTCATCATCTACAAAATAAGACAAAGGACAAATGAATGGATAATCTGAATGCATGTCAATTGAATAAAGACTTACACCACCATATTTACTTAAGATATTATATTGATATTCTCACATGAGGTTATAAGATTATCAAAGAGAGTGTTGGACTCTAGGGAACCTGGGTTTCATGTCTTGTGTTCGAAATTCACCAATCGGACCTTTAGAAACTAACATGAACAATGAGGAATCTTCCTTGAGTTTGGAAAGAAGATCTATAAAGACATTCTTATCTCTTTTTATATGCTTGGGCTCAAAAGAATACTTTGAAAACTATTCTGCCCATTGAAGGAGTTATGAATGATGCAATTGCTTCTGTTTAAATTTCATCATCAAGTTGAAGAAAGATATATCCATTTCAACAAGAAAATGATAACCAATAAAATGGAATTTAAATTTCTTAATTTCATACTTAATGGCTAAAATTTACTTTAAAATGGAGTGATAATGCATTTTAGCATATGAGAACCTTCCACTTTTGAATCCACAAATATGCCTCTTAACTTCAATTTCTTCTAAGAGAATGGTTGCTTAATATTTGTCACGGGCATATGCCTAGAGAATCCTTTGATCATCGGAAGGAATTTGCAATGGAGGCATATTATGGAGCTTCTCTTTAGAACTTTAATCATAGTGGTCTAAGATTTTCCCTAGGAGAGGGATCTTTCTTGAGTATCTTCTACATTGGGTGTGTAAGCTTTGAAACTTTTGGCACAAAGTCCCTCAAGTAATCAACAATACCAAAAATTGCTATAATTGCTTGGGGATAAATTCTCATTAGGAAATTTTAGTAATTCTTTGGTAATATGCTCCCATTGATAGTAAGACCCATCCTTAAGATGCATTCCAAAAAATTAAATTTCTTTCTAAGCTATCACCGTCTTCCTTTGTGAAAGCATTATGCCGTACTACTTGACAAAATGAGCAAACTAGGCTAGTAATTTACGGTGAGATTGAATAATAGGATATGATCGATTGGAATTTGAGAACTAGCACTAATTGGTTGGAAAATCTTGCACATGATTTTCTAGGAGAGAGAAGGTGCAGTTTTTAATCCAAAAGAGAGTACCTTCCATTGATAATGACGATTGAGAATGTAAAATCCTGTCTTGTGGCAATCTTTAAGTTGAATTCTAAGTTGCCAAATTCCCACCTTGAGATCAAACTTAGAGTAGATTTTGGCATTAGTCAGACATGAAAACAAAGCCTTTCTCTTAGGCAGAGGAAACTTATCATCTTGTAGGAAATGAATTAGAGATTGGTAGTTTATTACCAATCTCTTATTTCCTCTATTATGCTAAACTCTTTTGGTGACATAAAAAACTTCGCATGTCCATTGAGAGTGAGAAGGCTCAATGAGTCCTTACTAGACTAACCATTGGCATTATTGAAGAGCTAAAGTTGCATCTTCTAGTTTCATTTCAGCATGAGTTGCTTTTATTGGGTTGATATATTTATTTTTCTTGAAAGGCAAATAAACAAAGAACTTAAACTCTACCACAAAGGATTAGAGCATCTTTCTAGAAACTCCGAGTGAGTTTTTGCACATGAACTTAGTAATTGCTGCAAAATCAATTCTACTTGGGCTGCCTGCAAAGAATACATCATTTTGATGTTGATAAACTCTTTAAATTGATCTTTGAAATGTAGACCATTTCGAAATATCCGAAGAGTAGGGAGTTGTTTGAGAATATCCCATCCAACTATGAGATGTTTATTGAGATATGAGGAATCAAGGATTCTAATAGTAATAGAGCATTTAAGGAAAAACTAATTGGCTTGCTCCTTACTATTGAAGAGAATTTTGTTCTAGATGCAAACTAGAAGGGTTTGATATGAAGTTCCCAAAAATTTTGGGATCAAAGATAGATACACTAGCTCTAGTATCAATGAGTGCAATAACCTAGAAAGGCATATCATACTTAGTGAGTATGATTTGTATGGGTTTGTATGGATCATGATAGGAGGTGATTTTAAAACTCTCAAGATTTATAAGGTTTTCAGGATTTAAATTGCCGAAGGTGGTTTAAACTGGTAAGTCTGTGGGCTCTAGAGGAAGTTCTGTATTGAGGAATTATAGGCTATCGTGTCATTGAATGTTTCATCTTTACTTTTAAGTTGGCAAAAGAACAATGTAAATGTTAAAACTTGGCACGGGATGACACTTTAATATAAAAAATTACGAAAAATACACTTAAATGCTAGGACACGCAAGTGCCAAGTATGGCGATCCTATTCAGAAATCTTACGCAACAATTATTTAATAATATAACTCACCTACTTGGCTCGCCAAAAAGCTGAGTCAACAAAAAAAAGTCAAAATGACGTCGTTTTGCCTCTTTTTTAAATTTTAATATAAATATTAATTAAATTAAAATATTTATAATTAAAAAAAAAAAGAGGAGGAGGCAAAAGGCGAGGCTTAGCCTTCGCCAACATCTGCCCATTGTTGCCGGAAGGGCTAGCGACGATGGGCGAAGGGTCAGCCGAGGTTGCTGGCCCTTGGCCGACCCTCCTTCCACAGCGCTAGCCCTTCTCGGCAACGGGGAGGTGACGGCGAGGGCTTGCATAGCCCTCCACCCAATGCCTGCAACTTTTTTTTTTATATTAAATAATTTAGTTTTAAATTTGGTTTAATTAATATTTATATTAAAATTCAAACTGAGACAAAATGACCTTTTTTACTTATTTAACCACGTTAGCATGAAAAAAGATGTCGTTTTTGGCTTCTCTAGTCACGTCGCATGCAAAATGATGTCGTTTTGCATTTGTCTCACCAAAAATCGCTAATAAGCATTTTGGTCGGATTTTATCGCAATTGGCACTCAATTGACCCATTTTGCTCCTATTGTGGCACCTAAATGTACATTTTTCTAATTTTTGATACTTAAGTATTCCACTATTGCCACATTTTGGGATGTCTTCAAAAATGTCAATGGCACTAATGGTGTTTTTTAACGGTTCATCTTCAAGAGAGAAAAGGGATTCAAGATCATCATCGTCAAGAGAAATATTTATTGTTTCCCAAGCTTTTGGATCATCTTGATGTGCTTATTTTTCTTAGCTACCTTGGACACCTTTTAACAAAACGCCACTTTTGTCCGCAAATAAAGCATCTATTTCCTTTCTTCTTGGAAATTTTAATTTGCAGGAAATTTATGTCTCTTCTTTCCTCTATTCTTTTTAGCTCTTTTATTGACATGAAAAGCTTCACTTGCCCATTGAGACTAATGAGGCTCATGTAGGCTCCGTTCGTTTCGCGGAAAATAACTTCCAGGAAAATATTTTCCGAAATTTCCGGTGTTCGGGTGGGCGGAAAATCACGGTCAAGGAAAACATTTTCCGGTCAACGGAAAATCCCTTCTTGACATCTTGGAAAATGATTTCCTCTTTTGAAAAGAGGAAATCATTTTCCCGGCCTCTCGCCTCTCGCGTAATTTCCTTCCTTCAGTTCTCATTCTCTCTCTCTCTCTCTCTCTCTCTCTCTCTCTTGCTCTCCCTGCTGCAATGGCTTCGACGACGTCCTTCTCCGGGATCGGCCTTCGCCCTCCCCGGCCGCTCCTGCCTGCCTGCTCCGGCTGAGGCGCCGTCGCCGTTGCCGCGCTCCGCTTCCCCGGCGGCTCGAAGCCGCTCGGGAGGATTCGGCTCAAGAGGGAGCACCGCAGCGGTGCCGGGAGGCTCGCGGGGAGCCCGCCGTCCAGGCCACTCGTCGTGCGGTGGCGAGCTGTGAGCTCGTCGGATCTAGCGGCAGAGCTCGCGGCTCGCCAGATCTTACGGCAGAGCTCGGGTTCCCGATCCAGGCGAGCTCGAGCTCTGTCACTAGATCCGGCGAGCTCGGGTGAGATCGGGCCGAGCCTCGAGCTCGCCGGATCTCGGCGGCGGAGCTCGCGGCTCGCCGAATCTGGCGGTGGAGCTCGCGGCTCGCCAGATCCAGGCGAGCTCGAGCTCTATCGCCAGATCCGATGAGCTCGGGTGAGATCGGCCGAGCCTCGAGCTCGTCGGATTTGGCCACCGGGTCTTGGTCAACCGCTGGGCAACCGGCCATCGTCAGGCAGGAAGGAGGTGGTGGTGGCGGAAGGAGGAGGAAGAAGGAGGAGGAAGGAGGCGACGGCGAGAGGAAGGAGGAGGAAGAAGGAGGATGAAGGAGGAAGGAAAAGAAAAATAAATAATAAATAATAAAAATTTCGATTTTTAAAAATCTAAATAATTAAAAAATATTTTTTAAAAAAATATAAATAAATAAAATAAATTTTGTGGTCAATTAAAAATATTAAAATTTAATTTTTGATCATTTTTCCTAAACAATTAAATGAGCTAACGAACGGCGGAAAATATTTTCCACTCAAATTTTAGATTTTGGCCGAACACCGGAAAATAGAGTCATTTTCCCCGAAAAATGACTTCCGAAAAATGTTTTCCTGGAAATGATATTTTCCGCGAAACGAACTGACAGACTGTAGTCTATATTGGACTAACCGTTGACATTCTTGAAGAGCTAATGTTGCATTATTTGGTTTCATCCCGAAATGAGTTGCCTTCGCTAGGTTGATATTTTCATTTTCTTGAAAGGCAAATGAACAAAGAACTTAGAATTCTGCCACAAAGGATCAAAGCATTTTTCCAGAAACTCTAAGTAATTTTCCGCATATGAACTCACCAATCTCTACAAAATATTTTCTACTTGGGCTGCCTACAAGGAATACATCCTTTTGATGTCAAAAAAACTCCTTGAACTAGTCTTTGAAACATAGACCATTTGGAATATTTGAAGAGCAAATGCTTCTATGAGTTAATTCCATTTCACACACGTCCGTACACATACACACATATCAGGATCGTTCTCCTCTCATTCAATGCTCAATTTGGTTCATTCCCGCCTCTCTTGCCATTCTAAAAGCCAACTAGGAGCCACTCTTTGTTTAGGCTCTTTGGTTCTCAAAAACACTCCCCGTTTTAGTTAGATCAAGTCGTTACATAGCTTGTATTCAAACAAAGATCCTCTCTTACAACCATTCAAAACTTATTTAATTACAAGACTGATACAATCAAATGGAGGAATGGAGTAATAATCATACATGCGTGTCATGAGCAACAATTGATAACTAAGCATTCAACGGAGCCAAGATTTTCGTCAAAGGGTTTTGGACTCTCTCATTACGCTTACAAGTGTCAGAATTAACCAAATTACTAATCTCATGATTATTACCAACCATTCAGAAGCATAATTCGTTACCAACTAAGACTTAACAAACGAGAATTAATAGATCTAAGACGAAAAGTAATGTTTAAATATGAGACAAACAAATATGATACGCCATGAGAGACTTGTGGATCGAAGAAGGCATAGCCAAGCAATCATCAGAATATCGAAAAGAAGTGCGTCACTACGGTTCGGGAATTTAATCGAGCAGGTGGTGGGCATCTCAATGCTCAATTGTGAGTTTGTATGCGACAATGAAGCAGCAATTCACAACTAACCATATCACAATATCACAACATAATCCAAACAAGCTCAAGTCACCAACAGATCCTCAATAGGAGACTATTTTCATACAAACCACAACAAATTTCTTGGCCTCAGTCTTACCAAAGCAGAGTATGAAGGCAGATTACCTTGGAATTGCAGACGTAGACTGCGAAAGGTGATCAAACTAGAGCGCGGTGGTGTTGAAAATATCTACGTCGAACGTTGGAGCCGGCAAAGGAATATTAAACGAGTCGAGAGTATTTCCAATGAGCTGGCTGCAAAACAAAGCCGTACAGAGGAGGTCAAGCTAGGACGGATCCGGTGACGGTGGAGCGCCTATGGCGGTGACTAACTGTGTCTAGAGGTCGATGAAAAAAGAAAATTGATGAAGAAGCCCCAGGAAATTCAGAAAAGGACAGAGAACTTAATGCGATTGATTGAATCAAGAAACAGAAATTCAAAGAACTAGAGAGAATTCAGCTTCTTAAGCTGGACGGCTCCAAGTCCGGAGATTGAAGGACTTCCTTTTTTAATAAACTCGAATTCATTGATCAAGCATAGATGTGAAGCTCAAGCGCGAAAACATCTCATGGCATTACATTTTCACGGTCACGAAACAGGGTCGGACGAAGCTATTCTTAGGAACGACGAAGATAATCACTGGATAATGGGCCGAGATGAGGGAATTAACATGGATATCTTGAGTAATGGGCTTGGTCTGGGCCCAATTGAATTGGTCAAAAGTAGACCAAAATTGATGTGCTTCGACTGACTAGTCCGATGAATAGAATGGGCTGGACTGAGTCTTCGAAACATTACCTAATCGCATTTGAGGCCTTCTCTTCGGCGGTTGTTTTAATTCGTTCATCACTTTTAAATTGTCCATTAATTTATTTATATTTACAACAATGCGACGGGCATTTCACTAGAAGAAAAGTCAACAAAGTGAATAAGAACATCCGTTGAGTGACTTTTCTTCTTCGGACAATGATTTCCCTTTCCAAGAGTAGGAAATCCATTTTCTTAATTTGAAGCACGAATATTTACTTTGACCATGAATGGTTTACAATTGATTAATCATTTTCAATGAATTAAATGTGTGAAAGTCCAAAAATGAATTTGCGGAAAACATTTTCACTTGAACAAACACGCTCATAAGTTCCAAATGCACTCCCTTACAATGAAAATCAATTGATGTTTAGAGAGAGAGAGAGAGAGGGTGACAAACAATGGATTTAATTTTAAATGTACAGAAAAGAAAAAATAGAGAAACTATTTTGAATTTTGGGTAAAAATACAATGGCCTTTAGTGACGCAATCTCTTATTGATGGTATCAATTAATATTTATTTGATTTTTGTAAATAAGGATATTACTCTCGGGCATTACATTTTCTTTGTAACAAAATGTAATTTGTTTTACACAAATATGCTCTTCCAATCATCTTTAGTAGGGGTGCGCAGCCAAACCAGTTCTACCCAAGAATCAGACTAGAACGCCCGAAAAATAGGTCCGAGAATCAGTTCCATTCAAGAACAAATTCTAAATTTTCGGAACCAGTTTAGGAACAGGTTTTGAGTAATTACCCACTCGAGAACTGGATTGGACCACCCTAATTTGGAATTGGTTTCAGATCAATTTTATAAGGTAAAAAGCTAAAACCTAATTTCTTTTTCCCCTAAATCCTAACCTCAGCACTCCTCTTCCCCTAATTTTTTTTATGGATGAATGGAGAATTAAGTTCTATAATTTATGTTTTATGCTACATGTTTGAACTTTTTATCATTTATAATTATGTTATGTATTTATTTAATAGGTTGTTGATTTTGGTAGATAGAAATTTCTATTGTTCATTTTTATTTTAAATCATTTTGTTACTTGTAGTCTACTATGCTATAAAAAAAAATGAACCGAAAAAAAAAGGAACAAAAAAGATAAAATAAGTTCTAAGGTATACCTTGAAACTAAATCGGAAAAATAAAATAGGTTTCAAGGTCCAAAATTGGGAATTGGCTATAACTGGTTAGATTTCATATTTTAGCTGTGGAACCTATTTACCTTAGAACCGATCATTCATAATCTTTAAAGTGTATACCAAGAAAATTGTATCATTGGTACCTATTAAAAATAGGCTAATACTTTAAAAAAAAAAAAAAAAAAAAAAGCACCAACTTCATCTTGAGTTACAATACTAGCTCCAACTTTTTTTTTTGTCTCAATCAAAATCACCTACTATCACTGGAGCCCCAATTTTCCCCTCCGTTAATCAAAGCTTGAGATCTCGTAGATTGTTATAAGCACTTTGGCGGGGCACAACTTGAAAATCTACTTCACTATACTTCCCAACAAAATCAAATTATTAATGTCCATCACTAGAGCCCAATATATTAAATGAGATCAATTGATTAATATCCATTCAAAGTAGACTTTGAAGTTTCAGGGGGAGGGCTTGGGCTTGCTTTATTAAAAAAGGTTGTGGTTGTGAGCTTGACGGATTTCATCCATGACGTCTCTTGATGGGTGGTGCTTGACAACTTCATATTATGATGAAACGGCAAAAGCTAGGTGGTGAGATTCAATTTGGAGATATTTTTGACTTATTGGTGAAATAAAGGAGACTATAAATAATTTCACCGTTATTTGTGATTCGGAAAGGAAGACAATGAATAGTTCTTTAAGTCCAGCTAGCAAGCGATGTGAATTTATTGCTAAGGTGGAATAGTCACATTGGACAATTAAGATTCCAAGTCAATGGAGCCAGACTTGGACAAAAAAAGTTCGAACCAGAATCGTCCCTCAAGATAAAGTTGGTTCTTTTTTTTTTTTTTTTTGCGGGGGGGGGGGGGGAATTAGGCCTGTTAAAAATTAGATAAGTTCATGGATAATTTTTAGGTGTGGTCATAATTGGTGAAGGAATATAAAACAAGCAAGATGAAAGATTGAGTACGTATCTAAAAATAGGAAAGTTTATTAATTTAGAACTTTTTATCTTGAATATGGATTGGTTTAATTGGTGTCATGGCCCTATAAATTGTAGCTAATGTCCACTCAATCATGTGCGAGTGCAAGAGTAATACAAGACAATCCCACATACATTACGACAATGGACAAAACTCAGAAGAAGGCTGCTCCGAAAAATTGCTCTCGTGGCTTTAAGATTGCTGGCCGGGTCAAAGATCTTGGCACATCGGCTTCTCATGCTCTTAGGCAATCTCAAGACGAACCTGGGGCCAACCTACGTGAGCTATACGAACAGAACTTGGAATTGGAGAAGAAAATAAGGGCTGAAAGAAAGCGCGGGGTTGAACTCCAGCGAGAGGTAGAGAAATGTCCGGTCAAAAGCTGGTGGGGAGAACCCATCGAGCAACTTTCCCTGGAGGAGCTGAAACTTCACAAGATAAGGTTCGAAGAATTGAGCAAGATGTTGATCCAATCCATTGGAGATCGCGTGACTGATTCTCACAACAACAATTCCGATGATCCTTCTAGGATTGATTCTTAGGAAAGTTCAATGTCTTTGAAATAACGTGGTTTGATATCGTAATATGTTGCTTATAATGTTGAAATAAAGCATGTTGTTTGATTATACATTCTTCTTGCACATCCACTTTTAAGCAAACCTAATTGGTAAGATATGAATATATGGAAATGTCTAAATTTGGTAAGTTAAATCACTCAAATATGGTAGGTTTTGCACTCTAGATGGATATACTAGAAATGGCTGGGGTCCTATATGACTTTTGGCAGCAATTTGCCTAGACAGAAAAATGTCTCTTTAAGGATGTCAAGTTGCCATGTTAAACTCCCTCCAGTTAAGGAAATTTGAATGTGCTTGCTCATACATTATTGAAAATAATGTTCTAACAGTTAACGTGTCCTATATATTCCCAAGTGGCTCAAAGCACTTCCTTATCGCAAAGCATTAAAAATATTAGTATTTCTCAAGGACACATTAAAGTAGACTTTATGATAGGCCTGGCCATCCATTAAGGCTAGTCGAGCTAACAAGGTCTCAAGCACAAACCGGGCATCCTTCGTGAACCAATTTCCTACTTCGGCTCAAGCCCGCCTAAATAGCCCTCTTGGGCCAACTAAGGCCTAATTATTAATAAAATCTAACAATTTTTTGAATAATTGGGAATTATGGTCAAGAACTTTTAGCCTGATTTCTAGCTCAACCCACCCATTGATCCGGCCCATGAAAAACTAGAGAACCCTGTGAAAAATAGACTTTATTAATGTGAAGAACTCTTAGGGAAAAATTAGACTTCATCAATGGAGAATGACACAGCAAGTACTTGAACTTTTGGCTCAGTCAAATACCTCAACTTTTCAAAATTGGCTTCAACAAGAGATCTATGTTAAACAACTTGTCATTCATAAGATTTTGCCAAAGTAATTCACTTACTTATACAAGTTAAGCACAATTGGTAAAGTGGCTTGTTTATTTAGCAAAAGTTGTGTCATCTTTATTCAAGTTTTTGGTGATAAGAGAAGAGGAAAATTGTCCAAAAAATCTAAAATTTATTGTAATTTACCAATTCAAACATAAATTTGTTAATTTTGCATATGAGGACACCCGCCGTTCTTCTATCTTCTTTATACTGTGGCTAGCAAGTGTCACTAGGTAGCCTAGTGAGGTCCTAGCCTAGGCCCTCGCCAGTGATTGCAACCCTCGCCCAGTAGGCCATCATATCCACAAGTGAGGTCTTGCCTAGAAGGCCATTGTGGCCACAAGTGAGATGGAGAGAGGCGCATGACCCTTGCTCGTAGTCGGTAGGGACGTCACAGCCCTTGTCAATGGTTGGTGAGGGCCTAACCACCCTTAGTGGCCAAAGTAAGAAGAAAAGTGAAGAAGAAAAAATAAAAGTAAAAAAACTAAAATATTATTAAAGATTATTGACGTGAGTGCCAGCTATGTCACATAAGACAATTGACATCCAAGTTAGCGATTGAGAATGGCGAGTGGTGATGACAGATGTTAGAGCAATGGGTAGGTGGCGGTGACAAGTGGTGGGGGGATGCACTCGATAGTTAGTGGGTTTGTCTAGCTAATAATGAGGAGGAATGATGAGAATATTTTTTATTTTTCTTTTCTATTTCAAAAATAGAAAAATAGAACAAGAATGAAAAATAGAAAATTTTTACTTCTTATTTTTGTTCCAAATCTATTTCTAGATTAAAAATTTATTCCAAAAATATAAAAATGAAATTGCACTAACAAACAAATTTTCTGTTCCAAACATGTTCTTGATAACATATAATAATTATAATTCATTCCCTAAGCTTTCATGATGAGGAGGGGGGGGGATTGATCTGTAGGTTCACCTAGGCAGTAGACTATTCAAGGAATGAGAATCTCATTACTAGAATTTTGATGTTTAGTTAGAACTATTATCCTAAAATTGGATCTTATAAACATAAATATTTTCATTTCTATAGCTTTGATATTTTTGACTTTGTAGCAGTGAACTTTCAAAATCGCGACTCACCAAATTATAAATTCATTAAGAAAAGCTCTAGAGGCATGGCATGATATTTGCGTTATGCATTTTGTGAAGGATTAACACCATTAAAAATTCCAAATCGGTACCCATGACACATTTGCCCAAATTAAAGGAAAATTAACTTTCCAGTCTTTAATCTATTGTACAGATGTCAGTTCAGTTTTACACTTTTTAATATTACCAATTAAATCCTAAACTTTTGCATGAAATTTCAATGTATTCATTTTGATTAAATTTTGTTGAAAATCACCGATATGGCAATCCAGTCATCATTTGTTGTCCAACATGAGATATGTTAGTGATTTCTATCAAAAATTGATCAGAATGACCATATTGAAATTTCATGTAAAGATTTAAGACTAACTTGATAAAATTGGAAAGTTTATGATTAAATTAATATCCAACATGATATACATTAGTAATTTCTATAAAAAAATTGATCAGAATGACCATATTGAAATTTAATGTAAAGATTTAAGATTAAATTAATAAAATTGGAAAGTTTATGATTAAATTAATATCCATATAATAGGTTCATGACTGATGGAATAATTTCCTCACAAATTTTATCTCACAAAAAATTCCAAATTGGTATCTATGACACATTTAGCCCAAAATTTTCCCTTCATTAGCAATTTGGGATCTAATGTAGAGGATGGATTTGGATCACTGATATCGTTTGAGAATTTTTGTAAGATTGGACTAGTTTAAAATATTTAATGGTATTAATCTTTTCGCAAAATGCGGTATAACTTCCATTCACCTATATGATAGTTAACAAGGAAAAATTCACAAAAAAACCCAAATTTCCCCTATTGTGACACATTTATCTATTTTTTTGTGATATCAAAAACCTAAGATTATATATATATATATATATATATATATATATATATATATATTTTAAATATTTTCTTATGAACTAAAAGACCAAAACTTGTGCTTTTGTGACATACTAAAATGTCATTGTTTTTTTTTATTCATTTAAATCATATGGACGCCATGCCAACATTATTTGCTTTCTAGCATCCATGTAAGTAGATTTCTAATGATTCTCATTAATAGAATTTTGATGGAAAGTAAATGTGTCACGTGAGTACAAGTTTGAGATTTTTTATACCAAAACTTTTTTGAAGGTAAATATATCACGTTGGATATACTTTAGGGTTTCTAATGGCCTTTAACTGTGATTACTCAGTACGTAGACACGTCAGAACATAATTTGTTGTTATTTTTTTTTTGCTTTTACGAAAAAAAAAAAAAAAAACACAACATTCTTTTGGCCGAGTAAATAATTTCTCCTTTTTTAAAGCGAAATTCGTTCACAGCTCGTATGAGACGTGACATCACATGGTTCAGCCAACGCAAACCCCAAATTCCTCCGGGTACCACCATCATTTTCCCTCTCATGGCTTGAGACCTTACATCCCAATTTTGATTCGCCGTTCAGCAATAGTTCGATGGTCGCCAAAAGAGTCCATTCGAAGGTATGCTTCAGACTCTTGTCCCCTGTTTTGACGCGAACTGTGAGGTTAAATTTGACAGATGCGGAGCAGCTTCGTTCATGGCAAGGCAAGGCACCCAAAAAACTGATTCCACGTGGGGCTGTATCGTCTCCCGAGAAAGTGTCGAATTCTCGATTTGGAGAGTTGGGTCCTGAGTGAAATGGGTTGGGGATTCTTGTACCGTTGAAAAGAAGTGTTCTTGATTGATTTTTGCAGTGTCGAGAGCTTGAACATGGAGACAAACCCGGCCAGCGAAGAACCCACCTCGTGGGACGAACGGTACAACATCGATTTGATGCCCTCCGAGTTGGTCCTCAAGTTTCGGAAAGAAATTCGGGGACTCCGCGTCGGTGTTAATCTGGAGGTGTCTCTTCTGATGTTCCTGAATTTTGCTTGCGTTTGTGTTGCCACATATTTGAAGTTTGTTCTCTGGCCAGTATGATTACCCTGGATGAGTGAAAAAGGGTGGTCTAGTGGCTAAATTTTGTTGAGAGAGCTCTGGGTAGATGAAGCAAACCTTTTTCGCCAAAGGGTTGGAAGGAATGAATGAAATGTTTCGTTTTGAGGTCATTTGCCAATTTTAATCGCGAATATCTTGTTCATTTTATGTTTGGTTACTATGTTGCTGACTTGGATTGATTGGGCGTGCATATTAGATGTGGTTCCTGTCTAATTTGATTTGGCATACTCGTTCTTTGGTCTTGAAGATGAGTGCCAGATATTTCAGTGTGCGGTTGGCACAACTTTGCTGTTTATTAGATGTCAGAGATTGCTGCTCTGGCTGCCTAAATTAGTAACTACTCTTCTAACGTGCACATGGAGAGAATTGAAAATGTTGAAAGATTTTTAATGATGCCTACATCTAGTTTAAGTTTTTCAGATAGATTGACCTGAAAAATTGACATGGCAACTTCGTGAACTATAGATACTCAAGGCTTCTCATTTGCTTCCGTGTGTAAAACTCCATTTTGGGGTTCTGTGAAGTCAAGATGTCAGTTCACATGTAGGCGAGAATCTGGAGAGTGTTGAACTGTTCAGATATTAATCCATGCTTTCATGGTTTTAAATGAGGTTTTGTTACGGTTGTCACTAACGTTTGCTTAGTGAAGATGTTAGAAGTTGAGTAGATTAACAGGGGATTTTTTTATGAGTTTTCTTTGTATGATCTCCATGAGCTTCAACCTCACTTGGCTGAGTATGTTGATCAAACTTGTATAAGAACTGTCGCACAGGATGTTACAGCTTTCCAGTTATTTACATAGATTCTATCGACATATGTTACTTGATATAATTTCTGTAAATACATTGCTTGGCTTGGCTTGGCTTTGTTCTCACTACTTCATCCTTATTTCCTTAATACAGCTTCTGTCAGTAATATTTACATGATAAAGTGGATGAACCTAGACTTTCTTGTTGTTGTTGTCTCTTTTGTTTTCATTTAAACTCTGACTGCAATTTTAGTTCATCGGGTATTTTGATTTCTGTGACCTTGTTCACCATACTTCAGCTTAAGCAGAACAATTGATAATATATTCGTTTTTAATTTTTATGTGTATATCCTTATGACTCATTATGATTCACGGTTCTCGACACTTTGGGTCTGTCTGATAGTGCACCAAGGATTGATCATCAATCAAAACTTCTGTTGGAGCCTTAAGGCCGGATTTTAACTTTGCTTATTCAGTTAATGCAGTTATGGAATGTAGCCTCATTATGACATTATTGATTTAACATTTTGATTCAGTTTTACAATGCTCCAAGAAATGATTTTCTAGCAAAGCTCGTGTTCAAGCCTCTATCCCCAGATCGTCGGTGGAAATTTGTCTATGAGCCTATACATCAAGACGTGTGCATTCTCTCGAAAAAGATTTCTGTTGCAAAATTCCTGAATCTCCAGGTTTGAGGCTTCTTTAATTTCACCTCTGTTTTGTGCTGGTGCAGAACTTCTATGGCTATTGAGCAATGATTGGTAATGCTTTTGGGGAATCAGCTTGATACTCTTTGAAAATTACAGGTTGGTGTGGGCCACAATTTTCAGTTAAATGCAATTAATTGGCAATGGAAGCTCACCACATGTTTGGGTGGAGATGGTGTCTCTCGAATTAGAAACAAGACCACTCTTGGACTTTGTCCAGGTGTAGATTTTCGATTTGGGTGGAGGGCCGATTATGTTCTTCCAGAAATCACAGGGTAAGTTTCTTCCTTCTCAATTCCACTATTTTGCTCTTGGAAGAAACTAGATGAGCTATAACATCCAAAAAAGTTCTATTTCTATCACCTATTTGATGTCATGAATTAAAATTCTGCTTGTACAAAGTATGATAATTCATAATATACAGTGATCTTATGGTGTGGTTAATTCACTTCCATTACGTATGTCGCTCTTTTATTAATTTTTTCCATGGTTCAAGTTGTGTGTTTTATTTAACAGGGGTCTTGGTACTGATAAGCCATTATTCAACATGAACTCTGGACAGTTGCAAGCATCGCTAGATAGAGTGGAAGCCATCTTAAACTATCCAGGTACTTTTTAGTGGACGTTGGTGAAGAGATAGTATGTTTATTGGTTGGATCCTTCTTCGAACTGCATCTAATGTGCACAGGATGATGGTTCGACATGAAAATCTTGAATATGGCTTAATTGAAAAATTGTATTGTTTCTGAGAGTTGATGTTGGCCTCAGAAGTTGCCTATTCTCAGGTAGTGGGGTCCCGTATATATTTTGTTCACATGCATGTGGGATTTGTTATTGAGTTGCATTATTTATATGCTTTTGAAATGATTTTTTTACCATTGAGTTACTTGATTATGCAATTTTTGGTTTCTCAATTTTTTTGGGTCATGGATTCTATCGTATTCTTGCCTGCAGATTGTAGACGGGACAAGGAAGAAGAGAGTGAGAGCAAGAGCATTTGCGATAGTGAATACCATGAATGAGCTCTTCTTTAGAGAGATGGGGATTCCTATTTCATCATCTCCTCCGGATACTGTAAAAGTTGCTGCAAAAACTAGGAGAAATTGGGATTCCTATTTCATCATCTCCTCCAGGTACTGTAAAAGTCGCTGCAAAAACAACTGTTGTGATGAGAGTTGCAACGAGGCTACATGATGATGATGTATCCGTGATCTATTTGCTTGCCTCTTTGAGCAAATCTTGCCGATTTTCTACAGAGCCTTCCCAGCATTTTTTGCTTGCCTTTCTTTTGTTGATGGATCATCTACCAATTTCAGATTTCTATGAGAAGGATCGCTCGTATATATCTTCGAGTACCTTCAGAAAAATAAAGGACGCCTATTCATGTAGAGGCAAAGATATGTTCCAAACTTTTATGAGATAGATCGCTCCTATCTTTTATTACCTTTAGAAAAGAAAAATAAAGAACCCTAAGTATCTAAATGTAAATTAAAGAGCACAAAAAGCTGGCAAACAACGAAGGTGAACTGACCTTGAACCACTGGAGTTCCCTTTGCAGAAGAAACGTATCTCCAGAAACATCTGGGGATAGACATCTTGGTAACCATTCGGTGAGCAGTCGTCTGGCTTTGTTTCATCACAATATCGTTTATAAAAAATGGGATGTGTAGTATCACCGCCTTGGTGGCCGTGATGATGGCTTTCTCTTCCTCATGAAGTGGAGGAGTTTGAATCCCTTCATGGTCGCTTGGAGTCTTAAGTGGGATGCCGGGGTAGTGGATCCTTCCGTTTACGTGTCCTTCCAGATTTACTTCCCATTGTACGGGGTTCCTGAGTTACAAAAAAAAAGAAGAAAAAAAAAGAGGATGTAGTATGCTTTCACTAGTCTGGACAACTCACCATACGATCTGTTCATAACTTCTCTTAACAGTTCTTTTGTGAAATTTGTGTCCCCATCAACTTCGAAAAATTCTCAACGTGTAGTAACTTCACAATTTCAAAGATTCCACGAGATGCAGCGTCAAGGACAATGCCCGAGGTTCATAGAAACTTGAGAATTTCAGGAGTTCATACGAATCTTCTCATCAATAAGAGCTAGCTCTGCAGACTTAAGCGAGCATTTGTGCTTCCGCCTACATTTTCTTCATTACTTTTTGTGAAAGATATACTGCCCGGAACATCAGATAAGCAATTTTTCAAATGATGAATAATAAAAAGGTTAAATAGGCTTATTTGCAATGTTCTTACGCATATGTAGTAGTTGATAAGAAAATGATGGAATTAGTTATTAATTGAGCAAATAAAATTATTTGGTTTGAAAATCGAAATGCATGCACCAGAGAACATATAGATTTGTTAACAAACACACAATGTCATGAGAATTTTTTTTTTTATTGAAAAATGCGTAGATTCAGCGACAGTTTAATAAATTTGTTTTTGATTAAGTAATTTTACAGATTCAGTGAATGCATAAATACCGTATAGACTTTGAATTGAATCAAATCGAATTAGGATGTACTGAAAATATTAATTTATACTTTAAATTTAGAGATCCCTACACATTGATGAAATAAGGTCCTTTTTTGGCGTATAACATGGTAGTTTCGTGTACTTGATTTTGTGGCAAGATTTCAAAGGGATATGTTAAACCGCTTAAGTGCTAATGCAACCTCAATGAACAGGAGACAAAAATCATCTCAGCAAATGAGGAATTGATGAAAATAAAATTGTAACATCCTTGATTCGGACTCCCATCTCGGGCACGAGAAATGGTCTTAGGATCAGTATGCTAATAAAGAGAATAGGCCGTGAGTCAATCTTAGAGATTTTTCATGAGCTAGTTGGCTGTTTAGGGCGATGTGACTCAAGATCAGGATTACATTAGACCATAGCGTTCGATCATCAAAGACTGTTGACCATAAAAATCGATGTGGATGATCACGTGTTATCATGAGTTAATTAATAGACGAATATAGATCGATTTAGCTCGAGTATATACTAGTTGCGGGTGACTCCACATGATCACTGTATCGTTCGTGAACGACCCTTATCCAATTCCACGCGACCGTGAGCCAAGACGAGTCAATCGATCCTATACAATTACATGACAACCGAAAGTCATTCATGGATTGACCAGGCTCAAACATAGGTTTTGCGTAGAATCCCAGATAGACGCTGAACTCAGTTTAGGTCTAGCCGTGCGAGCACTGTTAATGCCGCCTGATTAGCGTAGGTTGCATTAGGGCCATTTCCAATTGAACTTAGTCACATACCCGGTCTCACTACGGGTGTCAATCGTAGATGATCTCAATATATTTTTGTCCCATTAAGATAGTAATTATATAGTCCTTTTTATTATGTCTTATCATCTTGATTTTGTATTTTTGAGAGTGAACTTGGAAGCTAATAAGACCCCCCTCTTTACACACCTAATTGGAATGAATTAGTAGGGGATAAGTTGTCTTGCAAGGATTTAAACCATCCTTAGAATTTTGGAGGTTAGTCTATTAGTGCATTAATTGGAAAAATGTGCTAATTTATGGACATAGACCTTAATAACCCTAGGGATTTAGCTTCTTGACGTTAAATTGAGATGAGACAAAAATCTAGTGGCCTTACAAGGAGGGATAGGCACCACTTAGTAGGGAAATAGGAGGAGGAACAAATCTAGTTTGGGGTAACTAGACTAGTTCTCTTGCAAATAAGCATTAATTGGGCATTGAAGATTGAATAGCAATCTTAGACAAGAAGAGAGCATAGGGCGACACTTGCAAGATGGAGATCAATTTCTGCTCACCAAGTTTAGGAAATTCATCATTACGAGTCTAGTAATTGAGCTGCACTTGGAAGGCCCATTTCTCACGCCTTTCTCCCTCTCTCCCTCTCAATTGCTCACCGCCATCGCCCTATGCTGCCTTCGCTGCCGCTTTGCTGTTTGTCATACCGTGCTGTCATGCGGTTGCAAGCCGGTGCTGTCCATGTCTTGTTCTTATTCCGGTTTTTGTGAGTTAAATGGGTGAATTTGGGTTGAATTCACTTTTGACTCACCCAAATCCAACCCATTTCATCTATTTGCCATTTCCAATCAAGATAAAAGTCAGGATAGATTTAGGTGCCCATAGTATAAAAGCTATTTTCTAGAAAAATCCTATTCTTTGCCTCTCTTCCTCCATAATGAAAAAGACGAAACTCTCTCTCCTTTGTAGCTTTCTAGCTCATGTTGAATCTAGAAGGGTAAAAAAAATCTGAAAGTTATACTTCTCGAAACAGTGAAGGTAAGCGATCATACTTTCTCTTTCTAATTAGATTTGAAATTCTTTGACCGATTTATCTTGTCGATGTTGCTGTAGTCTATTTACATTTTTTATCATATTCAATTCTATGGCTTTAGAATGATAAAATTAATTTAATGCTTAGATATTGATGTTGGTAAATGTCTTTGAATTGTGCATTTTTTATTTTCTTTAATAGAGAACTATGGTAAGTTTTTACCATTTCCAGTTGTATATTTTTAATTTCTTTTGCAATGAATCTGAGAAACCATTGGCAATACTTTCGGTTTGTGCATTTCCAGCAATGATCATGAATTGATTCAGTAAGGATCTATGTCCTTCCATTCTAACCCTAGGCCTACGTTATTATGTTTTTATTTTGCTTTTATTTTGGTTTGATAAAAGTTATATCATGGGGTTTTGCTGGATTTTGCTATTATCTCACTTGTTGATTAGTATCTCATGTGCTCTTTTCCTTATTAAATATGGATCACAATAATAGTGAATAATTCCTCTGCATTCAGATGCACCATCAAAGATGAAGAAACTATTGATATTATTGAATTGTCGGATCATTTGAAGACATGAGGCGAATTTGACGGTACATATATTCAATGAGTGGAGTGTAAGTGGAGGACATGAAGAGGTATGTGATTTGACATTATTTAAAGAATCATTTGTTGCCATTGTTGTAAGAGTTGTGTCGTAAGATTATTTTTTTCTCTAGTTATTGGACAAGTACAATAAGGTGCTGGCTTGTCACCTTCACCATTGAAACAATGAAGAATAGTGACAATGGTGGTCTCTGTCTTGCATTCATGTTTTTATTAATTTTAGAGGAGAATAATGTTCATTCTCTATCACGCAAGAATCACTCAAAAGTAGCCCAATCTTGTTAGTGTATGCTTTGACTTCATAATTTGGTTCCACCGGCTCACTTGTTGATGTTATGAGCAAGGTTTAAAGAAAAAGGAACATTTTTTTTTTCCTATTTATTTTCCTCCAATTGAAAACCTTTCTTACATCTTGATCGATGACATTTCTTTTTTACAATTAATATGCGAAGTTAAGTGGTCGGATTTGAGACTTCTTTTTCTATTTTCCTTACTTTTTATTGGATATGGCAGGTAATGATGATAAGAATGGTGGTGTCTTTTCATAGGCAGCACAAAAGGGTATATTCATCATTTAAACTGATATACAGATCATAGGATATGAAAATATCTAGCTTATATAGTAAAATATCTGGATTTTATATAGTATCTTATCCTAGTTATTAATGAAGGCGACCGAAAATTAAACTCTCGTTTTTGATAATTAAAATTACAAATAAAAAACTGAGATTTGACAAAATTGTCAGAATTTAAAACCCTACTCGTCTGCACGGTCTTGGAGAGCCTGTCCATTCGTGAGCTGTCGTACCTGAGAGAGAGAGAGAGAGAGAGCGCGCGCGCGCCCCATTTTCAACTGAACCCTCTTGCCGTGTCGACGTTTCAGTCAAACAACGACAACCAGGTGAGCGACGCACTCCACTCGACGCAATTTTTCGCTACATGTTCTTGCCTTGTGTTTGATCGCTGTGAAAAAAAATGCTGTACCCATTAACGGGAAAATTAACTAGACTGTCTCGGGAGTTTCGATTTCTCGACAAGTTGTGTTATTGTCACAGAAGATACCGATTCTTTTGTGTCTACTTCGTGCTTGCATGTCGTCGTTTTGACCTTCGGAGGTATTCGGGTTTTTTTAATTGCCCCGAAAGATTTTTGAATATGCAAATAGTATACGATCATGGTGGAGCTGGCTGTGGACGATTTCGTGTACATGGGAGTTCGATGTTATCTGTCGGAATTCGGATCGTAATTGGAAGTATGTGTTTGGATTTGGCAATGTGGTTGGTCACTTGGAAGAATTCTGGTAACAGTTGTAGAGGTTACTTGTAATTATGTTTGCAATATTGTATCATGTTTCGAGTGAATTTTGGTAAGACTTGCAGTTGCTAAAGTATATTTAATCTCAACAAAAATTAGGAGCTTGGCCGGAATTTAATGCATATTTTGCAGAAAGAACTGAGCACTCGTTGAATAGGTGTTAGTGAATATGGGTATAAAGTGGATGACCTCCCTTAGTCGGTTACATTCATTGATTAGGAAGATCATTTTGAAGTTGGAACATTGCCATTCCAATTTGTCACCTAGATTTTTTGCTATTTATCAATATGGGAAAAGCTGCATGTCATTTTTGGAACACGAGCTGAATATGCAAACTGCTATAAGCTCAACACTTTTTATTGAACTTTTGATTCTGATGCAACGAAGAAAGTTCATTGTTGCAATCATGACGATCTGCTGACCTTACCGGAAAGAAATGGGCAGATACTGCTATGAGTTCAAGTATCAAAAGTCCTGTTCTTTGGGTTCTCCAGTCACATGAGAAGATAATCTATTCATGCACATATTTTGTAACTCATTATGGTACTATTGACAGTCTGAAGTAAGAAAAGTTCAAATGCTTTCACTCGAATTATGCACCGTCTCCCGCAATTTCTCTGTGTATGAGTGATGTTTATATACTTATGTTTGATACTTACAGCTCAAGTTTACTTCATATCGCTTGACCTGCATCCTTCAGCTTGTTTGTTTGCAAAGATGCACATAATTAGTTGATGATGTCCACCACTTTGCAGCCTTTTGTCAACACAACAGCATTACCTGGCCAAGACTCGTTGGCGCTGGTGGTTGTTGATCAGAATGAAGTATCTGCTAATGTGAACAGCAGAGTGCCAAGTGGAGGTGATTTACAGGCATATACATCAACAATTAACCATTCTAAGGTTTGTATTTGAAATGGCTTGGGAGTTTCTTGGAGAGTCATACTAGTCGTAAATTTATCTACATCCTGGCTATTAGGTGCAATGGTTTTTGACCTCTTCAGTCTCTATAGACTTAGTACATAGTCAATACAGGGACGATAACTTATTTAGATCAAACAGGTCAATCCAACTGATATTCACCTGTGTTTCTGTAGAGACTTCACAATGATCTGCAGTCTCTCGGTCTTAAAATCAAACAGCACGAGGATAAAATAAAATCTCTGAGGGCTCAGAGCAACATATTATATGACTCTATTCTTGAAAAGCGAGGTATGTTATCTGAAATCTGATGCCTGCGGCATGGATGCCTATTAGACTGTTCAGAGCTTTTTATATGGAAGTCGAAATCTGGCTTCTTTCCTTGCAATATGGTCACTTGTGATACAGAATATTAGTTTAAATGAATCACAAGGCAAGACCTTGAAGACAGCCTCATATATTCGTAATGGGTTAGCATAGTATGCATGTCATCAAGTGGAGTGAGGTCATAGAGTTTTTCAAAGGAAAAGCAAAGCGTGGTGGCCACTTCTTTGATTTTTATGGCGTCTTCTAACATGTTTCTTGCTGACTGATCATTTCTCAGTCATTCTTGGGATGTATCATTCTTCTGCTGCACCTATTGCTGAAGATAGTAGCCTTTCCGATGGAGGTGAGGATGAAACAACTGAGCAAATATTGAAGCATGATAAATCTGCCACTGGAATTTGGTGGCAACTTAAAAATATTCATGGCACTCAGGCTCCCATTCTTGCTTTATCCAAGGACGTCATTGGCATAGTTGCTACTCTAGGCAAAGTTGACGATGAAAATCTTAGCAGGTTTGTACAGTTTGTCATCAATACATAGAAGTCAGAACTGAAATTCCTTTTGCTGCAAGTAACTGAAACTCTGTTTTTTGGTTGGAAGTTACTGCACTTAATGATGTCTTGAGGCCAATATTTAGGATTGTTGTAAGAGAAGCAGTGAGCCTTGTCTCATGAATGCTCATGAGAAATTGTCGGTGCATTTACTAGAATGAATATGTGTTGCTTTAGTTCATGATCTTGCTCTAAACTCAATTCATCATTCTCCTTGGCTGGGGTGAAGGCTTCTTTCTGAGTATCTAGGAGCTGAGAACATGCTTGCCATTGTTTGCCAGACTCGAGAAGGCCTCAAGGCTCTAGAAACATATGATGGAGCAGGCAGTATTGATGAAAGTGCTGGTCTTCATGGACTAGGTTCTTCCATCGGGAGGATTTTAAATGGAAGATTTCTGTTTATTTGCTTAGAAGATCTAAGGTGTGATTCTTATCTGTCTTGATGGACAGTGCGGAGTTTAACCTTTTACAGAAACTAATTTACTTCATTTAATTTTGTCAGACCATATATTGGTGATTTTGTAGCCAATGATTCGCAGAGGAGGCTTGATCTCTTTAAGCCCAGGTTACCGAGTGGGGAATGTCCGCCTGGTTTCCTCGACTTCGCAGTCAATATGGTCAACATAGAAACCACCCATTTGGTTTGTTCAACACCCAGTGGTCATGGTCTCAGGGAAACTCTATTTTATCACCTTTTCTCTCGGACTCAAGTATATAGCACAAGGGTGGACATGCTACGTGCTCGTCCTTTAATTACTGATGGAGCCATCTCTTTGGATGGTGGAATAATCAGATCTCCTGGCATGTATTCCCTAGGCAGGCGGTAGGACAACTTTGCTCATCATCATTAACAATGTGCATCCATTTACAAATCCTGAAGTATTTTTATAAGCAATTCCTGCACATTAGGAAGGTCTTTTTTTTTTTTTTTGTTTTTATATAAAAACAAAATTTCTGCATAAAATGGTCATTCACGGTCCCTCCTGATCTTTAATGCTTCTTTGATCACGTCAGTTCATATCTAATCATTTTATGTTCTCATTGATACAAAATTGTGTCTTGCTCGAGTATTGAACATGATTCTCAGAAGAATTAAGTTGAGTATGCTTGCAGCTACTAGTGAAGAATTGCATGCATATATGGTTAGATTTACAAAAAGTTCTGTCGTTTTCGTGTGTTAGGAAAGTATCTACTATCTTAAAATATTTCCTTTTAGTCAGGTTGTAGAGTGTGTTTCTTTCTCTGACTAAAAAGAACTGAAATTTTCTTCTGCTGCATTTGTCCGTCTTATAAATTTTAAGGGAGGATGTGGATGTGAGATTTCCAGTACCATCAGGTGCATCCAGTCGTCCTACAAATTACCGTGAGATAGAAAACCGGATGAAGGACTTGAAGTGGAAAAGGGAAAAACTGCTGGAAGATTTGCGACAAGAGCGACAAATGTTGGATCACGCTAAACTGGATTTCGAGAGAAAGAAGCAAGAATTTTTTATGTTTCTTGGTCAAAGCTCTTCTTACGCAACCTGGCTGGGTAATGCCCGATCCAATTTAAAAGTGATGCGTTAACCTTACTTTGAAAGACGTTATATATATTTTGTGGGAACGCTTCTCCGCTGGATAGCACATATTGATGTCTCTATGGTACTAATTTAGTGTGCAAATTAGGTTCTTGCCGTTCTTTTATGTATTTTTATGTGCAATTTGATTAGTATGAAACTTGTCCAGTATACTGTTCGAATAATCAAATTTTAAAACTGATTGCATGTTCGAATGAAAATATACTTACAGTTTGTCTTTTAAGACGATATCTGTTAAAAAATGCAATGTTTCAGAGAAATGGTTATATCTGTTCAAAAAGAAAAAAAAAAAACCTCTTGTAAATTTTTCATTTCTGTCTCAATATTTTTTACTTTGAGAGTTCTTGGAGATATACTAAAACTGCGATTGGGTATTCTCATTTGAGAATTTTGTTGTATTTTGGAAATTTTTTGCTAGTGACCATTAGTAATGCTATAGGGCAAATAATTCTTTAACGACAGTATATTCACATCTCAAAGTTCGATTCTATTCTTTTCGATTGATTTTTTTCTCCATAATAAGTTGGCAAAAATTTCTTCATTTATTGATGAGTTCATAGTGTATATATATCCGAGTGAGCATTAAAGTAGGAATATAATAGGACCGGCCCAAAAAAAAAAAAAGTGTATATCCAAATTAGGTTTCTTTTCTAAGTCACAAATCTCTTGACACGTGTCATCAAGATAAGGCTCCTCACATGTTTTTCCAAAATCCCAAGTGCTTGGAAAAAACCGATATTTTATTGATTTTCGTCTACGTTCTTTTAGGATCTAATGGATTTCATCATTTGTGGCTCATTTGTGTGGGAATAATCCAATGACATCTCTTCTCGATGAGTACAATTTTCGATGAGCAAACGAATAAATGGAAAGCTTGATTCTACTCATATATGATGTGTTGGGCTTCTCTGTATAATACAATAGTTTATCAAAAAAATGCATCCAACGGACCATACAATTTTGCAATAGGACATGGACAAACTATCTAGGTTCCTGGTCATTTGATGAATAGTTTGCATTTTCTATAAAAGAAAATGGGAGGGTGGCCTTCTGGATTTGGGCGTCTGCAAATTTTTTTTTTTTGGTAAAGAAAAGAGAAATTATGGCTGAGAAGGCGTCTGCATTTTTAGCTCTGTGAAAAACAAATATTGCAAGTACCTAAACATTTGCCATCTATTGAAGTTGAGTATCTACATTTTTTTCTCCATTCAAGTACTTCAACTTTTCAAAATTGGCTTAATGTAAGATCTCCGCCAATTACTTGTCATCTCATATAATTTTGCTGATGTGACTCACTTACGTGGGCAAGAGTTAAGCACAATTAGTGATGTTGCTTGCTTACATGACAAACGTTATGTCATCTCTAGTTAGGTGTTAGGTGACGAGTAAGGAGAGAGTTTGCTGACTTGGACGATTTTATCATCTAATATATCTCTCCCGACAAGACATCATCTCAAGTGGCTACATTGGACACTAATGTGGACAATTAGTGGCTATATAATGGAATTAGTGTCCACGTTGGCATTTTCCATCGGTGATGATAATAGAGGCCTCATATTGATCTACTTAGAAAAGTTGATGTACTTGATTGAACAAGAAAAAAAGTGTAGATATATGACTTTAAAATGGACAAAAGTTCAGGTGCGTGCGATGCTATTACTTCTTAAAAAAAGCTCTGTTTGATCTGTTAAGTTTTTTGTTTTTTGTTTTTCATTTGGTGGTCAAGATAAAATGTTGTCTCTTTTGAAAATATGTTACTTAAAAGATGCAATCACATGCGATAATCAAACCTTCAACTGGATTATAGATGATAGATATAAATGAAAGAAATCTTGCACAGTAGCTAGTGCGTCAAAATTACAAAAAATTAATTCAAACTTGACGGAATCCGCATTCACTTTTGAGAGCAGTGAGGATACATCGATATTAAAATTAGGAAGCTACTACAAAAACTCCAGGTTGGAGCAGTTAATTACGAAGTTAGGAGATTTTCAAATGCCCATTACGAAAAGAAAATTTGAAATCAAATTGTCCAAAAAAATTCCATGTATGAGTTTCCCACATCAGGAGCCTCTGTTGCTAGCATGGGGACGAAAAAATTGATACTTTTGGCATAAAGTACAAGGACTATGTTGGAAAAAAAGGGGTAATCTCAATTTTCTCTTAAAAGTACATGGATCACTTGTGACATGATCTCTTATTGATAGCATAAATTAAATTTTATCTTACTTTTGTTAACATGGAAATAACGCTTTATATCATCCTCTTCCAATCGCCTCTTTATCTGCTAACCAAAAATGACCACTTTATCTCTCGATTTCATACTAAGAAACTTGGTTGGAAACTGTATCACTGGGACCGATTAAAAATTAATACGGTGATCGACCAGATTAAAAAAATCTATCCAAGCATTAAAATAAAGATTGACAAACAAAAGGACCAAAATCTAATTTACCTTTCAAGCTAATTTTCATGAGAAAAGTTAACTCTGCCCTCATTCAAACGCTTCTTTGCCCTTTTATATAACCAAAGATAAGGGCATGCAAGAGTTATGGAAGTCCTTAGGTGGCCGGCACACAGGGCAGTAATTCAAAGCATATGGATTGATGAGTTCAAAGCTGTTGCGACCCTCTTCTCCAACGTGGTTGTAGAAATGGATGGGTTCAAAGGTAATGCCCAAAGGCGGGCCAACGACCTTTAGTAGGTGTGGGTTCTCCCAAGCTTTTATCCCGCGAGCCAAAGGCTGGCCACCAAATTCCACGGGCCAATGACCCTTAAGTTGGCTCACAAATAAAAGTTCCCTTGTAATTCAACATGGGATGGGTTTCTTAGGTCAAAGGAGTAATTTTAAGAGCAGCAAAAAGGAAAACAATTCCAACAACAATTATTTATCTTTGCATGGAAAAGAGTTTCTCACAATGGTCCAAGAATGAAAAATTCTCATGTTGATTTTATGCATTCGCAGGGTCATAAGCCACAATTCAAACAAAACAAGTCCAAGAAGCTTGTGAAAGGAACAAACAAAGTCATTTCCTATCAAATATATAACAAGTAGGAATATATTGCTTTAGATTGCTTTTTTCGCTTTAATCAATCTTTCCTCCCATTAGATGTGCCAAAGACATTAGTTGCACTTATTGTTGGAGATGATAAGACTCGGAATGGTTCATTAATACCGGAGCTTCAAATCACATGATCGAAAGTGAAGATACCTTCTCAACTTATGACCATATATGGGGAAAGATAGTGTAATGGTTGGAAATGATGATTCGCTTGAAATTTCGCATACTAGTGATGCTCATATCAATTTGGGCCAAAAGAACATTGACTTAAAAAATGTTCTACTAATTACTCAAATGAAAAAAAAAATATTATTAGTGAGCTAATTTACAACTGACTATCCTCTAAATTTTGAGTTCTCTGCCACTGGTTTTGTGATAAAGGACAAGAAAATGGAAAATGTTCTGACAGTTGGAGACCGTGAAGGTAATCTATATACCTTGAAGGCACCAAAAGAAACACTATCTTCAAATTGGGTTAGGAAAGTGATGAAGTACTTGACATCAAAGCTTGCCGATAATTTGTCATCTGCAAAATAAAGGTGATATTACTGTTTCTGCTTGGAATAAACCTACTACCATATGTAATAGTTGTCAAATGGGTCGAGCATCTAAATTTCTTTTTTTGCCTTCCAAATCTAGTACTACAAGGCCTTTTGAAAAGATACAATGTGATTTGATGGGAAAGGCTTCGATAATCTCATTTCAAAGGTTTTAGTTTTATGTTTGCTCTGTGGATTATTATATGGGATAAAAATGGTTGTTTCCATTATGGCAAAAGTCCAACTTTTATGCATGTTTTCTTAATTTTGAGAAATATTTGGAAAAATAATTTGGAGGGTTTATTAAAATCTTTCAATCGATGAAGCAGGAGAGCTTAACCAAGCAGATTTCTTCATTTGCAAAAGAATAGCATTACTGATCAAGTATCTTGCCAAAATACTTCAGAGCAAAATGGAGTTGTGCGAAAACATGGGCACATATGTAAATTTGGTTTGACTATGCTTCATTGAAGTTGCATTCCTAAAAAATACTGGGTTGAAGACTTTTAAACGGCATATTATCTCTTGAATTGGCTTCTCATAAAGGAGCTGGTCATGAAATCGCCATATGAATTCTTATTTGGCAGAAAACCAAATTATAATTCTTTGCAAGTTTTTGGTTGTAGATGCTTTCCTTATCTTTGGAACTACACCAAAAATAGGTTCGATGCTCGGACGTTACCTTGCGTGGTTCTTAGTTATAGTGATCCCATAAGGGATACCGGTGCCTCTATCCTCCAACTAGTCGAATCTACATGTCACGACGTGTCGTTTTCGATGAAATCATATTTCCTTATTTCATGCTCAGCTCATTCTTTCAAGATCAAAAAGTGATAAAGGGGGATATGTGAATTTATAAGCTGGCCAAATCAAAACAAGACAACGTTGGACTCGAAACTTTTACATTTGTATTTGCAACAAGGTGCATTCTTCGATCAATCAAAAGGTGACTTATTAAATTCTGCTATCCATGATACTTCATGAAGACAATGTTGATGGAGGTGAATCAAATGTTCACCAAAATCATGTTGAAATTTGCAGTGATCTGCTTAATTTTTCATGCAATTTGGCAAATGGAGGTTCCTCTCTTCAATAGCATGTTCACACACTCAAAATCATTCAATTTATAAACCAAGATCCATTCCATCATATGAGGAACTCATGCCTCACTCAATAATATGCAAGCATAAACCAAGATCCATTTCATAATACGAGGAACTCATGCAGATGGGGTTCATTTATTAATAGCCAAAATCCATCGATTCTTTCAGAATCTACCAGCCATCCAAAATCATTCGAGCATCCAAAATCCATTGGTTGATGGCTTAACCGAAATCCATCGGGCAATGTTGCCAAAATCTATCGATTGATGGCTAAAAATTAGTCCATCGTGTGACCATGCATTAAACAAATAACCCGATTCTTATCTTCACCTTTAGTCAGAAGGGCCTGAAGGTGTGCCATGCATAAGTGTGTAGAATGACTTACCAAAACCATGATGTTGAACATGTCATGCATGAATCAAGGATTGCGAGTCGACCTGACATGTTTGAACACTGATTTAGTATCAA
Source organism: Eucalyptus pumila (assembly GCA_016097595.1). Classification (NCBI taxonomy): domain Eukaryota; kingdom Viridiplantae; phylum Streptophyta; class Magnoliopsida; order Myrtales; family Myrtaceae; genus Eucalyptus; species Eucalyptus pumila. Next base: position 37,237,701 of record CM027853.1, read on the forward strand.
ACTTGGCTTGGAAACGATATGCCTCAACACCACATCGAGACCAAGAAAGGATCGATCTATCATGATCCCACGTACGTTCAGGCTGACAAAATCCTTTTTTAGAGCTTGACATGTGAACTAGAACATGCACTTGTGAAATAGAGTGATATAGTTTTGTAAGGAAATAACAAGGTCTCACAAAAACATTTTCCAAATTGGTTTGAATCAAAGCATAACCGAAGTAAATCAAATAAGCACACTAGCTGAACTTCTTCCAAAGCAACTCAAGGAAAAGCATGAGTCGAAGCTCAACAAGTAAGGACCGAAACTCATCCAACAAGAATCGTGGTCTAAACGACCCAAATAGGACATTAGCAGAACCTCATCAAGTAAGAACAACATTCCAAATAATTTCAAACAAGGACTTGTTACACACTTGGAATAGGATAACACAATGCTCTAATCAAATATCATTAAGTTCACTTACAACTATCTAAACTGGTGGCCTCATGGTGGCCCAAATGGCATTGGCAAACGGCGGCTTGAAGGATGCCTAGGAGAGAGAAAGCCAAAGGAAGAGAGAGGGAGAGGCGGTTGGTGATGGATAGGGGAAGAAGCGGGGTTTATGTGTCTAAAACCTTGGGAAAGAATGAGTTCTCTCCCTATTTATAGAGCTCCCTCCAATAATTGTCATGTTAAGGCTTTTAAAGTCAAGGACTTAGGCGGCAAGTCTAATAAGTAAGGTGGCAAGGTTATGATATCACCAAGGTTCTAGAATCTATGTGTCAAACTTCTAATTGGTTCATCTCACCCTATAATAATGTTCCTCAATTAATGAAGTGGTCTTCCTAATCCTCTCTATAAATGGCGTCCAAGGGCTTCTTGAAAGGCTCCATTATTTACTTCCAATTATCTCAAGTGAAGAAGCATTCGGGGAAGACATTAGTTGGATGACAACTTGGTCTTCAAGTCTCACTCTAGGAGAATGATTAGCCCTAAACAATTAGGGACACCTAAGCAAGTGATTCAACTTGGTTCCGATTAGTCATATGGGATCGATCAATTCACCTTGACACATGGTCGCATTGAATCAGCTCATGGTCATTCACGACTAGTACAATGACCTTATGGAATCGCCCGTGACTGGTACACAGCCATGCAGAATTGATCCATAACCATCCATTGATTGGTTCATGATGGTGTGTGATCATCTCGCGACCGATCTTTATAATCGAGTAACCTATTGATGGTCGAATACTTTATTGAAGTATAGCCAATCCTTTAGTCACCTATTCTTGAATAGGCCAATCGGCTCATAATCGATCTCGGGTCAACTTGGGCCTATTCCTGGCATTAGCATGTCGATCCTTAACCTACTAATCGGAACCAAAGTAATGGTTGAAATCGAGGATGTTACACAATAATTTCTTGAACAAGTGCAGGTATTGTGAAGCCTAATCCAAAATATGCCAATTTACATATTGTGGATTCTATACCAATGGAGCCGAACAATGTACACTTTGCTTTGAAACATCCAGGGTGGTTGACGACAATGAAAGAGGAACTTGAGGCACCGCATCGGAATAAAACTTGGACTCTTGTTCCACGTCCTTCAAATACTAATATTGTGGGATGTAGATGGGTTTTAAAGTCTAAATTAAAGGCCTATGGTACATTAGAAAGATTAAAAAGCAAGATCGGTCACCAAGGGATATAGTCAAGTAGCAAGAGTAGATTTCCCTGAGAGTTTCTTGCTAGTTATTCGACCATGAAAACAAGAACGATCTTCACAATTGCTAAAGTTAAACATTGGCCCATCAATCAACTAGACGTTAAAAATGCCTTCTTACATGGTTTTATAGCACAACTTGTTTATATGGAGCAACCGCTAGGTTTTAAGGACAAAAATCATTTGTCTTATGTTTGCAAACTAGGGGAGAAAGACACTAGAAGTGTCATAAGCTATGTATGGTGCTCACTTTAGTGTCAAAGTTTTTGCCAGTTCACTTTGAGTGCCAAAATCAGAAAAAAAACAATCACTCAAGTGCCTCTAATAAGAAATTTTAGATAAAGAAATTATTTGACATTTATAATTAAAATTTTTAGTTAAGGTGGCATTTTTTTGATAATGAAATGATCATTTTTTAATAATGATTGACACTAAAGTGATTATTTTTTAACAATGACTAACACTAAAGTGATTACTTTTAAACCTACTAATGTCATTTAGGAGTTATATTGTCACGCCCTGATCCTCGGGCACGCGCCCATCCCTCACCTTGGTCGATTAAAATTTTGCGATATCCCAGAACGTATCGCCGACTCCTTTCATTTTCATATGCACATGCGAAAGCAATTAAAAATCCCCAGACAATAAAACATTGGGATATAATAGTAAAACTAAATTTCAAACTCTTAAAAACCTTCACTCTTATGTACACGGTGAACTATTAATTTAATTCACATTAAACCAATTTAAAAACAAGGCCTACAACCAGAAGTGGGGTTCTAGAAGTTATGGGTCCTCGCCCTCCTCTTCATCATCCTCTACACTCCAACTGGAGCCTTTAGCAGACTGCACCGAACTTTCGAGATCTTCAACATCTAAGTCTACTGCATCTAGGGACCTGAAATGGTTATTCAATAACCAATGAGACAATGTTTCAACAAGTTCTACCCCTTAAGACCTGATTAGTAAACTAATACACCTTCGGGCTGCCTATGCACAACATGAGCCAGAGGACTTACCTTGGCCTCAAATTCCACCTGCATAGTAGCATAGTTCAATAGGCACCCTAACAATCACATCAAAAATTGATATCTCGATCAATCGACCTAGTCGATTACAAATAAACAAGACCACTCACCGGTCCTTTCCATTCAACCAATCAATTCACAAATAAGATCAAAGCAATGATCAATCGATCTAGTCGATAACATTTCAATCAAACCATTCACCGGTCATTTCAACTATTCCAACTCAATTTCCAATTTTGAATCACGATCCTTAGGACACAACTTATCTATAGGTGGTAATCACGGTCCCACCAATCAACTTTATTAGATTTAGTGGCTTTACGGTCCCATCCGACCCTTCCAAGATCTAGTGGTTTTATGGTCCCACCCGACCCTTTCATGATCTAGTGGCTTTATGGTCCCACCCGACCCTTTTAAGATCTAGTGGTTTTATGGTCCCATATGACCCTTTCAAGATCTGATGGATTTACGGTCTCAGCTGACCCTTTCAAGATCTAGTGACTTTATGGTCTCACCTGACCCTTTCAAGATCTGATGGATTAACGGTCCCACCCGACCCTTTCAACTACGGCCAACGATATTGCACCTCGTAATTAAATTCCTCAATTTCATAATATCTTGGCCTAATTTGTTGGTATCAAAGATACTCGATAAAATCTTGTGTGTGGGTACACAATCGGCCTTAGCCAAAATAGAATAGTTTCCTTTCTATAAATCCCACCATTTTCTGTAGTCTACCAAAATGTTTTTGGCATTGTCAATTGATGCCCGGTTATTTTTCAATTAATAACCGAAGATTATTCAATTTAGGAATAAATCCTAAAATCACTCATAAATCAATTTAGCACAAAATAAATCTCAATTAAATAAATGGACTGAACCATGACAATCAGCACGAAATTCTGGTCACCAGCCATCCCGGTTGAATTTCCAGAAAATAAATAATTAAATAATTAATTTCGAAAAATAAATAAATAAACACAATAATTCCAATTTAGCACAATATGAAGCTTAATTAAATAAATGGACTGCGCCACGATCATCGGCATAAAATCCCGGTCACTGGCCATCCCAGTTAAATTTTCGGAAAATAAATAAATAATTAATTAATTTCGAAAATTAATATTTAATTCCTAAAAATTTCAATTAGGCCCGAATTGTCTAATTAACACCCGATAAGGGTCGGAAAAATCCCAAGAAGCATCCAATAAATACTATAGGTAATTCTCTATTTAAGTACACTAATCAAACAACTAATATGCAATGCAATTAACTAATAATCGCTAATCAATTCTAATCTAACCACTAATTACACTTAACTAATACTAATCAACCCTTAGGCATAATTAGCAAATTAGGAAAGCATCAGTGAGTAAAACTCACTTAGCAAAGCGAAGATCGGAAACCGCGACGGCGGCCGAACTTGGGCCGACTTGCTTCACGGGCCCAAGATGGGCTGAACTTGTTGGCTCGAGGACTGGAATTGCTGGGCTGTTCTTGGGCCAAAACTTGTTGGACTGAAATTAGAAGTGGGCTGCTGGGCTAAGCCAAGAAGAAACTGTTGGGCTTCAAGTGGCACTCAATTCATTGGCTTCGTGGACGTGGGTCTGCCTTCAACGCAAAATGATGGGCTGCACGCTGGAATTTCTTTGGTCAAATGAGGGCTTCCATGAGTGGCGTCGTTGACCAGCGTGAGTGGAGGTGGACGGCAGAACTCGGTGGGTTCGTGCGGCGTCGATTGAAGAAGCTGGGCCGTTAAGGATCGTTGGGCCGAGGAAGAGAAGGCACGGCGTGAGGACGTGCTAGCAAGTCAACCAACGAAGCTAGCGGGGAAGCATGACTGGTTTGTTGACCGAAAGATGGTGCTGCAGAGTTCGGTGAGCTGGATTCGTGGCAGAGTTTCGCTGGCTTCATGAGCGGAAGACACAGCAGAGATGGAGACGCACGGCAGCTTGTTCGGTGGCTTGGTGGTCAACAAAAATCAACGCTGGTGGAGAAGCGGATGAGTGGCAGCTGCTTCGTGTGGGCTGGGACGCTTGGTGGAACATGGACTATTCGAAGGAGTCAACAATGGTGGAGAACGGGGCTTCTTCGGTTGACCGGTGAAGATGGGGACTTGGAAGTGGCAGAAGCCGAGCGGGTGCAGGGAAATGGGAGAGTTTGCTGGTTTCGGTGGGTGAGATCAATAAAAGAAATGAAAAGCAAGCAGAGACAAAAGAGATGAGGGTGAGTGGATGAAGAGAAGAAGAAGCAGAACCGAAAGAAGGATCGGGGGAAGTGGGATGCATGAAGATGCAGAGGGTTGACGCGTGCGACTGAAGTTTTGGGGAAGAGAGAGAAAAGTCCATAATCCTATCTAAAAACATAAATGCTTGGTCCCCCAAATAGTGCTCAATATTATCCCTTGGTCTCTATTATTTTCTTGAAATAAAAACCCACCAAAATCCAATTGCCAAAATTCCAGCTCTATCCCAAGCTCCGAATTTTAAATTTTTGGACTTCAATAACTTTGACTCATTCTTCGTTCGATGTCCAATTTAGCCAAGGGATTTTTTGTAAGTCCCCAACATCCAGCGGTTCGATAAAGAGGCCAAAAATCCAATCAATTTGGCCAATCCAATTTCCGCTAATTTTCCGCGGTGTTCGATTTGATTTTTTGTAAAAGTCTCGGAATCTCTGAAAAATCTTCTGAGACTGATTCGACGCTCCTAGAATTTATTGTGACATGACAGAATCTTCAGTTTCTGAAATCGGACTCGAATTCACGGTTAATTTCCATTCGACGCGTTTTTAGCGTGACTTTCATCTTGGGTAACTTTCGGGCATTTTTAGTGCAAATGACCCGTTGTCGATTTTCTTCGAGCCACTATGAACTTGCTCGATTCATTGGCGACTCTCGATTGTCATGAAAATCTCGAGGATTCAAATACAGACACAAGGTACCAAAATAATAAGAAAATGAGTCTAGTGCCGGTCGACGAGAATTTTCTAATTTAGTGGTGTCACCCATGATTAGCCATACATCTCTGTCAAACCAGTCTATCTCTGATTTCAAATCGATTTTATACTATGCCGCAATGACCTCTAAAGATAGACACGATTGAGAAGCCGATTCCTAATCGAATTCTTAAGTCTATTTGCCTTAAAATCCTTATTAATTTCCCCAAATAGCCTAGTTATCTTGAGAGTGATCAGCTCTGAGAATAGCCCTTTAGGCTCGTCAATGAAATGCCCGATTCATTCAATAGAAAACAGAGTTGAAAATCTGGGATGTTACATATATGCTGACTGGAAATGCTGGCAAGTCATATAAGAATGAGAAATTAATAAAGCATGGGCATGCCAAATTTTCGGTGACTCAGATCAGAATTATCATTTAAATGTTTTTTTTTAAAGTAGCATTTAAGTGATCCCAAAAAACTTTTGGCATTAAAGTAAGTGCAGTACACTACTTATGACACTTTTAGCATCCTTTTCTTGCAAATTGAAGAGAACTTTGTATTGTGCCTTAATCAAACACCAAGTGGTTTGATTGCTTTAGCTCTTTTTTTTTTTTTTTTGCACGATTTCTTTTGTAGTATTACAGATCGTTGTTCATTAACAAAAAATCAGATCATGGCATTCTGGCTTTGCATTTATATGTAGATGACATGACTGTTATATGTGATTATCTAAAATTGCTTGATGAACTCATCTCTTATGGAGTAGCGAATTTGCAATGAAGGAAATGGGGTTGTTACACTATTTTCTAGGGGTGGAGGTTAGGATATTGTACAGTGGCCTTTATTTGTGCCAACAACAATACGCTTTGTCAATTCTTAAACTTGCACAAATTGACGGCTACAAGCTTATTTTCACACGTATGGCCGCTAGTTCTCATTCTAATAATAGAAGCAAGACTATTTTTGAATCTTATGCTATATCGAAATATCATCGGAGCTTTTTAATATCTCATGATGACGCGGCAGCACCAACTATGAGAAACCCGCCAATCCAAATTTTGTCTGACAATTCATGCATCAACGTCGTGAGTCATTTTTAAATTGTGAAGTGAATTTATGTTATGTCAATGACACAACAGATTGAGGCATGCAAATCTTGTCTAAGTAAACTTTTGACTTTTATGTCTTTTGTGATGTAGATATGGTAGGTTGTCGCTTGACTTGATGATCACTACTGGATTTTGTACTTTCTTAAGTAGCAACTGTATTTTATGGATTACTAAGAAGCAATGTATGGTTGCTTGATCTGGTGCTGAGGCATGGCATTGACAGCTGCAAAAATTACTTGGATGTCATTCATTTGAGGAGATTTGGGTATTCATCCCTCTAGTTCACAAATGTTATTTTGTGATGATATTAGTGCACTTTATATATCGATTAATCTAGTGCTTCATGCAAGAACTAACATATGAAATAAGATTATCATTACGTGTGAGAAAAAGTGGCTCTTGAAACACTTGTAACTAAGTATGTTCCTTGTATGCATTTACCAGATCTCTTCATGAAACTATCAACTAGAAAGGCATTTAAAAACTTATGTTGCAAATTGGGAATTTGGGATTCTCCTATTCCCAATTTGAGGGGAAGTAAAGACACTGATTTATCAATTAGGAAAAAAGAATCTGGAAAAAACAATTAAAATCATAAGCCGATTTTTGGAGATACTAGAATAAAGGGATTGGCATTGTAATATAATGATATTTTCATTTATTATTTTCCATTGTTGTATTGTTTCCTTACAAAGTGGAACATTTGTGATATCTTTATATAATTAAAATCATCTCAATAATTGTATCGTGAGATCAATAATAAAATACTTTTATCCTTTTACAGCACACCCATCGATTTGTGATGACTGGTGACGCAAGTGAATTCCCAGAGCAAGTATTAGCTATTCCCATGATTCTACGGTGCTTTTAAGATAGTCACTGTTATTATTTCTAAACAAGAAAGTAGTGTGGTCTACACTCAAATTGGTATCTATGCTTTTAGTTGTGAATTTCTAATTTTTGTCGCCTGAAGGTATATATCTCATGTTTTGCTGAATGATGTAACGAAACCTTTTTACCAATAAAAAAGAAAAAATTCTGATTTCTGTTTTTCTGGCCAAATAGTTCTGAATCTCTTTAGCTCTCTTCTCCTAGAGAGTTTAAAAATTTTCCATTGGATTCATTATATTTCCGGTCTATACTAATAACTTGATTTATCAAAGATCAAACTTCGTCCTACTCGGCTCTCAAAATACCAACACCATACAAAGAAAGTAGAAACAGCAATTATTAGGACAATTCAAAGTCATATACGTAATGAAATTGAAGATACACTTCAAAAAGCTCAGAAAAAGAAGAATCTGTAAAGTTGGACACGCAATTTTATCGTACTGCTCTAAGGAAAAGCAATCAAAGAAAGAAATTTCAACGAAACCATTCTATTGATCCTTTTCTCCGACCGTAAAAAGTGAGAGTTTTCACGAATCCGAGACCAAAATAGCATCCCAAATCATCTCCATGTCCAATGAAGGCATTCTACTAAGCTGAACGGCATCAGCATCAGCACTAGCACTAACAACGGCCTCTTGTGTCTTCTTGCTCATACTCATCATCTCAGACCCAACAACTCTTGCTTCGAACTCAAGTTGCCACTCGCTTCCCATTGGGTCTTTCGGGCTTGAGGTGCTTGGGCTTTCGCTGGCAAATTCCTCCTTATTCGTAACGGATTTTGGCGGCGATCCTCCGTGGAGTTTCTTTCTCGAGGACGCCCCTTGGGATATGGTTCTGATCTTGGCTTCAAGAAGTGCGGCTGTGGTGCTGTTCAGGGAGCGATTGCCCTTGACCAGCTCGTGCTTGAGGTCGGGGAAGTTCAAGTGTGCAAAGTCGCCTCGAAGCATGTATGCTGCAGTGTCGTAGGCCAGGGCCGCCTCCTCGGCCGTGTCAAAAGTCCCGAGCCACACCCTTGTCCGGTTCCTTGGTAATCTAATCTCCGCTACCCACTTCCCCCAATGCCTCTGCCTCACTCCCCGGAACAACTTTCCTGACGAAGAGATTGAAGACGATGATGTCGACCTGTGCTCCTTCTTGCTTGCCATAGATCTCCGTACTGTGTACTTCATAGGCTGAATCTTGGTGTTGCCGAGCCAATAGCAAGAGTCGCCGGAACCCCTAGATGATGGACGATCTGATAGATGGTCTAAACTTCGGTCTGTTGTGGGCCAGTCCGATCCAGGTCGCCACAGAACATAACCGTGCTGAGTCAGGTGGTTGTTTGTGGAAGATGCCATGGACTCAGAAATTGTGTCCATTCCGAGTAAATCCATCGTTGATGGAGTCTTTTTCTCGGGTTCTTGCCAGGACAAAGTTAGATCACTCGGGACCCTCGATGTCGATGACGATGAGCCCTGTGAGGACGGAGATGGCGGGTTTGGCGCAGTAATCTTTGCAAGTGGATTTAAGAATGCCTTGAAAGGAAACATGCTCTCCTTGAGATCACCACCACATGAAAATGGAACTTTGTCGGTAGAAGCGTTGGAAATTGAATCATTCTGGTAGGCATGTGAAGAGATCGTGCCTAGTGCACCCCACAAGAACGGATCCACAAGGGATCTTGGTGATCCATTTCCTGATGATGATCCATTATTGAAACATGATGGTGATGCTGCTGATGATGAGAATTGCTTGTGCACCAACAATCTTTCCATATATGGAGTCTCGTTCTCCATTTTTGTGAGGTCGAGATGTATGGGAAGTAAAAGAAACAAAAGATTGGGGGTAGAGTAAGAGAGAGGAAATGATGCAAAATGAGCAAGTCCAAGACTTTATATAAACCAAGCTTTACTCAAAAGTGCTTTAGAAAATTGTGGAGCCACCCACTTCATCGAGTCATCATCTGAGTCAGATCCCTGCTTCGTCTACTTCTAAAAGAATAATACAAACTTTTTGCATCTCTCTCCTCTGGCATTCTAATCCTTTCTAATTCATACTAATCAGCCTTTGAGTCCACGGAAAAACCTTAACTGCACCTCCAATATGTGAGAAGAGATAAAATAAACCACTGGATGACGTGGGACCTACGTGAAGTTGACTGCTTGAAACCTCCTCGCTCTTGTGTCTTTTAAGGGGAAAATTATTCCAGAAACTCAGTCCCAGAACAGCACGGCGGAAAAAAAAAATATCACAATGCTAGAAATGCATAAATATCGATGTTCTTTCTTCAAATCCCATAGGAATTTTACCGGTTCTTTTTTACGTGAATGATTTGACTTAGAATGGATGTATGTAGACATTAATAATTTGGGGAATTTGCAGTCCATTTATTTTGCTTAAAAGTTGAGTCCTCAGCCTCCAGTCAATTTCGTGGCGTTTAGTTGCAAGTATTTTAATCCTTCGCATGTGATTTTCTCGGAAACCCACATGTTCGATTTCGGCTTTTTGACCTTTTCCAGTTAGTATCCATCAACAAAATAGGGGGTCATTGAGTCCCACTATCTTTTATTAAACAAAAAGTGTTTGTCCTTATTGTTTTACATGAATATCATATTACAAAACCTTTATCATCCACTACATGTTCGATCCAATCACAAAACATTACCCTTGCAATTTTTCGTGATATTATACAAACGATAACTTGCTTAGTTTAAACCATATGAGGATGGTTGACAACCAAAACGAGAAAACAAACACATCTATTTGTCAACCAAGATATTAAAGAAAAACCCTCATGATTGGTGCTGATTAGAGTCAATAGTACAAAAACATACCCTCGCTAATTAAATCATTTCCTGGGTTTGCATTGTTAATGTTATCACAAAGCTCAGCAGGCTCCACCATAATTCAACCTTAATCAATAATGTCTCCAATCTATGCACAATTGAGAAAATAATAGCTGTCTTTTTCTAGATCTGGTACGAAAATTAGCGATTAGAAAACCAAGGATGTGGGCCCAAGAGTATACCTTGTTTGGCTTGAGTTTGGGGGCATCACAGGAGGATGTCTTTTGGGACTGAGCTGGGGGACACAAAAAAAAAAGACTGATTAATTAACTGTACAAACTGAGGGAAAAAAGTAAATAGCAAAAGAATATAACAATTAAAAAAATGAGAAAAATAGAAAGGAGGGACATTCTATGGGCCATCTCTTTTCCACCTCAAAATCTGCTGCGCGCAGGGAATGATTGGAATCTGCATCGTGGGTTGGTGACACATTGCACTCATCTTAAGCTACTTGCCCTGGTCTATGCCACTTGACGCCATCTGTGTGGAGGGAATGGAGCACAAAAGTGTGGGAGGAGGCGGAGATTCCCTTTGGGCATTCTTTTTTTGTTTCACTTTTATCCCCTCAGATTTCAAATTTTCCTTTCCTCTCCAGGGTTCCAACTTCATCCACACGTCTTCCAAACGTTCCGTTGTGCGGTCATTTCTATTGGTTGTCCGTTCTAGAGAAGAGACAACCATAAATTTGGCCGCAACTTGATAATAATAAATGATATTTCGTCTTCTTTTACAAGAGAGGTCTCTATCATATTCAACAATTATAAATTTTAGTTAAATCGTAAGTACATTCATCTTTCTTATTTAAGATCGTTACATTTAATGACAATTTGATACTAAAAAAATCTCAAACATCTAGCTTTTTTGATAAAGAGATCTTCAAGAATAAAGTTACGATTATTTTTTTGTCCTTTTAGCTCTTAAACGCATTGAGTTTATATGGTTATGTTGGTTTGCAATGTAGGTCTTATAAGTACCTAGAATTGGAGAGATGTGGCAATCCCATCAATAGTTGGGAATCTTTCGACTTTGAGAATAGGGTGGTTTCCTCTGTACAATCCCATCAATCCCTTCTGGGTTCACCTTTCCAATGTCCTATGAATCTATCTCAAAGATCAAAAAGAGATGCAACAGATCAGGTGATTCTAGTCCTCTAGACAGAGCCTCAAGGACATCTTGGTGTCTCAAAGAACTTTGATACCATTACAAACTTCAGATCTTCACTTCTTAGATGGAAGAGAAAGGGTGAAAAGAATCAGAACAAAAGTGGGATCTCGAAGATGAGGTCACGTTCCTCCTATTGTGCCACTACTATGGCCCTTTTTTCACTACCTTTTAAGACACAAAGTTCTTTATTCCTCCATCTTTTGCTTGCCCTAACGTAAAACTACAAATAAAGTACGAGTATACATCTATCTAGAAATGGAAACGGAAGTAGACGTGGAACGCGATTTAACCGTAGACGAGGAATCATTATCTCTACTTGCTTAAAGACAAGCCTTCATAAAGTCCATCACAAGCCGCTTTTTTTTTAATTGTTTCTTAACGAAGATTAGTTGAGAGTCGTGACGACAGGTTGCTGTTAGCTGCGCCCGTAATTGATTACTCAATCGTACAACTGTTGTACATTGCATGGCCATGATTCATCACACCTTCAAATTTTCTGCATAGAAAATGTTAAATTCACTTAATGAGGCTAAGGATCATAAATGAGCTGATGATCTTTTGCATCCTGATTCAATACATTTGTATGTGCGAATAGGCATGGAGTAGCTAAGGAATGATTTTTGTTAACATGCTTTAGCGACACTTTATAATTGAGCAATAATATACGCATAGAGCATATATACTCAGTGTTCGAAAATTGAAAAGTTTCCTTGTTGTTTGGGATAAGTTATAGAGTTTATCATTGACAGAGCAAAAATACTCCTCTTTTTCATAGAAAGTCTTTAAGGACTGTTTTGGGACTATTAATTGATATTGAGAATAAGTTAATGAAATTTTATTAGGCTCATCGTGGTTGTAAAATATATTTCACACATTCACTATTGAATAATCGCTATGCAGAACAACTTAGTTAAAAAATTAACTCTAAATATGCATGTCATACATTTGATGATGAAGGTGCAAATATCTTTTTACACTAATTTGGACCTAACGATGATCCTAAAATAACTTATGAATGTTTCACGGACAATACATCAACCATAGCCATAGCAAAATTATGAATTTTCTATCATAGATCGAATGCCTTTGAAACTTCACAGGCATGACATAAAAGAATTGTAGTATATACTTTCCAATATGCATCTAGAAGAAAATTTTCCAATGTGTAGATCATGCTTTTCTCCGATTGGTTTCCTGTGCCTTTTAAATTGTAATTTGACTAATTTTAGTATATTCTATCTCCCTGGTGAGGCTGAGTCAACAAGATGATGCAAAAATAGTTTTTAAATGCTTTGCTGACATGGTGTCTCTCATACCTCCCTAATTTATGTATATAATATGCTAAATGAATAGGGTTATGTGTATTTGAATACACATGAAACTATGTCTGGTGAAAACTTAATTCGACCTAGACGCATCTACTTGCTCTACCGCACCTTTCCACGAACATTTTCAAACTAATTTATTAAAAGATTAGAAAGATGTCATGATAAGATTAACATTAATTTGATCCCTGTTAGATCGATTTACTTAAACTTTTAAAAAATATGCAGTTGCATTCTGACTTCCTCAACTACCTCCCTAGCCTCCAACTCCTTTAGTTTTGTTTTTCTTTTTGTCCTTTTGGAATCCGAAGGGCTTTTTTCACGCTTTCTCCATGTATGATTTAATTCCATTTTGTTTATATATGATTATAATGTTTTAGACATATGTATGTGTATTTTTTATTGATTTGGAGACGTGAGCATGGAAAATCTAACTACTCGGAGGGCCCATCAAAACAATCTGTAGGGTCCTAAAACTTTAGACATATTGCTAATGATTTATTGTTTTTATAACTAATACAATGACTCATGCATATATTAGAGATTTTTTGACTTTACAAAGTTCAACCATAAAAGACTTGTTTACAGTAGAAATGGCCCCTCCCTTTTTCTTTTGAGCTTATCACACATTACTTACATGATATGTATAACTCGAGTACATAACCTTGATTATTGTTGACTAAGGCTAGACAAGACGGGAAAAGACAAAAAAGAGCAAGACAAATATTTATGGTCAACGCTTTGATTTTGACAAAGTTTTTTAGCGGTTTGAGTTCGATTCTTCCTTGAATGAAATTACTGATAAAAACCTAATAAATACAGTTTCATGCTTCCTACTTAACTTTATCTTATTTTGTCCGTTGTCCGATGCCTAACAAGAATCTATTGAGAGACATGAGAAAAGTAGAGATAAGATAACGACAAGATATAAGGTAAAAAAGAAAAATAATAAAGGCGGATGGATCATGGATGTACTAAAGTAGAATATCATTTCACCTCATCAAACGATTCTTTTCTTTTGTGTTTTGGTCACTCTTTCCTTCTTTTTAGATCAACACACATCGCATTCGCAACAGACGTTGTCCTAAAGAAAGATTCTCTCCTTGAACTGCGAATATCTCCAACCTTTGGTCATGGGAAGAGGAAGGAGAAACTTGAAATGCAGTCGAATGCATAATGCCTAAAAAAAAAAAAAAAAGAAGAGTGAAACACGTACAACTACTTCGTGGAAGGCTATTGTCTTCAGCTTTGTAGTGACCTTCAATGGAGGCGAATGGTTACCGATGACGTTTGCGTGATGAGGCGAATCAACAACACGAATATCTGCCAAAGTAGTATCGTGAAAAAGAAAGAGAAGGCGCTATGAATGGTTGAAGACCTTTTCTTTGACTCTGGATTACCTCCGAGGCAGTAAATTATTGCTGACAATTACGCTTGCTGTGAAGCTAATATAGGGAATAAATGTATATGAAACACCTAAAACGATAAATATGTAGTCTTTTACATATGCGCGATGAGGACTTTGTTGGCAAGCCCATGAAAATTCTTTCAATGAGTTTATGCTTTCAAAATAGTTTTATCGGCTCCAATTCTCAATCATATTCGGTCGAAAAACGGGGATAAGAGGCTGCACATTCTGCATCTCATGCCCACCAGAATTGTATGCAGAAAAATAATCTAAGGTAAAGTGAAGAGCCCCAGTCACACCCTTTGAAAAAAAATTAGATTTAAAAACCAAGTCACTCTTCATGCCTCCGCTGGATATGAACACAACATCACATATTTAACATATATTATACTCGTTTCTACTCACCCTTTCGGCAATGTATTAGATAACATAATTTTTATATTTGTCCTGTGAAAACTATGTTCTACTGGCCCCACACCTTGGGGAAGAAACCGCCATGGACTTCCACCAATTTGCAAGTTACTCATAACATATAAAAATAAGACCGAGTTTTTGAAGCATGCGTTTTTTGGCTTTTTTAACAAGGCATGCTTGTCATTGCTGTTACAGTTGTCACTATCTTTACATTACTCTAATCTTGCTAGCTCCCGGGCTTAGGTACAAAGGGTTATTATTTTATTTTTTTCACCAAAATTTGAAAAGAAGAAAAGAAAAATGTGGGTCCAAGGCAACGGAATCTAAGGCATGGTTCGGTGGACGAAAAGAACGTTATGTGATATAGAAGTGTTAATTTTGAAAGGCTTGTGAACGGGGAAGTGCAATGTGTTGCGATTCTTATGGTGGTCCAAGCGCGACCACTAGTCTTCCATATGAGTTAGCGACGGAATTGAGCTTAAATCAAGGACCAAATTTAGTCGTCTTTTATAATGGCAAATTAGGTAATGATTATCTTATTACTCGTATTAAATAAAATACCTCATCTTCGATTACATCCGATGAGCTGTGAAGTTTAAAGATTTAAAGATATGTTCGAACATGGGTGTCTCATATGGATTGTTCATTCCCCCCTTGACATGTGAATATTGGGATAAGTTTCTTTAGTTCAGCCGAAATGACAAAAGATATTATTAATTTATTTAAAATATATAATACCGTAACAACAACTCCAACACAGCAAAAGTGCTCCGCATGCAATTGGTTTCATATAATTTCACAATGTTTTTTCCCTCTGTTTGTCCCTTTTAGTTTTGTGCTAATCATGGCTTTTGGCATATGTATTATAAAAGGAAAAGACGCTTCCAAATTAATGGTCATATAAGGAAGAGATATAACAATGCAATGAAAGGGACCGGAGCAGGAAATGTATTAAAATATAAAAGAGATATACTAATTGAATGTTATGATATTCTAAGGAGGCGCTTACACAACCCCATGAGAGTATTATCACATGAAGGTGTTGCCTTGAGGAATGGTTTCCAATTGGAGCAAACGCCAATTTCTGATTAGTTGTCTATGACATGCTGGGCAAGTGGTGTGGATAGCACGTCAGCATGTTTGGACCTCTCTCCCTCCCTCCTCCCTCCCTCCCTCCCTTACGCGCGGGAGGATGATTATCCTCACAAGTTGCAAAAATTTAAATAGCCCTGATTTAGAGTAACCTGGACGTAGTTGATGAGATATGAACAAATGACATCAAGCTTCGAAACTGGGAAGCCACGATGGATTGCGCCAGCTCTAAAGGATTATAATCGCTACTTACTAGATCCTTAAAGAAATTACCTTTGTCGAAGTCGCTAATTAATCCTGGATGCGTTTGAATATGTGCTTTACAATTTCTAGAAAAGTTACTAATCACCTGTGAAGGATACTCACTTTCAACATGTCAATGATTTTTTTGAGAAAATTATTTACAAAGTCCTAAACCCATTGTATGGCGGCCAATTTAATTTTAAACATTTCAATCGTGCCAATTTAGTTTTAAAATTTTTAATTGTACCAACTTAGTCCTCAAATTTTTTAGAGATTTACCAATTTAGTCCTTAAACTTTTAACTAATTACCATTGTTGTTCTTTTGGCTAATTTTGACTGAAAATTGTTAATGTGACGTGGCTGGTTGACATGAACAACTTTTTAAATGTCATTTTTTTTTCAAATTTTTATTATTTTTATATTTTTTTGTTCTTTATATATATAGAGAGGCTCAATGACAGTTGCCAGCCACTAGGCAAGAGCTAGCGAGGGTTGTTGGTCTTTGGGCAAGGGTCATGAAGCCCCTGCCCAATCTAGGTGAGGGCTCATGAGCCCACGTTGGAGATGGTGAGGGCATTGGGAGCTTTGCTTGGGCCCTTACAGGCCATAACAAGGGCTTGCAGCCCTTGCCCGCACTCATTTGGTTGGCGAGGGCCTAGTTGAGGGTCACAGTGCCCTCGTTGGCCACACCTTGCCTATCACAACAAGGGCTTGCAAGCCCTTGCCCAATTTGGTAAGGGCTATGACCTTTGCCCACTGCTAGTGAAAGTGCGACAACCCTTACCTTGGGGCTAGTGGGGGTCATCAGCCCTTGCCTAATGGCTTGTTGATCACTAGTCATGTGAAGAAAAAAATAAAAAAATAAAAAAAATCAATTAAAATTTTGGAAAAATATAAAATAAATTATCCATATCGGTGTCGATCGCGTTATGAGGATGACCAATGCCGACTAAATTAGCACGTCAGAGATTTTCGATGAAAATTAACTTGAAGGACTATATTTGTAATTTGTTTAAAATTTAGGAGTAAATTGATAAATTTTTAAAAGGTTTAGGACTAAATTGGCACACTTGAAATGCTTATGATTGAATTGCCAAATTATCAAAATATTTAAGCTTAAGTTGGCACAATAAAAAAGTTTAGGATTGAATAGGCTTCACTTTTAGATGGAAAGAAAACTTAGTCATCCCATGCTAAATCAAAACTAACAGTTACTCCTTGTATGAAGTGTTGAGATTTTGTTTTAAAAAACAAGAACATGTGCATAGGTAAAATTGAATCTGAAGTGATTCGCAGCAGGAGCAAAAATGCCCATCCACATATCTCTAAAACATTGTTCGTGCATTTTAATAAAAGGTACATAGAAATGAAAAGGAAGCTAATCATTTTACCCTTGTATTGTGCTAAAAAAGCGTTTTTCAGGATCTCGACCATAAATGTCTGATGTTCTTATAGCATTGGTTCTGACATTCTTTAGATCCATGTCGCAAATTTCTAATCTCCTCATATCCTCCAAGTATTACGGGTCTAATGTTCTTTAGTTCTAGTCCCACAAATGTCAAACCTCAAATACAAAAATGCCACCTGTCACGCTCCGATCCTTGAGTGCATGCACATCCCTCCATGGTCGATAAATTTCGCGACATCCCAAGATGCGTCGCCAACCCATTCAATTTTTAATGCACATGCGGAAGTGAAACGATACCCTTGACAACAACCAACACGGGATAGAAAAGCAGGAAATCTATTCACGACCAAAACACTTTTATAAACACCTCGTTTTATAAACAACAAAAGGCTAAGGTCAAGAGTCTACAAAAGATTGGTCCTCAAAATGAAGTTCTCCTGTGATAAGCTAGCCGGACATGTTCGTTGATCCTTCGGTCTCCATAGGCTTTGGGGTCGTCGGGTTGTCCACCACACCATCATGAGGGTCAGTTGCACTCTCACCTAGAGTGGCATCTACTACCACGGCAAGGATTTTAAAACCCCAGAGGGGACCCACCCTAAATCCATTGGGTTCATAGCGAAACCATGCTCTGAATCGATGAGGTACCCTCTAAGGTAGGTTCTCTTCGACCCAAGCGACGGTCACCACAAGTTCATAGACCCAATGACTTTCGAGATCAAGGTAGTTAAAAACCCGCTCGGTAACCTTCATGGGCCGGCCAAAACGTTCCGGAGGAACCACCATCTAAGGATCTGAAAAGATTGACCCTACGACAAAGTGAGACAATGTCTCAGCAAGTTCACCCCCTAAACTTTGACTAGGAAGGAAATACACCTAGAGGCAGCTATACACACAAGTCAGAAGACTTACCTTGCATTAGTTCCCTTTTGCACGTCAGTATAGTTCATAATCTCAATCAATCAAATTAGTCCAATTGATTCAATACCATTTATACCATCTATTAATTAATTGATATCATCACTGTTCACACAAGCTGAAATAGATGGTAATAGCTCTCTCATGGTGATATATAGATGGATAATAGCTCGTACAAGCTGATATAGATATATAGTATCTCGCACAAGCTGATATGTCACGCCCCAATCCTTGGGCATGCACCCATCCTTCACCTTGGTCGATTAAATAGCGATGTCCTAGGAATCATTGCTGACCCATTCATTTTAATACACATGCAGAAGCATATAAATAATCCCTAAACAATAAAACAATGGGATAGGAAAGTAGGACCAAATTTCAACTAAACAACCACACTTATATACAATGCAAACCATAATGCATATATATGCAAGGCAAACTACTAAGTCAGGTCTTGAACAACAAGTTTTCAAAACAAGTCTATAGACAGGGGGTGGGGTTTCAGTCCTCATCAGGATCCTCCTTTGGGTCCTCCTCCGGGTCATCTTCTTCCTCAACGATCTCTCCTTCCATACTCTAGCTGGAGTCTATGGCTGAGCACTTTGGAGAGTTAGGATCACCACCAAGCTTGGGATCCTTCGCATCCACCACCGATCCACCCTTAGAATCTGTTGTCTCCTTCCTGAATGCTACCTCTAAAATGTACAAAGGTACATCAGATTCCGGTACAAGGCCCACCCTTCGTCCATCATTGTAATAGCATACCACGACTGGTAATTGTGGGGCACCTTCTGGGGTTCACCCACATCAACCTAGATAGTGGATTTCACTAATACATATTCCAAGTCTTTAGGGTGATGGTGTATCAGAATATGATAACCCGTCTCAGTGACTTCCTCAGGTATACCAAAATGCATGGGAGAAGGTGGGGGTGCTGCCATCTAAGGACCTGAAATGTTGTCTCACAACGGGGTGAGACTACGTTTCAGCAAGTTCTACACTACTAAGACTCGATTAGGAAGTTAATACGTCCTAAGGGTTGCCTGAGCACAATATGGGTCCAAGGACTTACCTTGGCCTCGGTTCATTCCTACAAGTTAGTATATATCAAATATACATAAACCACATCAATTTACCCAATCAGATTGAATTATCGATCAATCAACTCAGTCGATTACATGTCATCACGACATTCCCCTGGTCGGTACATTCAATACTATCTATAAGTCCTATTATTTTAGGACTGCTCACCCAAAGTTGAAAATAGATAGTATAGCTCACTTAAAGCTGATAATATAGTATATAGTAAATATGCTTGCCCAAAGCTGATAAATTAGGGCCCTCGAGCCATGATAGTATACTATATATGCTCACCCAAAGCTGATGATAAGGTATACTGCTCACCCAAAGCTGACATATCGTCCTGTAGGCTGATATAGTATACCGGTATACTGCTCGCCCAAAGCTGACATATCGCTCGTAGGCCGATATAATATACCACTCCAACTATATAGTCAATTCATCATTTTTATCATATACGATAAAATTAGCCATGCGTAGGTACACAGTCGACCTTAGCCAAAATATAGTATTTTCACTCTTGAAAATCACACCATTTACATAGTCCATCAAAATATTTTTGGCGTTGTAAATTTAAGCTTGGTTATTTCCCAATCAAAAATAGTCCCTGGCTTTTTCTGGACAAAAATAGCTCTAGGACGATTTTTTCCCAAAAAATCTTGGGTTGCAAAAAAATCTTATGAGACTGAGTCGACGCTCCCAGAATTAATTGTGATATGACATAACTTTCAATTTTTGCAATTGGACTCAAATTCACAGTTACTTTCAATTTGGTGCGTTTTTAGCGTAACCTGGACTACCGGGTAGGTTTTAGAAATTTTTAGCGCAAATGACCCTTGGTTGATTTTCTTTGAGCCACAATGAACCCACTCGACACATTAGCGACACTCGGTTATCGTGAAAATTTCGAGAATTCAATTACGGACATTGGGTATCAAAACAATAGAAAAATCAGTCTAGTGTCGATTGACGAGAATTTTTCAATTTAGTGGTGTTACCCACGATTAGCCACATATCTTAGTCGAATCGACCTATCTCTAATCTTTGATTGATTTTTAACTGTACCGTAATGGCCTATAAAGATGAGCACAGTTGAGAAGCCGATTCCCGGTCAAATTCTCAAGTCTATCGTGTTAAAATTCCTTAATGGCTTCCCTAGATAGTCTAGTTATCTCGAGAGTGATCAGCTTTGAGAATAGCTCTATAGATGCGTCGATGAAATGCCCGATTTATTCAATAGAAAATAAGATTAAAATATGGGATGTCACATGATATATAGATCGTTGCTCTCACAAGCTGATACACGATAAATCAATCTCGGCCAAGGATTGTGCTTTGCACAACAATTCCTCGATTAAAATAATGAACTTGGCCTAATATCATTGTGCCAAATATATCAGGTAAAGATAGTTGTGTGTGGGTACACGGTCGGTCTGAGCCAAAATGCTATATCTTTCTTTTAAAAAATCCCATTAGTTAATATAGCGTATAAAAACATTTCTGGGTTTAAAACTGACGCCCCGGTATTTTCTGATTAAATACTAAAATTACTCAAATTTGGGATTAATACCTAAAATTACAATCACCATTCAATTTGCACAAAATAACATTCGGTTAAATAAACCAAGTACAACATTGCAATCAGCATGAAATTCCGGTCATTGGCCATCCCAAAGATAATTTCTAGAAAATAATAAATAATTAAATAAATACAAAAAATAATTAAACAAATACAATTAATTACCAAAAATGCAAACTTATGCCGTAAATGCTTAATTAACTGCTCGAATGGGTCGAGAAAATTTCCAAACCTATCTAGATAAATAATATAACTTATCTAGTCTCTAATCTATCTATTCTAACCACCTAACATGCACAAATGGATAATTAAATCGTTAATCTATTCTAACTAACCACCTAAACCATACTTAACCTAAACTAATCACCCTTTAAACGTCATTAACTCTCCAAGCAGAGTTTAGCAAGTAAACTCATTGGTTTAGTGATCCGGTGAGTCCACGACGACGGCAATGTAAAGACAGACGACAAACCTCCTGGCGGCGAAGCCAAGCAAGGCCTGGAAGAAGCCCGAAACGGCCCATGAAGGCTCATGGCTAGGCTAGGCTTTCAGTCTATACTTGCTGCTGGACAAGGTTGCTCGAGCAATCGGTTGAGGAAAAAATAGCAAGGGTTGGGCAAAAGAGGCTATCGTGGGCAACGGGTGACGACAGCTGCTCTGGTGACTTGGACGACAACCAAGGGGCTTTGACGACAACCAGGAAGGCTCGAGGGACGCGGCTAGGCGCGATTGGAGGTGCTGGACCGTGGGACGAGCGGCAGGGCGCAACGGGCTCGGGCAATGCAAGCGACGGTCCTAGTGGCTCTGGCAGGCGTGCGACGGCTAGGGGGGAGGGCTTGGCTAGTTTCTCTGCAAATTTTGGAGCTCAAAATGTCTGAAAATGGAGAAAGCAAGTATGCTAAAGAAGAAGAAGTGTGTTGGCTGAAGAAGGGGTCCTAATGGCCAAATATCAAGCTAAATATCCCATTTTGATCATTGCTTGCCCCCACCACAATTGGCTGTCATCCTAGGCTAATTTAGTGCACAAAATTCCCCCTAGAAGTAATCCCAAGTGGTCTAAAATGTTGATGGATCCTTTGGCCTACGAATTTTGGCCAATCTTCCCCAAATTGAATAAATTCTCCTTCAATTGGATTCAATTTGATGTCCACAAATCCCACCAAGGTGCCCACACTTAAATCCACATTTTTCCTCACCAAGTGAACCAACTTGAATCCCAAAAACACGACAAAAAAATGGTCCTCTGGTTTTTCTGGTCAAAAATGGCCTTATTTTGAATTTTCACCAAAAATCTCGGTTTGCAGAAAAATCTTCGGAGGATGAGTTGACGGTCCTAAAATAAATCGTGACATGACAGAATTTTCAATTTCTGAAATTGGGTTTAAATTTGCGATTAATTTTAATGCGGTGAGATTTTAGCGTAACCTAACATATTTGGTAGCTTTTATAACTCTGTGGTTGATTATTTTCGAGCCACATTGTACATCTTCGAAACATTGGCGACTCTCAGTTATCGTGAAAATCTCGAGGTTTCAAATGCAGACATAGGGTACCAAAACAATAGAAAAATCGGTCTAGTGTTGATCGATGAGAATTTTGCAATTAGGTTAATTACCCACACTTAATCACATGGCTCAGTCAAGTTAACCTATCTCCGGTCTATAATCAATTTTTAACCGTGCCGTAATAATCCTTGCAGATTAACACAGTTGAGCAGTCAATTTTTGGTCGAATTCTCAAATCTATTGCGTTAAAATCCCTTAACGGCTTCATCAGATAAACTAGTTATTTTGTGAGTGATCAACTCATAGAATAGAACTATAGGTGCGTTAATGAAAAACCCGATTCATTCAATTGACAACAGAACTAGAAATTCAGGATGTTACACCACCAATCTTGCGTTGAATGGTAGAGAAAAATTTGAGAGAGATTGCCACTACAATTGTGTTAGCAATTACTCTTGTGTGTGATAATTTTAATTGATCAATATCATTTCATTCAATCATCACATAATCCTCTCTCAATCTACTTTTATAACCAGTCTCATATTGCATTTATTTAATTTAATTTGGCTTATTAACTCTAAAACCGTTTCAGAGCATTAATTTGTTTATAAAGTCTGAACTCGCTTCGAAGTATGAATTTGGACGTTGGTTCTAAAATCGTTTTAGATTAATAATTTGGGCATTAATTCTATAACCATTACAGAGCATTATTTTGTGTATTAATTCTGTAACCATTATAGAGCATTATTCCGGGCATTAACTTTGTGACCGTTACAAAATTTTAATTTGATCGTTAAGTCTAAAATCGTTTTAGAATATTAATTTGGCAGTTTGATTCTGAAACTATTTTAGATGATTAAACTGTCAATAGATTCTGAAATCATTTTAGATCATTAATGTGACTATTAAGTTTAGAACTATTTCATATCTTTAATTTCGTCATTAAGTCTAAAGCCATTTCGGAACATTAATATGTCTATTGATTTTAAAATAATTTAGAACATTAATGTGGCCATTAAGTCTGAAACCGTTTTAGATATTTAATTTAACTGTTAAGTCTGAAACCAATTAATTTTTTTAATTTGGACATTGATTCTAAACTCACTTTAGATAGATTTCGAACTCACTTCAGATTATTAATGCGGCCATTGGTTTTGAACTTGTTTAATATCTTTAATATGACCGTAAAGTTTGAAACCGTATCAAATCTTTAATATGGCCATAAAGTTTGAAACTATTTCAGATCTTTAATTTTGTTGTTGGTTCCAAAACTGTTTCAAAACTTTAATCTTTCACAACTTTAATCTTTGGCCTAAGTCAATCTTATTGCTACAATTGCAAACGCATTTGTAGTATAGTCTCTGCTGGTCAAACATCATTTTGGATTGGTTATGGTGTATGACATTCTTAGGTTCATCACTTAGTTGGCAGTAGGACTTGTACTAACTTATTATCATAACCAAGAGAACTAATTATGGCTATTTAGATAGTGTAAATATTTCAAGAATATAATGAACCCATCGGCTTTAGCGGCCATGTAATTTAAGTGGCATGTGTGTATGGATTACAGAAAATTGAATGATGCCACTAGAAAATATCACTTCCCTTTACCATTTATTGATAAGTTGTTGGAAAAATTTGCAGGACATGAGTTTCATTACTTTCTTAATGGATATTCAGGGTATAATCAAATTCCTATCACACCAGAAGATCAAGAGAAAACTACTTCCACTTTTCTCTTTGGTACTTTTTCTTTTAGAAGAATACCCCTTGGTCTTCGTGATGCACCAGCTATTTTTCAAAGATGCATAATGACTACTTTTTCCGATATGGTTAAAAAATATATTAAGATTCCCGTGGATGATTTTTCCATTTTTGACCTATAATTTGATCATTGTTTAAATAATTTGACTTTGTTTTTACAAAGATGTAAGGAGACTAACTTTGTTTTGAATTGGGAGAAGTGTTACTTTATGATGCGGGAAGGAATAGTGCTTGGGCATAAAATTTCTCGAAACGGAATAAAAGTCGGTTGAGCCAAAGCAGAGGTCATTGAAAAATTGCCTCCACCAACATTTGCGAAACTTGTTAGAGGACTTTTGGGGGATGCAGGATTCTACAGGTGATTTATAAAAGATTTTTCAAAAATTGCTAAATATCTTTTTAATCTTTTGGAAAAATATGCTCCTTTTTAATTTTTTTAATGAATGCATGCAGGCTATTAGTACTCTAAAGGAGAAGTTAGTGTCAGCACCAACTATGGCAACACTAGATTGGGATTTACCTTCTTGAGCTGATGTATGATGCTAACGATTCTACAAAGAGCTATTTTGGGACAGAGAAAAAATGGAAATTTTCAAACCATATACTATGCTAGTCGAACCTTGTCAGGTGTACAATTAAATTATTCAACAAGCAGTAGTTTTTGCTTTTGATAAATTTCATTCTTATTTAATTGGCTCAAAATTGATAGTTAATTATGACCACTCTGCTCTTAAGTATTTTCTTGAAAAAAGAAGAATCAAAACCCTGATTGATTTGGTGGATTCTACTGTTTCAAGAATTTGATTTGGAAATCAAAGATAAGAATGAGACTAAAAATCTAATTGCATATCACTTATCAATAATTTCGAATTCAAAGGAAGAGGTAAGACCAATTTTAGAAGAATTTGCTTATGAGAACTTTTTTTCCATCAAATCCACAAAAATTCCATGGTACGATGAATTGTGAATTATTTGGTAAGCAATGTTCTTCCTCCTAAATTATCATATCAACAGAAAAAAAAATCTTTTTTGATTTTAAAAATTAATTTTGGGAAAAGCCTTTCTTGTTTAAAGTATATGCAGACCAAGTCATAAAGAGATTTGTTCCACGAAGAGAAAGCAAGGATTCTACATCATTATCATGACGAAGAGCCAGGTGGCCATTTTGGTGCCACCAAAATTGCTGTTAAGATTTTACAATCTAGATTTTATTAGCCCACACTTTTTAAAGATGCATACTCTTATGTAGCTTCATGTGATAGGTGTCAAATAACTAGAAATATTTTAAGGAAAAATGAGACACCTTTAAACAATATTATTATGTGTGAATTATTTGATGTTTGGGCTATTGATTTCATGGGATCTTTTACGCTTTCTTATGAGAATTTATATATTTTAGTGGCTATAAAATATGTGTTTGAGTGATTAGAAGTTAGAGCATTGCCATCATATAGTGTTAAGGTTGTGATCAAACTCTTGAAGAAAAATACTTTTACCCGATTCCGCACTCTTAAGGCAATCATAAGTGATATGGGGACACATTTTTGTAACAAATAGTTCCATATATTCGAGACGAGATCAAATTTCAAGATGTCAAAGACACTTAAGTAAACATGGAGGTTGACATTGTTTTAGACAAGGTTTGCTGAATGGACATTGTAGTAAGTCATGTAGATCAATTTTATTAATAAAATAACGCCATGTTAGATTTCCGGTAAGCTCGTCAGAGTTGGTGCTTAGGTATCCAGTTTAAAAAGAAAAGTGACACTTAAATGTACCTTTTGGAAGTTTTGGCCTATGTGTCCCCTGTGTAAAGCTGTAGCACTTGAGGTGCTCTTTATCCCAAGTTTTAGGACTTAATTGCTCGTATTAAAAGTTTTAAAATTTGATTACACTTTTACAACAAGTTTTAGGATTTAATTGCAATTTTTAAAAGTTTGAGAATTCAATTAGACTTTCATAATAAATTTGAAGATTTCCAATGTGTTTATCCCTATGAAAGTCAGTATACGTGATGAAAAAGCTAGTTAATATAATTACTTTATATATACTTAGTTTTTTCTAAGGATGGAGGAGTTACTAATTACTAATGAGCTATGGATTAGTATTTTGGTGTATAATAAATCGTAAATTAACAAATTCTTGTGCTACGTAGGAAAATGTAAGTGTCAATATATCAACAATGGATCTTAGTAACTTTTATGTTGAAAAAGTAACTAGCCACCGGTTTGTGGCTAGTAATTTTTTTTTTTTAATATCTAGTGATTTGAAGAGGAAAAGTAACTTTTGACCTAATATTGTTACTCCCACATGCGATTACCAATGTCTCATGTACAAAAGTAAATCTACGTTTTTCAAATAGTTCCTTTTGTGACTAGTTATCTTATGGGAACACTAGTAAGATATAACGAGAAAAAGTGACATTAGTAACTCCTTTGGGCTATTGCCTTCACATTATACCAAACCCATCATAACTTTTCTTCTAAGATATTTTGCCTTGAAAATTCCAGGTTTGTCCATGGCCGAAATTTGACAAACATTACGATAGGGCTAACAATATAGCTGTAAACAGGTTGTTCGAAAATTTTAATAATTTTTCATGGAAGTTGGAAATTGCACTTTGACGATTTTAGAAACAAATTGAAAGTAGTTGTGCAATTGCTTTTATCAAATAGTTTTAGGCAACAGTAAGCAAATAACAAATGACACATAAATTTATAGTGATTGGGCTTTATCCCAAAATCCATTCCACTCTCTACACTATCAATCACGATAGTGGTTGGAATCCACTAGTAATCTTCAGATTCTACAACAGAGAATATCAAATAGGCAGTGATGCAACTTGGTTCTCAATTTTTTATCCAACCCATTTTAGCCGCTTTGATTCTCTTTATATAGATTTTTACCTTCAATCCAATCGTTGAAAATGATTCGAAAGAGTTAAGAGTTCCAATCTAGTGCGATTTTAGCGTGACCTAGCCTACTGAGTAACTTTTAGGAAATTTTTAGTGCAATTCACCCGTTGTCGATTATTTTAGAGCCGCATTATACATCTTCGACACATTGGCGACTCTTGGTTGTTGTGAAAATCTTGAGATTTCAAATGTGGACACATGGTACAAAAATGGCAGAAAAATTAGTCTAGTGCCGATCGACGGAAATTTCGCAATTAGGTGGAATCACCTACACACTAATCATATGCCTTTGTCGAGTCCACCTATTTCCGGTCTCTAATCAATTTTTAACTATACCGTAATGACTCTTGCAGACTAGCATGGTCGAGCAGATGATTTCTAGTCAAATTCTCAAATCTCTTGGGTTTAATTTCCTTAACGGCTTCACCTGATAGACTAGTTATCCTGTGAGTGATCAGTTCAGGGAAAAAAGCTATAGGCGTATGGATGAAAATCCCAACTTATTCAATTGAAAACAGAACCTGAAAATTAGGATGTCACAACTCTTCCCTTCTTATAAAATTTTCATCCTCAAAATTTAAACCATTACAAATCTTTAAACAAAAATGTGGCGGTACAATCGTCTGATCAAATTTTCACTTTCCCAAGTTGCTCCTTTAGTGTCGTGGTGTTGCCAAACCACTTTAACCAACATGATCGTCTTAAGAATATGTTTTTTTTTTTTATCTCTAATCTAAATCGGTCTTTCCATGTACGACACCCTGTCCTCCACGTCAAATTCTTCAAAATTCAGGACGTAGGTCAGGTCAGGTTCATACTTCCTCAACATCGACACGTGAAAGACATCATGCACTTGTGCCAATGCAAGACAATACGTTAGAATCCCTATTCTTTCCAAAATCTCAAAGGGACCTACGTACTTTGGACTCAGCTTTCCCTTCTTGCCAAAGCATGAAGTATCTCTCATTAGTGACATCTTCAGAAAGACGTGATTACCAAATTGGAATTCCAATGGCCTTCGACGCTCATTAGCGTAGCTTTTCTGGCGGCTCTGAGCGGTCTTTAATCTGTCTCTGATAATGGCAATTGCATCCATTGGCTGCCGGACTAACTCTAAGCTTGGATCTTTCGTTCTCCAACCTCATCCCAACAAACGGTCGTTTTGCATTCTCTGACATATAATGCTTCGAAAAGAGCCATCTGAATGTTCTGCTGGTAGCTATTATTGTAGAGAAACTCGACAAGATGCAGCTATTCCTCTTAGCTTCCTTTGAAATCCAACACACAAGCTCGTAGTATGTCTTCGAGGGTTTGAATCGTCCTCTCAGACTTGCCATCCGTCTGAGGATGATAGGCCGTATTGTATTGCAGCTTCGTTCCTAAGGCAACTTGCAAACTATTCCAAAAGGCAGTTGTAAACCTCGAGTCTCGGTTGGATGTAATCGTCACCGGCACTCCATACAGATGAACAATCTGACGCACGTACAACTCTGTGTGCCTGTCCAAATCAAGGTCCTTCCGTACTGCAATGAAGTGAGCCGACTTCGTCAGTCTATTGACCACTACCCAAATGGAATCATTACCCCTCTTACTCCTTAGTAAGCCTATCACAAAGTCCATTGTAATGTGCTTCCATATCCACTTGGGAATCTTAAGAGGTTGCAAAAGTCTTCACGGCTTATAATGATGTGCCTTTACTTGCCGACACGTTAGACACTTGGCGATATGTTTAGCGATATTTGCCTTCATACCGGACCACCAATAATATTGACGCAAATTCTGATACATCTTCATACTACCAGGATGAATGCTGTAACTGCTACGATGAGCTTCTAATAAGATCTCTTCTTTAAGCTCTGCATCATCAGGTACACACAAACGTCCTTAGAACCTTAGTGTTCCGTCTTCCGAAATCTTAAAGTCAGCATTTCTCTTTTCAGTGTTCTCTTGCGGGATCTTTTGAATCTCTGGGTCTGTCCACTGAAGCGTCTTGATTCTTATCTGCACTTCCAGCTCAATTCTAAAGGTGACCATAAGATTTGAAAGGTGGTCTACCTTAAATTTGAAAACTGAATCTCGAGCTTTCTCAAGTAAAACTCATTCCTTAACCATCATATGTGCAATTGAAGACGTCCGACTTAGTGCGTCGACCTTATTTGCCTTTCCAGGGTGATACAAGAAATCACAATCATAGTCCTTTAGGAGTTCCATCCAACGACGCTGTCTCATATTCAACTCCTTATGAGAGAATGGATACTTGAGACTTTGATGGTCAGTGAAGATCTGGAATCTTTCTTTGCATAAATAATGTCTCCAAATCTTCAAAGCGAAAATGATTGCTGGAACTTCCAAGTCATGCGTTGGATAATTTAGCTCATGAGGTCTCAACTGACGGGACGTGTATGCAATAACCCTACCATGTTGCATCATCACGTAACCTAGTTCTCTAAATGATGCATCACTAAGATCTCATATCCTCTAGGACCAAATGGTATTGTCAGCACATGTGCGGTAGTCAACTTCTGCTTAAGCTCTTGGAAACTACACTTGCACTTGTCTGTCCACATAAACTTCTCTTTTTTCTTCAGTAGTCGAGTCAATGGCGACGCTAAAGCTGAAAACCCTTCCATGAACCTTATGTAGTAACCTACCAAACCCAAAGAGCTTCTGATCTCTATCATGGTAGTTGGTCTTGGCCAGTTGATAACTGCTTTAATCTTGGTCGGATCCACGGAGATTCCTTCTCCTGAAATCACGTGACCTTAAAACACAACACGAGTCAACCAAAACTCGCACTTACTGAACTTGACGTACAGCTCATGATTGCTCAAGGTTTGAAGTACCATCTTTAAATGCCTTTTGTGCTCCTCATAATTTCTTGAATATATCAAGATATCCTCGATGAACACGATCACAAACTGATCCAGGTATTATTTGAACACTCGTTTCATTAGATTCATAAAAGCAGATGGGGCGTTGGTCAAACCAAACGGCATTACAGTGAATTCGTAATGGCCGTATCAAGTACAAAATGCTGACTTCAGTATGTCCTCCTTTCTGATCCTTAGATAATGATACCCCGTCGTTAAGTCGATCTTTGAAAATACTGATGCTCATTGCAGTTGGTCAAACAAGTTGATCCTCAGGAGTGGATACTTGTTCCTGATCGTCTCCTAATTGAGTTGATGATAATCGATGCACAAACGCAACGAACCATCCTTCTTCTTCACAAATATAACTTATGCTCCCCAAAATGATGCACTAGGACGTATAAATCCCTTATCCAACAATTCTTGCATCTGCACCTTCAGTTCTTTCAATTCAAACAATGCCATTCGGTAAGGAGCCTAAGAGATTGGCTTTGTCCTAGGTGCTAACTCGATCAAAAACTCAATCTCTCTCTCTAGCAGTAGGCCTGGCAATTCTTTTGGAAACACGTTTAGAAATTCTTGCGCCGCTGCAATAACTTCAATTTTCAGCTCCTTAACTGTCGTATCCATGATAGTCGCTAGGTAACCCTGACGACTCCTATCTAACAAACGGGTTGCCTCAAGTGACGAGATTAAGAAAATCGAGGGTCCTCCTCGACTCCCATTAAACTCAAAACTTTCACCCCCTAATGGGTTAAACTGAATCAATTTACGATAGTAGTGCATCTTAGCTTGTTGCTTGGTGAGCCAGTTCATGCTAATTATCACATCAAAATCATACATGGCTAGGACTAACAAATCTATCCTCCCATCTTGCTCATCAATCATTAACTTGCAACTAGGACAACCCACTATAGTTAACACCTTATCCTTTAATAGTGTAGATATACTAACCACTGACTCTAACAACTCAGGAATCAATCCTACTAGCTTAACTAACTATTCAACTATAAACTACTGAGTTGCACCAGGATCAAATAAGGCATAAGCAGCGTGGTCATTCAGCGAAACCGTACCTGCAATCACATGAGGCACGTCCTCAACTTGTCTTCTCGTGATAGTGTACGTTCTTTCCTGAGCTAGAGGTCTATTTAGTCCACCCTATTGTGCAATCTGCGGCATGAACCCCTTATTCTGACCCATCAGTAGTAGCGCCTGTAACCACTGTCGTCCCCTCGGCTTTCTAGGACAACCTCTAGCCAAGTAACTCGATTGGCCACACTCAAAACAAACACCTATCCTAAGATGGCATGGGGCTGAGCCATGTCACCTTCCACAAAAGCGACATATGCCATTCTGACTCGGTGCCGACTTATCAATTCCATCCTTTCTATTGGGCGGAACATGGTACCTTTCTTCGGTCATGGGCCTCTTTCCAAACCGATTCCCATCTCTATTCGAACTAAACCTTGAACCAGATGCAGCAGTCTGTTCACTAAGACTCCCTTTTATCAACTAGGCCCAACCATAGACCTTGTTATAATCCTTTAGGTCAAATGGCACCAACATATTTCTTAGCTCTGGTCAAAGGCCGTTCCTGAACCTTTGAGCTTTGTCTTCCGGATCCTCTATTAGTCTTGGAGCGTACTGAGACAGTTCAACAAACTAGGTTTCATACTAATCCACGGTCAGCATGGCTTGATGGAGGTCCTGAAATTCCTCCATCTTTTGCTCTTGGGCGCTACCGGAAAAATACTTACTGTTAAAGGCTCTAAGGAAAGCGTTCCACACTGAGACTACACCTTTTGGGAAAACTGTGCCTCTGGTGGCCCTCCACCAAGTATTCGCATTACCCTGTAATTGGTATACTACTAGGACAACTTTCTCCTCTTTGTGCACATCAGAAGTGCAAAGGCTTTCTCTAGGTCTTGGATCTAGAGCGATGCAATCTTGGGATCTCCTGCGCCTTCAGCTTCAAGAACTGCTCTACCAACTTATGAATAAGCCTTTCTCTCTCCATAACCATGTTCATAGCTAGAACTTTGGCAGGTGCAATAGTGGCTGCGACCTCGGTGGCAGCAGCAATGACAACAGTAGCAGTAGCTTAAGCGGTAGCGGTAGTGGGGGTAGCTTGATTCTGGTCCTGCTGCCCCATTAGTGCTCCCAACGTCTCAAGCGCTTGCATGATCCCGCGGATCCTAGGATTACTAGGGGCTGCTACCCCAGCACCAACAAGAGGTGATGCTACTCCACTAGCGCTAACCTGAGTCGGCACTCTACCACGACCCCCTCGAGTATCGACCCTTGTTGGTGTCTTACCCCGAGTAAAAGGTTCGATGGTTCTCTTTCTAGGAGTCCTTTGCTCTTGATCACTCATGACACATATTTTATATAGAAACATGCTTTCCAATTCCCCATTGAATTAGAAGCTAAGCGATCCTTACAAAACAATTTACGAATCAGCTATCAATCACATGCTCTAGCATAAAATATAGGTTATTCCTACTAACTATCCCATAACTTATCACACCTTATCACTCCAACTATTGACCAGCTCTGATACCACTCTGGGTGGGGATGTCATGCCTCAATCCTCGAGCACATGCCTATCCCTCGGTGGTCGATAATTTTTATGATGTCTCAGGACGCGTTGCCGACCCATTCAATTTTTAATGCACATGCAGAAGCAAAACGATACCCCTGACAACAACCAACACTAGATAGAAAAGCGAGAAACATATTCATAACCAAAACACTTTTATAAACAACCCGATTTATATACAGACTAGTCTATAAACAGGAGTCTACAAAAGACCGATCATCAAAACAAAGTTGTCTTATGACTATCTAGCTGGACCCATTCACCGATCCTTTAGTTTCCACAAGTTCCGGGGGGCATCGGGTCCTCCATAGCTCCATCAGGAGGGTCAGCTGCACTCTCACCTAGAGTGGCATTGACTACCACAACAGGAATTTCAAAACCCTGGAGGCGACCCACACGGAATACATTGAATCCATAGCGAAACCACGCTCTGAACCGATGAGGTACCCTCTGAGGTAGGCCCTCATCGACCCAGACTGTGGTAACCATGAGTTCATAGACCTATTGACCCCCTGGGGCATGGTAATCAAAACTTCGCTCGGTAACCCTCATCGGTTGACCAAAACGTTTCGGAGGAATCGCCATCTAAGAACCTGAAAAGGTTGAACCCACGACGGGGTGAGACAATGTCTCAGCAAGTTCACCCCCTAAACTCCAACTAGGAAGGAAATACGCCTAGAGACAGCTATACACACAAATCAGAAGACTTACCTTGCCTTAATTCCCTTCTGCACGTCAGTACAGTTCATAATCTCAACAAATCTAATCGATCATTCAATCCACTCAATTCGATACAATCAATACCATCTATCAATCAATCTCATCTATCAATTCATTGATACGATCACTGTTCACACAAGTTAAAATAAATGGTTATAGCTTTCACAAGCTGATATATATTATAGCCTACCCAAGCTACTATATATTATAGCTCACCCAAGCAGAATATAATATACTGCTCTCACAAGCTAACATATCAAAGCACACATAGGCTGATATAGTATATTGCTCTCACAAGCTGACATACAATAATACTCGCACAAGCTAATGATTCAATAATGCTCACACAAGCTGATGCACAATAAATCAATCCCGGCCAAGGACACTATGCTTTGCACACAAGTTCCTCAATTAAAATAATGACTTGGCCTAATATCATCATATTAAAAATACCCAATAAAAATAATCGTGTGTGAGTACACAGTCGGTTTAAGCCAAAATGCTATCTTTTCAAAAATTTCACTATTTAATATAGTGTCTAAAAGTATTTTTGGCGTTAAAACCGATGCCCTGGTATTTTCTGATTTAATATCGAAATTACACAATTTTGCGATAAATACCCAAAATTATAATCATCACTCAATTTGCATAAAATAACATTCAATTAAATCAACCAAGCACACCATTGCAATCAGCATGAAATTCCGGTCGCCACTATCTTAGTATAATTTTTGGAAAATAATAAATAATTAAATAAATACCAAAAATAATTAATAAGTACAATTAATTACCAAAAATGCAAACTTATGCCAGAAATACTTAATTAATCACACGAATGGGCCGGGAAAATTTCCAAACCTATATAAATAAATGGCACAACTTATCTAGTCTTTAATCTATCTGTTCTAACCACCTAACAATAATTAAATCGCTAATCCATTCTAACTAACCACATAAAACATATTTAGCCTAAACTAATCACCCCTTATACGTCATTAACTCCTTAAGTAAATTTTAGCAAGTAAACTCATCGGTTTAGTGGTTTGGTGAGTCCACGGCGACGGCGACGGCGACGCGGAGACAGGCGACAAACCTCCTAGTGGCAATGCCAAACAAGGCTCGAAAGAGGCTCGAAACGGCCCATAAAGGATCACAGCTGGGCTGAGCTTTCAGTTCTGTCCTAGGCTGAACAAGCTGGAACCAGCGGCTGAAATAGAAAGGCGGGTGGGCAGATTATTGGCTGGAGTGGGTGACAACGAGCAATGGCGGCTGCTCCAATAGCTACTCTGGCGGCCTGAACAATGACCAAGGGACTTCGACAGTGGCTTGAGATGGCTCGAGCATGGCTAGCCATTATAGGAGGTGAGATGGGCGAGACAATCACGAGAGGGACTTGGGTGGCTGCTCAGGCGAGTGACGGCGCTAGACGGCGGCTCCGGTGGCTCGGCGGGCATGCGACGGCTAGGGGGAAGGGAGCTGCTTGGTTTCTCTGCAATTTCTAAGCTTCAAGAGGTCTGAAAATGGAGAAAGCAAGTCTGTTGAAGAAGAAAAAGACAGCTGAAGATTGGAGGGTCCCTCAAAGCCTCCAAAGTCTTCTATTATATCCTTTTTGTCCCTTGGCAAGGCCCCACCAGCCATGACTATCATCCATGGCCCCTTGGCAGCCTAAGACTTCCCTTAGAAGCTTCACCAAGTGGTCCAAATGTTCCCTCCCCCATGGCCTACGAATTTTGCATCAAATTCCCCCAATCCACTTCAATTCTCCTTCAATTGGATCTAAATCAGTCCCCATAAATTCAACCAAAGTGCCACTATCCCATTCAACATTTTTTCTCATCAATTCGTCCAACCGAAATCCCAAAAATGCAAAAAAAAAAAAAAAAAAATGGTCCTCGATTTTCTCGACAAAAACGGCCTTACGTTGAAATTTTGCCAAAAATCTCAGTTTGAAGAAAAATCTTGGGAGGACGAGTCGACGGTCCTAAAATGAATTGTGACATGACAATTTTCAATTTCTGAAATTAGGTTTAAATTCGCGGTAATTTCGATTTAATACGATTTTAGCGTGATCTAGCTTACCGGGTAGCTTTTAGGAAATTTTTAGTGCAATTGACCCGTGGTCGATTATTTTAGAGCCACATTGTACATTTTCGACGCATTGGCGACTCTCGGTTGTCGTGAAAATCTCGAAGTTTCAAATGCGGATACAGGGTACCAAAACGACAGAAAAATTGGTCTAGTGCCGATCGACAAAAATTTTGCAATTAGGTGGAATCACTCACACATTAATCACATACCTTTATTAAGTCGACTTATCTCCGGTCTTTAATCAATTTTTAACTATACTGTAATAACCGTTGCAGACTAGCACGGTCCAACAGTCGATTTCTGGTTGAATTCTCAAATCTATTGCGTTTAGATTCCTTAACGAATTCACCTGATAGACTAGTTATGCCGTGAGTAATTAGTTGAGGGAAAAGAATTATAGGCATATTGATGAAAAACCCAACTTATTCAATCAAAAACAGAACCTAAAAATCAGGATGTCACAGTTAACATCCGTTTAATAGAAACGTTCATATGTTAAGTGAAAATATTCAAACAGCCGAAAGAAACTCTTTCATATAGCCGAGTCCAAATGATATTTACTCGTTTCTTTAATGAACTAAATGCATATTGCTTGATTATTTACTTATTAATTATTAGAAAAGGGACAAATTAAATGTCTGGTTTCTCTTAATGATTTCTCTCAATGTATTGCTCGTTTTGCGTTTGGGGCCCTTTGTCATATAATCTGGAAGGCGCAATACAACATATTTTTCCGAAGTCATGTTTTGTTTGTGCTTGCAATAGAATGCATCTTGTCAAAGCTGTCAAGGACAAAGCAACTACGTTCAGCAATGTAGCGAGTATGCCAAGGAATAGGAGGACTCAAAGAAGTTGGGGACTTGACCCTGCTATTTTTTCTTCTGAGGTGTCAGATCTTTTGTTGTAAAGTTTGCGTGAGGGTTGCCAAGTTCATTGGGTCCTCTCTTTCTCCTTTACTCTCGACACCCTTCTACTCGTTATGACTTGTTTGTCACTATGAGTGCAAGTTTTGTTGGTGCCAAGATCTTTTGTTGTAAAGTTTTGTTTGGTTAAAAGTTGATATGAATCTTACCTTACCAAAAAGAAAAAAAAATGTCTGGTTATTCAGTAACTTTCCTCCTCCTACTGGGCGGATAATTTATTTCTCTATTTAGCTCTTTTTTCCCTTTCTTAGTCAACGGTGGCCTTAACTTATCCTGTTGCCTTCTCTTGGTGTGAGATAATTGTAGTCGAGAGCGCCCCCCCCCCCCCCCCCCCCCCCCCCCCGGCGTTTCCTCCCTTTTCAATAGTTATCAGGTGAATTTAACATCTAAAACATGAATATAACATGAATATCTCTACTTGATATCTCCATAGGTTTAGATCACAAGAGATCAGCATAGCACCTGAATATCTTTATCCCGCGATGCTCTGCTACATTCACTCAAACAACTCCCCAAATACTTTGACAACCAAAGTAATCTAAGAGATTTCAACATTAGTTTTTATATTGTCCAACATCTGCCCATAAATCACAATGCGAGTCCCATATATTGGTTAAGTGCAGACTTTTGGCTTATATATAAGTTGGTTTGACTCGGAGCAGTTTGCACTCAATTGATGGTACTAAAAAGGATGCTCCTATGGTTTCTGAGTTGAAAATCTCTTAATATCCTAATGACTTGTGCCAACCCTAGAGCATTTTTTTAAGTATTATCCTAAATTAATGTATCTCACTGCTCACAAAAGAGAATGTGGTTTCGGGTCAACGGAAATACAATTTTTGTATACATGAGTTATTCGTTCCCTATTTATTTTCTACAATCTAGTTAAAAGTGCCATTATCATAATTGCATCATTTTAAGTTCCATATTTTCAAAAAGAGACATGTTATTTTGACCACCAAACGACATATATTTTGGAAGATCACACAAAACTTTGTTTTAAGGGGTGATGACATCGCAAGTACCTGATATTTTTGTCCATTTTATAATCGTGTACCTAAACGTTTTTTTTTTTTTTTTTTCAATCAAGTATATCAATAATCCAAATGTGGGTCAAGCAGCACACTTTTTCCTTTTTTTTTCAAGATTATAAGTTGCATGAGCTCACTTATTACATGATAAACTACCTTATATTAAAGATATCGAACTTTCCTAAAAATCATAGATCGTTGGAATTGTTTCCATGAGAATCAATTGTCCGATCTCCAATTGTTTATTAATTTTCCATACCTTCTTTTATGAAGTTTTAGCTCCTCCAAGGAGAGTCGGTCGACCGGCACCTCCCATCAGCCTTTGATTGGATATTTCTCCACCTCCCGTCGAAGTTCAACCCCATGTTTTGTTGCAGCTCTCATTTTCTTCTTCAATTCTGAGTTCTATTGGGAGGTCTCGCGTAGCTTGGGCCTTTGTTCATATTGGGATTGTCCAACAGCATGAGAAGCCGTTGTGCCTAGATTATCGACCCGGTCGGGAATCGATTGATCGCGAATGAGGCCAGGAGATGAGGCCTTGTTGTCTGGGCTAAAGAATACCATCAAAGACTCCAACGTACATTGTGAATAGACATCAGAGGCCCTTCTCAAATCACGAGAGTGATTTTTCGAAGCAGCCTTCTTCTGAATCATATTGTCCATCTTCGTAATATATTTGAGATCGTATTGCATTACTCTCACACTCAAACATAATTGAGTGAGGATTAGCCACAATTTACAGGGCCGTGACACCAATTAAATTTACCCACATCACGTTTTGCGATTGGTCAATTCAATTCGTTTTTATGCATAGCATATTCTGGACGGGGAATCCTAAGATGTCATAGTTTCCTACCTATGGATAAACAGTCAATCATTTATCTTGCTCAGTTTGTATTTCTTCGCCAATTACAACCATGCACTACCAGAGAGTTAAATTACATTTTTTTCCTTGAATTTGTTGATACTTAATTTCAGTACTTGAATTGGTTTATTTTTTCTTTAGGTTAATACCACAGAAATCTCAAACTATGACACAAATAATCCGAACTTGTTTTTGTGTCACTAAGACCTTTAAACTTGTCCCTTGAGACACAAATATCCTAAACTTTTGTTTTCGTCATAAATAGAGTTTATACCGGTATAATAAATATACCCAAGATGAAACTAAAATACATGGTATATATACACACTTATAAATTTGGGTCTTTTCATGACATAAAAAGAAGTTGGGGGTATTTGTGTCATAGTGAAATTTTTTTTGACTTTTTGTTATAAAAGAGTATGGGGTATTTGTATCATAGTTGACATAATTTAGAGGTTATTTTTTTGGTATTTGCCCTTTTCCTTTTT
The DNA here is from genome assembly GCA_016097595.1 of Eucalyptus pumila. Lineage (NCBI taxonomy): Eukaryota > Viridiplantae > Streptophyta > Magnoliopsida > Myrtales > Myrtaceae > Eucalyptus > Eucalyptus pumila. Next base: position 37,276,607 of record CM027853.1, read on the forward strand.
CAGTTTTTTTTTTTTTTTGGTACTCAAGAGGTAATTGGAAGATCGCATTCATTGTGAAGATATTACATTTTGTTTTTAATTATAACTCGTAGACACCCAAATTTTGATGACCCACAATCATTCATTGCATACAAAATTAGGAGTGGTCTCGACCCTTAACAAAAATTATTGATTTGTATTTGCATATTAGAAGCATTATAATAAATAAGCCCGCGTGAATTGCATTCCAATAAACTGGTGCCAATTGGTTTAAGCATGGAGTTCCTAATATTTGAATTTTCAAGGTTAAGCCCATTTGATAGGGAAGTTCGGCCTAACCCATTCATTTCCTATGTTTGATTGGATATCATAAATGCAATATATGTGATGTTCTGAATTCGGGAGGTGAGTGGTCTAGAGCAAATAGCCTCCGCAAAGTATGAATTTGGAAAGGACTCTACCATGAATTAAAGAGAAAACATGCGGTCCTCAAGAAAGATATTCTGCGCACTTAATTGCGGTCACAAGGGAACGGGATCAAGATCCATAAATTGAGCAAAGCAAAGTTCGGTGGGGGCACGAGAGCGAGAAAACCCACGTCCAACATAGGGAACGCTATAACGAGACTCGAAAAAAGCCAAATGGATCAAGGAAGAAAATTATCTAAAAAGTCTTTTAACTTATTACATTTTTACCAATTTAGTTCTAAATCACTCAATTTTGTCAATTAAATGCTAACTCTTTTCACAATTTGCCAATGAGTCAATCCAACCAATTTTGGCAAGAAATCACTGACGTGGATGCTAGTCGTCCTAATGGCATTGTTGGCATTGATGTAAACAATTTATAATAATATTTTAATATTTTTTGAAAATTTGTATTAACTTTTTGAGTAATTTTCTTTTCTTTTTCTTTTTTTGGTTCAAAGAACTGATGGGGCCACCAACCACTGGCTAAGGGTCGAAGACCTTCGTTAACCACTAATTGAGGGCTGGCAACCCTTACCAACCGTGGGTGAGGGGTTGTGGCCCGTACTTGCCCTTGCTATGGTCGACGGGGGCCCCTATGCCCTCGCTTCGCTAATTCTAGCAAGAGCATTATGTGGCCTTGCCAACCACAATGAGGGCTCATGAGCCCTTATTAGATCCAACAAGGGCTTTGGGCCCTCCCCCAGGGACTGATAGGGGTCATTGGCTCTTACCCAATGGCAAGGAGGTCATTGGCCCTAGGCCAGTGGCTAACAGCATTGCTGATCCTTTGAACAAAAAATAAAAATAAAAAGAGAAAATAAAAAATAAAAAATAAAAATCACTAATTAAAAAAATATATTTAAAAAATTACTAAAAATTTTCTACGTTAGTGGTAGTCTTGCCATGTGAGATGGTTGGTATTAACTAGACTATCATGTTAGCGGTTTTTAGTCAATATTAGTCAGATGGAATTAATTGGCAAAAAATTGAAAATGTTTACAATTCAATTGGTAAAATTAAAGGATTTAGAACTTGAATCGACAAAAACGCAATAAGTTTAGGCCTTCTTAGACAATTTTCCTGGATCGTTGAGGAGGATTCTCGACAAAGTGAAAGACTGACGGGAGGTTTAAGAAAAGGAAAAGGCAAAATTTGGTGCATATGTGTTGAGGTGGATAAAGAAACAAATCAATGGGTTTTTCCCATTAGTTGAACGAAATATTAAACAATATAAATGTGGTTTGATTCGGTGCATAAAAGAGGCGAGTGCGTTCGGCAAAAGAAAGGAATCTGGGCAGAGAATATTGAGCATATCTTCAGCGATGAAATTTAACCATATGTAGACAAGACTCTCAACCATAACCATTATATAGGACAAATTCATCCACGTCTCGAATTCTGGGGGAGGTAACAAAAACACATATCCAAAGAGAATGCACACGGTTAAGAAAAGCAGAAATTCACTTAACCACTGGAGAAGCTCGATACACACCTGCCCACGGTGGCGAGCTACCGACACGCCCACGGTGACTCCGCCTTCTCTAGACGCCCTCACATGCACATCTGGTGTCCCTTCGACAAACGCCTTAGCTGCAATTAAAGCATTATTGCATATAAAAAGCGAATACATGTCTAGGCAAATCCCTCCTATGAGTCCAGATAGATATATTTCTTCAAATTAAACCTAAGTGCTTTGATAAAGCAACTAGTTGATATAACTTTCGCACAAAATAACCCAGGTGGGACAACTATATATTCTACACACGGACAGAGCATTTCAGTTGTGTTTCTTGTACGTTCAAATCACATGTACAGTGATTTAATGATACATGAATGTCACGAGCAATATTTCCTCTCAAGTGGTGCTCACGAGGGAAGATCGTCGCCGTAGACATGGACATCGCGGTAGCTGAAGCTGTCACCGTTGCCGTTGGTTTCCACACCAACCCAATCAATGAAAGTGAAAAGGAACTCTCTAAAGCTAACGTTTCCTTTCCTACCCCAATCCATCTCCTCTGCACTCATTGAAAAAATAGACCAATGTCAACTATAATCTGGGAAATGAATCGTATCGCAATATTTGCATTGTAGCTAGGGTTTTGTGGTTTGTACTAAATCGTTTCCTCGTAACGTGGCGAGGAGATTTCTCCCTTGGTGAGGTGTCGTTCAGTGCTTTAATGACGTCTTTCTTCTTCAACTTCCCATCGCCATCTTTGTCCAGAAATAAGAAGGCTTCAATGATCGTATCAAAAGTTGCTTGTATTGAAGGTGAACCTACTTTTTCCGTCTGAAAAATCATGTCATAGTTAATAATACAATATTAAAATGGTTTGTTGCTAAATTTTGGCCTTCCAAGTAGATTAGAATAGAGATATAAATACCTCATTAGTTGATGAAGATTCTTTCAAGAGATAGATGAGGCATAAAAGAACGATAAATTCTGTGAATCTTATTTCTTGGTTCTCATCAATGTCACAAGAATGAAACAAGTCCTCCATATCCTTTTCGGAGAGATGAAGCTGCACTTCATCCAAACATTTCTTTAATTCCTCTTTATCGATTTTCCCGTTTGAGTCCTCATCTGGAATGAAAAGAAGAAATGAGGGGGTAGGTTGCAATATTTATTGCCTTCATATCTAATAATAGTATTGCAATATAATCTATATCTTTAAAGGTGAGAGGATATTGCAATATATACTAATTACTCAAATTATTAGTATATATTATATACATATAAATACAACAAAAGATTAATTATATAGTTCATAGCAAGTATAAAATTCAACTTATTTCAAAATCTAATAGCTCTAACTTTAGATTATGCCATCATCATTCACTATCTCAATGATAACCTTGAAATATTCATCATAATCTAACTGTAAGTAAATTTTTTAGGACAAGTTGATAATCTACAACATGGATTTTATTAGTTTTACCAAATAAGATTAAGAGAAAAAAAAAACATAATGAGCTCAAATTTGGGTTTCTTAGCAAACCCACAAAGATTAAGAAAGAAAATTCATTTTGTTTTAATTGATAATTTAGATAACACAAATAATTTTGAATGCAACTTGTGCATTTACTCTAGTAATAACAAAAGAACATACGGGGCAAAATAAAATATTGTTAAACTCACCGTATTGATGGTAAACGGCCTTAATATTCTTCAATCCCTCTTTGAATTGAGGAAACTTCATGATGATGCTATCGATCCTTTGGAACTCGTTATGCCTTGATGATGATGTGTTCTTCACTTCGAGCACCTTCTTTTCAAGCTTCGTGTCCAATCGCTTGTACCTAATTTGTGAAGTACGATGGCAAAGTATGTTTCCCACTTTGTTGGATAAAGATTTGAAGGAAGGACAAGGGCATGATGTGCCTGTTACAAAAGTGACTAGTGAGATGTTGATAAGACCCACATCCCATTTAGTAAGAAATATTTATGCAAGGTTAATGATGAATATAGTAAGACTGTTTAACGAAATTGCTAGCATATGTATTTATATAAGTGAGGTAATGCTGTCATGTGGTCACGTCCTATGATATGACCACGCGACTTTTGCATACTGTTAATGGAAATTTTTATAACATTTGACGAATGATGGCAATCAATTTTTGAAAATTCATGATTGATTAAATATATTGTTTTTATGCTTTATACTAAAGACCCAGAATTTGACTTTATTTATTTAGACAAGATCAAAACGTTGTACCGCCACCGCCAGCCATGCTACTTAGGATGGCTGGCAATGATTGGATGTTACATTAGTGATTTTCGGCAAAAAATTAATTTGAATGACTATATTTGAAGTTCATGTAAAGATTTATAACTAAATTGTTGAAGTTGAAAAATTTAGAATTGATTTGACATTCAAATAATAGATTTAGAATCAATTGGGTAATTTTTTCTTGTCATTTTCATACCGATCTCTTATCTATAATATATTGCATTAGGAAATGGGTTAGCCGAAAGGTAAGCCGAAAGGTCACCAACGCTTTTTTGGATCGTGGATAACACTTTAAGAACAAGAAAATGGTGTCATGACAAATTTCTTATCTATCGAGAGACAAGTGACATGTAGATTGTTTGTTCGTGGGTGAGTTGACGTGCGAATTTATGAATTTGTACGTTTTTTTTCTGTTGAGGTGGACGAGATTATATGAATTGAGCGTTGTTATATATATATATATATGAGGATGTTAAAAGGCTACATAAATAGGTGTCGTGTTTTTTTTTTTTTTTTAAAGGAAAGATGTAAAAAATTCTTATACGACTTCTAGCGGCCAATGAGCCATCTTTTTCATCTCTCGAAGGTCACCTAAATTACTTCCACCCACCAATTATGGCTCAGTCGGTTGCCAAAAGCACTTCTGGTCGCTAGAAGTGGGGGCCAGAACCGCCTTTGGGGGAATATTAGCGACTACATTTACGACTTTTTCGACTTAGACCTTAGCAAGTTCTTAAAGTGTTAGAGCTGTACTCTGGGCTGTAAAATTCGGTGATATTCCTTTTGGGAGGGAGAAGAAAAAATATCTCCCTAACCGAGGGATTGAGGCACGTGGATATTGATATATTAATATAATGAATCAATCCTGTCAACTTAGCAAGGTCATATAGTGGGTGGGGCGGCCCTCGATAGAGCTTTTTGGCTCCTTTGTTATGGTGAGGTACAACCTAAGTCATTAGCAAGGATTCACGACACACTTCGGTTTTAGGTTTTAGGCCGCTGGTCGTTAGAAGTGGGAGCCAGAACCACCTTTCAGGGTATATTTGCGACCACAGCTACAACTTTTGCGACCAAATACTCTGGTCGCAACATATAAACCTTTAGCTACCAAATAGTTTGTGTGGTCGCCAGAACATTTGTCGACCAATTTTTGGTCCCCAAAAGTCCTGGTTTCTAGCAACCCATTTTTTGGTCGCAATGCAGCGATATTTTCTAGTTTATGAATTGATCTTTATTCTTCTAATAAAGCAATTTTTATCTGTTAAATTACGAAAACTTTCAATCAATCTGAACAAAAAAGCACTTATCTGTAGCATGACATTTAATGTCATTTCTTAGAAGATTGTTAATACTTAGCGACATGAAGACTTTATGGATCGGGAAAAAAAATCCATGTTTAATTAAATAACAATTAACGTGAAGATACCTAACTTATCTGTTTGTTATTCAAAAAATGAATTATTTAAAAATATTTTTCTAAAAATGATTTCTTGTATCACTTAAGCTAATTAGTCAATAGAAAATAGGTTTAATATCCTAAAAAACCCTAAATTGATACACTTGTAATAAATTTACTAAAAACTAATTTTTTATCATGAAAAATCCCAAACTGGTACATCTATGATAAATTTATTCCGATTGATTATAAAAAAATCCTAAACTAGTACACTTGTGATAAATTTACCAAAAACTAATTTATTCGACTACTAAAAACCCCAAATTGATATATTTGTGACAAATATATCCTTCATTAAATTAGATTAATATCACAAAAAGCACAAAAATTATACAACTATAACAAATGGAGAATGAAATCCCAAGTTGGTATAACAATTCTACATATATAACATTAAACAAGAATGAATTTAAACATTTAAAATAAAAGAAATTCTACCTAGCGAAAGGAATTAAGGATTACCTGTTTGATCTTTCATTTTGATTGTGTATTGGAGAAAGGAGATGGTTCTTCCGAGAGTTAAAGAAGGAAGGAAAGAGCAATGTTTCGCAGGTGACAAGAACATCGCATACAGAAGAGAACGAAAAATGAACCACCAAGAAGAATTATAAGAGATGCTAAAGTAGCTTGAAATGTAAGCATATTTATAAATATTCCTTTCTTTTTTTTTTATTCTTTATTTTGTTTGATAAGAGACATTCCTTTCTTCACCAGCGAGTAATCGAAACAAATCTTCTTGAGGCATGTTGTCAAAAAATAATAAGATAAAGTAGGGAGAAAACTATGTTAGCAAAGAAAAGTTCACTAAAATCTTCAATTTTTTTTGTGAGGAGAATGCAATTGAGCAATAAACATTTTCCGACATAATATCCATCCAGTGTATATTGGTAGACCAAGAATTTTAAAGACAGTTCTGAAATTTTTTATGCTTAACCGACATTTGAAAAAATTGCAACTTAGGCTGCGGGCCCACTATGAACCTCATAAGTCTGCCAGTGGAGTCAACAATATGTGAACTTGCTTTTTATATTTTATTTTTGGGTCGAATATGTGAACTTGCTTTAAATGACCGGAAATTACCTACATCGTACCGTTGAATTGCACTTCCGATAACTTTGCGACTTCTGGCGAACGTTTATAACTTGCACAAATCCAGAGCGTTAAAACTCGGTTCGCCCAAAGTGGATTGAAAGGATAAGGGCTTGACGGTGTGAACTGTACTTCATAAAGGAAAATTTCAGAAAATCTACTCCATGTTGGGCTATTTTGGGAATTTGGGTAATCCAAATTGGCCTACAAAACTGTCCTTTTGATTAATTAAGGTCGTTGGAATTGTGAATTACTTTTCTGAGATTCGATTTAATTAGGGTAGGTAGATTACAAGTGCTTGTCAGTTATCCACCTCGTAAATATGCTTTGTCAAGAGAATAATTTTTTGCAATACGCGGTATGCTTCCTAGGCCATGTTATCCAGGACTAACCGTGGAGTGTTGCAGAATCTGCCTGGCTAGTTACATAAGTCTACTAGGGTTTTCTGTGGACATATGTTTATGTAAAATCACAATCAATTAAATTGTCATGCTTGATTTATCAATCTGAACCTACCATAACACTAATAATTACAAAACTGGTTCCTCCTCATTAATGAGGTCAACTAAATTTTATTTTAACATATTTTCAAATCTTATGTAGTTTTTGCTTTACAAATGTCTAAATCCGATATATATGCTTGACTTTGTTAATTAATGATCTTGGGACTTTTAATTGCCGAATGCTTAAGAATCCCAAAAGCTTTCAAAATCCCCACACACGCAAAAGTCAAAATAGAAAAACCTCAAAACAAGCATGAAAATGTTCTTTCAAATGCGAATACAGTGAAATGGAGCTAAAGTATAGTAGGAGGGTCAAGATTATCATTTAAGCGATTAATTACTGAGGCTGTTCAATCAGTATCAAACAACCATTGGTGTGTAGATTCTTCTAAGGATCAATAAGGCATGAAAACCAAGAGGATATTAATGTATTAATAATATCAATCGGCGTCTACTGAGGTGGCATGTTTTTCATATGTGGTCTTCCAACCATTGGTGTGTAAATTCTTCTATGTTCACCGTTAAATCTCTAATGTGCGGCTGAAATTTATACTTCATGCGAGTGCTTGGTTTACATACAACACTTTCCATCGGTTATTTATTTCTTGGTCTTGTTATATTAGACCATCAATCTTTTTGTCAACTGCAAGATAGACTTATTTGACTATTTTATTTGGTATATCAGGCAAAATTTGGGTCGTTTTGTGTAGAGATGTTGATGGACCGTTTCGGTTTGGGTCCCATTGACACCCTAACTAACTAGGGCATAAGCGTATTTCTTTTTCGTGACCTTATCTGAGATGCGAATTGGATAGAACCCAGATCAAGAAACGATTCGGGTTTATCAAGTACGTGTTTTTTGAGTTTGGTGTTTGGCGACTACCAATTACCCTGATTGTTTTGGTTTTGAAACAAGTTGGACAACGTGTTTCTGGTCAGTTCGAGCTAATGACTTGAAATTAATCAGAGGCCCATTGTTTTCCATACCGCCCAAACATAATGGATTCTCACTCCGAGAAAGATCCAAAATTTTATATTCGATTTGGTATGGATTTTTGGTTAAGGCAGTTCATTTTCATACCCCTATTTCTGTGAATCCACAATAAGCAATAACATGGATTTGGAAACGGTGAGTTGGTTCATAGTGGTATTTCAATATAATAGAACCCACTCCACGAGGCCAATTCTTTGGTTCGTAAATGCGAAACGATCTCCCGCGCTTTACCGGCTCCCGACCAGCCTAGTAAATAAAGTAATAGTGGCTAAAAAATAATCATAAATGAATGAGAGAAATCAAGATTGAGATCGGTAAGTTTCGGGAGAGTCCGTGCGATGCATAGAGGCCATCTCATTAGAGGATTATTTGTGCCGCTTAGTGGTGTGGTAGCTCTCATGAGGATCATCTCGAGAAGTTCGCTACATATGTGAAAACTGTCAAATGCGATCTTCTACAACAGTAGTGTAGCTTGTTATTCTACTGCACTTCTGATCTTCCCACACTATTAATATCATGTTGCGCCAACGTGTGTTTCTTTCCTTTCAATAATAATGAGGTGAATATAATATCTAAGACGTGAATATCTCCACTTGGTATTGGTTCATGTCAGATGAGATAGCGTAGACTCATGGAAGATTCTCATTACGCGATGTTTTTTCTGCATTCACTCAACGAACTCTTTAAAAACTTTGATAAAATTTTTGTGATTGTCAAAATAATATAAGGGATTCCAACATTAGTTTTCAGAATGCCCAGCACTAGATACCCACGAAACATTATGCAAAACCCATGAACCAATTAAGTCGAAATGTTTTGTCTGCACAGGTGTAAAGAAACTCAGAAATTGAGTCAATGAAGCATAATTTTCATTGATATGTTGTACAATATATATAGAGATATCACCACCTATAATTGTGGTGAAAGATAAAAATAGAAGATAACAATTTTACCTATAAGGAAAACAAATCATAAAAGATCTCCAAATGATCATCTCGTTGATGCTCTATTTGATTTGTTATTTTCATATTGATTTGTTGAAAATTCTGCACTCAAATAATATGAATTTTTCAGTTTTGATTTTCTAGTTCAATACTCCCCTTCAAACGTTTAGTGGGGAGGACCAAAGACCGAGTTTGATTTGTAAACCGATGAACATATCTCGAGTCAATGGTTTGGTGAAAATATTAGTAATTTGTGAGGAAGACGGGACATAGCATGTTACAATAGAACCAAGAGTAACCTTTTCCCTAACAAAATGATAATCGATCTCAATGTGCTTTGTCGAAGTATGAAAAACTAGATTAGTTGTAAGATGCAATGCCTATACGTTGTTCAAGAAAAGTAACGAAGGTTGAAGTTGGTAGGTCCCAATGTCATGTAGTATGTATGAAATCCAAGTGAGTTCAGCAATTGCGGAAGCAAGAGCTTGGTATTCGACTTCAGTTGTGGAGTAGGCCACAGTAACTTGTTTCTTGGCACACCATGAAAATACAATTTGATCCAACAAAAATACAATCAGTAGTAGAATGTCGGGTGATTTTGCACCTAGCCCAATTTGCATCGGTGAAGCCAAACAAATGGAAAGAACTACAAGAGAAAATGCAAAGCCTAAGGTGTAAAGTGCCGCGAACATATTGCAAAATACGCTTTACCATCTGATAGTGAGCAACAGTTGGGGCATGCATATATTGGCAAACTATGTTGATTCAAGTGAGAGATCCGGACGAGCAAAGGGAAAGGTACTGAAGAGCACCTAAAATGCTTGAAAATGGGATGGATTAACGTAGGGCTTACCACCATTTTTGAAGGGAGGTTGCTTGGTAGTTATTGGAGTAGCAATTGGTGCCTGCATGGGATGGTTCAACAATTCTAGAGAATCACCAATGAAGATTATATCATCCACGTAGAGCAATAGAATAATAGTATGACCATGATGACGATAAACAAATAATGATGGATCATCGTGCTGTAGAATAATCCATACTCAAAAAGAAAATTGTTGAACTTGTTAAACCATGCCCTTGGAGCTTGTTTGAGACCATATATTGCCCATTGGATTAAGCAAACATGGTCGGGATAGGACGAATCGAGATGCCCGGTGGTTGTTTCATATAGACATGAACATTTAGATCTCCATGTAGAAAGGCGTTCTTGACATCTAATTGGCGAATTTCCCAATTCTGAACAGTAGCAACAGATAACACAATGCGAATTGTAGCTTGTTTAACTGCCAGGCTAAAAGTTTCTAGGAAGTCAACACCTTCCTTTTGATGAGACCCTTTTGCAACAAGTTGGGGTTTTGATCGGGTAAGTGAACCGTCTACATGTAGTTTTGTCTTGTATACCCATTTATATCCAACTACATTCATTGAGGGTTGACGGAGAACAAGTTCCCATGTTTTATTGATTGCAAGAGCATCCAACTCCTCAAGCACAATGGTTGTCCAACTGGGGTGTTTTATTGCTGAATGGACACTATGGGGCTTGGGAGGGATAGATGATACTGCTATATTGGCATACCTGGGGTTTGGCTTCAAGATCCCGGCCTTTGGACATGTAACCATGAGATGCATCAAGGATGTAAAAGTTTTAGATGGAGATTGAACTAAAGATTCACTTTTTATTGATTGTTGCACATGATTAGAAAGCATAGCAGATGAAGCATTTGAATTTGGTTCTATCTCAGCAAATAGACGTGTACATTCACTTGCAGATTCAAGATCTATTGGTGAACCAACATTTTGATCAACTTTTGGATGAGGTTGGCTAGAAACTTTTGTTTGTGATGGACTTTTAGTTGAATTCCATTGCAATAGCTCCCCTTTAGTCATAGCAGAAATCTGAGAAGAAGAAGCAAAAGGAAATAATGCTCATAAAAAACAAAATGTCGAGATATATAAACATGACCAGTAGATTGATGAACACAATGAGATCCTTTGTGCTTCTCATTGTATCCGAAAAATATGCAAGCCAAAGAGCACTTGTCAAATTTGTTCATTGCATTATTGCATAAATATGGATAACGACGAGAGCCAAACACTCATAGTAATGAGTAATTAAGGTCCTTGAATAAGATTGAGTATGGACTTCGACTGCCCAAAGCAATGGAAGGAAGCTGATTTATTAAATAATTCATTGTTGTAAAAGCATCCACCCAATAGTTTAGTGGCATAGGTGCCTCAAACATTGTAGCAAGCCCGAGTTCAACAATATGTCAATGTTTCTTCTTAGCAACACCATTTTGCTCTGGCGTACCTGGACTAGAGAGTTGTAGTTGTATGCTGCATTCATGAAGATTTGTGAGAAAATTATTGCTCATGAATTCTTCTCCTCTATCGGATTGAAAAAACTTTAATTTTCCTATCAAGTTGATTTTCAACTAATTTCTAAAAGGCTAGGAAAATCTCATAGAAATCTGACTCTTCAATGGATACAACCAATAGTATCGAGAGAATCATCAATAATATCAAAATATTTGCATAAAAGGAATTGGGCCTGGTCCCCAAAGATCACAATGTATTTTCTCCATTGGATGGGAACATCGAGAATCAAATAAAGAAATGGCAATCTTGAACATTTACTAATCTGACAATTTGTACATAAAGTGCTAGTGGATTTATTTACTGAAATAAAATTATTAGATTGTAAAAGCTATAAAACATGACTATGAGGATGGCCTAATCGGTGATGCCATGTAAGTTCATCCACAACCTTGTTTCTTTGAGAAAAGAATGCCATGGAATGCAAGTCCTCTTTAGTATATAAACCTTGATGATTAGTTCCCAGCGGTAATACACGGTGTGTCCTAGAGTCCTTGATAGAAAAGCTAGATGCATCAAACTCAAAATAGCAAGGATAATCTGTCATGCCCCGAACCTCAAGCATGTGCACATCCCTTGATGGTCGATCGAATTGTGACATTTTCCGGATGTGTCGCCGACCCATTCATTTTATTGCATAGGCGGAAGCAAAATAAACAATCTCCAAACAACAAACAAACATGTGATAGAGAAGCAAGACAATCAAATTTCATAAACACACTTATAAAACAAACCAAGTCATATACAGAAAAAGTCTAGACCCCAAAAAGAGTTATTAAACTAACCCCGCACCGGACCTCATCTACTTGGCATCCGGGTCTACCACGACACCGTTAGGGATGTCAATGTCTAACGAGTCAATTATCTTTGCTGTGGGCTCCTCAGCCTCAAGCAACTGGTTTGCCTCAATATCGGCTATGTTTTCAGCGTCAAACATGGGGTCGAGTATCTCCTCCAACTCGGCACTTCGATAGGTCCGTCAAAATCGTCCAAGGGGCCCTCCCGAACCCTATCAGGCTTGCGATGAAATCACGCCTTGAATCGATGAGGTACCAACTGAGGTTGTCCCTCATCAACCTAGATCGTGGTCACGATGAGCTCGTAGGTCCAAGGATTCCTGTTGATAGGAAAGACGATACACTGCTCTTCGGCCTCTCGTGGCCAGCCAAAACGAACGGGTCTCACCTCCATCTAAGGACCTAAAAATTGTAAGCCACGATAGGGTGAGACAATGTTTCAGTGAGTCTACACCCTAAACCCAGATTAGGAAGATAATACACCTAGAGACAACCTATACACACATCATATAAGATTTACCTTACCTTAGCACCTTCCTCCACATCAGTACAGTTCATATAACATATGCATACAGTCAATATATGCGATAATTGAAATGCTTCACTTTCCACACATCAATCAATCACAGGGGTCCCGATTATAAGGCCAAATCATTATGACACGTCACATTCCGTGTCACACAATTTTGTCCCATAATCAAGCGTAGTCAAATCACTCAATCAAGCGTTCCAATTAATTACGACCCAATGGCCACGGCCGACTCAATAGTCAGCGGTCATCTGGCATAGCCGAGCGTCGTCTCGCCCCATTGAGCATGGCAACGTCTACCTCTAGACGGCATTCCCAAAGGAGCATCGGTCTAGCCTCCACTGCGACCGACATCCGTTAACATGGGGCATTCCCGAAGGAGCATTGTCTGGAATAAAAGCTCGTGACTGGTTTTCATAATGATCACACGCATATCTTATCCCAGCTAAGGACATTGTGCTTTGCACTAAAATGCTTCAATTTAAATAATATGCTTAACCTATTTTCTTCATATTAAAAACACCTAGTAAAATAGGTGTGCGTGGACACATGATCAAATCGAACCATAAAACGTGATATCCTCTTTTTCAAAAATCCCACGATTTTATATAATGCTTAAAAACATTTTTGGCATCAAAAACTGACACCCAGTATTTTTCTAATTAAATACCAAAATTCCTTATTTTTTAAATAATAAATCAAAAAATCATCAATCAGCATCCAATTGCACAAATTAACTATCAATTGCACAAACTAACTGCATTACGACAATCAACACGAAATTCTAACAACTGGCTATCCCGATATAATTTTCAAAAAATAATAAATAATTAAATAAATTACAAAAAAATTAAATATATCACTAGTTAAGCTATATATACTAATCTAACCACATAATTGGACTTAATTGACTAATCTAACCTACTAAGCTAACTAACTAAAGTCATTAACCACCTAACTACTAAATTAACCTAATTACACAATTTAATTAACTACTAAACTAACTAATTTATTCTAACCTCACTTAAGCTTAACTAAACCCTCATTAGGCTAATTAAACCACCCTAAGCATAATTAACATCCTAATTAGAGTTTAGGATATAAACTCACTGGATTAGCAAATAAATTGGTTTATGGCGATGGCAACATGGATGCGAGCAAAACTTGGGTTTACGGCGACACTCAAGGAGGTTCGAAAGGGCTTGGAAATGGCCCACGAAGCCTTGGCTCTAAGGCGGAACTTCGGTTTTGTGGCTGAACCGAAGGGCTGGCTTGGGGGCATGGCGCGAGGAGAAAGAGGGTGGTGGACGGCCAGACGGGGCCAAAGCGGCGACGGGGATAAGCTGGAGCAAAGATACAAGCCACAAAGGTCGATCGAGCTGTGATGTGAACCGACTTGCTGGATGACGGACGCACAGTTGGCGGCTTGGACTTGTGGCAGCTTGGCTAGGATGGGGACAGGTTCGTAGGCGACCAACGAGTGTGCGGGTTGCTTGGGTGGACTGGCAACAGTGGTGTGAGGCTGGCAGCTTTGGCAAGGGGCTTGGCTGGACTTGTAGCTCTGAAAATGGAGTCTTTAACTAGTTGAAATGAAGAAGAAACTGAGGAAGAAGAATTAGATAGAGCTGCACTTGGAAAGAGGGGACAAGAGCCTTCAATGCTCACCAAAATATCCTAAACACTTGAGTAGCTGCCCCCACCAACCTTCAGCCACATCTAGTAGCTGTTTTCCCTCCTAATCTTCCATAACAAACCAAGCTTTGATGCCCAAATGTTGCAGCCCCATAGCCTACGAATTTCATGCAATTCCCTCACCAAAGCAACTCAATTCCACTCCAAATGGCTTCCAATTCATAGCCAAATTGATGAGGAGGAAGCCCACACCAAATTCCACAATTTTCCTCATCAATCAATCCAACTTGAAGGCAAAAAAATGCACAAAAAAATGGCCCTCCGAATTTCCTAGTCCAATTTCGCCGAATTTTTATTTTTTCACCAAAAATCTCAGGCTTGCTGAAAATTCTTCAAAGGATGCGTCAACATCCTAAAAATATATCGTGATATACTGGAAATTTCAATTTCTGAAACCGGGTTCAATTTTATAGTTAATTTCAACCGGACGCGATTTTAGCATAACCTAACCTACCAAGTAACTTTTAGGAATTTTTAGCGCGTTTGACTCGTGGTTGATTATTTTCGATCCACATTGTTCATCTTCAACACATTGGCGACTCTTGGTTGTCATAACAATCTTAAGTTTCAATTACAGGCACATGGTGCAAAATAGACAGAAAAATCGGTTTAGTACCGTTCGACGTGAATTTTGCAATTCGATGGAATCACCCACACTTTAATTACATGTCTTTGTTGAATCAACCTATCTCCAGTCTCTAATCGATTTTAACGATGCCTATTGACCCTTGCAAATTAGCACGGTGGAGCAGTCGATTTCTGGTCGAATTCTTAAGTCAGTCGCATTTATATTCCTTAACGGCTTCACTTGATAGATTAGTTATCTCATGAGTGATCAACTCAGAGAAAAAAAACTATAGGCACATCGATGAAAAGCCCAATTCATATTATCAGTACAAGGTTGAAAATCAGGATGTCACAACTCTTTCCCTCTTATAAAATTCCGTCCTCAAAATTTAAACAATTACAAATCTTATTCAAAAAAGTGAGGGTATTATTGTATCATTGAGTCTTCACTTTCTCACACGATTGTGTGGGGATTAGCAACAATTTACAGGACCATGACACCAATTGAACTTACCCACTTTTCATTCCGAGATTGGTTTAACTTATTGTTTTTTCAACGGGGTCAACTCCTGTCGTTACTGACGAACTTGATTCCTATAATGATTTTATTTGGAAGAGACATAATGAACTCCTTGACGAAATTCATATGTAAACATTTATCTTTTCCTTTTTCTCTTTTTTTTTTTGGCTAGAATTGTATTTATCTTTTTCACTAAAACTACAAGAAGCACTCGTGTGTGCATAAGGGCTAATTTCTTCAGATTCAATTTAGTTCCTTAGTGAAGCGCAAATACTTCCTTCTTCGTCAGAGACATTAGCCATATAAGAGACAATTCAGTAATGCACGAGCATGTACATTGAATTACTTTAATTGGAGGAAGTTATTATGGCAGTATAGTCTACACTTTATTTCCTGGGGATTGTAGTTCAATTGGAGCACTGCCCTGTCAAGGCAGAAGCTGTGGGTTCAAGCCCTATTTCCCGGAGAAGAAGTAGTGACGGTATTTGGGGAATAAGCATCGCCTAACTTCATGCTAGCAGCTGCAATAATACAGAAGATGCAAGCTTTATCCAAAGAGATTGGCCCAAGATACTTTAATTTTTTACGTTTTTCTCAAACCTATGTATTATACGTACTAATTTGAATTGATGAATATTCTCATTTCTATCATTTATAATATATAATTAATCAATACTACTTATTTATTCATTCATTCAACAAATTCAATTGATTGATACGAGTATATTCTTCTTGTTGATCAATGATAATTACAATATCAAGTAACCCCGTCATATATTTAATCCTGCCTAGATATGTTTGCAAGTGAGATAATTGTCTCTTCAACATAGCTGCGTCTCTTTTTAGAAGACAATTGATTCTCCCCGCCTTTTGTTCTTAGTATCCTTAAAAACACATAATTTACTATAAAGGCAAGTAATTAATCATATTGTTGCCAAAAGTTATATAAGGACCGCGATCATTTCCATTAAATAAAATGATAAGCATCTAGAAAACAAAACCTACCATATTTGAGTCCTTTGACTTACCAAATCTATGCATTGGAAAATCTTTATGTTATCGATTAGGATTGCTCGAAAGTGGATGTGCAAGAAGAATATATCATCAAAAAACACACTTTATTTCAAGATTATGAGCAGCATGAGCTCACTTACTACATTATCAAACAGCTTATTTCAAATATAATGAAATTTCCTAGGAATCGGTCCTAGGAGGTTCTTCAGAATCGTTGACATGAGAATCAGTTGTCCGGTCTTTAATTGCTTTTGTTAAAATCTTGCTTAATTTCTCGTACTTTCTCTTATAAAGTTTCAGCTCCTCCAAGGAGAGTTGGTCCACTGGTGCATGCCACCAGCCTTCGATTGGGGATTTCTCTACCTCTCGCCGGAGTTCAACAAGGTCCTTTCTTGCAGCTCCCAGTCTCTTCGACAATTCTGAGTTTTGTTCAGATAGCTCATGTAGATTCTCCCTTTGTTCGCCTTCGGATTGGCTAACAACATGAGAAGGGGATGTGCCTGGATCTTCGACTCGGCCGAGACTGGCTTGATTTTGAGGACAACCAAGAGATAAGGCTGCCTGGCCTAGGCGGAAGAGTACAATTATCGAGTCCAATGCACAATCTGAATAGATGTCAATAGCTCTCCTAGTATCATGCCTGCGAGGACGGCCAAGAGACAAGGCTGCATAACCCAAGGTGAAGAGCTCAACGATCGACTCCAACGGACATTCCGAGTAGAGGTCAGCAACACTTCTAGGATCACGAGATCGACTTTTTGGAGCATCCTTCTTCTGAGTCTTATTGTCCATCGTTGTATATATTTGAGATTGACTCTCACACTCGCACATGATTGAGTAGGGAATAACAGCGATTTATAGGGTCGCGCCTCCAATTAAACCTACCCACGTCCCACTTTGCGATTGGTGAATTAAATTCATTTCCCCATATTTCAAGATACGAAATCCTAAAAATATTGTATCTACCTATTTATAGATAAACATTCAATTTGTTGTCTTGTTTGGTTAGATTTCTTTATCAATTACGACCAGGCATGAAATTAGTCAGAGAGCTAATTAGATTTTGGTCCTTCAAATTGTCGATACTCATTTCAATACTCTTGACTCATTTTTCTTAACTTGATCCATGAACTTATCTATTCTTTAATAGTGTCCAAGTGGTCCAATTTTCATCCATCACTCTTTGTAAGTACTCAAGAGGTAATTAAAAGAGGATATGCTTCGTAAGCATATCGCACTTGTTGTACTTAATTAGTACGTTCGTGATAGGATGTGATCGGAACACACCGTTTTGTCTTAATATGTTACGATGGAAATACACCATTTGAAAGGTATGAGGGAGTCATATAAAAGACTTCTAAAGACAACCGTTGAGACGGTTGGCAGAACATACGCTCAAAAATTCTCATTTTCTTGTTCCCTTTCCATCAAAAGAAAACGAAGGTATTCCATTTCTTCTTTAGGAGAATAATTTGCATTTACATCGTGGAAATCATATGTTTTTCTTTATGATTACATTCAGACCAACACGAGGTAATATTGTTCGCGATTCATCCGCAATTCAACGGTCGTTCTGGGATAAATTGTTGACTACACATCGGAAGCAGGTAAGTCGTTTTCCACCAACTTTCTTCCAACATTGGTATCAAAGCCAGATTGAGATTTCTACCTTGTTTTTTCATCAAATTTTCTTGTTTACCACTTGACATCAGAAACAAAGATTGAATTCTACATTGTTTGAATGTTCACTGTTCGGAATTGCAATCTAAATCGTCAAAAATGAACCAAAGCGAAGAACGGGTTCGGGGTTGCGTACACTCGTACCGTTTTGGCCATTTTTCGGAATTTTTTTTTTGGCCAAAATAGATTTTTAAACATACAGGATGAACATACTCGTCGAGATGAGTCCGACAATGGGTAGAGCGCCACCAGAGGACAACGGACGTGCCCACATGCAGGGCTAGAAGCCACTGTGCATGAGAGCCACGCACTTGACACGCTGGGCACGCCAGTGCGTGAGCGTCATGCACGTGTCAACAAAACGACGCGTGCTGACATCATCAAGACGTCATCCAACAATTGATAACCGCTGGATGAAGTCAGCGATGACGTCACTGCCGGCACAGTTGGCCTGCCGGTTGTCAATCGGCGACCCGACCCGAGATCCAACCGTACAGAGACCCGACCCGAGATCTGACCCGATCTGGCCATTGATCGGTCAACCGATTGGACCGGTGGACTGGTCGGGTAGTCAAACTAGTCAGACTGGTCACTGGTTGGACCGATTGGACCGGTTGGACCGACCAGGAGCCGTTTGGCTCGCTGGCACATGCATCACATGCATCGCGCACTCAGGCGGCGTGTATGGGCGCGTGTGAGCTCCAATTGGAGCGTGGTCGGTGGCTTTTGATTCGTATTGTTGAGCTCTACACTGTAGTTATTTATTTTGTATTTGTTGAGTTTTATAAATATATAAAATTGTGTACGAAACCCTAAGTACACGTATTTTTAGGATATAAATGCATAGTCTATTCATTTTTAACTTGTATTTTCTTATATTTTAGGAAATACAGTAGCTAGCCTATATGAAAATAATGTCATATATGTTATGTAGAGGTTGGTTTGATGGTAGCATGTATATAGTTTAATATACTTGCAATTTTCTAGTTCTAAAAAAATTCAAACAATAGTAGGAAATCCTTATTTTTCCGTTAGATGTTGAATTACGGTATTGATTGTAGTTGCAGCATGATTGTTTTTTGTACGTTGGTTCAAATTATGCTATGCTTTTGTGTTAATATAAAAATTTAGAAATTACATGAAGTCATGTAATTATTTTTTCTAGTGGGAGTTCGTAGGTTGGTAGAATTCGAAAGAATTCTCATCTAGAACTTAAAATTTGTGCAAATTAAACTTATTAATGATAATAGAACAATCGTACATAGGAGCTGATTGGGAATATAGTGAACTTTCGTTTCTATATCTTTTGTTGAATTATCATTAATTTAGTTTGTTTTTATTGCAAATTAAATATGTGTGTTACTCTGAAAAATGTGCTAGTATTGATTCTGCATCTATTATGTCAAAGTGCTATAACAAATTGATTATGGTTTCGGCATCCAAGACCATTGTAGCTGACCTCAATAAGGGTGAGAAGCTGAACGGTGACAATTATGATATTTTGCACCGAAAAGTTCAGTACATCCTTGAGGAGCAAGAGGTTTTGGAAACCCTCAACCACAAATAAATGAACATGAGCATGGAACTTTAGCTCAACACAATAAGATCTAAAAGCCTATCAAGTTTGGAAAAAGAAAAATAATATTTCTCACATCACGTTGCTGAACTGTATGTAAGATATCTGATGTGTGAGTTTGAAAGTTATGATAAAGTTCAAGCAATGTGGGTTGCCTTGAAAGATAAATTTGGAAGTACATCTGTCACTAAGTTGAGGAGACTCACTATCAAGTTTAACACATACCGAAAGTGCCCAAATGTAACAATGAGGTAGCATATTCGGGAGATGTCAAATATGATTCGTGAATTGAAATCGACAGGTCACTCCTTACTGATGAATAGCAAGTTCAGGCTATTATAAGGTCTCTTCTTGACAATTGGGTGCATATGAAAATCAATACGATGCATAATGAGAATATTGTCACTTTTGATGATATTATGTGTCATTTGGAATTAGAAAATGAGTGCCTAGATGCTATGAGATCCTCTACTCATGCTTATGTTGCTGAATTGAGGTTGCACAAAGTTTCAAGCTTCAAGCGCAAAAGGAATCATCAATTCAACAACAAATGGAAGAACACTAATCAAGCACCTAGGAAGGGCTAATAAGACCTCTAAATGGTGCACAGACAGTATGTTACGCAAAGCAGTGCGTTGTGTTGGTCGGGTGCCGGCAGTGAAGGTTGAACAGAATGATGGTTTACCCCTAAAAGCTGGAAGAGTCAGAGTAGAATTAAATTTACAACAACCTCTCATCCCAGGTCAGCTCATTCAATTGGATGGGAAGACAATATGGTTAGATTTTCGCTATGAGCGACTGTCTCACTACTGTTACTCTTGCGGGGTTATAGGTCATTATGCTACACACTGCACAACTTATCCTTTTGACATTGAAAAAACTAATGACAAGGACAATCTTTATTATGGAAATTGGCTACGTGCAGAGGTGCGTCAGTATAGTCCATTTTGGCATACCTTTTATGAAACCAAGCTGTCTACTGAGGAGGTATAGGAAGTCATCCTTGAAACTCCACACTCGCCATCCAATCTAATCCCTGCAAATCAATCGACTATCAATAATCCAAAGGAGGTCTTGGACATACTAGCTGAAGGTCAAATTATAACTATGGCAGCTCCACTCCAATGGAAGCCTCTCGCGCTAGAAACCGAGATCCCTGTTATAGAAAAATCCCTCGCCAAATTAAAACAAGCGGAAACAGGTTCATCAAAATCAAAGAAGCTGAAGCATACTCACTTGCATCCTAAAGCTGGACCCATGAAGAAAGCGAAGCGGTTTGGAAATTCTGATAGGTGTCTACAAATATCTAAGGGACTCAATGAAAACCAACTGCAGGAGACTCCAATTTTTGTTGCTGACGAATCTGATCGCTGGGCATTGGTGGCTGGCCCTAAACAGCCACCAAGAAACAAATAAAGCTTATTAGTTGGAATTGTCAGGGGTTGGGCAATCCCCTAACAGTTCGTGCCTTGAGGGCAATGGTGGCCCAGGAAAAACCAAATGCTCTTTTTTTAATGGAAACAAAAAATCAGTAAATGTTTCTTCAACGGATTCAGAAAAGGTTGAGGTTTTCAAAGAGTATGATTGTAAATCCCATCAGTTTTGCTGGCGATTTAGCCATTTTTTGGAATGAAGGGGTTGCTTTGACAGTAGAATGGCAGAACTTATCTTTACTGCATATGCTATGTACGGATAATTTGAATGGAGCTATTATGCACTTTACCTATTTATATGCACCAGCTGTTTTCCATCTTAGGCAGATCTTATGGGAGGACTTGTGACAAATCAGTCGGTCTAATATGTTACCTTGGGTGTGCATCAGTGATTTTAATGACATCCTCTACCCATGGGAGAAAATAAGCAAGAGACCAGCTGATAAATATCGTATGCAAACCTTTCGTCATATGGTTAATGACTGCTCTTTGATGGAGGTAGCGAGCAAAGGATGCTCTTTCACATGGACTAACAACCGGAGTGGCGATGAATGTGTCAAAGAAAAATTGGACAAGGTATTTTGTACAATGGATTGGCGTCTTACCTTTCCTGCTGCTGAAGCTTTTGCCTTGCCTCCACTTTGTTCAAATCACAGCCCTATTCTTCTAACTACTGCAGCTAAACCTGTCAAACGTAGGAAGACTTTTCATTTTGAATCGTTTTGGTTACAAGACCCAGGGTGTCGCATTACTGTTGCTGCTTCATGGCGTGGATCCCAGATCAGAGGTAAGACCTTACCTCAGAAATTAAAGGTTGTTTCCATGGCTCTCTCTAGCTAGAGTCGATCAAAATTTTCCCATGGTCATCAACACATCACTTTCCTTAAGGACCAGCTCCAACACCTGCTCAACCAGCCAGCTAATCAGTCTAATCAAGATGAGATTTCTCAAATAAAAGAGCAAATACAGAGATTATGACAACAAGAGGAACAATATTGGGCTATGCGTTCAAGGCTTAATTGGCTAAGATGGGGAGATAAGAATACCAAATTCTTCCATGCAACGACTGTGCATCGAAGGCAGCAAAATCGAATTAGCATGTTGCAAAATGAGCATCATCAGTGGGTATGCGATCCTAGTATGTTGAAGGACATCACAATTAGTTTTTTCCAGCAGTTGTATCGGTCTATGGGAAGTCGTGACTATTGGCCTGTTCTTGCACAATGTCCGTCTATGGTCACGGAGGAGATGAATGAGGACTTAATAAAGGAAATCACTCCAGAAGAAGTACAACTAGTTGCTTTTCAAATGGGAGCATCAAAAGCTCCGGGACCTGATGGTTTAAATAGACAATTCTATCAGTCCCACTGGGATATCTTAAAGGATGATATCTTCCTTTCTGTCAAAGAATTTTTTCGCACCGGAGTATTGAGGCCCGAATACAACAGAACATTACTATCTTTGATTCCCAAAACTCCTCATCCAGAAAGGTTAGATCAGTATAGACCTATTAGCCTTTGTAATTTCATATACAAGATCATTTCAAAGGTTTTAGCCAACAGATTAAAGCCATTTCTACCAAATCTGATTGCACAAGAACAATGTGCTTTTATTAGTGGATGCCAAATCCAGGATAATATGCTTATTGTTCAAGAAATTCTACATCAACTTAAGATTTGAAAGAGGAAGAAAAGGTTTCAGGCTATCCTAAAATTGGATATGCTTAAGGCGTATGATAGGGTTGAATGGGACTTCCTAAAAGACTACCTCACTCACCTTGGATTTCATGCAAAATGGGTATGCTGGATAATGCAGTGTATTACAACAGTTTCTCTTAGCGTGAAGTTCAATGGAGAACCTCTTCCCTATTTCTACTCAACTAGAGGCTTGAGACAAGGCGATCCCCTCTCGCCATACCTATTTATCCTGGTGGCAAACGTCTTATCAACTCTTATACTGAATGAAGTAGACATGGGCACTCTTCGAGGCATAACTTTAAACAGGTGGTGTCCAAATCTATCACATCTCTTCTTTGCGGATGATGCTATCTTTTTCTTAGATGGTAAATTACTGGAATGTCAAAATTTAGCCAATATTATTCACCAATATTGTCGAGTGACAGGACAAGAAGTTAATCGAAACAAATCGGGGATTTTCTTTAACAAAGCTTGTCCCCAGAGTCTCCAGGTTAATCTGGCCAGCGCACTACGTGTTCCAATATTGGCCAAAACTGGTAAATATCTTGGTCTTCCTTCAGCTGGGGTAATTCTAAAAGGGAGATGTTTTCATGGATCCTGGGAAAAGTACAATCTAAGCTGCAGGGTTGGAAAGAAAAGCTAATCTCAAAGGGAGGTAAGGAAATTCTTCTTAAATTGGTCATTCAAACAATCCCGCAATACACCATGTCCATATTTAAGATTCCTATATCTCTTTGTAAGTCTATTGAACAGCAAATTGCAAGGTTCTGGTGGCAGCAGAGTTGTAGTAAACCTGGGGTCCACTGGAAGAAATGGGATATTCTTAAGACTAGAAAGGACCATGGTGGAATGGGTTTCCGAGATCTTATTTCGTTCAATAAAGCTCTCCTAGGAAAATAGGCTTGGTGTTTAACTCAAGAACCTATTACCTTATGGGGCAGACTTTTTAAAGGCTTATATTTTCATTCTTCAGATTTCTTGAGGGCTGAAAAAGGATCTAGACCTTCATGGGGGTGGCATAGTCTATTAATTGGGCGGGATTCTATTTCAGATAATGTCCAATGGTCGGTTGGTAATGGTCAGAGGATCAACATTAGAGAGGACAAGTGGCTCTTTAGTGGTATTATAGGAGGTCTCCTAGAGGAGAGAAGCCACGAAAGTAGCATATTTTATTCTACCAACTCAGGATGCATGGAATGAACCCCTCCTTCGACAAAGCTTTAATCACCAGATTGTAAGTGAAATTCTATCTTTACCAATTCGACCTCCCTATATTACTGATATGATTATTTGGAAGGGTCAGCTTAATGGTCAATATACGATTAAGAGTGCCTATAATTACATCAAAGCTCACACTCCCAATGATAACTCTAATGTGCCCTCTTCATCCTACCAACCTCCTGGAAAATTATGGTCTTCTATTTGGCATTTACAGAACCCCCCGAAGCTCCGCATATTCATGTGGTCTCTTTGTCAAAATGCCCTGCCTACAAAAGACAAACCTTTTCCACCGGCATATCATCCCCGACCCCATTTGTCCTATGTGTATAGATCAAGTTCTCGAAACAACCAAACATATATTCCTCTTCTGCCCTAGGACAATATCTATATGGTCACATCCGCAGGTAAATTTAGCATCCAGAATGTCTACAGCTACTAGAATGGATAAATGCCTTGCAAATTTCATAGAGAACAGTAATGACTTACCTGTGCTGGAGATAGTCGCTTCTATTCTGTGGCATCTATAGAAGAGCAAGAACGACTTTGTTTTCCGCCAAAGAAGTATAACCAATGAACAGGTGGTGCAATTGGCTCTTGCCAACGTTAGATCAACTCGTCTCTGCAACCAGACGTCGGCGACCCTGGGGAGGACACAATCAGTTTCCAATCAGCTGTGGCATC
Organism: Eucalyptus pumila; assembly: GCA_016097595.1. Classification (NCBI taxonomy): domain Eukaryota; kingdom Viridiplantae; phylum Streptophyta; class Magnoliopsida; order Myrtales; family Myrtaceae; genus Eucalyptus; species Eucalyptus pumila. The sequence continues at coordinate 37,301,556 of CM027853.1, forward strand.
CACCAGTCTAGGAGTTCTTAAAATAAATATCGACGGAGCGTACCCGACCTCCCCACAGCAAGGGCACGATAGCCTGCGTGTGTCGCGATTCTACTGGTCGCCTGATCATCGGATTCTCAGAATCAATAATCGCTTCTTCAGCCCTAGAAACAGAGACTCAAGCGTTGGTTCTTACCTTAAAATTTCTGCTGCAGAAAGGACTGGATCAAGATCATTTGCTGCTAGAGTCCGATTGCTCAGTGATGGTGGATGCTGTGCTAAATCCTCTTTCGACCCCATGGCAACAGCAATCTTTGTTCACCGAAGCTAGGACACTCTTGCCCTCTTTTCCTTTTCTTCGCATACGGTATTGTAGATGGGCTGCGAATTTCATAGCTGATTGGGTTGCTAAGTCCCATGGGCTTTCTATGCTTCCCCTAAATTGGCCTGTTTCTCCCCCTTCCCATCTCTTAGATCTTTTGTACTCCAAAGCTTTGTCTAGTGGTTGTAATTCTGGCAGTTAATATATAATACCGTTGTTTTTAGACCAAAAAAAAAAAAAAAGGTAAGGCACTATGGGGCAGGATTCCTCGTGCGCAAATTAGTGTAATTAGTCATGCCAATTCACTAAGGAGAAAAGAAAGGAATATAATTTTGACATTCACTTTGCTTTCGTTCTACCTTAAAAACTTTTTGACGTGCTTCCTATACATCAAACTAACCTCAAGACTCCATGTGTTTCGTAGAAAAATGAATAATTTAAAAAATATTTCCCTAAAAATGATCATTTATATCGTTTGAAATAGTTAATCAAAGAAAATTATTTTTATTATTGATAATATTTATATCTAATTATTTTGTGAATAATGAAAATATTTTTTTCTAAGTGATCATTTCTATAAAAAAATCCAAACAATTTATTTTCCATTAAACAAACCCAAATTTTGCTCTATCTTCTTCGTTCATTTATTTGCTAGATATGCAAAAATAGGACAGCAATTCACTCTTCCTTTTTATCAGTTACTACTTTTCCTTGAATAATAATATAACGAAAAAGCTTATGACATGGTCTTATAAGTGAAGGCTTACTCTCTTGCAAAGCTATATTGTCGGAACCTTTTACTTGGGATTATAGTATGATTAGTAATTTTATTATACATATTGGCTTATCTTGAAACCTAGACACTTGAAAATATTACTACTTCACTCATTCACATAAGGGAAAAAGCCACGAAAAACTCTAAACTTTATATGAAGTAACAAATTTACCCCAAACTTTTTTTCGTGACATGAAAAATCCAAAACTTTGCTAACTGTGACACATTTACCCTAAACTTTTTTTCGTAACACAAAAAACTCTAAACTTATATCCACATGACATATTTACGGCATTTTTGTCTTTTATTTTTTTCTTCTTCTATCTTCCCTTTGCTGGCCATGCGGAGGGAAGCTGGATTTAAGTGAGGGCAACCCTTGGCTGAGTTAGGCGAGGGCCTCCCTTGCCAGATAGGGCACCCCTCGCCCGATGCTAGTGAGGGCGAGGGGTGCCAGATCTGGCAAAGATGGCCCTCGCGAGCTTCGAGCAAGGTCTATCCTTGCCAAATCTGGCCCAGGCAAAGGCCGCCCTCACCGAATCTGGTGAGGCAACACCTAGGCAAGCCCCATCGCCATGGCTGACGGAGGGAAGAGAGAAGAAGAAGAAAGGAAAAAAAAAAAAATAGAACAAATAAGACAAAAATGCCCTTGTGGGGTAAATATGTCACGGTTAGTAAAGTTTAGAGTTTTTAATGTCATAAATAAAAGTTTAAGATAAATTTGTCACTTTGAGTAAAATTTGAGGATATTGGTGAATATTTCTCTTATCTTCTTCTTTAAGATTGTTTTTTTTTTTTTTTTTTTTTTTTTTTTGACTTCTTAAGAAAATCTTGCATTTCTCCCAATTGTCATTTCGTTTAGAACAAAGTAATTAAAACATTTCAAAGCAACCAAACATTGAAATAGTTACGCATTTTTTTACTTTTATAATTTTAGATTTTCAATGGTACTCTTAAAATTAGCAAAAGGGTGGATAAGTAAGATTTCTTTGGAAAATAAAAATAAACGTGGCCGAATTGAATATATTGTAATATGTAATAAGTGAGATTCGTGCTTATTTTCTTGAAAACACGCAAAAGAAAAGGACAAATGAAGAAAAAGGGTCAGAGGGTGGGCAGAGGTTTTGCGAGCAGAGCCGTAAACCCCGCCGTCGCCGCCGAGGATGTTCCGATGGCGCCCCGATCGACGGTCCTCCGCCGCACTCCCGCCACGAAACGCGTTCTCCCTCTCTTCTTCCGCACCCGTCAAGGTCCTCTCTCTCTCTCTCTCTCTCTTCTCCGTCTCTGATCTTCGTCTCTCTGCGCAGTGGCTCCATGCGAGGTCTCAGCTCCTCCGCTTCGTGCCCCCTTCTCCACTCGCGTTGTCGGCGACGAGCCTGCCTCATCAGACCGCATTCCCGATCGCTCTGCGTTTCGTATTCCATCGAGCTTCGTCGCCGTCCAGCAGATTCACGTGGTTTTTTTTTTTTTTTTCGTTTGGTGGGATTCTAATCGTGCAGGTTCGAGATTTCATACGCTCGGCGTTGTACGACCCGAAGCATGGCTACTTCTCTCAGCGATCGGCCTCCGTCGGCATGATGGGGAGGAGCATCAAGTTCAATCAGCTCGAAGGTAAACTCTTTGCTCGCGGTCCTCGATTCTCGGTTGCTCTGGAGATCGTTCTGTTCCTCGTGCAATGCGTTGAGTGCAAGGCGGTTGAATAAGAAATTGCATTATGTATCCTTTCCGAAAATATGGTTATTGTTGGTTGGCTGGAAAGTGATGGTGTTGTCAAAAGCTTAGGTATTTATTGTTGGTTGGCTTAAATTTTGCCTTAACTATAAATATGAAGAGATCTAACCTCAACCTAAATCCTCGAGTCCTAATCAAAGGCATACAAATCCACACATGTCACAATTAATGCAACTAATAGCCATAATATTCACGCGTGATGGATACTAGCATCCACAACATTATCAAGCCTTCGAGACTCAAACAACAACCTTCAGGATATCCACATGCCTCTCAATTCATAACAAGGTCGATCATAGCATGCACGTGGACAAAAGCACACCCCAAGTGCCAAAACTTGGTATAGAGGGATACTTAAGTGTCAAAAGTTAGGAATATGACACTGAAGTGTTATTTTTTTTGAAAAATGGGATATTTGAATGTCACCTCTGGCGAACGCCGCTCGAAATCCTACGTGTCAATTTTTTGTTAATTTTGCTCAACTACGTAACTCGCCGGAGAACTGACATAACAAATAAATGCAAAAACGACGTCGTTTTGGCATGGATTTGAATTTTAATAAAAAAATTAATTAAACTAAATTATAAAAAATTAAAATTTAAAATTTTAAGAAAAAAGGGGAGAAGGAAGATAGTTGCAAGTGGCTAAGAGCTATGCCCTCGCCGCCGCCTCCCTATCATCGCCGAGAAGCGTCGACAACGGTGGGGGAAGGGCCTACCAAGGTTGCCAAGCCCTAGCCAAGGGCCAGCGAGCCCGGCCGACGGAAGGCGAGGGCTCGCGAGCCCTCACCCAGATCTCCATCTCTCTCTCTCTCTCTCTCTCTCTCTCTCTCTCTCTCTCTCTTAAATAAATTTAGTTTTAAATTTAATTTAGTTAATTTTTATATTAATTATTTATCCATGTCAGCAGTAAAACAACGTCATTTTTGCACTTGTCTAGCCACGTAAGAGTGCAAAATAACATCGTTTTGCATTTGCTTCGTTGAAAAATTGTCACGTAAGTATTTTAGCCAAATTTTCTCACCGTTGGCACTTAAATGATCCATTTTGTTCCAATTTTGGCACTTAACTATCACTTTCCTAACTTTTAGCACTTCAGTGTCCCTTCAAGCCAAATTTTGGCACTTCCGGTGTCCGATACTTCATGCACATGCCTTCTAAGTCATTAAAATAACATTTAAATCATGCACGGGTCTCATGCATATCATAAAAGTCCATGTCAAACATATGCAAGCCATAATATCACTTTCAGAGTATGCGTATAGCACTCAAATACTTCACACACATTTAGCATCTCGAGAATTACATAGCATCCTATACTACCACACTATCTCGAGTCTAATTATTAATCACACATAGCCGAAACCCCACGGCTCTTTTGGAAACCTCCGAGACATCGTCTCACTCCTACGAGCATGGCATCCGAAATCCATTGAGCATAGTTCTAATTATAACACATCCCGCGAACGACATCCTATTGGCATGGGGACATCTAGTTGACGTGGGAACATCATCTCATTCTCACTAACGAGGCATCCTATTGACTTGGAGGTATCATCATGAAATCCATCGGTGACGGTGTTCCTTGTATGATAACACGAATCAAGCATTCAAGTAATCAGTTTTATCTTTCTCATATTAGTCCAAGTATTAATGCCCCAAGGGTATGTCAAACAATGTGTAACTCATGACTTATTGTATATGCGACAATAAAATATGTTGAGATAATTGAGAAAAATGAAACTTGGGAGCTCATCAATCATCTTGAGGACAAAAAGATCATAGGCGTCAAGTGGGTCTACAAGACATAGCTTAATACACAAAACTAGAATCGTGGCTTGACCCTTGATGCTTGAGTGCTGGCTTAGGTCAAACCCGGATCGAATGATACGCTTTAATATTGCCAACCCAAGAGAATGATCTGGCCCGACGCACTTCAACGCACATCCAAGAATCAATGCCGTTCTAGATTCAGCAACTTGATGTGAATTCAAGCATTGACCATGACCTATGGATATCTATATATAAAGATCATTCATATAATACTCATACAACCATTCATGGCGTCCAAGTATGAAGATCAAGCATAAGTAGTAATAGTAAATGGTCCACAACATCAACCACGGCAAATTTAGCCTAAATGAATCATTTCTACAACTTACACCAAACTCAAGCAATCTCAACCTTCACATAATTGTTCCTTGTTCAATCTTGAACTATATAGTTCAAGCATATCATGAGAAAACCATACAAAATTAATAACATGAATTCCTCAACCTAGTAGAATCCTACGGCACTAAGGTGATCCTAAATCCAAGTCGCGTAATACAATAGCCTAGCTGATGTTTAGGAAAGCTAATTACTAACAATTGAGACGAGACGAGACGAGAAGTGTTTCATGGTGGCTCGAGGACGACGAGTGAACGGCAGCAACTCACAGCGATGGACAGCCAGCGATGGTAGCACGGGGCAACACGGGTAGTAGGTAGCTCAATGTGACTCATGGAGGAGCAACGATAACAGAGACGTCCAAGTAGGCAGCGGACGAGCAAAGGGGGCATGGGCGGTCAAATGGTGAAGGAAAGGAAGGAAAAAGGAAGAGAAAAAGAGATAGAGGAGAGGGATGGGGAGTCAACTGAATGAGGGAATGAGAGAGAGAAGGAGAAGGAGAAGAAGAAGAAGAAGAAGAAGAAGAAGAAGCTTGAAGGGAAAGCTTGTCTCTCAAGCATTAATTGCACCTTGAATTATTGTCCTCCCCATCATGATGACCCTAAACTTGGGGTTCAAGAAGCAATCTTGGCCATCCATTTAGTCATGTGCCTTACCCAAGATCAAGAGCTAGGATTGCTTCTTGAGACTTCAATTATTGACTAGACTCAAAGGGCAATTTGGTTCATTCCTCCTATCCTATCCAAAAGTGGCGCCTACCCTATGTCCATGGCCAAACAAAGTTTGACTCACCTCAATTTATATTTTAATAGGCTAAATTGACCTCATCTTTCGGTCCACTAAAGTATATATCATTAAATTAGCACATTTCCCAAATTAATGCACTACTAGGCTCATTAAAATCATTTTAATTGGAAAGGAATGACTTGATAAAATCTATCGTTGATACTCGCAATTAAACCAAGGATTATAGCTAAGTTTCAATTGAAAACGACTTTAACGTGACCTACGTGAATTTAGGTGGCATTAGCAGAATTCACGTGATCAGACTCGAACTAAGTTCGACACTTGTTTAGAGTTTTATGCATGACTTTTAGTTGAGCTTATTCGATCCACAAATGACCCCCGATTGTCATATAATTGAATATGATTGATCAGCCTACCTTGACTCATGGTCATTCGGGATTGGATTAAGGTTATTCGCAATCAATACATCGATCGTACGATGTCACTCGCGATCGTATATACTTGAGCTGACTCAATCTATATTGGTCCTTTGATTAAATTGTGATGGTATGTGGTCATCTACAGCGATTCTTGTGGTTGAGCTGTCCTTTTCATGGTCGATTGCTCTGGTTTATCGCAACCCTAATTCTGAATTGCGTGGCCCCTAATTAGCTAGTCAACTTGTGAACAATCCCTATGATTGAGTCATGACTTGTCTTCGTTACTAACATACCAATCCTTAGTCTATCCCTCGCAGTCTTAAATAGGGATTTGAATCGAGGAATCAGTTATCAAAGAAATGAGCCAAATTGGAATAATACAACCCAAATCCAATCAGTTCAACTCAGTCGAAGTCATCACTAACATCAGAAGTGGGATTAATTTAGTCCAATTACCTCATGGGTGATATGAATTTTATTTTGATTGAATTGCCTCATGAATTGGGGGTTTTCATTCAATTAATGTAATTTTTGCAATTTTTTTTCCCAATTGCCAATTTCAATTGAAACTAATTGACTTGAAAGGTATTCGATTGGTTTAATTAATTGGGCTTGAGACACTTCAATGCACGCAATTTGACCCTCATATGATTGCATGAGCAGAACCCCTAAAGGAAAATGAAGTTTCATCGTCAAATTGAATCTTAATTGATCAAATTGATCCCTAGCTTAGAATGGATTAAGTTGAATCACACCAATTAAACTAAGTTGGCTAGTTAAGTCGAGCAAATCAAATTGATTGATGTGAACTTGTCAAGATTGATATTTGATATGAGTTGCCTCTAAGAAAATGGACTCATTCGTGATTTAATTATGAAGAACTTATTGAAACCCCTAATTAGAGTCAAAATTGAGGACTTTTACTTTTTGCTTGGAATCTGAAAATTGGCTTGAAAATTGAACGTGGGACAACCTTGTAATCAAATGTTGTAAAGGACATTTTTCTACAAAATGACTAGAAATTAACTAATTTTGTTTTTGGTTGATTTTGAACCAAAATTCACAAATTGGGAAAAAGTTGGTTCTAATTTGCTTTTTGCAAAATTGATAATGCCAAAGTTAAATTAAGGTGAAAAAAAGGATGATTTGGAGATTTTGAAAATTTTCAATTTTTTGAACATAGTGTTGATCAAAAAGTCAACATTATAGTGATTTGTCACGAAAATATCAATTAAGGGATCAAATTTTGTTTCTTTTTTAAAAAATTGACAATGCGAAATTGAAATTAACACTATTTTTGGGCTTTTCATGCAAAAAATCAAAATTTGCATTGGTGCATGAAGGAAAAGAATACAATATAATTAATAAAATCAATTTAAAAAATATAATATCAAAAAAATTATTGACATTGGTGCATGGAGGAAAGAATTTCACTTACTGAATAGAAAAAAATATTTTCTAACTCTAACTCATTTTCAAGTTTCAAACAAACATCGAAAAAATATAATTATTTTCTTAGAAAATAACTTCTTAGAAAATATTTTCTAAAAAAATTATATTTTTTGCAAAACGGCTGGAACCTTAACATAATGACAATTTCAGGTAAATACAATCTTTAGCCTAAGTAGACCCCGTGGGCTTTCTTCAATCACGAGATTAGTATATCAACATGGATCCGATTTATCCAGTAATCAAAACAATAGTAGTCCTTGTCATTTTCTCCAATGCTAGGCGTTTTTCACGGGGAAACTTTGCCACGTTCAAGGTAAGGCACTATGCTGGTGCAAAAAAAAAAAAAAAAAGGTAGGGCACTATGGGGCGGGGATTCCTTGTGCGCAAATTGGTGTAATTAATTATATGCCAATTCACTAAGGAGAAAAGAAAGGAATATAATTCTAACATTCACTTTGCCTTCGTTCGACCTTAAAAACTTTTTGACATGCTTCCTATACATCAAACTAACCTCAAGACTCCGTGTGTTTCGTAGAAAAATGAATAATTTAAAAAATATTTTCCTAAAAATGATCACTTATAACGCTTGAAATAGTTAGTCAATGAAAATTATTTTCATTATCAACAATACTTATATCTAATTATTTCATGAATGATGAAAATGTTTTTTTTTCTAAGTGACAATTTCTAAAAAAAATATTTTTCAAATAATTTATTTTTCATTAAACAAATCCAAATTTTGCTTTATCTTCGTTTGTCTATTTGCTAGATATGCAAAAATAGGACAGCGATTCACTCTTTTTTTCTACTTTTCCTTGAATTATAGTACGATGAAAAAGCTTATGACATGGTCTTATAAGTGAAGGTTTACTCTCTTTAAAAGCTACATTTTTCGAAACCTTTTACTTGGATTATAGTATGATTAGTAATGTTATCATACAGTTTGGCTTATGTTGAAACCTAAACACTTGAAAATGATACTCCTTTCGCTCATACACATAACGTCATCTTCTTCTTTTCGAGTGTTTTTTTTTTTTTTTTGCTTCTTAAGAAAATCTTGCACTTCTCCCAATTGTAATTTCTTTTAGAACAATGTAATTAAAACATTTCAAAGCAACTAAACATTGAAGTAGTTACGCATCTTCTACTTTTATAATTTTAGATTTTCAATGGTACTCTTAAAATTAGCAAAAAGGTGGATAAGTAAGATTTTTTTTGGAAAATAAAAATAAACATATGCCCGAATTGAATATTTTGTAATAAGTGAGATTCGTGCTTATTTTCTTAAAACCACGCAAAAGAAAAGGACAAAATGAAGAAAAGGGCCAGAGGGTGGGCAGAGGTTTTGCGAGCAGAGCCGTAAACCCCGTCGCCGCCGAGGATGTTCCGATGGCGCCCCCGATCGACGGTGCTCCACCGCACTCCCGCCGCGAAACGCCTCCTCCCTCTCTCCTTCGGCACCCGTCAAGGTCTTCCTCCCTCTCTCTCTCTCTCTCTCTCTCTCTCTCTCTCTCTTCTCCGTCTCTGATCTTCGTCTCTCTGCGCAGTGGCTCCATGCGAGGTCTCAGCTCCTCCGCTTCGTGCCCCCTTCTCCACTCGCGTCGTCGGTGACGAGCCCGTCCTCGTGAGACCGCATTCCCGATCGCTCTGCGTTTCGTATTCCGTCGAACTTCGTCGCCGTCCGGCGGATTCACGTGGTTTTTTTTTTCGTTTGGTGGGATTCTAATCGTGCAGGTTCGAGATTTCATACGCTCGGCGTTGTACGACCCGAAGCATGGCTACTTCTCTCAGCGGTCGGCCTCCGTCGGCGTGCTGGGGAGGAGCATCAAGTTCAATCAGCTCGAAGGTAAACTCTTTGCTCGCGGTCCTCGATTCTCGGTTGCTCTGGAGATCGTTCTGTTCGAGAAAATATGGTTATTGTTGGATGGCTGGAAAGTGATGGTGTTGTCAAAAGCTCAGGTGTTTATTGATTAGAGCTTTCTCATGGTTAAGTTACTAGTTATTTTTTGTGGAGGCAAGTGGCAGAACGAACTGAGGATGATGTATGAGCACTTCACTGCTTGAGTCAAGATGGATTTTAACTTTGTTATATAGGGCAGCCTTTCAAGTCAAACCTAATTATCCAAGACCTACTTGCTCAAATGATGGAGAACGTATATAAGCTTTGGAATGTTATATTTGGGCCGTAGATTCAAGCCTGTCTTACCACAGGCTTTCAATGGTATTGTTATCAATCCTTCTGATCACGTGCATGTATTTCTCCGTAGGGGCATATGAAGTTAAATCACAAACTGGTCTTCGGAGATCAGTTACATTGACCAGAGTATTGGTCATGCTGTTTTGTTTACCCTATGATAATTAGATAGATGAAGCTGTGTCTCTTGATGGTGGTGGGATAGTTTGATTTACTACTCTTTCTTTTGGCCGGTTAAAAAAAAAAAAAAAAACAAATGCATGGCTTTTCAACTGTCTTTTTTAAACTACTCGATTTACTTCCTTAATAACTTCAGTCATTATGCTATTCCTCGCAATGGTTAGAAGATCAACATAGTAATATCGAGAAGGAAGCAAAATATGATAAATATGGGTACTGTCTTTCTGTTCATATACTGACATATTCTAATTCTAGGCAGGAAGGATTACATGGAGCATTTGGATCAAATCTACAGGCAAAGTGATATTTCGTGGTTTACTCCTGTCGAGCTTTTCAAGGTATATTAAGTAAAACTTGTGTTGACATATTCACGATGCTCTATGAATTTTTTCTAGGGTAAGGGTTGTGTGCCTAGTGTTTGGAGGGTGAGGCTGGGTGATAATTCACACACAAGTATGCAAAGAAAAATTTCTAGCATGCACTAGATTCATGTGAGCTAAGTACATCTCACCAATTGAATTTGATGGGTCACACGTGGTGCCCCATGATCTAATGGTTATAGTAGGCTGGGCTTGGGTGAATGTGGTATTTACATGATCATGTGAGGTATAAGTAAGTTTGGACATTTTTGATTTGGTCTTAGTGTCTGACTGCTTTTAATCTCAGTGGCCGACGTCATAGAAGCTTAGTTTTCGAGTGGTAATTTGGATGGGCTGAGCAACTCCACTCTTCCTAGGCAGTAGTAGATGGATATCCTAGTGGTATGAAGGCAAAACCAATCTTAATGGCGTAAGTATGTCAAAGCAATAGATAGAGGCTTCAAGGGATATCTATCGAGCATTGATGCAAGGGCATTAGGTAGGATAGTTGTGCATAGAATAGGCACTGCAAGTGATGTTGAAAAGCTGTCATTCACATAGGGAACTCATACCTCTTGAGTTCCAAGGTACCCCTTTGAGTTGTGCTATTTTGCTTGAGAACTACAATGTGAGAATTGCCAATCGAATCACTGTTATCAAATAATTGATGCTGACTTCACACTTCACATAATATCATATGGCTGTTACTAATGGTCATCATTGTGTTTGTATGGAATCCATTATTGAAGTGAAGTGCATAATTTATATAAGATTCTCTTTTTATAGGTTTTTAAAAACCTCTAGGGGGATCTATCTGGTTTATTGATGATTTAGGACTAGTTATCATGCTGATAAACATGTTTTTTGTAGTTTCTTCACGTCATGGTATGCCATGCTCATTCACATCAGATCTGGAGCTCTTCTCTAGATCTCTTTTGGGTTATCTTCTTTGCCAGTGGATTTTGCAAATTGATTAGATTATGTTCTCTCTTCTTGTAGCCGTGGTATGCCCATGGCATCGCTGAAGCCATAATGCGCACTGCTAACCTTTCAGTTCCTTTGAAAGTAAGTTTATTTGTACATATTTGTCTTTCTTCTTGTTGCTAGATGCTAGAAGTTTAACTGTTTACGAAACATCGCAGGCCATTTTTGTACTTAAGTGTCGAATTTACAGGCTTCATGGCATTTCATTTTCCATGGGAAATGTTGTATTTTGTATCCTTATCTTTTCTGCCTAGAATAGCAATGACATTAATGATTATTGTCATTGAGTTTGTGAACCAAGACATACAGCCTTAAGAGTTAAGGTCCTAATTTACACAACAATGGTCATGAAAAAGTAGTTTAGAGTCCTGCTTTCTTCTATAATTACAAGCACAAAGAAGGGTTTGAATTGGTCATAGCTTTCCTTACTTTCCTCACTTGCTTAAAGAGTTTTCTTTCTTGCTGAACTGGAACTAGCACTGCAGCTTGACTGTTCAACCTTCCAGATTTGAGGCAATTTTGCTTGCATTTTGAGGTTTTGCAACTTGATGATGACCTGAATGTGCAATAAATACTTCTGAGTTGCCTATTCTGGGATTACCCAATGAAGCAGTTTACTTACTCCTACTGCTGCTTATGAATGCTTATCATTTACTAAAAGGATGAAATTAGTGCAGTTTAGCTACTGCTGGCAGAGTGGAGACTCTCTCTATCTCTCCCCAGGTGCATCTTCCATGCAAGTGTGCATCTGTCACAAACTTGAAGAGCATCGTTCACCTGAGCAGTGTTTTCCTTGGACAGTACTATAAACAAGTAGGATAGTTTTAGCAAGAGCTTTCACATAGCTATTGTCCCAGAAGGGGACAGGCACTTGCTAACTCAGTGATCCGATGCTGGTTTTCAGCCACTAGCACTTCTGTTACATTACACCTGGGTGGATGAAACTTCTGTTGATGGCCTGACATGGATGAAATTGTTTTTTTTTTTCTTTTCTTTTGTTTCCTCTATGTTGATGTGACTTTGGAAATCGTCTGAAAGTTTCATTGCAATGTCCTGCCTGATTTTGAACCAAAGTTAAGTCGCTGTGGTTTTCAACATATTAGTATTGAATATCTTTTGGTCTATTGCTATAGGATGACACGGTACCTCTCCTTAATTGTCAGACTTTAGATCTACTTGCTTACTTCTTTAATATAAGAAAGTGATGTGCACTTTGTGATATTCTCAGATATATGAAATTGGAGGTGGATCAGGAACTTGTGCGAAGGGCATCATGGATTACATGAAATTAAATGCACCAGAAAGAGTTTACAACAGTATGACTTATATGTATGTGCAACAACCATTCTTTTTATTCTTGAAATCGTGTATAATGGGCTGCACTGAAAGAGTATATTTTGTGTGTATCTTGTAAATGCTTTTGCATTCAGACACATACTATAGGTACACTCTTGTGTTCATATCTTGCGTATGATTGTCTGTACTTTACAAGTTTGAGATGAACTCTGTGTGTGTGAGAATGATGACTCTGGATGTAATTTCCTCTTGCAATCATCACTTGCTCTACAGTTCAAGGTCATGCACGCAGAAATGTTTTCTTCTGCTTGTACCATAACTCATCATCAACCATTTCCAAAGATGAAAAGCGTGGAGATTTTAGTATCAATTAATAGTTGGAAAGATAACTTTAATTTCACAAGCCCCTATAATCTAGTGGATGGTTGACTATGGATGAAAGGTACTATATCAGGACAAAGAATCACACAAACCTTTGGTGGCATGAATCCTATTAAATAAAGATAGGATAAAATGCTCTTCACACTCTTGAAGTCCATCGTGTTTTCAAGCAAGCATTTACTATATGCAATAGTTCCACTAGGCTTCCAAATGCTGTTCAACCATCAAATACAATTGTTTTTTCTGCAAGTAGTAATTGAAGAAGTTGGTTCAGTGAGGTAGGCTAGCTTTGAAACGTGTTCCTATGGGTATGGTCAGTCTGTGCTTTAAGTTGCTTTATGTGCATGGAGACATTTACGACTAGAATTGAGCGTCCTTCTTTCGAATATTCTTTTGCATCTGGAATTAATAAAACAAGTATGGCACTTTGTACATCTTTTGCAGCTCTGTGGAAATTAGTCCCTCCCTGGCAAAGATACAGAGGGAAACTGTTGGACAAGTCCTCAGCCACTCTTCAAAATTTAGGGTGGAATGCCGTGATGCCACAGACCGAAGTGGATGGGGTAAAGTAGGAAGCTTTTTTCTTTTGATTGATCTTTACTTCTTTAATGAGAGTCAGCTATTGTTCTACTTGAAACATTTTACGTAAATCTGAGTGGTAAAGGAATCAAAATTGAAAATAAAGCCTTCTCATGCCATCTTCCAAATCACATTGATTAGAGCATAACATTACTATCTTTAGATAATATTTTGTGTTGATGCTGCTGAAATTGGTTGCTCATCCCGGGAATAGTGTTTAAATAATTATGATCAGAGAGATTAGAATGACGGTATTTCTAGGTTTGCTGTGAGGGATTTAGAATAGCATAAAGATATCATTCTACGTCAGTTTACTGAGAGTAAATTTGTAGATCATATGTGCTTTGATAGGGGTTCGTCCAGATTGGTGTATAATAAAACTTCTGTGCAATCTCAAATCATCAGGGACAAGACATTTTCTTGGCTTCCTAATTTTAAAATGAGATCCTTATGGAACTTATATTCAGTTTCCAACTTATTGATCTTCGCTTTTTTATCTCAATGTACTAGAGAACTATTTTGTTTCTCTGGTGAAGGCACATAATCTTTTCCTATTGTGCTTTCTGGTGCATCCGAAGTGTGTTTTCTGACTAGATCAAATTTTGCAACAGAGTGTTATATTCTTCTCAGATCTGTTTGTTTCTTCTCCTGAATTTTGGATTTGGATGATATATAGTGTGCCAATGTTGGCTATCCTGGCTTATAGTGCTTGTCAGCTTATGTGCTTCCTATTATGTTAAACTAAGCTTCTGTCCCCAAGTCTATGTGTCTCTATATATTCAAATGAGATGCATCAATCATTTCTTGATGATTTTCCAATTTCATATGCCTTTGTCACAGGGGACCGTCAAGAACAACCTTGTTGGGTTATTATGCTTGAGGTATGCTTGACTTCTTGGAGGTATCTCTCTCCTCTTTTGCTCAAGTCATGAGATTCTTCTTCTTAAGAATGGTAATTTCCAATATTTGTTTGTTCCCTTCTTTATTGCAATCTGGCTGCAAGCAACTACCTCTTTTCTTTTTGCCCCCTCTTCACTTTGCAAAGTCTATATAGCTTCTTCAATTGAATTATTTCACCTGCATTTGCTCTATCTTTTGCTAATTTCCAGTAGTTACATCCTTGGTCTTTGTTGAGTAATCACCTAAGCAAAAGTTGGTTCCTTTTCTTTTGCAGGTCCTTGATAATCTTCCACATGATCTTATCTATGCAGAAAATCAAATTTCTCCATGGATGGAAGTGTGGGTCAATAAACAAAATGACAGGTTGGAGTATTGCAAGTAGCATGCTAGCTATGTGTTTTTGCTATTTTGAAGACTTAATTTTACAACGTGGGTGTAATGAGGTTCATTAAATAGATTGGCCAACTGCTGGAGCAGTTCTATTATTGGGGAAAAAAAAGTAATAGTTCTGCAAAACTCTGTTTTTGACTCAGTTTCACATTTTATTAGGCCAAACTAAGTTCCACAGTTTAAATAATGTCATGTTTATCTGTCAGATAGTTGGTTGTTCTTTTTATCAGTTTAGGCTGAAATCTATTTGGTACTGAGATTGGAATTGTCTACCGTAAGTGAAAGAACAGATAATATGGTTTCATAGTTCTCTCTGGGTCAAGTTGGGTCCACCTACTTACTTTCTTGTAGTAATTGCTTTTTAATAATATTCCCTTTTTATCCCCTTTTTGTTTGGGCTACAAAATCCTTGGATTTAATCAGCTCCTAGATTCCCACTTTGTGCGTATTGGAGATGAGACTCAAGTTCTGCGAACAAATTAATGCAGGGAAACCCTATCTGAATTGTATAAGCCATTGGAGGATCTTCTGATCAAGAATTGTCTTGAGGTCGTGAATTCAGCAAAAAAACCAGCTTCTCCTAGTGGTGTAAGATTAATGGCAGATACTTTGTGGTCCAAAATCCTTCCCAGACCCCGGAGATGTTGGCTGCCAACGGGCTGCTTGGTAGGAAACCATAACTGCATACTTTCTGCTGTTTACTTCATTCTACTTCTAGTCTGCTAGCTTGGAGACAAACCCAGTAGGCAATGACACTGCCTTTGCGAATATGCAGAAACTACTTGAGGTGGTACACGATGCTCTACCAAAGATGTCTTTGATAGCTTCAGATTTTAGTTACTTACCTGATGTAAGGATACCTGGTGAAAGAGCTCCTCTTGTATCAACAAAGGTACATCCAATCTCTGTATTGTGTGCGATGCTGCTCATGCTTTTCTATTCTATTTCAAGCTATCTGTGGACTGTCTAAGTGCTTCGAACTTTGAATTGAACTGTATCTACATGCCATGCATCTATTATGAGACGAGTTGCAAGTGACAATTCTTATTTCTCGCAGACATTATATTCACATGCTGCCTTAGTTGATTCTCGTGTTGCATGCTTTGACCGTGGTGCCTCCTCATATAATTTGTCCATGAACTAGACTAATGATGTTCGCATAGGCTTCCACATCAGTATGTCTTATAATGCAACTGGTTTCTTTGAGTTCTGCAAAAGATGCAGTACATTGGGAAAAAAGAGCTAATAATGGGACTGTAAGAAGAAATGCTATGGTAGGTCAAAAAAAAATTGACAGATGTTATAAACTTATGCAGGACTGCAATAAGATAAATTTACTGAGGATATTGAAATGAAATTCTAAACTGAAGTGTTGTGAAGATGGTTATACGGATCTCAATCCAATTTACAGCATAGCAGACTGCAGACTGTGTTTTGGATCCATGTGGTCTGTCCTCTGATGCAGTAATTGGCAGCCACTAATTTGTATTGCTATTTTCATATAGTTTTCTTAAGTTCTGGAGTGGTTGTTTAAACTTTCTATTAACAGCATGGAATAAACAGTTCGACCATTTTTGGCTTTTGTTCTGCAGAAGGATGGGAGGAGCTCAGATTATAATAGCTATTTGGATGCAAAGGTTTGTAATTCATAGAATCACTTTAAATGGTCCCAGCAGTCTGTCACCATGGAATGCTTCTTGACATCATATTAACTGATTGCTGTAACTTAATGAACGTAGTCCTGCTTTAAGAAGCCTTATGAGTGACTTCTTTTGGGGGCCAAAGCCTATTGGGTAAATTTAGTAATGGAGGTTATTCAGGAATGTGCATTTTAGTGTTGGAAATTTTGCCAAATGTTTGTTTGTGTTCTTTTAGTTTCATTATTCAGAAATCTACCTAGTATGCCAACCTTGAGTATTTGGTTGTGTATGCATGAGCTATACTCGAATGTCTCTTAATCTGTTTGGCCATAGCTGTGATAACAACAACTCCAAGCAATCAATATTTTGAAATGCTTATTCCATCTGTACAGTAATGATTTGGAGCACCAGAATCAGCAATCACAACGTTTCAATATCTGAATAGTTGTTAAACTTTCACATGATGCTGTAATCTTAGATCTAGGCATAATTAAAGGTATAATTTTTTAAATTTAGTATCATGCACCTTTTGGCTATGCATAAAGTATATTTTAATGTGCTAGTGCTAACATTAGTCAAGCATCAGTTCAGTTAATATCCTGAAGTTGATCCATGCTCCTTGGGCTACAATTCCTTGTCATTTTACTCTGAAGACAATTTTTCTTGTGAGAGGTTTCCTCAATCAATCAGACTAGAATCTATTCATTCTAGAATATAGAAATTCTAATTGTTAGAACAGTAATTTATAAATATCAACTAAAAAATGTTTTTTAACTAGTGTATTATAAATTAATTTTGACATAGAACCAAATTGTCTAGTAAAATGAGGATAAGGAATAGTCAGGATAGCTCAGCTGGTAGACCAAAGGACTGAAAATTCTTGTATTACGAGTCTTATTGGTGTCCAAGGCTAATGATTCTATCATTCTACTGTTAATGCAGTGCTGCATTTCTCATGCAGGGTGATGCTGATATATTCTTCCCTACTGACTTTTGGCTTTTGGAACGGATTGACCATTTTTGTTCAGGGTCGCTGAAACTTCATGAAGATGCATCCTCCTCTAAACGAGGAAAAAAGAGGAGAACAATTACAGTGAGACTGCTTTTTCATGCTACTTTATCTTGTTTAGCAATGCTGCTTCTACTGGAAGAAATTGTTTTATGTGAGTAAAAGTAGAACTTCATTGTGTAGGATATCAATTGCACAATAATTTCACTCATTTGAATAGTTTACTGTGTTCATATGCTAAATCCAGCAACATGCTCTAGGTACCTTTAGTGAGTGAAAGAACTTGCACATAGGGACACTGCATTATCCAAGCAGTGAAGGGTGGGGACTAAACCGCTCCATATTTATCGGTGCTACAGTGACCTTAGACGAAATCACTTTTGACTGCGAGGTGGTTGCCATCTTCAAGGACGATGGTTACCACCTCAAAAGTGGTCACATGGCCTGGAGGGGGTCACAGAGTTCATAAGGCCATAGCTCTCTTTCTAGCCGCAGCTTTTTTCTTTGTCAAATTACCATTATTTATTATAGCATGTTATATTTGATCTTGTCTTGTCCAACATGCACCGTTTTAAAATTTGATAAGTACAGGATATATAAGCAATGCTATCCTATTCTATCCTATCTATTCAAGTAGTCTTGGTGACCAAAGGCATGCTATACTCTGTTGGATTTCTTTGATTCTGTCTTTTGGCCTTAGTTGCTGAAATGAATTTGCATTATTGCTGTCACAATCATGATTTGCCTATGTGACCTTTTCTGTTGCAGCTCGATACTTCTTCATTCATGGAGGAATTTGGCTTACCTTCAAGGACACGAACCAAGGATGGATACAACCCTCTTTTAGATGACTTTAAGAACACAAAATTTTATCTTAGCGTTCCTACTCACAACGTTAAGTGAGGAATCTCGCATGCTCAAGTTTCAGAGAGCACTGCCACCTTGATGGAGGAGAAGATTGATTCAGGTTTCCTCGAGGAAATACAGCATCCTTCAAAGCAGATAAAAGTTATCTCAATCTGGAGTTCCGGAGCATTAGCCGATACATGTTTTGCGTCACATCTCACATGCAGAACAGTGCTGCGCGGTCCATTAAATGTCAGCTGCTATTTCTTAACTTATTTATCTGTTTCATTGGTAAGGATGTTGAGGATGGTTGGGGGTCGATGCTGTGCTATTTATATTGATCCTCGAAGATACAACTGTCCTCAATTCTCAATAGATCATACCTGCTACTTTATTTTTCAATTCTTCAAGCTACTGTCAATCTTCACTGGTTCGGGTCGATATTGTATGACATTGGTTTTTCAAGTCAATAAGGCTCGGTTCCATGACATTCCCCTTTGGTATACCGTTTTCATAGTTGCAGAACGAATTCTTTGACTCAGCAAAAGACAAACAGACACGAAGAGACTTCGGCACAGGTACAATCTTTATAAAAATAGAATTACATGCGCCAAAAGATGGATACAACCACACCAACTTCTGAACCACTCATGTCTAGTTTTGTGCCAATAATTGAAATCGAGTAATTCACTCATTTCCGCAACAGAAGAGGCAAAAATAATTGAGCATAAGGTAATCTGAATCTATGTAACGATGTCATGGAGCCCTAAAGAAGGAAATAATAAATAGAAATAAGTAATAAGTAATGGTATTAGAAGGGTTGACCGCCTAGCCAACCTTCGGAGTCAATGAAACTTGTGCTGATCAATTGGTCGACCACCGCCGGATTCAACTTCTTCTCCCAGCCCACCCGCCGAGAAGTATCTGACCCAGGTCCATAGCATCCATATTCTGAAAATGTCAATCGGGACCTGATCCAATTTAATCAAAGAGAGGAAAGAAAAAAAGCGACCTTCAATAATTCCATTAGAGGATGCAAAACTAGCTGGTTAGCTGCGGACAAGCAAACTTCTAAACTCATGTCAACAGCAAAGGTCTCACTGAACTCTAGGAAAAAAAATAGCACAAGTAATATTGAGTAAAATAGAAACCCAAAAAATGGACTCACTTGGGCTCCATTATGTCCACAGATCCAATTAAAAATTCGCCAATTTTGTCAGACCATTATCAGTCTTGGCACATTTGTATTGGGTCATAAAGAGATATATTTTTACAAGAGAATCTGAAATATTATTCGAGTTCATAAGAATTATGAAAAATTAATATGCAAACCTATGTGTCAATATCGATATATACTGAGAAAGATCAAAGCACTTAAGGATCATGCTCAAATTTTCAAGACGAATTAGCTGAAAGGGCATAGTGGATAGAGGGACACACTCTTGTCCGGCGAAATTCCCGGCTTCCCAGCCTCGAGGATGCACGATGTCAGTGAAATTGGAGCGGTAGAAGACAACTCTCGCGTAGGCCCTCCACGGCCTTCCTAACAAGGCCGACCCGGAGCCGAACACGTTGCACTCCTTGAACACGAACCCGTTTGTATAGTGTGGGTTGCTTCTTCCTTGCGCTGTGATGAACCCTGAAACTCCTGGCCCTAGGGCTCTTCCAAGTACTGATATTGCACAGTTCTACAAAACAAAACAAAAGAAATGGAAAAAGGGCGATAAAAACATTTTGAGTTTAGAAAGATTGTGAAATAAAAAGTTGTACTTAATTCCACATTTCCACTACTTACGTATATTGAAAGGTCTAAGGCGTTCTCGACTAAAACAAAAGTCAAATTATGAAAGCAGCAAAGTTGAAAATGTTAGAAAGATTAAAAATAAAAATCACCCTAAACATAAATTCATTCAAGATAATGCGGACGTTTGGAAAACTCAAATGTGCTAGGAGTCAATGAATTCAAGCTCGATTTCGAAAATATATGAGGTCCGAGTTTCCTTCACATGTCAACATTTTTAAAGTTATTTCTGCTAGACTAACGTATCTATTGGGGGAACCGATAAATACTTCTGCTACTGAAAAGGGTCATGTTAAGGATCGCTTAGGTGCTCTTGCTCCACTTGGGACAATTGCAAAAAAAAATCTGAAACCTATTACATTTGTGTCAATCTAGTGTTAAATGTTTTAAATGTGCTAATTTAGTCTTAAATATATTACTTGTTGCTAATTAAATTTATTTAGCTAATTTTAGTCGGAAATTACTAACATTAATATTGGTCATCTTATGTGGTATGATTGATGCTGAGATTAATATTTTTTAATAATATTTGAATAGTTTTTTTGAAGTTTTTGTAATTTTTTTGGTTTGTTTTTCTTTGTCTTCTCTTTAACGTTTTTATTTTGGGAGCAAAGGGCCAACCAGGATTACCAATCAACCCTCACCAAACTGAAGAAAAAAAAACCCTCACCAACTCTAAACAAGGGAGCATAGCCTTCCACAACCATTGGATGAGGGCTTGCGGGCCCTCACTATGGTCAATGAGGGCATCGGGTGAGAGTCGTTGTGCCCTTGTCAACCAAAGCAAGAGCATGCAGCCCCTCATCCAGTGCCTACGAGGGTCATTGGTCCTAGCTTGTCGTTGATGATCGCCCTCAACCCAAGAAAAATAAAAGGAAAGAGTAGAAAAGAAGAAAAGGAAAAAAAAAGTGCAAAAATCTATGTTAGCTCAAGCCATGTCACATAGGACAGACAGCATTCACTTTAATGATTTCCGGTTAAAATTGATCGGATCGATTCAATTGGCATAACATGAAAATCTTTAGGCCTAATTTAGCACAATTAAAAGATTTAGGATTGAATTGGTCCAAATGTAATATGTCTAGAACCTTTTTTGGTAATTTTACTCGTTCAAGTTAAGTGATCCTTTTAAGTGTGTTCAAATCTAAACTCCATTCGTTTCACGAAAAACAATTAATTCAGAAAAAAAAAATCTATCCTAAAAATCATCATTTATATTGCTTACAAAAAAGAATGGATGAAGAATATTTTCTTAGTCCTCGAAAATGTTTAGACAAAAATTATTATTGATAAGAAAAATATTTTTCATTAACTAATTATTTTAAACGATACAAACGATTAATTTTAGAAAAATCTTTTTCAAATCATTCATTTTTTATGAAACAATCCCACCATGACTGAAGTTTTATAAGGTTTGACGTTGAATTGGTAGCATGCGAAAACCAAAGGATAAGAAAAACATAGAGAGACCAATTTCTTAACCATAACGTTGATGATGATGATGATGATGATGATGATGATTGCAATATAAAAAATGAATACATGTCTGCATCTACATATAGGGGTTTTCATAGCATAGACACCTAACTCTCTTGGTCGACATTAGACCCTGAAGATCTCATAATCCAAAACTTTGATTGCTTTACACACCAAATAATCTTGGCTGAATTTTACTGAAGGTGAGTTTATTTCATCAACAACTTGAAAGCAAAAAATATTTTCACAAAAAATAATTACTTGTATTGCTTATAAAAATGAATGAATGCAAAATATTTACATCATTAACAAAAATAGTTAGGCATAAACTATCATTGGCAATAAAAATATTTTTCATTAACTAATTTTTCTAAGCAGTATAACCAATTATTTTCTTTTTTGGAAATAAATGCACCCTTAAGGTTGATATAAATAAGGTTGTTTGTAAGATAAAAGTCAAATTTACCTCGTAAATGGACTGCCCACTACCGAAGATGAAGTCGACGGCTCCTTGGACGGTGCAACGCTTGAAATAATGCCGTCCTTGATCGTCCCATAGTGTATCTTGCAGACCATAGAAACCACATCTATAGAACATATTCTTGTCCCCAGAAATCCTAGCTGCAACTGCTGGGACCCTAGGGTTTTTCTTATTCATCGGGTTATTGTACAAATTCTGTAGCCAAAAAAAAAAAAAAATGCAAGAAAGGAAAGCATTAGAAAGCACATTTACATAAATTCTTCTGTTTCCCATATATATAAATTCACCTGTTCAACACATCGCAACGTTGTTGAACTTGACTAGTTCGTGGGATTACGTCTTACCCTGAAACTGATGCTCTTGGCAACGATGTTGTCAGCCAAGGAAGTGAATGTCGGGCTGTGCCCGATGGTGGTGCCGTGGTCGTCCCACACGACCTGGGTCGTCCTCTTCGCTTGTCCTTTGAGTATGATGTACGGTTTGTCCTTCGGTATTCTCACCTTCTCCCTGCATTTTCACATCAGCCACTCTACTCAACCCATGCACAAGTTTGATATACCTCTGTAAAGTTTCCATATTTCTTTTCATTAGGATGAATACACATACATTAGATGTGACAAATTCTTTCAAAGATAAACTCTGAAAGTTTGATTAATGAGGAAATTAATGAGTGTATTAAATACGACAAATATGGTTAAGAGAAAAGTCATGTCCATGATACAATACAGAGACTATTGGTTCTCCAATTTTCAACGCCTGCTTAATTAAGATATAAAATTATTCAGTACTGCTTGAACATTGACAAGCCCCTTGAATATTCCAATTTCGATGTGAAAAAAAACTAGAGAGGGAAAAAAAAATCGGTAAAAGAGTACCTGTAAATCCCTTTCTTGATGTAGATGCAAACCCAGTTAATGTTATTCGAAGGAACGGAGTTGATGGCAGACTGTATGGTGGTGAAGTTGCTGAGCCGTCTGGATGAGTCGACGAAGATCGTCCGGTAAGGCACTGCGTTTGCGCCAACCCGCCGAAGCCAATCACTATCGTCCGTGAGTCCCTCGGTGGATTTTGGAAAGTAAAGAAGAAGAATCCATGAGCAAAGGTTATAGAGAAGAAGCAATTTGATCAATCTAGAAGAAGCCATGGAAATGCAATTGGAGGAGATGAGACAAAGAAGGAATCACTGACAAGGGAGGTTAACTGTATATGCTGAATGAAGCTTTTGGGATCATATATAAAGGTGAGGATTGTTAGCGGAAGTTTGGCTGATCAAAGCTTGACCCTTGAGTTATCCAACTATCTAATCTGCCCAAATTCTAGTGTGTCTGTGATGGTATAAACCCTCATATAATAATCACAATCTGGTGAATAATGTCAACTATACATGTGGACAAAGTATATGTTGGTTTCACACAGGGTCTTTTTGTGTGGGAAAATCACTGACCAGAAGGAGTTGGCATTTATGAGCATATTAAATGAAATTGAAGGCTAATTAGTTAGTAAGGAAAACAAAAGCTCTAATGTGATTTATTTGAAAGCATAAGCATGGTAAATTCATGGACAACCCTAAATCATTGAAAATGAACCGACCAGTACTAAAATGTACTTTCCACACACACACACAGATGGAACGTGCAAGTGCCTAACTTGGTAGGCCTCAGGATGGATTAATAATGATAGGCTCATGTTGATTATGATGAGAGAATTGATTGCTTGTTGAAGTAGAAGTGAAGTATGGAGTAATGGGTCGGTGACTTGATAATTAAGGGACGGTCCTTTATTTGACATACTGCAAATGGCTATAGCATTGCAGGGAAAACTTCTTGAATAATCTCATCATGATGAATCAATGGTCACGAGGAAGCTTCTTTCTACAAATGATGGAATAATTTATTATAGTGATAGCCGTCATTTGGAAAACAAGAGACACTAACTTGGTACAGCTGCAGTTGTGATATAACTATGTTGTGCCAAAACAAATGTATTTAGCAACACTTAATTTAACGGGAGGTAAATGTGTCATGGGAATATAAGTTTGAAATTTTTTATATCATAAAAATAGTTAAGATAAATATGTCATAATAGACATGGTTTGGAGCGGCTTTTTCCCAATAACAATAATAACAACAACAACAAGAAGTAAACGAAAGCTCATGCTACAAACAAAGTCAATAATAGTGAACATACTTGAAAACGAAGACCCAATGCAATATCGATCTGATTCAAACTCAGTTGGTGTTTTGGAGAAAACTTCAAGCCTTGGAATCCATGAAGAAACTTTATGAAGAATTCAAACAAGTGTGCAAAGGCAATTTGGTCTATTTCAAGCAAGAATCACTAATTAGCTCCAAGTAAATATTCCGAGCTAAAAACAACTAGGGGTAAGCATGATGTTAGAGTAAATCGAAAACTTGAGAACTAAATCGGTCCACTAGTTAGGTTCTCACATTCTAAGATATGCAAGATAGGTTTTAGGTTTCAAAAATTGAATAACCAATTCCAATGAGTAGGCTACAAGTTCCAGGTGGATCCAGAAACTTAAAACCTAGAACAAGTCTTTGTATTTTTCTTGTTCTATGTCTTCACTCGATCATACAACATTCCATAATGTCCAATAATAAATATGTAATCTGAAACCATTGGCATTAGTTTCCATTGTTGGCGATATTCATAATTGAGCTTTTTACTTTGTTAATATTTCATAATCTTCGTGTGTTGAAATTAGAGATGTGACTAGAGGATTGAACCAAATAGTAGTTATTAGAGATCATGATTTACTACAATCGGTCAATTAAGTACAAGTGGATCTTGGAACCAACCCTAATACTAGTGACAAATAGGTTTCAAGTTATTGGCTATATAAGTAGGTTTCAAATTCCAAAAATTATGGAACCTATTCCAATGTGTGGGTTTTAGGTTTTACCTAAAATCTGAACAAAACCTAGATGAAATTCGAAACTGCTCACCCCAAAAACAACCCTTGCAATGACTACTTTTACCTTTGAAATCCCCAACATGCTGAGGAAGTTTGGATATGCTTCAAAGCAAGAGTTAAAGGGTTGCATAGGTATCAAAATGCTCTCAAAGCTTGTTCGTACTTCTCATACTTATTCTTTGAGAAAAACCTCATGATTTTGATTGAAATTCTCTCCGAAAGTGTTGGTTCAAATCATAGTAAAGAGTACTTTTAGCATAGAGTGAACTGTGAGTGCTTGTACAGTGAGTTACGATCCCTCATGGAGAGGCAACTTCATTTGTTGTCAAAGACTTTAAGGATTGCACTAGTGTATTTTAGCTTTGTCATAGGCTGTTAGAGCCAAGAGAGTGGAGTAGGTCGATTCAAAAGTCCGAACCATTGTAAATTTCTTCACAATCTTTTCTATCCCGTACTCTCGACGACAAAAGAAGCATTGTTTCATTTTCTACCTTCTAGTTTGCATGAAAAAACTTTAAGAGCCATATAACAACAAATTCAATCCCATTTAGGTTGTTAAGTGCCAATTCAGCATTTCCAGAAGAGAAGGTTCAATTGTCCTAGATTAGAGCGGTCTTTTCATAGGTTGTAATGGCTTGGCTCTTTGGAATGGGGATTACCTCGACGTCGAAACAAGCTCAAAGAATCTTGCACCCGCATTAAAGTTGGTGATCACTTCTTCAATCCCATATCACTTATCTGATAATGATAGGACAATTTGAATGTGAAAAACTCACCTTTCATACAACCTAAGTTGGAGATGAATAGGCCTTTTGGTACCCTTCATTTCACCTTATCGAAAATGATTACAAGAGACTCCAATACTTGTTACATGACTCTTAATCTTCCTTTTAAATGATTCTTAAATGTATCTAACATCCCAAGATATAAATTCTTAGAAACTTACAAAACATTGATTAGACCTAGGAATACGAGCAGTCAAAACATGGAAATATGAACAGACTCTTGAAAACAACACTACAATAATTACTCTTCTTAACTTGTGCACCAATCTAGGAATTCGTATAGACATGACATTAAACTTGCGCATCAACGATTAGGTGACTAAATCGACAACATTTATGAATTTGGTTTAATTACTAACATTATCGTCCTCTCCTGAATCGATTGACAATGCCTGATTCAAATGGACTTCTTTAAGGGATGTTGCGTAGGCTCAGCGTTTTTTTTTTTTTTTTTTTTTTTGAAACAAAAGGGGTTCCTTCTTAAGGGTCAAGAGCATCAAAACACATGCACGATGTTCAAGCCATAAGTCATCATCGAGGCCATTCCTGTCGTCTTCATTCTCTCTCGTTTCCTCGTTCTGTTTCCTTTTTGGTTTCAGTGGATCTCCTTAAGTAGATAGAAACCCTACTCTTTCCGAGGGATCAAACATACGCTAGCTTCATAGCTTATGTAGAAGATCGCAGCAAAAGACATGCACTCTAGACGTGGGTTAAATAAGTCAAGTGACCGTACTGGCTTTTCACTAACCATTCTTTGCTTGTAATCAATCAATCCTCTTTCTCGAATGAGTGATTTTTCTGACTTTTCAAAATAAGGCGCCCTTTTTGGAAGAACACTAGTGCAGCGCACTGTCGTTGCTTTTGCCATTTCTAATCTTCCTCTCCTTCGTCTGACTCTCTCCCTCTTCTTCTTTTCTGTTTTATGATGCCCTCTAACACTTGCCTTTGCTTTTACTGAAAGATTCTCGTTCTGTTTGCTTCCTGGATGCGCTTTGCCCCATTATGGGGGGTGGTCATTGATTGGATCTATTGAAACGAAGTTCGCAGGCTCGATTGGGTTTTTGCTGAAGGGGCAACAGTTTTTGGGAGATGATGAGCCGTCTTTCCTCATTTTACGGGAGTTTTATGTAGTTTCGGAAGCCCCTGAATCCAAACGACAGCTGCAGCGCTTCTTCGTGCCGTGCCTTGAGTGGGGTGATGACCATGACCGCGATCTCGAGAGAGGCAATCATGCCTTATGCCGGGCGCGATTTGGCTTAGCAATGGATAATGCAAGTGTTTGGTATAGAAGAAATGACCTGCCACTCATCGTTCTGAAAATTGTCATTATTCTCAGTACTACATCCGATAATCATTTTTTCTTGCCCCACAATCTCAATAAATTCATCATTTCTAGAAGTGTTGCATCCTTCTCCAATAATAGGGGTGTACAAAAAATTCGAAAATCCCTTGGACCCTAGACCAAACCGGATCGGAACCGGTGGTTCTCAAGGGAGCCAATCCGGTTCTCAATTCCAATTTATCAAAACTAATGGGTACCGATCCGGCTCCCGGTTCTAGGTGTTGTACCGCCTACCCACCCATCCGGACCAAATCTATAATATATAAATAAAGATATTTAATATTCAAGAAATAATTTTGATAAAAAAATTAAGAAAAATGAAAACCCTAATATTCTTAATCTGAAGCTCAACACCCATTATCTGAGTGCCCGTCTTGTCTCACTTTCATCTCATATGAGTCATCTCTCTATCTTTCATTCATGGCCTTTTCTCAACTTGTATTTTTTTAAATTTGAATTTTTTCCTCTCAAGCTCAATGCTCATTGACTCATGGCGTCAATTCTCAACTTTTAATATGAGTCTAATCTCTTTACTAATCTTACAATTAAGAATATGGAAGTTCTTTATTTTTCACATCACTTTTGCTAGTTGGAAAGTGTTGTACTAAGTGCATGAAGCTTAATAGGATCGGTTCCATGGACCCTCTTGGGAACTAGACCGGACCAGTAGTGTGGTTCTTGGTGGATCCATGGAACCACCAGGTGGCTCCCAATTCTAATTTTTCGGAACGGTCTTTAGTGGGCAGTTTCCGATTCTATGGTAGAAACTGCTACCTAAACCATACTCACCCCTATTCGGTATTGTTGTGTTCCAACCTACAAGAAAGGAGAGAACATCTTCTTACTATAGTTGGGAAAATCCCTAAGTTTTGCCTAATCTGATCAATGGTTTGGGCTATGCCAAAAAAGTATCAAAAAGTGCTAAATTAATATTAATGACAATTCAATCCTAAACATTTTAATTGGACTAATTAAATCATAAATTTTTTTGCATTTTTTCTCACTTGAGTCCATCCGGCCAATTTAAGCTAAAATCGCTAACGTGAACATTTTTAGTAAATGTTTTTAAATTTTTTTCAAAAATTTTAATTTTCGCTTTGTTCTTTTTTCTTGTTTTCTTTTATTTTCCCTCTATGGCAAACGAGCGTTGTCAACCCCCTTGCCAGTCACTAGGCAAGGGCTCCAAAGCCATCTCTAGACACGGTGAGGATTGTGGCCCTCGCTTGACCTTGACCAGATGTAGGTGAGGAGGCAAGCGTGAGCGAGGCCACCTTGCTAGGTCCTAGTTGGCCATGGGTGAAGGTCGCCATGGCCCTCTCCTTGTGGCTAGCAAGGCTGAGGCCGCCTTTGCCAATAATCAGCAAGGCTAACCTTGCTGGTGCCCTTAGCAAGGGTCATGGACTCGAGCATCAATATCGACAGATCTCTAAACTTATCTCTCGATTTGGTCCCTTCATCACCGAAGAGCAATCCTTAGCCTTCACCTCTCTCTCTAAGATCCTCCAACAAGTCCCTTCCTCTACAGGAGCTACTGTTGCTCTGTCCTTCACCTTACAAGAGATCGAAGACCCGCCTTGCCTAGATCTAAGGGATGCGACCTCGCCTACACCCGCGTCTACCTCATCCACATCTAGACAAGGACAGGCAAGGGCTGCAACCTTCACTGGCAACTAACAAGGATTTCACGGCCCTCACTAAGCAGCCAGCAAGAGGACCAACAACCCTCGCCAACCATTGCGGAAAAACAAACGAAAACAAGGAAAAAGAAAAAGAAAAACTAATAAAAAAGAATTTCAAAATAAAATATTAATATATTTATTTAAAATATCTATATCAACGTTAATCATGTCATATAGAACGACTTGGTATTTGCATCAACGATTTCAGGCCTAAATTAATTAGACGGATTCATTTGACACAAATATAAAAGTTTTAAAACTAAATTGGCTCAATTTTTTCCCAGATTATGCAGGGGATATGCTTCATTTTCTTCTTCTTTTTCGCTAAAACCGAAAAAGGAATGACACCATTTCAACAAGCACTTCTGAATCGGGAATGGTCAAAATTTCCATTGATGTTGCATTTCAGGGAAATATTTCTTTACAGCATCAAAATTTATAAGATCCAGACCATTCTTCGCCATTCTCGTCTACTACAACAAGCCAACCTCTGAAAAATGCTTTCTATGCCACACGGGGACCATTGAAATTCGGTGTGGAACTATCATTCGCATTTTTTTATAGCCGGCAGTACCCGTCATAAAAACTAGATCTTCAAATTGAAAAAGGAAGGTGGCCAGACCTTTATCATTGCATCCCCTAGCAATTCAGTTTTGTTAATACCCAGCATGGCATGAATACCAGGGGTAGATTAATCTGACTTTCTATTTGTTTGTCGGGTTTACACTATGTCGTCAAAGATTAGGAGGGAAGAGAAAGGACTTTAAAAACACAATTCGTCTTTGTAAAAACGACGGAGGAACAAGATTCGAAGGAATCACTCAAGTCCTCTAAATCTTAGGGTCAGTTAAATGCACGGTTCCCGACTAGAATAGCTCCGAGCAGGAAGCTTTCATTGAATGTACTTCGCTCTGCTATTCTAAGCTTCGATTAAACATTTGACTCAAACGTGCACCAATGGATTGTTTTAAGCTCTCGGTTTCAGGATATCATCCGAAAAGTCCACGATTCTGAGTATGATTCCAGCCGTTGTTGCTTGTCCAGTATGATTTTACTGCTGTCTGCCGGCCAACCAAGCATATGTATAAATAACTATGAGAAAATAGACGTCAACCTCAAATTCTTTCCCGAAATTGGTGCAGATGTCTACAAGACTAATCAGTACGTAATGGGGGCAATAATTTCCATATGGGGACCAAGCTTCTCTTCCGCGGCCTTCTCAGCCTTCACCCTCAGTTTGTTCAACTGCTTCTTCCTCTCATATACCAGTTGTGCCCTCTC
The DNA here is from genome assembly GCA_016097595.1 of Eucalyptus pumila. NCBI lineage: Eukaryota > Viridiplantae > Streptophyta > Magnoliopsida > Myrtales > Myrtaceae > Eucalyptus > Eucalyptus pumila. The sequence continues at coordinate 37,331,684 of CM027853.1, forward strand.
CTTCCTCTTTCTCTCGAGTTCCTACAAAATAGTCAACGCATATAGGTTCCATCATCACTCATAAATTTGCAGGACCAAAATCTCTGCATTATTAAAGTTTCAAAATCAAGAAACGCTCCAGTGTACCAATGCATATAGAACAAAACAAGTAAAATAATCAGTTTAGTCATATGCTACAGCAGTACAAAGTTCATGTGTTGATGTAATCCCATACAGACCGCTATGCACATTTAGCCTATAGAGATTCTCAGCCTGGAAATGCAAGGATCAAATTAACCGTAGCAAACTTAATTTTCTTTTGCCTAAAGAGAACACTCAATGACCAAATACAAGCAGCTTTACAATTAAATAGGAGAAGCAATATGTCTAAATATTAACAGGCAGCAGATAATTTGTCTTGTCCTAGATCATCACCCGATCAACACCAACAGAAGCACCAATTTATAGCTGCTAGTTCCAATTTCAAAAGCTCATGGAACTAAAATTGAGCCATCATGCAGTGTCCTGTACACCTATATATGGACCACAACTAGAAGCCCTCTGCAAACCTGATAGTAGATCTGGTATAAATTATTTCATGTTCTTCATGGAGACTATACTGCTATATTTATAGGATTTTCAGTACAAACACGCCAGAATAAAAGTCACAATAGCTGCAAATCCAGCAACAAACATTTGGGACTAAAACTCTTCCGCAACTTCTCCTGTCAAGCTAACAAACAAGTCTAGAAGACGGAAGGAGAACTATACATATTTACATTCAAACCTCAAGTATACAGGACAAATGGCAACTACAAAACAAACTCAAACCAGCATCCTAACTTTCTTCTATTATGTTTTTTTTTATCTCCAATAAGAAAACAGTCATTGATTGTGCTAGCAGTGCTGATATACAAATCACAGAAAACATGCCAAAACCCCTTCTTAGGATTGAAAAGGATCGGGCGATGGCTGCATGCAAAAGAGAAAAGTAGCCAGTTCTCACCTTAATGGTATCATAGTGATTCCATCCCACCTCCGAGGAAAGCCTACCCAACAAGCAGTACTTGTGTCCAGCTTGAAGCCTCAAAACCCTGAACAAGAGCCCTCAATTTTCAGTTCTTATTCAAGGAAAAAATAAGCAGGTAGTGCAAATAGGAAAATTGTAATAGATGGCAAACCTAGCCTAGCCACACAACTCACTTGAGTGCGTCAGGGATGACCATCCTTTTCGTCTTGTCATACGGAGGAGGAACTCCCTCGTAGGCCTTCAATCTTGCAAGTGCTGCGGCTCCTCGTTTCGTCTTGTGGGGAATCATCCTAACATAACAGCAGTTCAATTTTAGGAGGGGACTGACTGCGCAAAATTCTCATCTGGAGTAATTACGCTATGCAGTGCGTAGAAGTTACAGAAGCAATTTCAGAGTCTAATGACACTTCCTCCAGCTCAAACACACATGCAGAGAATCAAGCTGTCAAGGACATTAGAACTCAACAAAAAAAAGGGGAAAGATCGGCAGGGACGAAGCTTCAAAAATCATCGAAAACCATTCCAAGAACTCTCATCTGCCTAAAGATTTTAGTTCCCACATGACCAAATGCAGCACTACACAGCAACGACCCTCCCAGTGTGAATTTCCAACGTCTCCTAAACGAGCACAAGCACAAATGGAGAGAATCTCTCTTTCCAAACCACACTTCAACCCACTAAAAATTTCGTCATCTTCACACCAATTTCTTTTTTACCAATTCACAACACCGTCAAGCCCACTAAACGATTGCAGCATCGTCTTCGAACCCACATCTTTTTTTAAAGGAAGAAGACCGAAATTACCCGCGAATGGTGCGCCAGAGGATCTTGGCGGGGCCGCGGAAGTGGATGGGGCCGTGGGAGGGCTTGGTGTTCATCCGCTTGCGGAGGAAGCGCATGTACTTCATCTTCTGGCGGACGAGGCCGCCGGAGATGCAGATCTCCTCGCAGCGGACCACCACCACCCTCTGGCCGTTCAGGAGCTCCTTCGCCAGCACCGACGCCAGCCTCCCCAGCATGTGGTGCCTCGCGTCCACCACCACCCTCTTCGCGCATATCCCCGACCCCGACACCATCTCTCTCCCTCTGCTGAGCGGCTGGTGGGTTCTGTGTGAGAAGCTAGGGTTTCCTTTTTCCCGGGAGTGTGGGTTTTAGATGGTGAATTTGTGATGGCCGTAGGGGTATTTTTGGGATTTGGTATTCTCCATTTTCTCTCTTTTTCTAAAGTTAATACCACAAAAAAAAAAAAAAAAAAATCGATGCATTTGCAATAATTTTTTTATTATTATTACCTAGGGAACTCCGCATACCGTACCAACACGTAATAATCGACAAGCCTCGAGGTAGCAACGGTAAACCCCTGCGCGACGATCTTATGAAAGAACCCACCACTCCGACATCGCACTTAAGATCCCGTGCAGCTAGCGGGATTCGAACTCCTCTCCTCCTCACAAAAAATCACGGGAGGCTTATCCAACCGAGTACACCTGTAATAAATTTATCCTTATTTAATTTCAATTAAATTTTGTCATTAAATTTGATGACATATGGCAATTAATAGGTGTAAACTCATTCGTTTACCAATTTGTAATTTCTCATAATATTAATTCCAATTAATAAAAAAATTAAAAATTAACTGAAATTAATTTAGATAAGTTTGTCATAATACATTGAAAAACCCCAAACCAAGTACACTTATTATAACTTTGTCCAAAACTAACTTTTTAGTCATGAAAAAACCCAAAATTGGTATATCTCGTGATAAATTTATTCCTACTAATCATAAATAAAAAAACAATAAATTGATATATTTATAATAAAAATACCCAAAACTAATTTATTCGACCACCAAAAATCTCAAATTATTATATTTGTGACAAATATACTCCCGTTAAATTAAAATAATACCACAAAAAAATCACAAAAATTATATAACTATAATAAATTGAAAATAAAATTCCAAATTGGTATACTAATAAAAAAATTGGTGAAGGTAATAATAAGGTATACTAATAAATTGTCACGTGCTATTCAACTTAATAATTTGATAGTAAACTTTAAGGGAAATTAACATAGGGTAAATTTATTACAAATATACTAGTTTGGGATAAATTTGTTAAAGATATACCAATTTTGGATTTTTAGTAGTCAAAAAAATAATTTTGAGTAAATTTATCATAGGTGTACCAGTCTTACTGAACATAACTTTAAATTTAAGGGAAAAAAATTCATAAATCAAGAATTGAATCGAATCTTGGGATTTAGTGGAATAACTTTTCTGCTGAGCATTTTTATTCATGGTGTTTGTGTTTATGCAATAATTATATGATTTTCTATCCATATATTATAGTTTATTGATCATATAGGTTAGTAATAGTGATTATATGACATTATGAAATAATGAGATTAGGTTTTACCAAAGAAAATTATAACAGTTGATAAATCTGACGATCAAAATCCACATCATGAAAATGATTGTCAAGGAACGGGAATGGAAAGTAAAAGTAAAATGTTGATCATACTAATATGGAATTCCTTACTTTGCCGGAAGAATAACTCCCAGTCTATTCATAAACAACTTTTCTTGTACATTTAAATGTCGCTATTAGGATAACTTATTTGCAATTAAATATAATGCTCAATAAAAATTGAGAAGTAAGCAAAAAAAAAAAAAAATTATAAAATTTTTACTTATAAATGACATGAGTTTAATAACGTATATTCAACAATCGAAATTGCAATCTTTAATATAAACTTTACACTATGATTAACCAACATTATTAAATTATAGGCTAAAGATTTAAGAGGACATTTTCACAATCATTACTGAAAAGAGAAAAATAAAAGTTTTAGGTGCTATGTTGCTTATGAATTTCATTTACCTTCTTTTTTCTTTTTCTTTTTTTGGCTCGCCGCATATGGAGGGCAAAGCCTTCTATTGCATCAAAGTCCTATATGGTGCGCATACACCAACTTGATCATATAATAATAAGTGGACTAACTTTGGTTGGGAAAATTCTCAAAAAATAAAAAGATGAATCTTTTTCTCTCCCCTTTATAGGGTTCTCTTCTTTCCCTCTCATCTTCGCACGGCCGTCTTCTTCATTCTCCATAGAGGGAAGGGTTTGAGGTAGATCTCTCTGCTTCCTTTTTGTTTTTCATGGGGTGATTTAGCTCTCTATCTTCTTTTCCTTACTTTCCTTAAGTTTTAATGAGCTTTTTTCTTTTGATCTAGTCTAGATCTAGAAGTTTCTCTCTCCTATTTCAAGGAGGTTTCTATCTCAGTCTAGTGTAGATTTGAGGTTTTTTCCTTATATGATTTCGAAATTTCACTTCCCTCGGGTTTTATTAGTGTACAAGTCCAATTTCGAAGGAGATTGGAGGAGTTTTGAGAAGGTTTCACTCTCACAAGTGTTAGATATATATTCGTTCAACTTTCTTATTATGAACAATAATGGTGTTAGGGACATTGAACTTAGGTGTGCACCACCAAAAGATAAAACCATAGCAACAATTTCAAATTTCAAAGTGTGCTCGTTACTACAAACGGATTTAGTTTTCGGCCTCAATTTTGGTTTGTGATCTACTATTTAAATGTGTGACCTTTAACCTTGTTATGATAATTTTTGTTATCCGGAGCTTATTTTATTTTGCAGTTGTTTGGGATTTTTCTTCGTTTGTAATTATAATGCATTATTTCTTTCATGCCTTTCTTCAGAATTGAATGAAATTTTAGTACGGAGGTCACTTGCATGCTCGTGACAGTGTGTGTGCTGTAACAAGTTGGATTCAACGGCTATGTACTTCTTCGCGACATGCGAAAAATGGATTTTAAAAATCAACTTCACCACAAAGATGTGTATGCCCTCGAGGAATATACATCAGTGAAACGAGCAAAAACGAATCTAAGATCCGGTCGATAATGAGATTTGCTGCTGGAGAAGTGAAGGTAGGAAACCATCAAAAGTTTGAAAAACTTCTATTTTTATTCGTGAACTTATGAAATGTCCTACTCAAACCTTTTTACTGTCTCCCTTCGACTTGACACTGGGTCATGAAGCCTCCCTCCGGTCGACTTCCCTGACTAATGTCGGGGAGACAGCTACACCGCCAGAGAAAATAGCGGTCCTGTCCGTAGTTACATCGCTCTTGATCAGCGGAGAAAAAGAAGAAAGGGAGTTTTGAGAGAGGACTCTGGCGGGTGGTCTGGGTCATGAGTGAGAACTGAGAAGTGACAAATCAGTGGAGACCGGAGAGTGCACTTCACAACCCGGCTCGCCCCGAAGATTCTTTAGCTCGAATTGCCTGGACCTCATTCTCGGGCCAGATTCTAATTCAGTCTGGGGACAGGCACCGGTGACTTGGGCGTGCTAGCCAGGTAACCGAGCCACGTCGCCGAGAACCCAAGCCCATCCTCAAGAGATTTGGGCCGGGCTTTTGGGACTCAAGCCAGACTGTGGAGGATTTTCGTATAGGCGTCGGGGTTCCGTGTTCAAATGTCAAGATGTCCGGTTTAAGTGCCGAGGTATTCGGTACAAACGTCAATGTCTAATCATACTATAGATAATGATTTTCGATTTGTTGATTAAATAATTACCATTGATTCATTTTCTTAAGCGATTTAAATGTTAAAGAATGAGGAAAGTGTTTTTCAAAAAAATGTTTTTCACGGAACAAATCGAGCTCAAGAATAATGAAGCTGTACGGTTAAACTCATTATTCTACTGTACCATAGAGATAATGAAAAAGGAAATGCAGCGGTTTTAACTGGCTGATAAAAGAAGCAACTTGCATTGGTAGCAGATGCACAGTTCACATAGAAACAAGACCTTCCTTAACCATGGTTTACATTCATGATCTTGGAGCTAATTACTTTCACTTGAATTAACACCATTCTCTGAACCTCCCAAAAAAAAAAAAAAAATTAACTCCACTCATGTCTTTAGCTCCTCATCATCCTCCTCCAATTCTTATCTCTTATCTTCTTTAGTAATTGATTAAAATTCCTTTTCTAATCACTCCAACCAAACATAACATTAGAGAGGCATTAACTTGGAATATGGTTTGAGCTAGATTACCATTGAGTGAAAGAGTAAATTTACTAAGGAAATTAATCGGAATATCATAAGCATCCTTAAATAACCTTGGCTATTGCTTCTTCTTCTTTCTTTTTAATGAAGGGAAATTTGAGCTATCATATTTAATTGCCAAATCAACTACATATATCCACTTTTTACATTCATTTTTTCCCCAAAAAAATTATATTTGACTTTCACTTCTACAAACATCAAACTTTTTGACAAAAATGAAATGAGTGAACTTAACAAGGAGGTAGGCATGGCTGACAATCTGCCACCCTTTTCTCTCTTGATCTTGGAGAGTTTTCTTCTACCTCCATGGTAGCTCCTTCTCAGAACCCTAGCCCTTTTGGGTGTTTTGCTACTAACCTTCTCCCACTTCCCCTCACCTCCTATGCATGAGTTTTGGAGGTTTCTGCAGTATGAAATCAAATGAGCTTTCTGTTGGTTCTGTTCACCGCATCTTCCTCACAAAACCTTTGATAAAACACAATCATTTTCAATGTTTCCCTACCCTTATTCCCAAGAATATACTAACCCCACTAAATCTTCCCATTCTTAGCTTTTCTAGAAGAAAACCCTCCTCATCCTCTAAGTGACTTAGCTTCGGCAATTACTGGTCCTGCTATTGTGTCATGTGGTTAAGTCCAGCGTTGCCTTAGTTAGGATTTACTCATCTATGGTACTATGGAAGTGAACGAGGGAGAAGAAGTAGCTCGCCTAGCCTCTCTATGCAAAAGATTAGGGACTATGGTCAGAAGTGGAACTAGAGATATGGGATGATGAAACACTAAAGGAAATAGTGGACGAATATAGACTTATTTTGGTGGTTTCGATAGACCATTAATTTTCCAGCTTTCTAGAGCACTATGAAAAGGGCTTGGTGAGTAGAGATAGAAGAAATATCACAGAGGGAAGTAGGGCTGTTATTGTTTAAATTCAGAAACGATTGGGAGAAAAATTGAGTAGTAGAAAATGGTCCTTGGCTATTTTCAAATCATTAGTTATTTTCAAATCATGGGCTCTCAATACTCCCCTTCACTGTTTCACAACTTGTGCTTTCTGGATCCAAGGGTTCAATCTTCCTTTGGAAAGAGGTACATAAGAGGATATTCAACTTTTAGATTAATTTACACTAATGTATATGATATAATGTGAATATATCCAACTTTAATATTACAGCCATCAAATAATGAATAGGATACAACAAAATTCCTAGATTTTGGATCCTATCATATCCAATATTATCTTGGTTAGAAGTTCGGACAATCAACGTAACTTAAGATTTCTTATTCAGATAAAGAAAGAGTAAGAGAATCTAATTGTTGAGTCAAATAATCTTTCCATGGCAAAAGCCATAAGCAACCCAAGTTCTACTCCATAGGAGATTTGAGTCCTCCTCTCTGACTATGTAGATTTGCTAACGTCATTCCCAAAACTCTTTTGGAACTTTTATCTACTAAAGCTCATTTTTTGGGCTCATTTGTTTTTCTTATTGAATGAAAGTTCTACCATTCTGATTATTAAAAAAAAAAAAACCTTAAAAAGGAGGAAAGAGACATTACATAAACCACTTATATTTAGATTTGTCAAAGATTTTCTAATTACGCATTTGTTAGTCATTCATCAACATGCAATTTTAGATTTAATAATTAATAAGATTGTAATGAGGTGAGGTAAATGAAAAACCGGTTCCCGCCAGTTCCCACATACTACATGCAATTTTAGAATTAATAAGATTGTAATGAAGTGAGGTAAGAGAAAAACCGGTTCCCGCTAGTTCCCACTTAAATTGTTTCTCGTGCACATCTTCAAGGGCAATTAAAGGTCAGGAAATTTTTTCAAAAAACACTATTTTAAATGAGTCCATCTAGACGTCTTCGTCTGCTCAATATGAGATTATCGCCTGTGGACTCATCAGCCGTTGTCTGCTAGGAGAATTGTTTCACAATAAAGCCCATCTAAACACAAAAACTTCAACCTTCAAAACCTCATTCACCATGTCAAATTAAAGCTCGAGTTGGCGTAAAGACAGAATCGTTTACATTTAACACGATGAAGTATCAAGTATGCGTCACGCAACTCTTCTACAGGAGTTGGAAAAACGCGTACATGAGGAATTTCCAAGCAATTCTTGTTCTCATACAAGGACAACGCAATTTATCTTTTCGAAAGCTCCAATTGACAGTACTAGAGTTTGACTTTCGAAAGAAGAAGGTCTTTGGTAGTGACTAGACTTTGGAGATAAGCCAAAAGCCCAAGCATGTGCATATGTCAACCCACAGAGGAGGAAGTTTCGTGTGTTTGGCTAGCAGAGGACAAAGAGGCATCCAAGAACAAGTCTAAAAACATGAGATATCAAATGATATAATAATAAAATTATGTTTCATTTACTTCACGAAAAATGGATGATTTAGAAAATATTTTTTAAAGACATGAGATGTGAGATGATCATTTGTATTTCTTCAAATAATTACTCAATAAATTTTTTTATCGATAATAATTTATACCTAAATATTTTCATAAATGATTAAATAATTTCTTGTTCATTTATTTATTTTTAAACGATACAAATAACCATTTTTAGAAAAATGTATTTCAAATTATTTATTTTCCATAAAACAAACGGAGTGTTGGTATTAATTATAACTTTTTTTTAAGGTTCAATTAAAATCCGTAACATTTCTTACAGTAAATCAATATTAATATATATCGAACATCAATAGAAAAAGATCTCACGAAGCATTGGCTCATTTATCTAAGTGTCGCCTGACAATTCCAAAGCCAAAAAAAAAAAAAAAAAAACCTATGAAACAATTTCTGACAGGTCAACCCAATTATAAGAAGGTACTTATGTAGGACAACTCGTTGACTTTCCATTCTCTCGCGTACCATCAAAATTAATCGTTCTCATCGGCAGCTCATGCAATGGCGACAGATCTTATCGATCGCCTCAACCACTCATCACCCCAACCGAGCTGATTTTTTTTTTTTTTCATCATAGGTTGACATGATGTCAATATTTAATTAATTATTCACAGATATAGTTTTGAGAATATAGGAATTTATGAGAGTTCTATCTTTGACCCTTACATTAGTTTTTTTTTTTTTTTTTCTTTTTTGGGTCTATCCTTACATTAGAGTTCGAAAGTTAGTACATAGAGAAAGAAAGAAATTCTTGGTCGCGCAATAAACATATTAAACATCGAATGATCATATATGATGAAGAAATTTTAAATGAGTTGAACCAACTAAGACACTTATGCATTTAATAGTGGATTACAATATCAAAAATGTGGTCTCTCTCGTGGCACATTATTAAAATAGACTAATAGGATAGTATTTATGTTTCTATCATTCTAACCAAATCCAAAATCTTGTTCCAATGGAAAATATCAAGGGTTAAAAAGAACTTGTTTCAATTACAGATGGTGGGAATTCATTTTCGAGAGACAATATTGTAAGATCTTGTCTTTAATAACTACATTCATTTCATACATATGATGATCTTTTCTTTTGAAGATTGCACATGCGGAACATGTTGCACATTGCCAACCGATGTGATATCATATCTAGCACCATATATGAAGTTCAAAATCGGCACCTGTTTTTTTACATTTTGCATCACACATTTATTATATCTTTCAAAAGTTACCTCATTATTTGGTTAGCGAGATCACATCAGTATATCATATGATATGGTGTAATGAAAATTTACTCAGAAAAAAAAAAGGTGTCTGTGAGAGGGAGAGGAGGATAGGAAATATTACTAACACCGTATTGGCCCATAATTATTCCGAATGATAAGTGCAGTATATTAAACGGCAAAATAGGTAATTAATTTATTTGTGGCCAGTACAATTATGTAATACACTATTATTTTTCTAGCGTCAAAAGACAAAAACTACAACAGAATGTAATGGAAAAAGATAAATAAATAATGCAACGTTCATTATGCCAACTCTCTCTCTCTCTCTCTCTCTAGTTGATGTATTATCGTAATCATATCGCGCTATTTGCATGGATGAATCCGAATATCTGCTGAACTGAACTCGCTATGTCTTCCGCTGTGAACCTTGCTTCACCCGCAACCTGCACAAGAACAACACAAAGGAAACTGACCAGTGAAATCATATATTTTCCTAAAAGTCTTTCGGTTGAAGTGAGCAGAATTGTGAATTTCATGTAGTTTACGGTCACTTTTGGTAGATGATATTTAATTGAAACACAGAAAGATCTACCTGATCATCACAATTTCTACAGTAGAACAAATTCCTCCATCAACATCGACCAGTGTACACAACATAATTCCAGTTCCATAAATTTTGACATAGCACCAAAAAAATTTAATATCGTTCAAGTATGTGAGCGAATTACCTTTACATTGAACGAATAGAGGACGGTCTGTTCAATGGTGGTTATATTTGTGTGAAGGATATTGAGTTGGAGGTCCTCTAGAGCTGCTATAGTCTTGATGAGCTGCCCAGGCCTCCTTCGCGACAGTATCTTGATCATGGCGTCAAACCCTAGGAGCTTGACCTCCACGTCGGCAATGCACGACTTGCTCTCTGCCGTCTCCTCATGGAGCCCAGTGTCGAAGTCTGGGACCTTGATCGGGTCGTTCGGGAGGCCGGGCAGCGGGGGAAAGAACTGTGGCTGTGGCGGCTGGTGAGGTGGCTGTTGCACAGGGAGAGAGGGTGGTGGCCCGCCACCATCCCCGTAGAGCCGCCGCCGCTTCTGAGACTCGAGGCACTGGAGGAGTTGCTCCAGCTCCCTCACGAACTCGATGGCACCTCCAATGATGGAAGCTTGATCTCCCTATGGAAAGATTAAGCAAGACCCCTCAAATTATTTCTTTGAATTTTTTTGTCTTTTTCTTTTGGACTGCAAAACTGAAATTTGCATGGAATGGAATTGAAAGATTTATCAATCTATTAACCGTGCTTCTTAAATAAGATATACGATGATAGAGGCAATTACAAGGTATAAACCCTACATAGTAATAGACTTAGTGAATAAATCTCCCCCTTTCTATGATCAGCTTGTGTCAATAAAACGAGTTGAGAAAATATTATTTATACGCAATCCAAAAGCTTGGATCTCATGACGCACTCTTAGATCAATAATTTCTGTATATAACTAATGTTTCTCAAAAATATTTTCTACAGCTACTTTCTTTTATTTCATAATCTTCAAAATAAAGTGTTTTATTGCATACCCTTTGTACGTAAGAGCCCGGCATAAGAGACCTCAGAACCCGGAGATGGTCGTTCATTTGCCTTCTCCTATTTCTCTCGACAGCTATATGAGTCATCCGCTGGCTCTCAACTTCCTCGCTCGTCTTGCTAGTCCGTGGCCGTTTCCTCTTGTTCTTGCTGGCCTCCGCTGCCGTGGAACTCTTGTTGCTTTGCAATTCTTCCCCGAGAAAATGCAATTGCACAGAAGCGTTATCAGGAAACTGAGTAGCTTCTTGATCCTCCCTAACTCCATCCTCATCATCGATTCTTCTTTCGTCGTTATTGTCATTCAGAACTGGAAACTTGAGAAAGCAAACTGGGTCGATCCCGGCTTCATCCTCGGAGTTGTGACTTGCTTGGTTGAGGGCCAACTTGGGCCCAAAGTCCGCGAATTGCATCACATCCGCAAAGCTCAACTTATCAAGAGAGCCAGAGCCAGAGAACCCAAGCGGAGATATCAATTGTTGATGGCCTTGTTGAGGAGGGTGACTCAGCATGTAATCCACCATTCCATTATTGTCACCGCCACCGCTGCCGTCGTGGTGTACTGGGATTTCGCCGACTTGTGACCTTATGAACTGATGGTGATGCTGATGTTGGTCATTGAAAGCGTTATGATCTGGGATGGCCTGCAAGAGAAGTTGTTCATGTTTAGAGCAATAATGCAACAATAGAGAGAGAGAGAGAGAGAGAGAGAGAGAGACTCTGAATCCAATGTTGACAAGATTTGATCTGTCAATGAAAACTAACAAACAAATGCAAATGATGGGTCGTTTGCAGTACCGAGTAGTTCTCTTCTTTCTCCATTTGTATATATATGTATATATACACTTCAACAAAAGAAAAACCCTATAGAGCTCAGCTCTTCAAGTAAGGACGAAAAGCCTAGTGAGATTTCACCCACCTTGGACCTTACACCTGAAAATGGCAGCAAACACATCAAATTACACCAAAAGCAATTGAAATTTGGTTTAACCCAATACAAATATTTATCATGTTTTGCTTGAAAGGACAAATTCATGAAACTAACTCAAGGTGAGAGAGTCGTGATGTGAACAAAACAGGAACCTGATTGGGGAGGGAGAGAGAGAGAGAGAGAGAGAGAGAGAGAGATGGTAATGGGACAAGAAGCAAAGTGGGGTTTTGGTGTTTTATGAGGTTTGAGAAGGATCTTGTCTGGAAAAGATAAGGTAGTGGAGTTACGTGTTATGAAGGCCCAAGTTTGCCGTTTGACTTATAGAGAGAGAGAGAGAGAGAGAGAGAGAGAGAGAGAGAGAGAGAGAGAGAGGAGCCTGTAGGGAGATAAATGCCCACCTCAGAAAGTTTCACAGTTTCACCACCCTTTAATTAATGGGGGTCACAGGGAGCCGACGACGCTCTTTTTCTCTTGCTTTTCATGACTCTTATTAAAATCAAGAGGCTTGGGTGTTCTGTGGGGTTGAATTTGAAATGTCAAAGTCCACCGCGATGTTTTCTTGCGTGTTCAATGGAAATTGAGCTCATTACAGGTCGATTGATTTAGGGTTTTCTGCATTCCTTATTTCACTTTGACGAGACCATTGGTTCGACAACAATGATAAATGTGCTCCCATCATTTAGGTCATCTTTTTACTTGTGAAAATATTTATATGCTATCATAATCCGAGCTATCCGTAAAACAGCTCAGATCTTCGGCACGGTGGGAACGGGTTACCCACGGGCGAACTACATTTTGCCTCTCAAAATTTTGAAATTGAAGCGAGTTGCTCCTCAAAACTTCAATTTTGCAATTTGCTCCCTTATTTCTTGAGATTGGTGGTAATGTGCCCTTTAACATTTCTAGCCAAACTTTACCCGTACTCTCACTATTTGAATACGCATGACGATTATGGAAGATTTCTGTCAACTATATATACATCAAATAAATGTATGTCTCAAAAACATATTTCAAAAAAAGAAAAGTGTTAGAAAAGTCATATATTCATTGTGTGGGTGCCAATTCAATCACAAAAATTTAAATTGAGCCAATAGTCATAAATATTTTGTATTTGTGCCGATTGAGTTCATCTAATAATTTAGATTGGAAAATGCTGACATGAATATTAGCCATCCTACGTAATATGGCTGCCATTAACATGGAATTTTTTTAATAATATCATATTATTTTTAAAAAAAATTAAAAATTTTAACTTTAATTTTCTCTTTCTTCTTTTTCTTTTCTTTTTCTTTTTTTTCCCTCTATTTGGGCAAGGGTCATCAAAGCTCACTAGCTACAAAACCCTTGTCGATCACCAGTGAGGGTTGCAACCCTCGCCTAGATGTGGGCAAGGTGGAGATAGGTGCAAGTGAGGCCGCCTTACCTAGATTTGGTTGAGGTGACTTCACCCTCGCCCCCCTCTGCCCTTGCCAGGTGAGGAGGACTTGGACAAACGGAGGCCAAAGGACAAGGGGGTGGGTGTCCTTGGGAGGCGAAAGGGGGAGCGAACGGCCGGGGAGAGTGAGGTAGCGTTGATACAAGAGCTTGAAGGTTTACAAATGGAAGGGCTTTGAAGGTGCAAAGTAGAGAGAGAAAAGAAACAAGATTTTAGGGCATAAAGGCTAGACCACCTCACCTAGCTTTGGGCAAGGTAGCCTCGGCCATGCCCACCTTTGCTTTACCCGTATTTAGACGAGGCCGGGCACAGGTGTCAACCCTCCTTAGCAGTCGACGAGGGCTTCGTGACCCTCGCCCAATGGCCAATGAGGGCCAATAAGCTCTAGCAACCCTTGCTAGGACAGAGGAAAAGAAGATGAGAAAAAAGAAAAGAAGAAAGAGGAAAAAGAAAATTAAAATTAAAATTTTCAAAAAATATAAAAATATAAAAATATCATTAAAAAATGTCAATGTCGGTGCTAGCCGTGTTACATAGAATAGTTGGCATTCGTGTTAGTGATTTCCAACCTAAATTAACTTGATGGACTTAACTGACACATATACAAAAAGTTTAGGACTAAATTGGTTTAATCGAAATATTTAAGATTGAATTGGCACTAATGTAATAAGTTTAGAACTTTTCTGACACTTTTTCCATTTCTAAACAATATTTGTCAGTTAGTCTTGTCGAAATTTTGGTGATATATTCTCTTATGTGCAATATATTTCCAATTTGTTCTATTTTTTATATGAAAATATACATTTGATGAATTTCACCTCCAAAATAAGTCATTGTAATGTGACTAAATATTGAAGCAGAACTTGGGGAAATTATCCCAGAAGTCCTACCTGCGTTAGATCATTCGGATTTGAATTGGGATAGGATAGGATAAGGGAGGATTAGAAATTCTCTCAATATCATACGGAATTTTTTATAAAAAAAAAAAAAAAAATCCTATCATGTGTATGGTGTAATCAAGATAGAATATTTTTAAAAATCTTTAAAAATCTTTAAAAATCTCTCTAATCATCCTTGTACCTCTCCACTCTTCATGCCTTCATTGTTTCACTAACAATTGGAGGAAGCTCCTCTCTCCCATAGCCTATTCGACAAGCGAAACCGCCTAATGTGTGGACTACCGCGAGAGAAGGCCTCTTCATCTCTAAATCCATCGAACCATTGGGGGTTTGTCCCAGTGGTCACCCTTCCAACTTGGAAGGGGGAGGTGAGGGATTCAAATCCCTACCTTCTCAGGGGGGGATTAGGGATGGAGACGATTTCATTTCAGGAGTGGGTTTCGACTCCCACGCCCTGCATGAAAGTAGAGCAAAAGTCTGAGAGTGCGTGTTAGAGTAGGATTAGAGTATGACCGACCAAAAAAAAAAAAAAAAAAATCCATTGACGCCAACTCTTCATTGATGGTAATTACATCTTTAAGAAGTCAAGCTATCAATTTGAAATCAAGATTTTGAAGGGCGTGATAAGAACGGTGAAGATAAGAAAGAGAGGGAAAAAAGAATAAAGAAAAAAAGAGGAATTAAAGACACTAACAAGGAGGCTCTCCCACATATGATGGATTGTCCCCAACTTCTTCCTCGTACGCAGGCGTGAAATATCCAGACCAGAATCAAAACCTTGATCACCAATCGGAGTGAAGCAGGGTGGATTTCAGTGATTTTTCATAGCTTTCTTGTATTCATGTGGGTGAGTCGTGAATGTGAACAGAACAGGAACAAGTCAAATAAGAAGAGGGAGAAAGATGACGGGAAGGGAGGGCAACAGCTGCAAGGATAGCAAAAGCTTTTGTTGATATTCTGAAATTTGGTTTTTTATTTTATTTTATTTTTTCCAGATTTTACATATCCTATTTAGGTCTAATCCATCTCTTAGGTGGAATTATTTTATCCAGACTATGTAGGCTATATCTGGTCACGTCACTCCACCAAACACTGAATATGATAAAAGTTATCACATCCAAAGTTTTATCCGGCCCTCAAAACACAGTCTAGATGTGGGCAAGGCCAAGGTGAGCGCAGGTGAGGTCACCTTGCCTAGATGGGCGAGGTGGCCTCATCCTCGTACCCTGCGCCCTCGCCAAGTGAGGAGGACTTGGACAAGTGGAGGCCAAAGGATGAGGGGGAGGGTGTCCTAGGGAGGCAAAAGAGGGAGCAGACGGCTGGGGAGAGTGAGGTGGCGTTGATACGAGAGCTTCCAGGTTGAGGTATGAAAGGGCTTCAAAGGTGCAGGTTAGAGCAAAGAGAGAAAGGAAACGAGATTTGAGGGCATGAGGGCAAGGCCCACTTCCACTGCGTCCACATTTAGTTGAGGCCGGGTGAGGATTGTGACCGATGAGGGCTTCGTTGCCCTCTGTCAATGGCAGACGAGGGGTCAACGAACTTCGGCAACCTCGCCAAGACAAAGGAAAAGAAAACAAGAAAAAAGGAAAATGAAATTAAAATTAGAATTAAAATTTTAAAATATTAAAAAATTATTAAAAAATATTCACATCAGTGATTTCTGGTTTATATTAGCTAGATGGACTCAACCGACATAAATTCAAAAGGTTTATAACTAAATTAGTTCAATTGAAAAGTTTACAGCTGAATTGACACAAAATGTGATAAGTTTAGAACTTTTCTGACACTTTTCACATTTCCAAACTAGATTTATCAGTTACTCTTGTCAAAATTTTGGTCATATGCTCTTATGTGCAATGTATTTTCAATTTTTCCTATTTTTAATATGTAAATATTCATTTGATGAATTTCACCTCCAAAATAAGTCATGGTGTTGTAATGTGATAGAAGATTGGAGCGCAATTTGGGGGAAATCATCCCAAAAGTCTTGAATCTATTATACAATAGCTGATTCAATACTAATTTTTTCAATTTGATTAATTTAATTCTAAATTTTTTTTATGATTTTTCAATATAATCATTCTAGACAATTTTGACTAGAAATTGCTAACACGTTCAATCAATATCGGCTTGTTTTCTATCATGAAATCCATTTATCTTCAATTCTATTTGAAAACTATTCATGTATAAATTTTAAATTCTTTATTTTGATATGTTACCAAATATCAATATATTCCTTTATTTTTTTACATTTTATATTATAGTCAATTGACTTTGTTGATTTCTTGTTCATATTGAAATGAATCAAAATTAAT
Source organism: Eucalyptus pumila (assembly GCA_016097595.1). Taxonomy (NCBI): domain Eukaryota; kingdom Viridiplantae; phylum Streptophyta; class Magnoliopsida; order Myrtales; family Myrtaceae; genus Eucalyptus; species Eucalyptus pumila. Next base: position 37,348,573 of record CM027853.1, read on the forward strand.
AGGGAGCTGGTTAATGATACTTGCACATGTACTTGTTTTGCGTGCCTATTTATTTTCTGTTGGTATCCATGGACTGGTCAAGAGTCACAACATGATCAGGGCCCTTGTGTTTCTCGAACCATTCTCAACGTGATTAACGTAAATTTTGTAACATTTTTAGATATTTTTTTATAGTCGACAATTAAAAGGAGAAATTTTCTCCATTTTTGCTAGAGCTATTGCAGCCGCCCAACTATTGGGTTAGCTTTTCTTTCCTCAATTTATCATAATAGAAAATCAACTCATATTAATCAATCAAGTTTGTTGAATAAACAAACAAAAAGTAGTATTAGTTAATTATATATATATATATATATATATATATATATATATATATTAGGTTTTCCTATGTGGCGACCTCCACCAGGCATCGCCGAGGCGCCCACTACTAGTCGATTGAAATAGGAAAAAAGAAAGAAAGAAAAGAACATGAAACAAAGACAATTAAACAAATTGCAAAAATATTCACGTCAATGCAAGTCGTGTCACATAGGATGGCCGATGTTTGCAATAGCGATTTATGGCCAAAGTTAGTGGGAATAACTATTTTGAGAAATCGTCAAAAAGTTTAGAATTAAATTGGTAATGACTCAAGTTGAAAAATTGTTTGGCAAAAAAAAATAGTCAAATTAAAAAATTTAGGACTAAACTGCCTGTTGTACAATAAGTCTAAACCTTCTTAGGCAATTATCCCAGCACAATTTGGTTGAAGTCAAGGTTTTGGGCACATTGCAAGAAGTTTCAAAAATTAAGGGTACAAATTGCAAATATTTAAATGTCAAAGGGCAATTTGCAAGAAACCTAAAAACTTGAGGGTAATATGTAATTTGCCCCGTCAGGTTGTCGTCCCAACTAGTGTATCCATTCTACTACAACCATTCGGCTACTCCATATTAGAATTTCGATAGTAATTTTTACAATTTATTTACTTAATACGAGATACCTCTTGATTTTACTTGTTTGGTACTTGCTCGGATAGCATAAGGGACAAGTAGCCTGACGAGTCCAATAAGAGCGCCAGGAAATATGAGACTCTAAAATTGTACACACTCATATCTGTAGACCGTTTATTACTCCCCGCCTCGATGGTCAGAGATATTTTGCCATACAGCATATTTGCATCTCTATTTTCCATCTCTGAAAATCGAGCCTATTGATGCCTTTGAATTTGTTTAGACAATTCTCTCTCAATGGTAACAGCTATTAATTTGTGCCCATATAAACTTAGAAGATTTGGTCCCCAGTCTACCCTACTAAATCGAAAATTATCAAAAGAAGTTCTAAACCTATTATACTGATGTTAATTAAGTCATAAACCTTTCGATTTAACTAATTTAATTCTAAATTTTTTGACAATTTATCATTGTAGTTATTCCAACTAATTTTAGTCCGAAATTGTTGACGTGGATACCAACCATCCGACATAGTGCGGCTTGCGATGATTTAAATAATTTTTGCAAATTTTTAATAATTTTTATGAATCTATTTATTTTTTTCCTTCTTATTTTTTCTCCTCCACCGGCCATAGGTGAGGGCCAGGATGCCCTTAGTAGATCTAAGCGAGGGCCACAATCCGCGAGCCCTTGCTAGTAAAGTCAAGACATAAAAAAAGAAAAGAAAAAAAGAAGAAGGAAAAGAACAAAATAAAAAATTCAGAAAAATATTAAAAAATTGTAAAAGTTATCAACGTTATTTTCGACTATCCTATATGGTATAGCTAGTGTTCACGTCAGTAATTTCTACCCAAAATTAGGCAAAATGACTAAATTGTCAAAAAGTTCATGATTAAATTAATAAAGTTAAAATGTTTAAAACTGAATTAACATTTGTACAATTTGTTTATGACTTTTTTGATAATTATATATGTTTGTGGTTGTCCACCAATTTATTTTTTTGCCAAAACATGCCGAATGGAGAAAATATTTTCCATGGGAATCATTTTCAAAGGAGACGGCTGGTTTTTAGTTGTTTAATGATGTACTTAAAAGCAAGACGTATATATATAATTTTTACTTTCAAAATTATCTTCTCCATTGTAAATATTTTTTGTTCATAATATAAGATACAAAGAGGATATTGAAATGCTTTTCTAATATACTTTTAATGTATGGAGTATGATTTTTTGTTTATTTTTGTTAAATTTAAGCAAACTGAAAAAAGGTTGCCAAAAAATAGAAAATGCAAATAACTACTTAATCTCTTAGTACTCATCAAACTTTACATGAAAATGATCCTCCATTTCAAAAGTAATTCAAAAGTGAAATTGAAAATGAAGAACTTCTTATATTGGCATGGCCACAGACCCCTTCTAAACTGTTTCATAAGAGTATGAGACACAGAGCCGAGTGAAAGTTCATACGACAAAATGATCATTTTGTCCAATATACCTATGACATATTGAACACTTATATGTGATTGAAGATAATGGTAGGAATGAATTCGAGGAGAAGATGAAACAACACAAGAATATATTATGATTAGAAGAAAAGTTATAGAAGGCATCGAAGATGAGTGAAGACCAATAGAGAGTGGGAGAGAGAGATTAAGCAAATTGAAACTCTTTGTGAGCGTGCATGTGGAAAAAGAGTTCGGAAGAACGATTTCTTCTTTTAAGAATGGAGGGATCATTTTTCTCAATTTTAAGTATGGTCGTTTTCCTCAATTGTAAAGAAGAAATTATTCTTCTCAATTTTAAAGATGGTCGTTTTCCTTGATTGTAAAGTTTTTTCCCATTAATTATCCACTTTCAGCAAATTATATATATAAAGGTTTAGAAAATCATTTTCATTAAAAACAAACACACTCTAAGGTTTTTCTTTACCCCCAAAAAAAAAAAAAAAAAAAAAAACACACACACACACACTGTAAGGTTTTTTTTTTTTTTAATAAAGTTCCATAAGGCATAGAGAAGATAACACTCAATACCGCATGGAGGGTTGATTATGTGTTCGTGCTCCTACAATTGAAGATGTCTATGAAGTGGATTTGTGTGTGCATCGTGTAAAGCTTACCGTTGGACAACCATGACTTCAGACATGTTTTATGCCGCTGTGTATTCATAAGCTATTGATATTTCGTTCACGTTATTAAAATAAAAGCTACATAATTCATTAGAAGTAATGCAACCAACATTAGCTGAAGATCAACCCGCTTCACAGGCAAGGTTATTGGACCAGACACCAAATGCTTTCTTGGAATGATCATACTAATTGGAAGAGGTGATAAATATCACAAGTCGCGCAGACGTGAAATATGCATCTGGATCACAAACGAGAAGTGGACTATGCAGGCCGCCGTGTCAGATGTTTCATAGCCATACGACGAAAGTTGAACGGAAGGTACTGGCGTACGAGAGTGTTGGCTAGGTCCACTTCTATGGGTGGCCAGCTAGCATAAAACAAAGGGAAATAAAAAAGAATAAAAGTCAAAAAGCAAAGAAAAGGAAGGGAGTTGCTTCCTGCAAGTAAGAGTGGGTCACCGAGAGGGTGCATGAAGAAAAGGGGAAGGGAGGGGCGCAACTTTGCGATCTGAATTCGAAGGCCAAACATTGACGGAATTGGCTCAATTTTAAGTATGCTGTTCTTGAGATCAAGAGTTACGAATCAATTAGTTTCATTCGTTGAGAACTTCCTCCAAATTTTCCAATTGTGGTTAGGATTTTCTTGTTCCGTTTATATTAATCCATTCTTGTGGTAAGGAAATACAGGTGTATACTTAACGTTGAGGCTTTAATGTGTGATTAGAGAAGAACATTTAGTGTCTTATATTATTTTTAGTGATTAGTGAAAGTTTTTGGAAGGTCCATGTTTTTTCCACAATAGGTTTCCATGTAAAACCTTGGTGTTGTCATTGGCCTTGTCTCCTTATTATTTCAGCGTTATATTTACTTATTGCAATGTTATATTGGGCGGTTGCTATTGGGGTTACATTGATTTCGATCACTTTAATTTGGGAGAGATATTAATCCCGATTGGGTTTAGTTCTTAGTTGATTGTTGCCTCAGTTCTCTCCAACAAAGTGATATTAGAGCTAACTTTAAGATTCTAGTGTTAAATGAAGGAAACAAGTGGCATCATGTTTAAATTATATGCTTGGAATTACTCCAGTTGGAAGCCTCAAATGGAAGACATGTTATATTGTAAAGATTTGTTTGATCTCATTGAGGGTATTGAAGCTAAAGGAGATAAGGAAGATTATGAATGGGAGCGAATGAATCAAAAAATGGTTGGATTTATCCAACAATGAATTGACGATAGTGTGTTTCATTATGTTGCTCAAGAAATAAAAGTGGACACTTTGTGGAAGAAACTATAAGATCTCTATGAGAGGAGAACTCGACAAAATAAGACTTTCAAGTTAAAAGACTTTTGAATTTGAGATACAGAGATGGGAAGTAGCATGTCGGAACACGAGTTTCAAGTTGTTTCAAGATGTTATAAATTAATTAACAAATCTTGAGATTGACCTTGATGATGAGTTGCAACCATGTCTATTACTTGGCACTCTCCCCAATAGTTGGGAGACCTCGATTGTGTAAATCAAACAATTCAGCTCCTTATGATATGTTTTCTATGAGAATCAATAAAGAAAGCTTGTTCAATGAAGAAATAAAGAGAAAATGATTAAATTATGCTTCTAAATCAAAGGCTTGTCATAGAAAATAGTGCAATAAGTCAACCAAGAAAGTTCCAAAATAGTGATAAAAAAGCCAAGTTAAGAGGAAGGCCGAAATCAAGGCCAAGGAGGAGGGTGAAATGCTATAATTGTGGTAAGATGAAACACTTTGCAAAAGAGTGCTGGTTGCCAAAGAGAGATACGTACCGTGATAGAAATAGAGATTGAAAGAAAAAAGAGAAACATGCTATGGCGACAGTTGCATCCGATGGTGATATTGTGTTTATTTGTGAGGACACTTGTGTGAACCTTACATGCCAAAACTTTACCCAGGTTGTTGATTCCACAACTTCATTTCATGTCACCTCACAGCGTGACTATCTCACTTCCTGTCATAGTGGTAATTTTGATTAAGTTGGGATGGAAAATAGTGATGTTTCCAAGATTATTGGCATCGGAAATTTTATTTGAATAGCAATGTTGGATGTAGTTTGCTTCCAAAAAAAAAGGAGACATGTTCCGAACATTTGACTTCACTTGATCTCCAGTGCCTTAGATAATAATTAATACTACAATTCCTTCTTTGGTGACAAATGAAAATTGAATAAAGGTTCCATGATGGTGGCTAAAGGTAAGGAGACATGCACTCTTTACACCATGCAAGGTAAGTTGATTCGGAAAGAGATAAATGCATTGGAGATTTCTCCAATTGACCTATGGCATATGAGATTTGGTCATCTTAGTGAGAAAGAGCTTGAAACTCTTACTAGAAAGAATCTTCTATCATTGAAGGAGGGAAATTTCAAAGAATGTACTCACTATCTTACACTTTATAGATTCTCATTTCATAGTCACTTTTTACACACAAAATTAAATGTACCTAATTTAGTTTATACTGATGTTTGCTGCACGAAAGTTAGAATCTTTGGTGGTACCTTATACTTTATGATATTTATTGATGATTGCTCTAGAAAATGTGGGATGTTGCTTTGAAATCTATAAACCAGATGTTTGCTACTTCCAAACAATTTTATGTTAACAAGGAAAGAGAAATCAACAAGAAGCTGAAATGTGTGTGAGTTAACAATGGTGGTGAATATAGAGACCTATTTGAACGTTATTATAGAGATTATGGTATTAAAGCTCAAGAAGCATCTTCAGAAAACACCACAACATATTGGAATAGTGGAGACAATGAATCAAACAATGAATGATCAAATTTAGTGTATAGTCTTTTATGCAAGGTTGCCTAAGTTATTCTAGGGTGAATTAATGAGAATAATAATGGACTTAATAAACCTTTCTCCATTAGTTTCTCTTAAGGGGGATGTTCCGCAAAGAGTTCGGAGTAGGAAGATGCTTCCTACAATCATCTAAAAGTGTTTGGTTGCTATGCATTAGTGCATGTTCCAAGAAATGAAATGTCCAAACTTGATGACTACTCTAAATAGTATCTATTCTCGAATTATGGACATGAAGAGTTTGGCTACATTTTGTGGGATCTAGTTGGAAGTAAGTTAGAAGTCAAGATGTGGCATTCTTTGGATATCAAACCATTGAAGACATTGACAAGCCAAGGAGACCAAAGAATATAACTCAACATTTTGTTAGTTTTATCCCAAATCCTTTTGTTGTGGGGTGGAAATCATGGGGGAGAAGCACATGAAAATCATGGGAATCATGAAAATGGTGAATCATCACAGTTGATTCTTCAACTGAGACAAGTGAAATAATTGAGCTAGAATGATCAATTAAGCAAGAATAGCCCATTGAGCTAGTGGAGCCAATTAAGCAAGAACAATATGTTCCATCTCAAGTTAGAAGATCTAAAAAAGAGCCTAGATCTTCACAGAGATATCAACCATATGAATATGTGTTACTCACAAATGCAAGAGAGCTAGAAACTTATGAAGAGACTATGTCATGTGATTAAAAGAATGAGTGGCATTAAGTTATGCAAAAGAATCTTAAATCCTTGCATGAGAATCACACATTTGAATTGTTGATGTTGTGTAAGAGTAAAAGAGCACTCACAAATAAGTTGGTATACAAGTTGAATACAAAATAAAGTAGTTTACAAACATAATACAAAACTAGGCTTGTTGTAAAGGGTTATTATGGCACCCCCGACGGCCCCCAATCCGTTAGGGTCACCACACATCATTACCTTTTCCTCCACCTGAAAGTTCATTACTCTGATACCATAGGATTTTGATAGGTCCATGAGGTCTGGGGGTCTATATCTTTTCCATTGGTCCCTGTGCAAAACATGGCAGAAGCGTATCCAACATCTCGCTTTCTCATATTCAGAAATGATGCACATCAACTAAACACTTTTATATATAAAAGCCAAACACTTTTATTTACATAAAACTAGATGGACAATCGTTAGTTGGTACATCAAAATGCCGTAGTTTTCTATACACAGCCATACTTCAAAAGATACCCGACATTTCCAACAGTTACAAACATAAAGTCCATTGTTTAGTGTTGGCGTCCAAAAATTTCTTCCTCTGTTGACCCCATCTCACGCTCACACCCAGCCACTCGGTCTGCTTGCTAGTGGCGGCAGCAGCAAAGTCGGGGTCAACTAAATGGAGAAGTTGACCGAGAGAAAAAGTCACGTCTTGCATGGGGTTCCGATTGTCTCGGCAAAGGAAGAAATCGGCATGCAAGAAGCCACATTCCCTCCACCTGTCCTCGCTTCCTTCTGCCGCTTAAGCCTTCATTTTGTTGACTGGTTTTTATCAACAAAACCAGGAATGGAAATAGCAAATCGAGAAAGAGAGAGAGAGAGCGGCAAGCGAGAGAGAGAAACCGAGAGAGAAAATAGTGAGCGAGAGAGTGAGCAGCGAGGGAAAGAAAGGGACTGTTCCCTTCGCCGTGCAGGTGCAGCCGCCGTCCACCACCGTGCCGATCCAGCCGTCTCGATCGAGTTGCATCTGTGACCCGCGAGCTCCCTGATTTCTTGCTGTCAACATCGCAGGACTTAAAGCAAGTTAGAGTCTACTAACCTATATATGTAGTGTTGTTGTTGTTTGAGGAAGTGCTATTAGATTGAAATGATTTGAATGCGGATTGTGATTCCTAGAATGTCCGAATCGATTTGAGGCTAGAAAATTGAGAAGTTTCCGTGAGTACCTCGGTTTAGGCCTTCGATTTTTACACCAAATGTTGAGGTGGTAGCACCTTGGGACTTTTATTCACAAATCATTTTAGAAGATCTCTTGATTTGCATCAAAATTTATGGGTACTACGGCACCGTACCCGAATGTTTTATATTTTAAAGACTTATGAACTTTTTATAGAAAACATTCCAAACCATTGGAGTTGGGATTGAGATTTGAATTTATCGACGTGCCAATTTCAAATGTATTTATAGATTTCGACAAATTATTTTGTTCCAAGCCGGGAAGGGTAATTTCCATTCAAGTTTCTTTATACGGATTCGAAAATGATTGAAAAAGTATGTGCGAAAGGGGGACTTTCGGGGAAAAATCCAAAGGATTTTCTGTATTGACGATTCGAAAATGTTTTGACATTGAAATGATTTGGTTGCTATACCATGGCTGAGATGTTATTGCTGTCGTTGGACCCTCCGGTCGATGATGCCTCGGGAGTTGGGTTGCCCATAGGATCGTAGGGGTCGATGCCTTTGGATGCCTGGGGACCAATGAGCCCCAGAGATTCCCGGGAGTGTCGAGATGCCTAAATGTATGACAATATGTATTCCGGAGGGTAGGGGCAACCATTGTCGTGGTTAGCTCAGAAGATTCTTCGTGATACTAGGTGAGTTGCGAGATGCCTGGAGGTGAGACATGACATGCTCCGGATGCCCGGTGACTGAAAATCGGAGGCTTTCGCGATGCCAGGTTGGGTGCGAATGCCCGGAGGGATGCAAACACTAGTCCTCTGGGAGAAAAATCTTTTGAGTTTTAAAAACTGATTGTTTTGTTGAGTTGCGCCTGATTATGGGACAAAATTATGTGGCACGGAATGTGATGTGTCACAACAGTTTGGTCTTATAATCAGGACCCATGTGATTGAAATGACGTGTTTTGGTTTTGAAACTGCATTTGCTATTACTTTGAAAAGTACCATTGATTTGATGCATACTTATTCCTTTGGTTTTGTGATCTGTGAATTTTGCATGAAATCAGATGATGATGATTATGCATAATATAGTTTAGTAGATCTTTAGCTGCTGGGTGATTGTACTCACCTTTTTTGGTGACTAACATTTCAGACTAGGCAAGATGCCTCTGCTGCTCGCACCTCTTGGTACATTTTATGGAGTCTCGATCGTCTTATAGTGGGAATGGTCGGAATATCAGGACCTTGAGGTGCGGGGACTAACGTTCATGCGGATGGGAGTAAGCATGACGTTCAACACCAATCTTCCCTTCGGTCCTGAACTCTAGCAGTATGTCATCTTATTTGCTCGTTGGAATGGGCAAACTCTGGGGTCACTGCCACCGCCACCAGAAGACGACAACGGGGGACTGAGTGGTGTAGAGTGACCACGATGGGGAGGACAACAGAGTGAGAATTTTTGGATGCCGGCACTGAAGGATGGACTTTAGGCAAATGGTTATTGAAGACATCGGTTGACTTTTGAAGTATCGCCGAGTATAGGAAACTACGGCCTTTTGGATGTACCAACAAACAATGTCTATCTAGTAGATATGTGTAAATAAAAGTGTTCGGCTATTATATATAGATGTGTTTAATGTGTGCATCATTTCTGTGTGTAAGGAAAGGGGAGTTGTTAGATATGGTTCCGCCATATACATTGCGCAGGGACCAAAGAAGTGTTTGATAAGGTGCCACACAATTTTGAAGAGATTTTGGGACAAAATTAATGGATCAGGGGCCGTCGGGGGTACCACAATTTTTCTCAAAAGAAAGGAATTAATTTTGAAGAGATTTGTTCACCATTTGTAACATATACCATCTATTCAAGTTGTTCTTAGGTTAGCCGCCAGCATGAATTTAAAAATTGAATAGCTTGATGTAAAGACAACGTTTCTTTATGGAGTCTTAGAAGAAGAAATATATATCAAGCAGGTAGAGGGTTTCAAAGCTGAAGACAAGGAGTATCTTGTATGCAGGTTGAGGAAAAATTTATATGATCTCAAACAAGTGCCAAGGCAACGCTATATGAAGTTTGAATCATTCATGGAAGATCATGGATCTGGTAAGACCCACTTTGATTCTTAAGTCTTTACGAAAGGATTTTCAAATAATGATTTTCTTATCCTCCTACTATATGTGGATGATACGTTGATTGTAGGGTATAATGCTAAGAAAATCAAAAGCTTAAAAATGAGCTAATTAGAGCTTTTGCAATGAAGGATCTCAAGTCGGCTAAGCAAATACTAGGCATGAGAATTATTAATGAAAGGAAGAATAAGAAACTTTCGCTATTCGAGGAAAAGTATATTGAAAAGGTGCTAGAAAAATTCAACATAAGCATATGTAAACCGGTAAGTACTCTACTTGCAGGCAATTTTAAGTTGGGTAGTGAAAAGTGTCCTACAAGTGAGAAAGAGAAGGAAAAGACTAGATATTGCTCATGCAGTTGGTACTGTGAGCAAGTTTCACTCAAATTCAAGTAAAGAGGATTGAACCGCTATATGAAATGGATTTTGAGATATCTTACAGGTATTTCCAGATTCTATTCGTGTTATGAAAATGAAAAGCCTAAGTTGAGTGGCTACTCAAACGCTAATTATGCTAGTGACATTGACTTTCGAAAATCCACATCAGTTTACATGATTTCAGTAGGGAGAATATTTCATGGCTATCAAAATTGGAAAAATGTGTTAATTTGTCTACAACTAAAGCTAAGTATATTGCTATCATGAAGGAGGAGGGGAACTCTTGACAATACAAAAATTCCTACCAAAGTTAGGCTTGAAATAAAGGAAATTTGCTATGCATTGTGACAACACATGCCATATATCTTAGCAAAAATTCGGTGTTGTATTCAAGATTTAAGCATGTTGATGTGAAGTATCATTTGATCCAAAAGAAATTAGAAAAGAAGCTCTTCCTACTTGAAAAAATTCACATGGACGACAATGGATCCAATATCATGACCAAACCATTGCCCATGGTGAAACTTAACTCTTGTATAAACAAAGCAGGCATGATGGAATTTTCCTCATGAGATGGAGGGAGAGATCTATTGGCTGGGTCCACCTCTATGTGGGGCCCTGCTAGCATAAGACAAAATGATAAAAAAAGGAGAGTGAAAGTCAAAAATCAAAAGAAAAGATAGGAGGTTGCTTCGTGTAAGTGAGAGAGTGAGAAAAGTGAGTTACTGAGAGGGTGCATGGAGAAAAGGGGAAAAGAGGGATGTGGCTTTGAGCTCCTTATTCAAAGGCCAAACTTGGCAAAATTATCTCAAATTTGAGTATGTTGTTCATGAGATCGAGGTCTATGAGTTGATCGGTTTCGTTTGTTAAGAATTTTCTTCAAATTCTCCAATCGTGGTTGGGTTTTCTTGTTCAATATATATTAATTCAAATTTATGATGAGAAAATATGATTGTATTGTTAATATTGAATTTCTAGTGTGTGGCTGCGAAAGAACACTTATGTGTCATACTATTCTTAGTGATGAGTGAAAGTTTTTGGGCAATCCATGATTCTTCCCGCATTTGTTGTTGGTTTTCGATGTTATATTTACTTATTGCGAGATTGTATTGATTGGTTGTTATTGGAGTTAAGTTGATTTCGATCCGTTTAGTTTCGAAAAGGATATTGATCTTGGATTGGGTTTAGTTCTTGGTGAGTTGTTATCCCGGTTCTCTTTGAAAGAGAGACGAAAGGATTTTTGAATATTAATGGCCCACCGGAAAAGAACTTAAATTTTTTTTTTTTTGAGATTATCTCTTATCAATAAATAAGAAATTGGACCCACCCATGGGCAGCGCAATTGGTGTGCATTCGCTCCCTCATCGCCGAAGTCGAGAGTTCAAACCCTCTCGTTGCATTCCATGACTTAAGTGGGGGCGGTGGCATCGTCGGGCGATGTGACCCCAATTAGTGTAAGCAAAAAAGAGTCTCGGCGGTTCCTCGGTTACCAAAAAAATAAAAAATAAAAAATAAATAAATCTATAAGAAATTGGAAATCAAGTCGCCATTGATAGAGTCGGGCCGCGCGGAGCGAAGATACCATACGAGAGTATCCACTTTTTCCTGCAATCCGACGTCTCTCTCGGGATCCGACTTGAGAGGGCGGGGGCGTTATTTGACCCTTTTTTCCAAGCGATTGTTGAATGCTGGCGTGGAGGTTTGCACATGAGCGTCAGGTTTAACGACAGGTTAAGTTGAAGACATCACCAGTAGGCACCCGAACCTAGGATCACCACCACATGGCACCAAACCAAGACAAGCATATGGCACCAAACCAAAGGCATATTCCTCCCGCTGATCCCATAGCTTCCACTTCAATCTTCTTACGAAAACTATGATTGCCCTCTGCTTTTCCAACGCTAAAACCTTCGAAAAAAAGGAGTAGGTGGCAGAGCAGGAAACGTTGAAACTATGGAAGCCCGGGAAGTGCTGACGCATTTAATCGCCATTCTCGCGCTCGCGGAAGCGCGGGCATGATGGCCGTGATGGGGCAGGGCGGCGGCGCCATACCCACCACCCTCGATGGTCCGTTCGAGCCCGTCACCCGCCGCCTCGACCCGTCCCTCCGCATGGGCAACGATGACTTGCCGATGGATGACCCGAGGCTCAAGAAGAACGTCACTTCCTCGTTCCCTGAGCAGATTTCGCTCACGCTGTCCAGTGATCCTATTAAGATATGGACGTCGCTGTGCTCAATGGTGGTGAGACAACGCCTGGCTATGCCAGAAGGACACCGAACTAAAGAGTAGGTGACTTAGGTCGTAGTAGATTTTGGACCTACGTCCCTTCGGGGAAGCCATCTATTAAGATATAGACGTGGTTGTGCTCAATGGTGGTGAGGCGATACCTGGCTATGCCAGTAGACACTGAACCTATGAGTAGGTGGTGCCCTTAAAGGGAAATTATTAACAATTGGTACGCATAAATGATTGATTAAGTTGATGAGACGTTTCAATGGTGGTGTGCAATAATTATATGCACTTGAAATATGAATTGTGCTAACATGTAGGAAGGAACTGAGGTGAGATAAGTTCCATGTTCAAATTGTATGATTGTGTGACTAGAGCACCCTGAGGCGTATTTACTTCTTAATATGGGTTTAGAGAGCGGACTTGCTAAGACATTATCTCACTGATTATTGTATAACCATTTTCAAGTCCTTAGTTGGTGGTCATGGAGGACCGAAGCTTTGAAGGTGAAGTATGGAGGATCGGCGTATGAGTCCTACTAATATGTTGTAGGATAGCTTCTTTTTGGGAGCCGATATTTTGTAGACTTTTACCTAGACTCTTATGTATATAAACCCAGTTGTTTATAAAAGTGTGCTTTTGTAAAATGTTGCCATGCTTTCCTATCCCATGTTGTTTGTTGTCAGGGGATTATTGTTTCGCTTCTGCATGTGCATTAAAAAATGAAAGGGTTAGTGACTAGTCCTGGGAAGTCACATTTGAATCGACCGCAGTGGGATGTGGCGTGACAAAAATTATGGTAAAATCTGAAAATAAATGGTAAGCTTAGGTCTTTCATGGTAAAATTATTTGATGGGTATCTTGCAAATAATTACGCGCCCACTTGTAAAATCTAAAAACAAGTGGTAATCTACTACTGGATTGGTGGATGTTTAGATTGGTAAATGATCGGTCACTTACAAACAATTATGCGGTTATTTGTAATCTAAAAATAAGTGTCAATCTATTATTGAATTTGTTGATGGTAAAATAATTATTTCTCTCATAAGTTACAAATACTGACCAAGCTTATAACTAAGGGTCATGTTTTACGACTTATCATCAATATTTGAAACCTGTTATCGACTTAACATGTTTACTGACGTAAAATGAAATTCCCTTTTAGGCATATTGAGTTGAGAATTAGGATTACCCGACATGTTACAAGAAATATTATGTAGTTAATCGTTGCCTTAAATTAAAGATTCGGGTCAAATGGTTCCGATTAGCTTTCGTGCACCATGACTGCTGCACATCCTTGGACGATTTTATGGTCACCCTCTCTCTCATCTTTCTGGTGCATAAGATTTTCTTCCAGGAATGCTCCTAACAAGGCCCAAATCTAACATCAAAAGAAGAGCAAAGCTTTTTACCATCTGACCCAACATCTTATTGGTTCATTCCTTTTCTATATACTTTCAAAGTCTTACTTTTTCACTGGTATTTAACTCAAGAAAATGTAATTAACAAGGATATGTCAATCATTCATATTCTATTTCCATTATATGTATGGTCTATTGATTCCAAGCGAATTGTTTGGTAATTATCTAAAACGAGTTTTACTTTTATTTAATCTAAATATAGCAATTCACAAAATTTGACCTATTTTTCTTTTAACTTGGAACTTTAAAAACTTTTATGATAGTTAAATGTTGACACGTAACTTCAAATGAAAAATTTTCATAACATTTATAATATAATAGATTTTAGCAAAAAAAGTAAAAAGAAAATACTCTTTGCTCCTCAAAAGAAAATACTTTTATCTAAGAGTAAACAATTTACGTATTTTGCTCCTAAAAAGCAAAAGACGCGTTGGTAATATACAGGTGAGTTGTTCTTTTGCATGATGCACTGATTGAAGTCCTACGTATTACCATGATTAGCTGAAAGTGTTGAAATTGTGGAAGACTAATGAGAATACATACACCTACGAGTTTGATGAAATTTTCGCTGACTCCACGTCGCAAAAACAAGTGTACGAGGTTGCGACGAAGCCTGTTGTGGAGGTGCGTACACATGAAAGATTTTGATTGTTGTCTTAAATTTCACCGTCATACGAGCTTGCTTTTGGTAAATATAAGCAAGTGGAGAAACTCTTGACATTTTACGCACTTAATATGCTTCCTTTTCTGATATTTTTAGCATCATTATTGGTAGAGATCCTGGTTAGACTGTGCCCTTTAAGAGTGGCATTCGTGTTTACTACTTCATTTAAGGACTAGGTCCCGTGAACTGTCCTAGCTGACATGATTTTGCTTTCTATACATTAGTTTGGATATACTTTAATTTAGGATATCATGAAAAAAAACCCAAACTAATGTAGTCACAACACATTTATCGTAAATTATTTTTTTGACCACAAAAAATCTCAAACTAGTATACCTGTGATAAATTTATCATCCTTTAGTTTTTTTTTTTTTTAAATTTTACTGTCAAATTTCTAAGTCGGATGACATGCGATAGTTGACGGATATAATAGTTTAAGGTCTTATGCTTAGTTTGTCACATGGGTAGTAGTTTTGTAGTTTTTTTTGTAGTATTAATCTAATTTAGCGGAAATTAATGAATGGTGTATTTATCACATATATACCAATTTAAGGTTCTTGTCAAAAAATTAATTTAGGGCAAACTTGTCACATGTATATTAATTTGGAGTTTTTATGGTCAAAAATTAATTTTGGATAAATTCATCATAAACGTACTAATTTGATAGTTTTCGTGGTATTAACTCTTAACTTTATGGCACTTTACTTCACCTTGAAATTTTTTGCCATTTTATAATATTTTTACAGTTTTTAGGAATTGTACCTTCACCCAACACCAACTAGACATGAAAGCTTGATAAAGAGTGAAGTATTGTTGTTAGCCTTAGGGATCTCTCTCGCTCAACTCACGTCCTCGAGGCTCGTAGTTTAGTCACGCTCACTCTCGGCCTCGACGGTTTTTCAGGTACCAATTTGCCCCTCGCCTCTTGCGGCCTATTTGCCCTAATTCTCCCCTTTGTTTCCTCTGGTTTGGTTTTGTCATGGTGCGTCTCGATGTGTTTTACATGGTTGCTATCTGTTAATGGTTTCTTGTGTCCATTTTCGAGTCTTGGATTCGCAGGGAAGGAGAGATGGTCTATGGGTAGTTGGCTTTCGAGTCTTGGATTAGCAATCCACCTGAGCTCAGGACATGGAAGTGATTTTTACACAATGTTACCTGTGGACATGTTCTGCTCAGCTGGAGAATGATCAGCTGGAGGTTTTTTCTTTCCCCGCCTTCCTATGTTCAAATGTTGTTTGGTCAAGGGAGGATAAGTGAAAATTCTTTTATCAAAAGTAGCGAAAGTCATTTTGGTGAAGTCCTGTTTCGGGTTACTGGTAGTTGTGATCTTTTATAAAGCTTTCTTTGGATTTTTGCTGCAAGTGCGTATGTTTGTTTGATGATCAGGGAAGTCACGTGTCCATTGATTCTGAATTGTTGTAGGATAGGCAGGTAACTAACTTCATGGGATTGAAATGGTTTGCTGTATATTGTAGCATAACCAAGCTGCAATGAAACAAAAAAAGAATGAAACTGAAAAGAAAAGAAGAAGTGGCTGGTTCCTGGTGGAACCTGAAACTAGCAGGTTCGGTTTCAGAGTAGGTTCTAGGGTTCACAGAGTCGGTTCCGGATTCCAAAAAGTGGGAACGGGTCCCAACAGGGTAGGTCTCAGGCTCCAGACTTGGAACCGATGATCCTAGCCATTTGCTGTTAAAATTGAGAATGAACTTGCATTTGATCAGGAGGTGAACTCGGTGAGCGAAAGCTAGATTTAGATTTTGAGTGTTATTTCTTGCTCTAAAATGTAATATAAGCAAAATGCGTGTGCAACTTGTTCTGCCAACAGTGTTTATTACATGAGTTCACCTTTGCTTTCTCAACTTGCTCTATTAACACAGTCAAGCATTTCGTTTTGGGCCATTGATTTTAACTTTATGATTTGATTTTTCTACTTCACAAGATGGTGCAGCAAATGAGAGAGAAGAGAAAGGAGAAGAAAATAAGGAAGGGGAGGAAGGAAAAAGAGGCAGAACGGAGCTAAATGTCAACAATATCCCAAATAATGTTTCATAAGTCACTGAACTACACGGAAATATTATGAAGTATTTTTTTGGTGTTGATATAGATATCCAATTTAACCAACAACTTTGACAAAGGATTTACATCATTGAATGCCTATTTACTATGATGCCATTTTGTTTGATTGCTCATACACATTCTTCTCAATGTCATTGTTGCGAAAAAGGCAAGCGATTGAACAATAATATAGATAGAAGAAAAAAATAAATCGGACACCGAATTTATGTGATTCGGTCGTAAAGACCTACGTCCATGAGGAGAGCAACAACAAATTTCACTATAGATCAAGCAATATAAGAAGATTACACACTCGAGTCACTCAAACACTCTCTCGATGTTTCTCAAGCCCTAATTACACTCAATAACACACGCAGTGTTTAGCCCCGAAATTTCTCAATAAATAATCTCTCAATCTCACGAAAGAATTACACGCAAATTTTACTACAAGATTTAATTGGCTTGAGCACTAAATCTTCTTGGATGTAATTCACAGACAAGAACGACAAATAAAATCCCTCCCAAGCACTCGACAACGAAACGGCGCTTCAAGACCAATTTTTCATGATCAACCCTCTTTCATCCACGGCCACAAGTCTCTCTCTCTCTCTCTCTCTCTCTCTCTCTCTCTCTCTCTCTCTATCTATCTATATATATAATATATAAGTGTGACCCTTATTCTTTTGCCAACTTCTCATAGGATTCTGTTTCCTAACTCGCCTATTTTAACCAAAATATATCTCTATATATTTTAAACAAAATCCAAATCCAAGTGAAAGTTGGACTTTCCTATTTCAGTGGCCAAACTCTCCAACGCAGATTCAAATTTGGGAAGTTGATCTTCGGATCTTCTTTGCTCGATTTCGAATGTCTGCAACATATCCAATTCAGAATATTCGTAATTTCGCATTGGGCTAAAACTCGAGACATATTTTAACAATCACTTTGCCTAACACAGGTTGAGTAAAATTACTCTATAGTATTTCCATCCCATTTGGCCATGTGAAACATTTTGGGATTTTGTTGAGCATATCGCTCTTTCTGGAGACATGTTTCTCAACTTTAGCTTCTTTTTTCTTCCTCCTCCTATTTTTCTTCTCCTTTGCCTTTCTCTACATGGCCAAGCGGTTTGTGTCCTCAGCTTTTGCATGGTGCCTATGCAAATTCCAGATATATCGTCGAAGAGGGCTAGTGTTGATACTTCTCGAAAGAAGCTTCTTATAATGGCGCCTATGATCTGAACGGACTCTTGGCCGGATTTAATTGTGTCAAGGAAAGCAGGTAAAGAGTTGAGAATTGGTGAAAGGTAGTTGATGTTTCTTATATAATCTAAGTTTATAGTTCTAACTTGTTATCCACTTTTCTTACATTATTCAGAAGGCCCTTTGTTGATGATTTTTTACTGTTTTGCTTTGAGAAATTAGCTGTTTGGGGTTGGGACCAAGTATGTTGTTCAATATGACCTGCGGTCTCCTTTGTTGTATTTTTTTTTTTTTTTGCACCATCACAAGACTCTTCTTTGTGTGTGCATGCGTGCGTGCATGGTTGTTAGGATCACGATCATACGATCCTATGACTCAGAAATTTTGAACAATCTGGATTCTAAGAAAAATGGTAGTCTACAGTGGTGTAATCTATATCTTAGGATCGCAATCTAGACTAGAATGCCACTACTCAAGTTTTAGAAGGCAATTCTACCATTTCAGCTCGAGCAAATATGAAATTGGGCCTCCGTCCCCAAGCGCATGTGCCACTTTCTTCTTAAGGTGCATTTGGTTCGGCATTTAGGAAGCCCCTTAGAGCCCCAAAGCCCATTAGAGAAAATTTGGGGTGTTTGGCAACCATTCTCAAAGGTCTTTTAAGTTAAAGCCAGCCATTGGGAATGCTAAAAGCTCAAGGCAGGTCGGCATTTTCGGAATGCTGAAGAACTCATTTAATGAAAATTAATAAGTTACCTATTTTACCCTCAAAACTTTATCAAAAACCAATTTTATCCTTTTTGAAAACTAAAACCCTAGATCGTTCTCTCTGCAAACTCCCCCACGCTCTGCACCCTTCCCCATCGCTCTCTCCCTTGACGAGCCGTCCTCCGATCCACTGCCGCCGGTCAATGTCGCCGCCGTCGACGACAACGACCGCCGCAATTGATCGACCGGGAGGCCGGTGAGAGGCCGGTGAGCGGCGCGCGAGGCTGGCGGATCCCCGATCGGGAATGTCTTGGGTGGGATGGAACCGGACGTCCGAGAGCTTCCACCTCTCGCTCGCGTACGGCACCGAGGAGGATCGGGGCCACGCCGTGTCGAGGATCCGACTTTGCTTTCATTACTCTTCGCGA
This sequence comes from Eucalyptus pumila, assembly GCA_016097595.1. NCBI lineage: Eukaryota > Viridiplantae > Streptophyta > Magnoliopsida > Myrtales > Myrtaceae > Eucalyptus > Eucalyptus pumila. Next base: position 37,367,532 of record CM027853.1, read on the forward strand.
GACGCTTCGTTGGGTCTATGTTACTGCGCGAGCCTGGTTTTTGCTTTACTGGGTCGTCCTCTCTCTTGTTGTGCTCGTGATTCGAGATCTCAAATTGATCTGTGGATTCTTTTGAAGATCTGGGTTTTTCTGGGTGTCCTTGAAATTGGATTAGGAATTAAGGGTTTGAGGTATTCCTGCTAGATTTGTGTTACGGGGGTTTCTAATGGCAGATGGGTCTTCGCAAGTGACTGCGAAATACTTCCGTTGAGTAGGCAGATTTGAGACTCTTGAAGTCTTGGCTTTTGTTGATGCTGTTTGAGAGGCCTCAGAGCTTCACAATTTGTCTGGTATTGTTTCGGTAGAGGTTCGATTAGTCAGTCGCCTGTTCTACTTGGAGGGATTAGGTTTGACTCTGTTTAGGCTCTTTTTCTTTTTTGGCCGTTCAAAGTGTGATCCTCCTGGGGGCATCCGGCTACTCCTCATTGTCCCAACAGAGAATAGCTTTGCTTGCCCTTGTTTTCCTTATGAGTTGAGCTTTAGATTTGTATTTAAGATTCAAGAGTTAAGTATGGATCGTAATCACGGGGTTTAGTGTGGTTTTTGAGTTACTCTGCTCCTGTGTATGATTTCACTCTTTGTTCGTTGTGCAAATTGACAGTTGAAGCTCCCATTGCAGACGAGTAAGATTGCAAATTAATTCCATCACCTTGGTTGCACGTCTGGATTTAGTATGCTAAGCAAAAAAAGAACAAGGCCAAAAGGATCCACTATAACCATGGCAAATCCAATTTTTAAAGGTTTTTGCCAGAGTTACTTAGGGAAAATCTCGGAGTCATGTTCTGGCACTGAGGATCAAAACATTAACTCATTTTGCCAATTGTTCATTCAACTAGGGTTTCTCGAAAGCACCCGATGCAAAATGTAGTGATGCTCATAGTTTAGATGTAAATCAAAATCTTCAACCTTCTTTGTTTTTACTTGAGCCCGCCTCTAAATCTTGCGTAATAAGTTTATACCTCAACGATACTAAGGAATTTTATAATGTTTAAGGATAATGAGCTTCTTTCCTCAAAGCATATGTTATCATGTTTTTATTGTAATTTGTCTTTTACAAAGATAGTACGTAAATTTTTTCCATTTGATGTTTTTTAGCAAAACAAAGAAATTTTAATTTTAATAAAATTGTTTACACAACATCTTTAACAAGTTTGACAAATATAATTTAAAAAAGTCGCAAACATTATTTTTTTAATTTTAAACAAATAAAAATTAAAATATTTAGATTAATCACCAAAGGGGTTTTGCAAATGTGTTTTCAACCAAACAACATTTCTCTCAAAGTTACTTTTCAAAGCATAATTTATCAAACAGTCTTTACATTTCCCCTAAAGCCCTTTAGGCTAAACTGCTTTGCATTTTCCTAATGAGCTTTTCAAATGTTGAACCAAACGCACCCTTAATCATGTTCAGGCTCCATTTAGAAAATATAAGGATTGGAGAATTAAGAAAAAGGGATGAAGATGAATGAACAGTGGAAAGTGAAGAAGGGCAGAGATGCCATCTCTTCTTCTTCAGTTTTGAATAAAAGATGAGATGGGCATTGACCACCGTTGGCTCTCTGAACTGTGCTGTCCTTTGGAGACGGGAGACACAAACCTTATGTCCTTCTGCAACCAGATGAGAGAGACCTCTAACATCCTTGAGAAGTTGGCACACAATTTGACGTGGCCTAGTAGCATAATTTCTTTCGATGTGTACTAATTAGAACTGTCTCTAAACTAAACAGTTGAAAAACCTAGAATTGCCAGTGAAAGTGAGGTTTGTAACAGAGGATATGGGGGAGAGTTCTAGATTGAGGTAAATAATATTTTATCCTTTAAAATAAAGAACGAGACCATATGTATCACAAGAGAGAGAACATGTGATACAAGAGAGAGATTAGAAATTCGGAAAAAGGCAGGAAAGTAATTTCTTGGCAGCCTTCTTCTTTATTATTATGGCGATTCTTGTGGTCCTATTTAATCCACCTAAAAAACTAGGGTAAGGAGATTTTATGCTTTTACATTTTCTTAATTTCTTTGACGTGGTACTTTAATTGTTAGTTGAAAAACTGGCAACCAAGAATTTAAACCTGATTACTCTCTCACATGAGAACGCTGCCTTTTGGCTTCACTATCCCTCTTTTGAAGGTTAATATGCGTCTAATTACACCGATTTATAAGAGAGAGAGAGAGAGAGAGAGAGAGAGAGAGAGATTCCCAGATTTGATATTTATTGTGCAGTATATGGTCTTAGTTAATTATTTGACATGGAAAATTAGGATCTAGTTGTAAAATTTCTAATGGGCAACTCCAGAGTGAAATTACTTTTCTGTTAGGTAAGCAGCTTTCACATGGAGCTTTTCTTCTCTATGTCGGTGTCCATCTTGTTCCTGTGCTCATATTGCATGGATGGAGACTGATTGTAGAACATTAAGAAAGTGTAAGGGCAATTTTACGGTTTCCTCATTAGTTTGATGTAAGATTGATCTCTAAAGCATAATGGGCCTAAGAGCCTTCAGTGTAGAATCGGCCTCTCTAATTTCAACCAAAGGGTGTGGAAAGTTTGTCTTTGTTTGCTTCTATTATAGAATCCTGGGGCCTCCTTTTCTTCAGATGGAATGTATATCTAGTATTTGTGCTCATCTTGCATGGATGGAGATTGACTACAGAACCTTAGGAAAGAGTAAGGGTGATTTTACAGTTCCTCATGAGTTTGGTGTAAGATTGATCTTTGAAGCATAATGGCCTAAGAGCCTTGATTGTAGGATCAGCCTCTTTAATTTCAGCCGAAGAGTGTGGAAAATTTGTCTTTGCTTTCTTCTATTACAGAATCCTGCGGCCTCCTTTCCTTCAGACGGAATGAATAGCTGGTATTTGTTCTCCAACAAATTATATTCTTTTGAGGCTTCATCCATTTTATCCAGTGAGGGTACTCAACTAATTAATATACTATGTCAAGTAGTATATTATATGAATAATTTTTCCCTTTCAACTTTGTGATTGCAACGCTTCTTCCTGAATATATACATAAATACATACATATACATACATACATACATGTGTGCGTGTGTGTGTGTATCCTTGGAAGTGAGCCATATTTTACCCTGCTTGTTTAGACTTTATGATACTTGAAGTCTTTCACATTAGCAAAAATCCTTAACATCCTTGGTTAAGTTGAAAATTAGCTTTGCACCCATGATATGCGCCCCCTTTCCATTTTTGTAGTTTTCCTTAGATCCTTGGTTTAATTACACTAATATTTTGCTTACAATGCCCAATTGGTAAAAGCATATACTTAACTACTATGAGTAATCGTTTCTTTTGTAGCTATTCATTTTGATAGCTTACCTAGACCACGGTGGTGCTGTTTTGGGTTTTCTTTTGGTTACTTAAGTTGAATTGGACAAAATTTTAGGATTCTTTGTTCGTGTTTTAATCTCTCTTGGTTCCTTGCCAAATGCGCAATTGTTGACCAAGATTGATCCAAATGGAGCTTTGCTTCAACTTAGGCGAGTGATTACAAGTTCTAATTGTTCCAAATCCATTGTTGTTTATACTGTCAGTTGTTTTTTCTGATTCTGTTCACCCCCTTTATGGTGTTTTTCTTGCTCTTTGGTTATGCCCTCACAAGAGTGAGTGCCTTTTGCCTTGTCAAGATTCCTATGAAGAGTTTTGGTTTGTGATTAGTATTTTATTATCCTTCAATATTGCATTTCTTACCTTTACAAGTTGTGGTTCTTTCTCTTACATGCTTATCGGAAGAGATGGACTGTATTTTGCATTGACAACCAAAACAAATGGTCAAACACCAAATTAAAAAAAAAAAAAATGCCAAACACCAAATTACACCGATTCTATTTCTCTCGATTTCTGTTCTTTTGTTATCCGGAATAAAAAAAGAACATAAATCTATTTGGTAACACCAACTTATATTTCTATTCTTCGGAATAGAAAAGTTGCTAGGAGATAGATTTGGAATAGAAACAAGAAACAAAAAAAGTAGCTTTTTTTTCCCGGGAACAATTTCTGGAAATAAGTTTTTTTTGTTCTTTTCTATTTTTCTTTTGTTCTTCTTCCTTGTTGCGGCCATCGCTAGCCGCCTCCCGATCGCCTGTGACAGTCGTCACCGCCCACAGCCCACCGGCCGACAACCGCCATCGACCATCGTCGTCGTCACCCAACCGCCAACCGTCGCCCGCCACCGCAGGTTCCGCTCTGACCACCGACTGCCGCCATAGGACTGTCACCCACCGGCCACCAATCCTGGCAAGCGCGGTCGTGCAGCGACGGGCGACAACCAATCCGTGAGTAAGAAGAAAAAATAAATAAATACAAAAAATTATAAATTTTTATCAAACACATTTCTATTATTTTTCTATTCCAAGAATATAAATTTTGTATAGTTACTAAACACCTTATTTTACTCAAAAATTGTTCCCTGGAGTAAAAATAGAAAAGAACTATTTATGAAAAGAAATAGTTCCCCGAAATAGAAACATTGCCATGCGCATCCTAAAATACCAAAGTTACAACTACGTTGTATTAATTTAACACGTTTTAGGATTTAATTATATTTAAAAAAAAATTTAAGGACTCAATTGCACTTACACAACAAGTCAGTGCACTTATCCCATATAAAGGAGAGTTTTTATTTGTCACTTGCCATTAATGGTGAGTTCATTTTTTCAAGTTAGTTACTCCTATTAAGCTTATACCCGATATGCAAATAAGACTCATGCATAAGATTTTTTTTTTTTTTTTTTTTTGGCATTAATGATGTCTACTAGATGGAAATTATTGGGGCATTGCTAGAAAATACCACCTTTCAATAGAGTATATTATACTGTATTTTTCCTATATCTAATCCAATAGGACAAACATAGAGTAATTTTAAAAAAAATCTCGAATTTTCATTTCCAAACTTCTTGACCTTTTTTTAATTATTTTTTACATATTTTCTTGATGTATAAACATTCTATGCTTTATTTGTTTTACTTGAAATCTGAGCAAGAAGAAGTTCACTCATCATGTTCATTTTGAAATCATTTTACGTAAACTTGGGAAAATTCTTGCACATTTCTCGTTAGCGGAACCAAAGATCATGTCATTTACATATGTTCACACTAACAAAATATATTTATCTTTCTTCTTTATTAACAAAGTTGTGTTTATTTTACTTGTTTCAAAACTGTTGTCAATTAGAAAACTACATAATCTCTCATACCAAGTATGGAGCTTGCTTTAGACCATGTAAAGCTTTTTAGAGCTTGTAAGCACAATTTTATCATCTAGCATATTCAAAGCCTGGTGATTGCTCTACACAGAACTTTATATTTAATAAAACAATCTACACAGATACTATCACATTCATTTGAAATAAGATGGAATCATAATAACATGTCTAGCAAATAATAGACGTAAATCACCCAATGAGTGCACCTCTCATCATAATTTATCACTTCTTCTTGAGATATCCTTGTAGAACAAGTTTAGCTTTATTTTGTACAACTTTACTTTTCTTGAGGTTAGTTTGACGTATACGAAACATGTTAGAAAATGTTCCTAAGGTGAAATGAAAACTATGTGAATGTAAAAAATATATTCCTTTCTTCTCTCCTTAGTGAATTGGCATGACTAATTACACCGATTTGCACCGGTGGATAGGGTATGGATTCATGGCATGAGGAATCCGCGCCCCATGTCGCCTTACCCCAGACATGGCAAATTTTCCCTGTGAAAAATGCCTAGCACAGGAGAAAATGACAGAGACTACTATTGTTTTGATTAATGGAGAAATCCTATCCACATTGTATTACTAACCTCGTGTTTAGAAAAAACTTACGTAGTCCACTCAAAAAAGATTATATTACATGAAAAATGTCGTTATATTAAATTGAGAATCGGGATTATCCAACATTTTACAAAACATGTTATGTAGTTAATCATCACCTTAAGTTGAAGATTCATGTTTAATGGTTCCTGATCAGCTTTCGCGCACCATGACTAGTGCACCTCCTCCGATAATTTTAAGGTCGCCTTCAATCACATCGAGCTCAGTGCATAAGATTTTCTTTGGGAGTGCTCCTAACAAGATCCAAATCTAACATCACAAGAAGAGCATACTCTTTTGCCATCTGACTTAACACCTTATTGGTTCATTCCTGTTCTATTTACTTAAAAAGCCTTATTATTATTTTTTTTTTGGTAAATGTAAGTAATATATAGATTTTACCAAAAGAATGTACAAATAAGGAGGCCCAGCACCAACAAGAACAAACACTAAAAAGCCTTATTTTTTATTGGCATTTAACTCAAGAAAAGATAATTTACCAAGGTTTCTCAATCATCCATGTTCAATTTCCATTATATGTGTGGTCTATTTATTGCAAGTGACTAGTATGGTAATTATCTGAATTGATCTTCACTTTTTAATTAATCTAAATCTAGCAATTACAAATGTTGACCTTTTCTTTTTTAATTCGAAACTTTTAGAATTTAGCAAAGAAAGTAAAAAAGTACTCTTTACTTTTATCTAAGGGTGACCAATCCAGTCTTAGGGTGCCCCATTCATAACATCTTTATTGTGACTAATTTGAAGTTTGCATTTTAATATAGATGACATTTTAATTCTAATATATGAAATTCAAAATAACAAAAAATAACAATTTAGTTGTTTAATCTGATCTTACTTTTATTTAATATGAATTTAATTCTATCTTATAATATAAATATAATATATAAACATATATTTATATTTATCACATATTTTAGGTATATTAGTACAGTTTAATATTTAATAAAATTTTATTAGATAATAATATAAGGGGAAAAATAAATAAAAAAAGAAATTAATTAAAAAGAGAGGAAGAATAAAATAAAATAAAAATAAAATAAAAATAAAGCAGGCAAGAGTGCCTATCGTGAGAAATTTGTGAAAGGGCTAGTACGAACACCTAGAGGGGGTGAATAGGTATGTATAAAAATTTTCGCAGAATTCGAAGAGATAAATTGTCTTCAAAAGATAACAAACTATAAACGCATTTGACTTTGAACAATTAAACAAGGTTACGAATAAAAGTAAGAAGTTCAAGGAAGAGAATATGAACACAATGTTTATAGTGGTTCGGCTAAGACCAAGCCTACGTCCACTCTCCCACGCTGACAGCCTATTGTCTGGATTCCACTATGAATTAAAAGAGATTTTACAACTTGTGATTTTCAACTTTTTAGTGAAGAGTCTCTACCGGTCTCTCATAAAGTCTCACTATGTGTTTCTCTCTTTTGTATACAACTTTGAGCTCAGTGAATAAAAAGCAAGAAACTAGAAAGCTTCAGACTTTGAATTTTTTTTTTCACACACTCTCTCGAACAACTAGCTAGTCCGCCTTAAATACTTCTTCACGCCTTCACGACCGTTGGCACTTTCCAAAGGAATTCTTTCAATCTACCCGTTGGATAGAATCAATCAAGGTGATCTCAAGTTGTTAGATGATTTGTGATGAAATCCTGTCAATCATGTTCACCCATACAATCAAAATATTAGTTTTCATAAGTAGAACCTTCCAAGTTTGCTTCGCCTTTCAAAATATTTAATTATTGAAATTGATTCTAATAAGGATAATCAATCATGTAGGTGCTATAAGATCATCCGTAAACCATATGAGTCAATTCCTTGAAGAAATAAAGATAATCTTGCATATGGATAAGTCTTCATTCTTCAGTCTGGAAACTGTCAGTGAGGGCAGACTTCTTCAGACTTTAGCGCTAGAGTTTGGAGTTCTTTAGACTTTGACACTTGAGTTTGGAAGTCTTCAGACTAGACTTTGGAAAGGTTTTGTCAACTTCAAAACAATAAAGGAGTTTTCTCCAACAATTTGTACCATCTCAATTTGTGAACTTTTAGATTCAATTACGTTAAATAATGTATATGATATAATCTGAATATATGCGACTTTAATATTACAACCACCAAATAATGAGTAGGATACAACAAAATTCTGAGATTTTGTATCCTATCATATCCAATTTTATCTTGGTTAGAAGTCCGGACTATCAAACGTAACTTAAGATTTCTTATTCAGATAAAGAAAGAGTAAGAGAACCTAATTGTTGAGTCAAATAATCTTTCAATGGCCAAAGCCATAAGCAACCCAGGTTCTACTCCATAGGAGATTTGAGTCCTCCTCTCTAACTATGTAGATTTGCTAACGTCATTCCCAAAACTCTTTTGGACATTTTATGTACTAAAGCTCATTTTTTGGGCTCATTTGTTTTTCTTATTGAATGAAAGTTCTACCATTCTGATTATAAAAATTAAAAAAAAAAAAAAAAACCTTGAAAAGGAGGAAAGAGACATTACATAAACCACTTATATTTAGATTTGTCAAAGATTTTCTAATTACGCATTTGTTAGTCATTCATCAACATGCAATTTTAGATTTAATAATTAATAAGATTGTAATGAGGTGAGGTAAATGAAAAACCGGTTCCCGCCAGTTCCCACATACTACATGCAATTTTAGAATTAATAAGATTGTAATGAAGTGAGGTAAGAGAAAAACCGGTTCCGCTAGTTCCCACTTAAATTGGTTTTGTCAACTTCTTCAAGGGGAATTAAAGGTCAGGAAATTTTTTCAAAAAATACTATTTTAAATGAGTCCATCTAGACGTCTTCGTCTGCTCAATATGAGATTATCGCCTGTGGACTCATCAGCCGTTGTCTGCTAGGAGAATTGTTTCACAAGAAAGCCCATCAAAACACAAAAACTTCCAACCTTCAAAACCTTATCCACCATGTCAAATTAAAGCTCAAGTTGGCATAAAGACAGAATTGTTCACATTTAACACGATGAAGTATCAAGTATGCGTCACGCAACTCTTTTACAGAAGTTGGAAAAACGCGTGCATGAGGAATTTCCAAACAATTCTTGTTCTCATACAAGGACAACGCAATTTATCTTTTCGAAAGCTCCAATTGACAGTACTAGAGTTTGACTTTCGAAAGAAGAAGGTCTTTGGTAGTGACTAGACTTTGGAGAGAAGCCAAAAGCCCAAGCATGTGCATATGTCAACCCACAGAGGGAGGAAGTTTCGTGTGTTGAGCTAGCAGAGGACAAAGAGGCATCCTAGAACAAGTCTAAAAACATGAGATATCAAATGATATAATAATAAAATTATGTTTAATTTACATCACGAAAAATGGATGATTTAGAAAATATTTTTTAAAGACATGAGATATGAGATGATCGTTTGTATTTCTTAAAATAATTGCTCAATAAAAAATCTTTTTTTTGTCGATTTATATCTAAATATTTTCATAAATGATGAAATAATTTTTCGTTCATTTATTTATTTTTAAATGATACAAATAACCGTTTTTAGAAAAATGTATTTCAAATTATTTATTTTCCGTAAAATAAACAGAGTATTGGTATCAATTATAACTTTTTTTTAAGGTTCAATTAAAATCCGTAACATTACTTACGGTAAATCAATATTAATATATCGAACATCAATAGAAAAAGACCTCACGAAGCATTGGCTCATTTATCTAAGTGTCGCCTGACAATTTCAAAGCCAAAAAAAAAAACTATGAAACAATTTCTGACAGGTCAACCCAATTATAAGAAGGTACTTATGTAGGACAACTCGTTTTCTTTCCATTATCTCGTGTACCAAAAAAATTAATCGTTCTCATTGGCAGCTCATACAATGGCGACAGATCTTATCGATCGCCTCGACCACTCATCACCCCAACCGAGCCGATTTTTTTTCCCCATCATAGATTGACATGATGTCATTATTTAATTAATTATTCACATATATAGTTTTGAGAATGTAGGAATTTATGAGAGTTCTATCTTTGACCCTTACATTAGTTTTTTTTTTTTTTTTTTTTGCTTTTTTGGGTCTATCCTTACATTAGAGTTCGAAAGTTAGTACATTGAGAAAGAAAGAAATTCTTGGTCGTGCAATAAACATATTAAACATCCAATGATCATGATGAAAGAAATTTTAAATGAGTTGAACCAACTAAGACACTTGTGCAGTTAATAGTGGATTATAATAACAAAAATGTGGTCTCTCTCGTGGCACATTATTAAAATAGACTAATAGGATAGTATTTTTTTTATTTATTTTTGGTTGAAAATAGGATAGTATTGATGTTTCTACCATTTCTAACCAAATCCCAAATCTTGTTCCGACAGAAAAGATCAAGGGTTAAAAAGAACTTGTTTCAATTACAGATGGTGGGTATTTATTTTCATGAGTAATGCTCAACCAGCGACAATATTGTAAGATCTTGTCTTTAATAACCACATTCATTCCATACATATGATGATCTTTTCTTTTGAAGATTGCACATGTGGAACATGTTGAACATTGCCAACCGATATGGTTAGTGATATCATATCTAGCACCGTATATGAAGTTCAAAATCGGCACATGTTTCTTTACATTTTGCATCACACATTTATTATATCTTTCAAAAGTTACCTCATGATTTGGTCAGCGAGATCACATCAGTATATCATATGATACGGCGTAATGAAAATTTAGTCACAAAAAAAAGGGGTGTCTGAGAGGGAGAGGATAGGAAATATTACTAACACTGTATTGGCCCACAATTATTCCAAATGATAGGTGCAGTATAATAAACGGCAAAATAGGTAATTAATTTATTTGTGGCTAGTACAATTATGTAATACACTAGTATTTTTCTAGGGGAGAAGTACACTATCAATGTCATAAGTTGTGTACGGCACTCACTTTAGTGTCAAAAGTTTTCGTCAGATCACTTAAGTGCCAAATCGGAAGAAAAACGATCACTTTGGTACCTCCGGCAAAAAATTCAGGCAAAAAAATGACGTGGCTTTTTTAATTAAAAATTTACTATGACTGTCAATTTTTTTTTTATAGAAAATCAGCCCATGTGGACTTTCTCGGCTGCTGTCCAACGAAGAAGAAAGAAAAAATTGGCATTTTTTTTATAATCTCTCCTCTGTTACCCTCTGTAAGCTCGCTCCCTGCAACAATGGTGTCCACCCTCTCCTTCACCAAAAGGCCTCTAATCCCTCTTGCTTGAAAAACCATATGGTCATCCCCTCTCTCCAAGTTCGACCTCTGCCCCTCCTCCATCGTTGCCACCAGTTGTCACCATCAGATTTGGTCGAGCACCTTCACCAGAACGCCTCTAATCCCTCTTGCTTGAAAAACCCATATGGTCATTCCCTCTCTCCAAGTTCGACCTCGGCCCCTCCTCCGTCGTTGCCACCAGTTGTCACCACCAGATCTGGTCGAGCACCTTTACCAAAACGCCTCTAATCCCTCTTGCTTGAAAAACCCATCTGGTCATCCCCTCTCTCCAAGCTCAACCTCTACCCCTCCTCCATTGTTGCCACCAGTTGTCACCACCAGATCTGGTCGAGCAATACTTGTTAGGGAAATCCCTTTATGATGTTTTAAAGATGACAAAATAAATCAAAGGCTACTAATGTATTTGATGGTTGAGCAATAGGCTATGCAGATGATAGAACGTGTAAAATATATTATCAAATCTATACTTGGAAGAACTAGAAGACAAACTCTATGCTGAAGCTGAACTAGAAGACAGACTCTATGCTGAAGCAGAATATGTTCAGACTCATATTGTAAAGTCTATTACACTCATACTCAGATTGTAAAATCTATGGCTCTCAGACTTTACATCCAGATTCGACAGAACGTAACACAAGCCCAAATGTATAACAGCTAGTGGTCTGGTTTGGATTCCACATCAAGACTGACTTGATTGACTCGATCTAATTGATTGACGATTGGATTTTGAAGACAAGAACTTTCTATACGAAGAAGCTTTACTTATGGAAACCAAGATTCTGTTTGTATGGGCGATCGGAATTAATTTGGGATTTACCTTTGTCACTTAATAGCTACCAAATCTTCTAGATACAGAGCTGTCCAATGGGTATATTGGAAGACGATCCTCAAGATACTGTCCAACGGCTAGTTTAGAAGTGGAGGAGTATTTAAGGAGATGAATGACCGATGAGCAAGTAAGAGACGGAGCGTAGAATTTATAATTCCAAAGTCTGAGCGACCTTCGATCATACACTTGTCTCTCGTGAGCTTAAACGTTTGTGATCGTGAGAGAAATACCAAAAGAGTGACTTAGTGAGATAATGTGATCTACTACTAAGTGTTTGCACTCAAAGTTGTAATCTCTTGTTGATTGCATAGTGGAATCCAGCCAAGAAGGCTGTTAGCATGGGAGAGTGGACGTAAGCTTGGATTAAGCCGAACCACTATAAATCTCGTATTCTTATTATCTTCCCTAACTACTTTGTTTTGTTCTAAGTTTATTTTATTCCGCATATATTTGCCAAGGTTTATTTTAAACACCTATTCACCCCCTCTAGGTATTCATACTAGCACTTTCAATTGGTATCAGAGCCAAGTGCTCGGTTTATAAAAGTGTTTTTACTTTTGAGCTAAAGATATTTTATGGCTAGTATCCTGGCACCAGGACTAATGGAGGGACAAAGCAACATAAGACCACCATATTTTGATGGAAAAGAATACAACGTGTGGAAGAACAAAATGAAAGCATTCCTAAGATCCAGAGATCCCTTGCAATGGGATGTTGTGGAAAGAGGAATCAATCTCACTACTGTATCTACATCAAATAAGAATGGCAAAGACAAAGAAACCAAACCCCCCGCTCCTATGTCTCGGACGAAGATGTCCAAAAGAGAAGCGCTTGATGCAAAAGCTATTTATTCTTTATATTGCGCTTTGTCTCCTACTGAATATAACAGAATCTCTTCATGTGAAACAACAAAAGAAGTTTGGGATAGACTTCATGTTACATATGAATTGACTGATTGTGTAAAAGAGACAAAAGTAAACTTCCTGCTCAGCAAATATGAATCATTCAAGATGAAGCAAGGAGAGTCGATTGGAGATATGTTCAGCCGTTTTACAGAAATTGTAAATGGTTTAGCATATCAAGGTCAGCAAATTTCTGCCCCAATAAAGGTCAACAAACTCTTGCGAGGTCTCTCAAAAGATTGGAACCATGTTAAGACCTCAATCCGGGAGACTCAAAGGATTATGCCACTTTTCGTTGATGAATTGATCAGCACTCTTCAATCCTATGAAGTGGAACAAATCAACAATGAAGATCTCGAAGGTAAGAAGTCCATTGCTTTAGTAGCTAACGCTGTTTTTGATGAAACGGACTCAGAAAATGACATGGACGACGAAGAACTTGCCTTTATGGTCAAGAAATTGAAAAATCTAAATAGAAAATGAAGGAAATTCAGTGGAAGAAGACGATACAAGCATAATAGGCAGAAAAAAACAATGAACGAAGATGATGAGCAAGAAAATATCTGCTTGATGACACATTTAGAATTTGAGTCGACTCGGATACGTACTCGAATTCGATGAGGAAATCGAGGTAAGTCATTCAAAAATTCCTCTCAAAGTTTTAAAGTATATAAATGAGCTTTGCTCAAATCTCAAATCTTCTTTTAAAATGATCTCCAAACTTAAAAAGGAGAATTCACGGCTTAGGCAATAAGATCTTTCTCAAAAAGAAAATTTTGAAATTTTGCAAAAGGATTTTCTACAAACAAAAGAAAGTCAAGATTTAATTGTCAAAGAAAATGATTCTTTGAAGAAAGAATTTTCAAATATTTCGATAAGATTTTCAAATGGTTCAAAAACTTTAGAGCATATTATTTCCATACAAATACCTTACTATAATAAGTCGGACTTGGTTTCAATAAGGAAAATAATTCTTTAATTGATTTTCCTAAAGTAAAAGAGAGACTTAGGCAAAAACCTTCAATGGCATTTTACAAAAATCATTTTCAAAAAGTGTTTATAAAACATGTTGGTCAAAATGCCCTTAAATGTTCAAATTGTGGAGATTTAGAACACTTTGAAAAAGAATGTCCTAAAGTCTGGAGACCTATTAAGAAAGATTGGATAAAAACAGCATATTCTACTAACTCTCATGGACCCAAGAAAAAATGGGTACCAAAGAAAAGATGAGTTATTTTTACAGGAAATAAAGGAAGAGAAGAATGAGAGTTTGGTAAGGAATGTATATGTTTTTATTCTCAATTTGATTTGAGTATACAATTTAAAATTTCTCATTATACTTGACATTCGATATATCCTTGGTTGATTGAGATTTTATAATAATCATATTTTGTTTCATTGAAGAAAGAATCGTATAATTGTTTGTGATTCGTAAGTTGAGGTTTGATTTAATACATGTGATTATTTGATATAATTCAAATTATTTTGTCTAATTTTATACTCTTAGATTTAGTCATATTTTGCAAAGTGAAAATCTGTTTTATGTGATGATGCAAGATATTCTTAGATATTCAAAGATTTTATTCTCTCTGTTTTTATCGTACTATGACTAAGTGAGAATTTATTTTTCAAAATATCATTGTGCATAATATTCTTTCTTTGAATACTTTGTTATGATGAATTAAGAAAGAATATTTGTTTATGGAGATTTTATATTTTGCTCTAACGTCATGGAAGGATCCAAATTGATGGATACCAAAAAGGAAATGAGTTGATTATAGGAAATTCAATAAGGCAAGAATGATTACAAATCTACGCAGATTTTGGTGCAATAAGAAAAGAATCTCAGGCGAAGATTGGTAATGATTTTTTTTTTTAAATCAATGGTATATTTGAAACATATACCTGGGTAAGAGATTTTTTTTTTCCATCCCGCCTTGCAAATTTCTACGTTCATTTATCATGATTTTGGATGATTGTTTATTATATTGCGAATATCTTTTGTTATAAATATAAGGTATTGCAATTTTGGCACGTGACAGAAATATCTATTTTCTTTTTGCAAAATGCATATCTAAAATTTATGCTCAAGGAAATATCTTTGATCTCGAAAGATATTACTGCATATTTATGGATATTCTTGCTATATTCTTAGAAGATATATTAAATCTAGCAAGTTTGATCCACAAATCAAAGGAAGACATTACGTGACATTTTTGCAAAGATGATTATCTATTATACAAGATTTTGCAGGTGACAATAGAATCTTCCATATGAATTTTGGAAAGCTCGATCTGAAAATTATGAAGATTCTATACTATCTTTTGAAGGTTTAAAAATTCCCTTCCTTGTGCAAAATTTTTGCTTATTGAGGAAACCCCTTATGCGTCATACGAAAGATTGAGTAGTTCTGAATTTTAATTTCATATATGGTATTCAATTTATTTATTTGAAGAAATGGGATTATATATTATAAGGATATTATTACAGCTTATTTATGCAAAAATTTTGTTAAGTTGATGTAGGTTGAATTCGAGACGAGCTTGATGGAAGAAAATAAAAGTTTGCCTCGAATTTCAAAATGCAAGTGATCGTTGCGGATATTGTTGCTACAAAGGAAATATTGGAAAAATATTATGTTCAACGTGCACAAGCAACAATTGTTTCTATTTGCAAATATTGTCATGATGACAGGAGGAGAAAGTGAATCCAAGAGAAAGGAAAGAATCGTGATCATCTCGAAAAGGCAACAAATTGAGGGGGAGCATTGATCAATTATGGAAAAATCTTTTTGGATTGATTGTGATCTTATTATTGATGGAATGAAAGGTAAATGTGTCAGAATTTGTTCTAAAAAATCCGGTTAGTGCATCTTTTATTACCTTTTGTCATTAACAAATCTCTTATTGATATTATCATTTTATTATGACAAAATGGATCAAGTGAATTTTATAATGCATCCGTGATTTTTATTGGATATTTGCTGATATATATGATCAAAGTGAGCTATATTGCATATTTTTAATATTCAATTTACTTTATAAAAGCTGATTTTTGGAAATTGTGCTTCATACAAGACATATATTTATCATTCTCTACATGACTCTTTTTATCACTTTTTGATTATGACAAAAAGGGGGAGAGAATATAAATATGCATATGTGTTGATATTATTGAGATGCGATTATTTTTTCTATATATTGTTATGCTCAATCTATTTGCTGTCATTTGATTCAAATCACATTATTTGAAAATCTAAGATGATTGATTTATCATTATTTTAGAAAGTGTGATTATACATCTGCATATTCAGAAATTGTTTTGTCATCATAAAAAATGGGGAGATTGTTAGGGAAATCCCTTATGATGTTTTGAAGATGACAAAATAAATCAAAGGCTACTAATGTATTTGATGGTTGAGTAATATGCTATGCAGATGATAGAACGTGTAAAAGATATTATCAAATCTATACTTGGAAGAACCAAAAGACAGACTCTATACTGAAGCTGAACTAGAAGACAGACTCTATGCTGAAGCAGAATATGTTCAGACTTAGATTGTAAAGTCTATTGCACTCAGACTCAGATTGTAAAGTCTATGACTCTCAGATTTTACATTCAGATTCGACAGAACATAACACAAGCCCAAATGTATAACGGCTAGTGATCTGGTTTGGATTCCACGTCAAGATTGATTTGATTGACTCAATCTAATTTATTGATGATTGGATTTTGAAGACAAGAACTTTCTATACGAAAAAGCTTTACTTATGGAAACCAAGATTCTGTTTGTATGGGCGATCGGAATTAATTTGGGATTACCTTTGTCACTCAACGGCTACCAAATCTTCTAGATACAGAGCTGTCCAATTGGTATATTGGAAGACGATCCTCAAGATACTGTCCAACGGCTAGTTTGGAAGTGGAGGAGTATTTAAGGAGATGAAGGACCGATGAGCAAGTAAGAGACGGAGCATAGAATTTATAATTCCAAAGTCTGAGAGACCTTCGATCGTAAACTTGTCTCTTGTGAGCTTAAACGTTTGTAATCGTGAGAGAAATACCAAAAGAGTGACTTAGTGAGATAGTGTGATCTACTACTAAGTGTTTGCACTCAAAGTTGTAATCTCTTGTTGATTGCATAGTGGAATCCAGCCAAGAAGGCTGTTAGCATGGGAGAGTGGACGTAGACTTGGATTAAGTCGAACCACTATAAATCTCGTGTTCTTATTTTCTTCCCTAACTACTTTGTTTTGTTCGAAGTTTATTTTATTCCGCATATATTTGACAAGGTTTATTTTAAACACCTATTCACCCCCCCTCTAAGTGTTCATACTAGCACTTTCAATACTGACGCTTGCGAACCACTCGTCCATGATATTCTGCTCTTCACGTTGATCTAACTTTCATTTGCTGCCAACAATAGGGATTAGAGGCATTCTGACTTCCATGATCTTCTGCTCTTCACGTCGATCTAGCACAAAACAGGGAGTGCGAGGCACGCTCTGTTTTTTTTTTTTTTTTTTTTTTTGTAGAAGCGAGGCATGCTCTGTTTTACTCTACTTTGCAACCAAAAGATATGAAGTGATTAAATCGCTCCTAAAATCTATTCGTTCACTTTAATGACCGCCAATGGTGATAACTGAACTTTCTATCCTTGATCTAGTCACAGATTGCAACTCCATCATCGTCCATAAACCAAACATCATTTGACTCCCTGTTTTGTTCTGTTGAGACCAAAGTTGAAGTTGAGGTTTGATCTTCTCTGTTCTCCAGAAGGGGTGGGACAAGAACTTACGATGGCGAAGGTCGAGATGACCAAGTGGAGTAGCTTCTTTGTGGCTTGTCGCCGGCAAGTTGCCAAAGCATGGCAGATCAAGTTGGGAGGATTCATTCAATGGCCGCTTAGGGTTTGAAATTGGGGATTTCTTTTAATTTGGCAAATTAGGATTCTTATTTGAGGGGAAATGCAACTAAACGACGTCGTTTCTTGCTTTAGATGCTAACTGGACTCTCCGGCGAGCCACATCAACATAAGAAATTAATAATAAAAAAGGCCACGTCGAATTTCCGGCCGATCTGATCGGCATTTGGCACTGAAATGATCATTTTTCAAAATTTTTGGCACTTAAGTGATCCAACGGAAACTTTTGGCAACAAAGTGAGCGCCGTACACAACTTATGGCACTAATAGTGTACTTCTCCCATTTTTCTAGCATCAAAAGACAAAAACTACAACAGAATGTAATGGAAAAAGATAGATAAATAGTGCAACGTGAAATCACATCGTAATCACATTGCGCTATTTGCATCGATGAATCCGAATATCTGCTGAACTGAACTCGCTATGTCTTCCGCTGTGAACCTTGCTTCACACGCAACCTGCACAAGAACAACACAAAGGAAACTGACCAGTGAAATCATATATTTTCCTAAAAGTCTTTCGGTTGAAGTGATCAGTATTGTGAATTTCATGTAGTTTACGCTCACTTTTGGTAGACGATATTCAATTGAAACACAGAAAGATCTACCTGATCAGCACAATTTCTACAGTAGAACAAGCTCGCCCAGATCCAGCAAGGCCGAGCTCGCCTAGCCACTGGTGAGACTCCATCAATATCGACCAGTGTACACAACATAATTCTAGTTCCATAAATTTTGACATAGCACAAAAAAAAATTAATTTCGTTCAATTATGCGAGTGAATTACCTTTACATTGAACGAATAGAGGACGGTCTGTTCAATGGTGGTTATAACTGTGCGAAGGATATTGAGTTGAAGGTCCTCTAGAGCTGCTATAGTCTTGATGAGCTGCCCAGGCCTCCTTCGCGACAGTATCTGGATCATGGCGTCGAACCCTAGGAGCTTGACCTCCACGTCGGCAATGCACGACTTGCTCTCTGCCGTCTCCTCATGGAGCCCAGTGTCGAAGTCTGGGAGCTTGATCGGGTCGTTCGGGAGGCCAGGCAGCGGGGGAAAGAACTCTGGCTGTGGCGGCTGGTGAGGTGGCTGTTGCACAGGGAGAGAGGGTGGCGGCCCGCCACCATCCCCGTAGAGCCGCCGCCACTTCTGAGACTCGAGGCACTCGAGGAGTTGCTCCAGATCCCTCACGAACTCAATGGCACCTCCAATGATGGAAGCTTGATCTCCCTATGGAAAGATTAAGCCAGACCCCTCAAATTATTTCTTTGAATTTTTTTGTCTTTTTCTTTTGGACTGCAAAACTGAAATTTGCATGGAATGGAATTGAAAGATTTAACAATCTATTAACTGTGCTTCATAAATAAGATATACGATGATAGAGGCAATTACAAGGTATAAACCCTACATAGTAAAAGACCTAGTGAATAAATCTCCCTCTCTCTATGATCAGCTTGTGTCAATAAAACGAGTTGAGAAAATATTATTTCTACGCAATCCAAAAGATTGGATCTCATGAAGCACACTTAGATCAATAATTTCTGTATATAACTAATGTTTCGCAAAAATATTTTCTACAGCTACTTTCTTTTATTTCATGACTTTCAAAATAAAGTGTTTTATTGCATACCCTTTGTACGTAAGAGCCCGGCATAAGAGACCTCAGAATCCGGAGATGCTCGTTCATTTGCCTTCTCCTATTTCTCTCGACAGCTATATGAGTCATCCGCTGTCTCTCAACTTCCTCGCTCGTCTTGCTAGTCCGTGGCCGTTTCCTCTTGTTCTTGCTGGCCTCCGCTGCTGTGGAACTCTTGTTGCTTTGCAATTCTTCCCCGAGAAAATGCAATTGCACAGAAGCATTATCGGGAAACTGAGTAGCTTCTTGATCCTCCCTAACTTCGTCCTCATCATCGATTCTTCTTTCATCGTTATTGTCATTCAGAACTGGAAACTTGAGAAAGCAAACTGGGTCGATCCCAGCTTCATCCTCGGAGTTGTGACTTGCTTGGTTGAGGGCCAACTTGGGCCCAAAGTCCGCGACTTGCATCACATCCGCAAAGCTCAACTTATCAAGAGAGCCAGAGCGAGAGAACCCAAGCGGAGATATCAATTGTTGATGGCCTTGTTGAGGAGGGTGACTCAGCATGTAATCCACCATTCCATTATCGTCACCGCCACCACTGCCGTCGTGGTGTACTGGGATTTCGCCAACTTGTGACCTTATGAACTGATGGTGATGCTGATGTTGGTCATTGAAAGCGTTATGATCTGGGATGGCCTGCAAGAGAAGTTGTTCATGTTTAGAGCGATAATACAACACTAGAGAGAGAGAGAGAGAGAGAGACTGAATCCAATGTTGACAATATTTGATCTGTCAATGAAAACTAACAAACAAATGCAAATGATGGGTCGTTTGCAGTACCGAGTAGTTCTCTTCTTTCTCCATTTGTATATATATGTATATATACACTTCAACAAAAGAAAAACCCTATAGAGCTCAGTTCTTCATGTAAGGACGAAAAGCCTAGTGAGATTTCACCCACCTTGGACCTTACACCTGAAAATGGCAGCAAACACATCAAATTACACCAAAAGCAATTGAAATTTGGTTTAACCCAATACAAATATTTATCATGTTTGGCTTGAAAGGACAAATTCATGAAACCAACTCAAGGTGAGAGAGTCGTGATGTGAACAAAACAGGAACCTGATTGGGGAGGGAGAGAGAGAGAGAGAGAGAGAGAGAGAGAGAGATGGTAATGGGACACGAAGCAAAGTGGGGTTTTGGTGTTTTATGAGGTTTGAGAGGGATCCTGTCTGGAAACGATATGGTAGTGGAGTTACGTGTTATGAAGGCCCAAGTTTGCCGTTTGACTTATATAGAGAGAGAGAGAGAGACAGAGAGAGACAGAGAGAGAGAGAGAGCCTGGAGGAAGATGAAGATAAATGCCCACCTAAAAAATGTGTCAGAATTTCACCACCCTTTGGAGCCTGCTGGGAGATTAATGCCCACCTAAAAAATGCTTCAGAATTTCGCCACCCTTTAATTAATGGGGGTCACGGGGGCCGACTACGCTCTTTTTCTCTTGCTTTTCATGACTCTTATTAAAATTAAGAGGCTCGGGTGTTCTGTGGGGTTGAATTTGAAATGTAAAAATCCACCGCGATGTTCTCTTGCGTGTTCAATGGAAATTGAGATTGGTGGTAATGTGCCCTTTAACATTGGCTCATGCCAAACTTTACCTGTAGCTCTCATCATTTGAAAATGCATGACGATAATGGAAGATTTCTGTCAACTATATATGCATCATAAGTGGATATATATGTCTGAAAAAAATAAACGCATGTCTCAAAAATATATTTCGAAACAAGAAAAGTGTCAGAAAAGTCATATATTCATTGTGTGGGTGCCAATTCAATCACAAAAATTTAAATTAAGCCAATAGTCATAAATATTTTGTATTTGTGCCAATTGAGTTCATTTAATCATTTAGATTAGAAATTGTTGACATGAATATTAGCCATCCTACGTAATACGGCCGCCATTAACATGGAAATTTTTTAATAATATCATATTATTTTTTAAATTTTTCAAAAATTTTGACTTTATTTTTCTCTTTCTTCTTTTTTCTTTTCTATTTCCTTGTTTTCTTTTTCTTTTTTCCTTCTATCTGGGTGAGGATCATCAAAGCTCACTAGCCACAAAACCCTTGTCGATCACTAGTGAGGGTTGCAACCCTCGCCTAAATGTGGGCAAGGTGGAGACAGGCGCAAGTGAGGCCGCCTTACCTAGATTTGGGTGAGGTGACTTCACCCTCGCCCCCCCTCATGCCCTCGCCAGGTGAGGAGGACTTGGACAAACGGAGGCCAAAGGACAAGGGGGTGGGTGTCCTTGGGAGTCGAAAGAGGGAGCGAACGGCGGGGAGAGTGAGGCAGCGTTGATACAAGAGCTTGAACGTTCAGAAATGGAAGGGCTTTGAAGGTGCAAAGTAGAGAAAAAAGGAAACAAGATTTTAGGG
Organism: Eucalyptus pumila; assembly: GCA_016097595.1. NCBI lineage: Eukaryota > Viridiplantae > Streptophyta > Magnoliopsida > Myrtales > Myrtaceae > Eucalyptus > Eucalyptus pumila. The sequence continues at coordinate 37,389,323 of CM027853.1, forward strand.
ATAAAGGCTAGACCACCTCGCCTAGCTTTGGGTGAGGTAGCCTCGCCCATGCCCACCTTCGCTTTACCTGCATTTAGATGAGGCCGGGCACAGGTGTCAACCCTCCTTAGTGGCCGACGAGGGCTTTGTGACCCTCGCCCAATGGCCAATGAGGGCCAACGAGCTCCAGCAACCCTCGCTAGGACAAAGGAAAAGAAGATGACAAAAAAAGAAAAGAAGAAAGAGGAAAAAGAAAATTAAAATTTTCAAAAAATATAAAAATAGAAATATCATTAAAAATGTCCATGTCAGCGCTGGCCATATTACATAGAAAAGTTGGCATTCGTGTTAGTGATTTCCGGCCTAAATTAATTGGATAAACTCAATTGACACAAATTCAAAAGGTTTAGGATTAAATTGGTTTAATCGAAAAGTTTAGGATTGAATTGGCACTAATGTAATAAGTTTAGAACTTTTCTGACACTTTTTTCATTTCTAAACAATATTTGTCGGTTAGTCTTGTCGAAATTTTGGTGATATGCTCTTATGCGCAATATATTTCCGATTTGTCCTATTTTTTATATGAAAATATACATTTGATGAATTTCACCTCCAAAAAAAGTCATCGTAATGTGACAAAATATTGAAGCGGAACTTGGGGAAATTATCCAAAAAGTCCTATTCGCGTTAGATCGTTCGGATTTGAATTGAGATATTATAGGATAAGGGAGGATTAGAAATTCTCTCAATATTTTCCGGATTAAAAAAAAAATCCTATCATGTGTATGGTGTAATCAAGATAGAATATGTTTAAAATTCTTTAAAATTCTTCTAAAAATCTCTCTCTAATCATCCTTGTACCTCCTCCACTCTTCAGGCCTTCACTGTTTCACTAACAATTGGAGGAAGCTCCTCTCTCCCATAGCCTGTTCGACAAGCGAAACCGCCTCATGTGTGGGCTACCGCGAGAGAAGGCCTCTTTATCTCTAAATCCATCGACGCCAACTCATCATTGATGGTAATCACATCTTTAAGAAGTCAAGCTAATCAATTTGAATACAAGATTTTGAAGGGCGTGATAAGAACAGTGAAGATAAGAAAGAGAGGGAAAAAAGAAAAAGAAAAACAGAAAAAAAGAGGAATTAAAGACACTAACAATGAGGCACTCCCACATATGATGGATTGTCCCCAACTTCTTCCTTGTACGCAGGCGTGAAAAATCCAGACCAGAATCAAAACCTTGATCACCAGTCGGAGTGAAGCAGGGTGGATTTCAGTGATTTTTCATAGCTTTCTTGTATTCATGTGGGTGAGTCGTGAATGTGAACAGAACAGGAACAAGTCAAATAAGAAGAGGGAGAAAGATGACGGGAAGGGAGGGCAAAAGCTGCAAGGATAGCAAAAGCTTTTGTTGATATTCCGAAATTTGGTTTTTTATTTTATTTTATTTTTCCAGATTTTACATATCCTATTTAGGTCTAACCCATCTCTTAGGTGGGATTATTTTATCCAGACTATATCCGGGCTATATATGGTCATATCCAGATGTCACATCACTTCACCAAGCAATGAATATGATAAAAGTTATCATATCTAGAGTTTTATCCAGCTCTCCAAACACAGTCGAGATGTGGGTGAGGCCGAGGTGGGCGCCGAGGTGGGCACAGGTGAGGCCACCTCGCCGTACCCCGCACCCTCGCCAAGTGAGGAGGACTTGGACAAGTGGAGGCCAAAGGATGAGGGGGTGGGTGTCCTAGGGAGGCAAAAGAGGGAGCGGACGGCTGGGGAGAGTGAGGTGGCGTTGATACGAGGGCTTCGAGGTTGAGATATGAAAGGGTTTCAAAGGTGCAGGTTAGAGCAAAGAGAGAAAGGAAACGAGATTTTAGGGCATGAGGGCAAGGCCCACTTCCACTGCGTCCACATTTCGTTGAGGCCGGGTGAGGGTTGTGACCGATGAGGGCTTCATTGCCCTCGGTCAATGGCCGACGAGGGGTCAATGAGCTCCGGCAACCTAGCCAAGACAAAGGAAAAGAAAACAAGAAAAAAGGAAATAAAAAAGGAAAATGAAATTAAAATTAAAATTTAAAATATTATTAAAAAAATGTTCACATCAGTGTTAATCATACTACGTAGGATGGCCGACATCTACGTCAGTGATTTTCGATTTATATTAGCTAGATGGACTCAACGGACATAAATTCAAAAGGTTTATAATTAAATTAGTTCAATTAAAAAGTTTATAGCTGAATTGGCACAAAATGCGATAAGTTTAGAACTTTTCTGACATTTTTCACATTTCCAAACTAGATTTATCAGTTACTCTTGTCAAAATTTTGGTCATATGCTCTTATGTGCAATGTATTTTCAATTTTTCCTATTTTTAATATGTAAATATTCATTTGATGAATTTCACCTCCAAAATAAGTCATGGTGTTGTCATGTGATAGAAGATTGGAGCACAATTTGGGGAAATCATCCCAAAAGTCCTAAATCTATTATACAATAGCCGATTCAATACTTATTTTTTCAATTTGATTAATTTAATTCTAAACTTTTTGATGATTTTTCAATATAATCATTCCAAACAATTTTGACTAGAAATTGCTAACATGTTAGTTCAATCAATATTGGCTTGTTTTTCTATCATGAAATCCATTTATCTTCAAATCTATTTGAAAACTATTCATGTATAAATTTTAAATTCTTTATTTTGATATGTTACCAAATATCAGTCTATTCCTTTATTTCTTTACATTTTATATTATAGTCAATTGACTTTGTTGATTTCTTGTTCATATTGAAATGAATCAAAATTAATAGGGAGCTCGTCAATGATACTTGCACATGTACTTGTTTTGCATGCCTATTTATTTTCTGTTGGTATCCATGGACTGGTCAAGAGTCGCAACATGATCAGGGCCCTTGTGTGTCTCGAACCATTCTCAACGTGATTAACATAAATTTTGTAACTTTTTTAGATATTTTTTATAGTCGACAATTAAAAGGAGAAATTTTCTCCATTTTTACTAGAGCTATTGCAGCCGCCCAACTATTGGGTTAGCTTTTCTTTCGTCAATTTATCATAATAGAAAATCAACTCATATTAATCAAACGAATTTGTTGAATAAATGAACAAAAAGTAGTATTAGTTAATTATATATATTTATATATATATATTAGGTTTTCCTATGTGGCGACCTCCACCAGGCATCGCCGAGGCGCCCACTACTAGTCGATTGAAATAAGAAAAAAGAAAGAAAGAAAAGAACGGGAAAAAAGACAATTAAACAAATTGCAAAAATATTCACGTCAATGCAAGTCATGTCACATAGGATAACCGATGTTTGCAATAGCGATTTATGGCCAAAGTTAGTGGGAATAACTATTTTGAGAAATCGTCAAAAAGTTTAGAATTAAATTGGTTAAATGACTCAAGTTGAAAAATTGTTCGACAAAAAAAAAAATAGTCAAATTAAAAAATTTAGGACTAAATTGCCTGTTCTACAATAGGTCTAAACTTTCTTGGGCAATTATCCCAGCACAATTTGGTTGAAGTCAAGGTTTTGGGCACATTGCAAGAAGTTTAAAAAATTAAGGGTACAAATTGCAAATATTTAAATGTCAAGGGGCAATTTGCAAGAAACCTAAAAACTTGAGGGTAATATGTAATTTGCCCCGTCAGGTTGTCGTCCCAACTAGTGTATCCATTCTGCTACAACTGTTCGGGTACTCCATATTAGAATTTCGATAGTAATTTTTACTTTTTACAATTTATTTACTTAATACGAGACACCTCTTGATTTTACTTGTTTGGTACTTGCTCAGATAGCATCAGGGATAAGTAGCCTGACGAGTCCAATAAGAGCGCCAGGAAATATGACTAAAAATTGTACACACTCATATCTGTAGACCGTTTATTACTCCCCGCCTCAATGGTCAGAGATATTTTGCCATACAGCATATTTGCATCTCTATTTTCTATCTCTGAAAATCAAGCCTATTGACGCCTTTGAATTTGTTTAGACAATTCTCTCTCAATGGTAACAGGTATTAATTTGTGCCCATATAAACTTAGAAGATTTGGTCCCTAGTCTAGCCTACTAAATATAGGGAAAATTATTAAAAGAAGTTCTAAACCTATTATACGGATGTCAATTTAGTTATAAACCTATCGATTTAACTAATTTAATCCTAAAATTTTTGACGATTTGTCATTATAGTTATTTCGGTCAATTCTAGTTGGAAATCATTAACATGGATGCCAACCATTCGACATAGCATGGCTACGATGATGTAAATAAATTTTGCAAATTTTTTATAATTTTTATGAATCTATTTACTTTTTTCCTTCGTTTCCTTTTTATTTTTTCTCCTCCACTAGCCATAGGCGAGGGTCGGATGCTCTCACTAGATCTAAGCGAGGGGCCACGATCCGCGAGCCCTTGCCAGTAAAGTCAAAACATTTTTAAAAAAAAGAACAAAAAAATTCAGAAAAATTATTAAAAAATCGTAAAGTTATCCACGTTAACGCCAACCATCCTATATAATACAATTAGTGTCCATGTCAGCAATTTCTACGCAAAATTAGGTGAAATGACTAAATTTCCAAAAATTTTAGGATTAAATTAGCAAAAATAAAATATTTAAAACTGAATTGACATATGTACAATATGTTTATGAATTTTTTGATAATTTTCCCTAAATATATGTATGTGATCCTCCACCAATTTCTTTTTTACCAAAACATGCCAAATGGAGAAAATATTTTCCATGAGAATCATTTTCAACGGAGATGGTCGGTTTTTAGTTGTTTAACGATGTACTTAAAAGCAAGGCTATATATATAGTACTTTCAAAATTATCTTCTCCATTGTAATTATTTTTTTCATAATATAAGATGCAAACACGATATTGAAATGCTTTTCTAATATACTTTTAATATATGGAGTATAAATTTTTATTCGTTTTTGTTAAATTAAAGCAAACTAAAAAAAGGTTGCCAAAAAAAAAAAATGCAAATAACAACTAAATCTCTTAGTACTCATAAAACTTTACATGAAAATGATCCTTCATTTCAAAAAGTAATTAAAAGGTGATACCACAGTAAGCATTAAAAAAAAGAAAGCAAAGAAAAAGGAAATTTCATTGTAAAATTGAAAATGAACAACTTCTTATATTGGCATGTCTACAGACAAAATGAGACACAGAGCCGAGTGAAAGTTCATATGACAAATGATCATTTAGTCCAATATACCTATGACATATTGAACACTTATATGCCATTGAAGTTAATGGTAGGAATGAATTGGAGGAGAAGATGAAACAACACGAGTGTACTATGAATAGAAGAAAATTTATAGAACCAAGATGAGTGAAGATCAATAGAGAGTGGGAGAGAGAAATTAAGCAAATTGAAACTCTTTGTGAGTGTGCGCGTGGAAAAAGAGTTCGGAAGAACGATTTCTTCATTTAAGAATGGAGGAATCATTTTTCTCAATTTTAAGTATGGTCATTTTCCTCAATTGTAAAGAAGAAATCATTCTTCTCAATTTTAAAGACGGTCGTTTTCCTTGATTGTAAAGTTTTCTTTCCATTAATTATCCACTTTCAGCAAATTATATATATAAAGGTTTAGAAAATCATTTAAGGAAAATCATTTTCATTAAAAACAAACACACTCTAAGGTTTTTTTTTTTTTTTCTTTTAATAAAGTTCCATAAGGCATAGAGTAGATAACACTCAATACCACATGAAGGGTTGATTATGTGTTCGTGCTCCTACAATTGAAGATGTCTATGAAGTGGATTTGTGAGTGCATCGTGTAAAGCTTACCGTTGGACAACCATGACTTCAGACATGTTTTATGCCGCTGTGTATTCATAAGCTATTGTTATTCCGTTCACGTTAGTAAAATAAAAGCTACATAATTCATTAGAAGTAATGCAACCAACATTAGCTGAAGATCAACCCGCTTCACAGGCAAGGTTATTGGACCAGACACCAAATGCTTTCTTGGAATGATCATACTAATTGGAAGAGGTGATAAATATCACAAGTCGCACAAACGAGAAGTGGACTATGCAGACCGCCGTGTCAGATGTTTCATAGCCATACGACGAAAGTTGAACGGAAGGTATTGGCGCACGAGAGTGTTGGCTAGATCCACTTCTACGGGTGGCCAGCTAGCATAAAACAAAGGGAAATAAAAAAGAATAAAAGTCAAAAAGCAAAGAAAAGGAAGGGGGTTGCTTCCTGCAAGTAAGAGAGCGGGTCACCGAGAGGGTGCATGAAGAAAAGGGGAAGGGAGGGGTGCAACTTTTGCGATCCGAATTCGAAGGCCAAACGTTGACAGAATTGACTCAATTTTAAGTATGTTGTTCTTGAGATCGAGAGCTACAAATTATTTAGTTTCATTCGTTGAGAACTTCCTCTAAATTTTCCAATTATGGTTGGGATTTTCTTGTTCCGTTTATATTAATCCATTCTTGTGGTAAGGAAATACAGTTGTATAGTTAACGTTGAGGCTCTAATGCGCGACTAGATAAGAACATTTTGTGTATTCTATTATTCTTAGTGATTAGTGAAATTTTTTGGAAGGTCCATCTTTTTTCCACAATAGGTTTCCATGTAAAACCTTGGTGTTGTCATTGGCCTTGTCTCCTTATTATTTCGGCGTTATATTTACTTATTGCAATGTTATATTGGCCGATTGCTGTTGGGGTTATGTTGATTTCGATTGCTTTAATTTGGGAGAGATATTAATCCCAATTGGGTTTAGTTCTTAGTTGATTGTTGCCTCAATTCTCTCCAACGAAGTGATATTAGAGCTAACTTTAAGATTCTAGTGTTAAATGAAGGAAACGAGTGGCATCATGTTTAAATTATATGCTTGGAATTACTCCATTTGGAAGCCTCAAATGGAAGACATGTTATATTGTAAAAGGTTTGTTTGATCTTATTGAGGGTATTGAAGCTAAAGGAGATAAGGAAGATTATGAATGGGAGTGAATGAATGGAAAAATGGTTGGATTTATCCAACAATGGATTGATGATAGTGTGTTTCATTATGTTGCTCAAGAAATAAAAGTGGACACTTTGTGGAAGAAATTATAAGATTTCTATGAGGGGAGAACTCAACAAAATAAGACTTTCTAGTTAAAAGACTTCTGAATTTGAGATACAAAGATGGGAAGTAGCATGTTGGAACATGAGTTTCAAGGTGTTTCAAAATGTTATAAATTAATTGACAAATCTTGAGATTGACCTTGATGATTAGTTGCAACCATGTCTATTACTCGGCACTCTCCCCGATAGTTGGGAGACCTCGATTGTGTAAATCAAACAATTATGCTCCTTATGATATGTTTTCTATGAGAATCAATAAAGAAAGCTCGTTCAATGAAGAAATAAAGAGAAAAAGGATTAAATTATGCTTCTAAATCAGAGGCTCTTGTCATAGAAAATAGTGCAATAAGTCAACCAAGAAAGTTCTAAAATAGTGATAAAAAAGGCAAGTTAAGAGGAAGGCCGAAATCAAGGCCAAGGAGGAGGGTGAAATACTAAAATTGTAGCAAGATGGAACACTTTGCCAAAGAGTGCTAGTTGCCAAAGAGAGATAAGTCTTGTGATAGAAATGGAGATTGAAAGAAAGAAGAGAAACATGATATGGCGACAGTTGCATCCGATGGTGATATTGTGTTTATTTGTGAGGACACTTGTGTGAACCTTACATGCCAAAACTCTACCTAAGTTGTTGATTCCGCAGCTTCATTTCATGTCACCTCACAGCATGACTATCTCACTTACTGTCACAGTGGTAATTTTGATTAAGTTAGATGAAAAATAGTGATGTTTCCAAGATTATTGGCATAGGAATTTTTTATTTGAAAAGCAATGTCGGATGTAGTTTGTGACGACTTGAATTTTCAGAATTTGTTTTTGATTAAATAAATCGGGCTTTTTATCGACACGCCGATAATGCTATTCTATGAGCTAATCACTTACGAAATAACTTGTCTATTTGGGAAAACAAATAATGAATCTAAACGCAATGGACTTGAGAATTCGACCAGGAATTGACTACCCAACCATGTTGATTTGCAATGATCATTACGACACTGTCAAAAATCGATAAAAGACCGGAGATAGGTTGATTTGACTAAGATATGTGATCAAAGTGTGGGTGATTCCACTTGATTACAAAATACTCGTCAATCGGCATTAAATTGATTTTTCTATCGTTTTGGTACCTGGTGCCCGTATTTGAAACTTTGAGATTTTCACGACAATTAAGAGTCGCCAATGTGTTGGAGATGTACATTGTGACTTGAAATAAATCGATCACGGGTTAATTACACCAAAAATTCCTAAAAGCTACCGATAGACTAGGTCACGCTAAAATTACGCCGGATTGAAATTAACCACGAATTTGAACCCGATTTCAGAAATTGAAAGTTCTGTGGTGTCACGATCTATTTTAGGAATATCGACTCATCCTCCGAAAATTTTTCAGAGATTCCAAGATTTTTATGAAAAATAGATTTGGACGTCGTGGAAAAATAACGGAAATTTGAATGGGTCAAATTGAAGGAAATTTAGACTTCCAAGCCGAGCCTTTGAGTGTTAAGGACTTACAGAAAATTGTACGGGATTTTTCTTCATCGAAATTGGACCTCAATTTAGGAAATTGAGTGAAGAAATTGAAGACAAAAAATGAAAATTCAGACCTTAGGATGGGGTGTACAACATTGGTATCAATTTGGATAATTGTGGATTTATACTTCAAAAATAAAATAAATTGGGGGACAATAAAGGATAAACATGAAGACTTTAGAGACCAAATTATGATGATTTAGATATTTTCTATTGGACTTTTTGTGCCCCTTTCTCTCTCCCCTTCGCACGCCTCATCCATTCCTTCTTCATCGTGCAAAACCTCTCTCTCTCTTTCTCTGCAACCCACCGAACCAGCTGATCTCACTTTTCTTTCACTTGCTTCTTTTGTTTCTCTTTCATTTTACTTCAAGCACCCCACGTGAGTCAACATCCTTGCAAGTGGAGCTCTTTTGTTGACCCCTTTCCCCCACGCGTCCAGCAGCAGGTGAGCCCATCTCACCGAAGACCCAAGGCCCCCGTTCTCCACCTTCGCTTCTCTTCATTTGCTCAAAGCCTCCACCGAACGTTTGTCAGCCCACATCCCTCGAAGCCACGCATCCAGTCAACCCCCGAAGCCTTTGTTGACCACAAATCTCCACCGAGCAGCTCCTTCGGCGTCCATCTTTTCCAGCTCGTGTCTTGTTCGGTCTCCACCAGCTCGCCAGCAGCCAGCTTCAACCGTCGATGCTGCTTCTCTCTCTTTGCTGCCCGTTCATCCGTGTCTCTCGCACGAAGCAGCCCCATTCCTCGCGCTTCAGCCCATAGCTCGGCAATTTCAGCAACCCAGCACACGCTGTAGCAAGCCCAGTCCGCATCTTCACGGCCATCTCCTCCAGCCCGCGAAATTTGCAGCTCCAATCCAGCCCACAGGTTCAGTTAAGCCCATCTTCAGTTGGATCCAAGCCTTCAGCAAGCCCGCATAGTTCAGTCCATTAAAGCCAGCAGAGTAGGCCCAAACTGCGGCTCAACTCAAGCCCAGATCAGCCCAGCTTTGAAGTCCACTTGAAGTCCAGCCAAAATCCAGAACAAATCTCAGCTTGGACTGAGATTTGTTGAGCCAATTTCAGGCCCGGTCCAAACCCGTGGGTGTCATCGTGAGCCCAAGTTCGGCCACCGTCGCACCGCCGTTGCGGTGAACCGGTTTCCGCAATAAACCGGTGAGTTTATGCATTAAACTCTTCTTAGTAGGCTAATGCCATTTAGGGAGTGTTTAGATTATGCTAGGTATGTTTAGGTGGTTAGATTAGTTTAATTAACTGTTGATTAGATTATGTGCATGTTTAGATTAATGGATGATTAATTAGTTTAATTATGTAATTAGATTAGTGTACTTAATTAATTAAATTTTAATTAATTATTTATTTAAATTAAATATTATTCGATTATATTATTTTATATTAAAATTAAATTAATTTTCGGAATTTATTTAATTATTAATTAATTAATATTTTTCGGAAATTATACCAGGAGAGCCATTTGTTAGAATTTTGCACTAATTGCAGCGGTGTGATTAGTTTGTTAAATTGATTGTTATGTTTGTGAAATTGAGTGATGGTTGTGAAATACTGGTATTTTAATTGGAAAATACCGAGTGTCGGGTGTTGACACCGAAAGTGGTCTTCGAGTACCAAATCAGCCTAGGTGAGCAATATAGATCTATAATAGCTTCGAGGAGCATTAACACCAATAAAGGTCTATAGCTGTTTTGGTGAGCAAATGTTATTAGCAGTTTCGGTGAACACTATAGATATCAACTTCGGCGAGCTTTATAGTTATTTAGCAGCTTCGGCGATCACATGTTATTTAGCAGCTTCAGTGACCAATAGTTGATCTAGCAGCTTCGGTGAGCAAATTTAGACTTCAGCTTTGGGGAGCAATAATATATGAATATATCTATTTCAACTTAAGTGAGCAGTGTTTAAATTGATAGAATTCATAGATGGCATCAATGACATGGAGTCGAATGAGTCAACTGATTGATGGTTAAGTTGAATTGAATTGACTTGAATTGAATTGTTTGGTCGAGTATTTGATTGTACTGACCTGTAGGGTGGAATTGAGGCCAGGTAAGCCCTCTATGCTAAATGCGTGATGGTGTGGTTAGAATACTTTTAGGCATATTACCCTCATAATCGGGGTTTAGAGCGTGAACTTGCTGAAATATTGTCTTATTGGTTATTGTATAACCATTTTCAAGTCCTTAGAATGTGGTCATGGAGGACCAAAGCCTCAGAGTTTGTGGAGGTGGAGTTAGAAGGATTGGCGTTTGGGTCTGACTAGTATGTCGTAGGACAATATCTTCGTTTTTGAGAGCCAACCTTCTTGTAAACTTTTGACCAAACTCGTTTTGTATCTAAACCCGTTGTTTATAAAAGTGTGTTTGTTTGTGAATGTGTTGTTCTGCTTTTCTATCTCGAGATGGTTACTGTCAGGGGATTTATTTTCACTTCCGCATGCATATTAAAAATGAAAGGGGTCGGTGATTTGTCTTGAGAAGTCACAAAAAAGGGGTCGGTGATTTGTCTTGAGAAGTCACAAAATATTATCGACCAGAGAGGGATGGACACGTGCTCAAGGATCAGAGCGTGACATAGTTTGCTTCCAAAAAAAGGGGGACATGTTCCAAACATTTGACTTCACTTGATCTCCAGTGCCTTAGATAATAATGAATTCTACAATTCCTTCTATGATGACAAATGAAAATTGAATAAAGGTTTAATGATGGTGGCTAAAGGTAAGGAGACATGCACTCTTTACACCATGCAAGGTAAGTTGATTGGGAAAGAGATAAATGCATTGAAGATTTCCCCAATTGACCTATGGCATATGGGATTTGGTTATCTTAGTGAGAAAGAGCTTGAAACTCTTACTAGAAAGAATCTTCTACCATTGAAGGAGGGAAATTTCAAAGAATGTACTCACTATCTTACGCGTTATAGATTCTCATTTCATAGTCCCTTTTTACACACAAAATTAAATATATTAATTCAGTTTATACTGATGTTTGTTGCATGGAAGTTAGAATCTTTGGTGGTACATTATACTTTATGACGTTTATTGATGATTTCTCTAGAAAATGTGGGATATTGCTTTAAAATCTATAAACCGGATGTTTGCTACTTTCAAACAATTTTATGTTAACATGGAAAGAGAAAAATCAACAAGAAGCTAAAATGTGTGTGAGTTAACAATGGTGGTGAATATAGAGACCTATTTGAACATTATTATAAGATTATGGTATTAAGCTCAAGAAGCCTCTTCAGAAAACACCATAACATATTAGAATAATGGAGACAGTGAATCGAACAATGAATGATCAAATTCAGTGTATACTCTTTTATGCAAGGTTGCCTAAGTTATTCTAGAGTGAATTAATGAGAACAATAATGGACTTAATAAACCTTTCTCCATCAGTTCTTCTTAAGGGAGATGTTCCGCAAAGAGTTCGAGCAGGAAGATGCTTCATACAATCATCTAAAAGTGTTTTGTTGCTATGCATTCGTGCATGTTCCAAGAAATGAAATGTCCAACCTTGATGACTACTCTAAATAGTATATATTCTCAGATTATGGACATGAAGAGTTTGGCTACAGTTTGTGGGATCTAGTTGGAAGTAAGTTAGAAGCCAAGATGTGGTGTTCTTTGGATATCAAACCATTGAAAACATCGACAAGCCAAGGAGACCGAAGAATATAACTCAACATTTTGTTAGTTTTAGCCCAAATCCTTTTGTTGTGGGGTGGAAATCATGGGGAATCATGAAAATGGTGAATCATCACATAATGTTGATTCTTCAATTGAGACAAGTGAAATAATTGAGCTAGAATGATCAATTAAGCAAGAATAGCCCATTAAGCTAGTGGAGCCAATTAAGCAAGAACAATTGGTTCCATCTCAAGTTAGAAGATCTAAAAAAGAGCCTAGATCTTCACAGAGATATCAACCGTATGAGTATGTGTTACTCACCAATGCAAGAGAGCTAGAAACTTATGAAGAGACTATGTGATGCAATTAAAAGAATGAGTGGCATTAAGTTATGCAAAAGAATCTTAAATCCTTGCATGAGAATCACACATTTGAATTGATGAAGTTGTGTAAGAGTAAAGAATCACTCACAAATAAGTTGGTATACAAGTTGAATACAAAAGTAGTTTACAAACATAATACAAAACTAGGCTTGTTGTGAAGGGTTTTTTCTCAAAAGAAAGGGATTAATTTTGAAGAGATTTGTTCACCATTTGTAACATATACCATCTATTCAAGTTGTTCTTAGGTTGGCCGCCAGCATGAATTTAAAAATTGAATAGCTTGATGTAAAGACACCATTTCTTTATGGAGTCTTAGAAGAAGAAATATATATCAAGCAAACGGAGGATTTCAAAGTCGAAGACAATGAGTATCTTGTATGCAAGTTGAGGAAAAAATTATATGATCTCAAACAAGTGCCAAGGCAACGTTATATAAAGTTTGAATCATTCATAGAAGATCATGGATGTGGTAAGACTAACTCTAATTCTTAAGTCTTTACAAAAGGATTTTCAAATAATGATTTTCTTATCATCCTACTATATGTGGATGATATGTTGATTATAGGGCATAATAAGAAAATCAAAAGCTTAAAAATGAGCTAAGTAGAGCTTTTGCAATGATCTTAGGTTAGCTAAGCAAATCCTAGGCATGAGAATTATTAATGAAAGGAAGAATATGAAACTTTCGCTATTCGAGGAAAAGTATATTGAAAAGGTGCTAGAAAAATTCAACATAAGCATATGTAAACCGATAAGTACTCTACTTGCAGGCAATTTTAAGTTGAGTAGTGAAAAGTATCCTACAAGTGAGAAAGAGAAGGAAAATACTAGATATTGCTCATGTAGTTGGTATTGTGAGCAAATTTCACTCAAATTCAAGTAAAGAGGATTGAACCACTATATGAAATGAATTTTAATATATCTCAGAGGTATTTCCAGATTCTATTCATGGTATGACAATGAAAAGCCTAAGTTGAGTGGCTACTCAAATGCTAATTATGCTAGTGACATTGACTTTCGAAAATCCACATCAATTTACATGATTTCAGTAGGGAGAATATTTCATGGCTATCAAAATTGGAAAAATGTGTCACTTTGTCTACGACTAAAGCTAAGGGCCTGTTTGGCAACGTGCCAAACAGTGCCAGATTCTGATTTTTTGTTCCTAGAATCAGTTTGGAACGAGAATCGCGTTTGGTAAAATTTTTGTTCCTGGGAACGATTTTGGACAAGATTTGAGAATAAAAAAAAATTAATTCTACGTCCGAGAATAAGAAAAAGAATCAAAACGTAAAACCCTTGTTCTTCTCTTTCATCGTCTCGGTTGCCATCCACCATCGCTGTTGCTGCCGCCACCGCCCGCCGCCACCCGCCGATCGCCGGTTCGCCGCCGGTCGCGGAGGCTTGCGAGGCGGGCGAGGTCCGGCGAGCTCGCTGAAGGCAAGCCCAGCCATCGGCGGGGCTGGGCGAGCCTCGCCGGTGGCCGGGCGAGCCTTGTCGGTGGCTGGGCGAGCCTCGCCCGTGCCGGTGAGGCTCGCCCGGCCCGCCGGTGGCCAAGCTAGTCTCGCCGAGGCCGGGCGAGGCGCCCGGCGGCCACCCGCCAAGGCTCGGCCTCGCCCGATGCGGCGAGGCCGAGCCTCGCGGGCCGGGCAAGCCTCGCTCACTGCCGGCGAGGCTCGGCGACACTCCGGTGAGCGTCGCCGACTCGTCGACCGGTCGCCGGTCCGGCGACCGGCCAAATGAAGAAGAAGAAGAATAGAAAAAAAGGAAAAAAAGGAAAAAAGTAAAGAAAAAAGTAAAAAAGTAAAGAAATTATTTAAAATTTATTTAAAATTCAAAAGAAATTAATTTGGAACGAATCAATTAATACGGTACCAAACGCAATTCTATTCAAGAATAAAAAATTTAAACAAGTTACCAAACGCGCTTTTTTACTCGAATCGGTTCCTCTACGGAATCAAAAATAATCATTTCTAGTCAGAATCAACTCCCGGGAACAGAATCATTGCCAAACGCGCCCTAAGTATATTGCTATCATGAAGGAGGAAGGGAACTCTTGAGAATACAAAAATTCCTATCAAAGTTAGGCTTGAAATAAAGGAAATTTGCTATGCATTGTGACGACACATGCCATGTATCTTAGCAAAAATTCGGTGTTGTATTCAAGATTGAAGCATCAATGGATCTATTATCATGACCAAACCATTGCCCACGGTGAAACTTGACTCTTGTAGAAACAAAGCGGGCACGGTGGAATTTTCCTCATGAGGTGAAGGGAGTGATGTATTGACTGGGTCCACCTTTATGTGGGGCCCTGTTAGCATAAGACAAAAAGATAAAAGAAAAAAAAAAGGAGAGTGAAAATCAAAAATCAAAAGAAAAGATAGGAGGTTGCTTCGTGTAAGTGAGAGAGTGAGAAAAGTGAGTTACTGAGAGGGTGCATGGAGGAAAAGGGGAAAAGAGGGCTATGGCTTTAAGCTCCTTATTTGAAGGCCAAACGTTGGCAAAATTATCTCAAATTTGAGTATGTTGTTCATGAGATTGAGGTCTATGAGTTGATCGGTTTCGTTTGTTAAGAACTTTCTTCAAATTCTCCAATCGCGGTTGGGTTTTCTTGTTCAATTTATATTAATTCACATTTATGATTAGGAAATACAGTTGTATTGTTAATATTGAATTTCTAGTGTGTGGCTGCGAATGAACACTTTATATGTCATACTATTCTTAGTAATTAGTGAAAGTTTTTTGGCAATCTGTGATTCTTCCCACATTTGTTGTTGGTTTTCGATGTTATATTTACTTATCGCAAGACCGTATTGATTGGTTGTTACCGGAGTTAAGTTGATTTCAATCTATTTAGTTTCAGAGAAGATATTGATCTTGGATTGGGTTTAGTTCATAGTGAATTATTGTCCCGTTATCTTCAACAAAGAGACTAAAGGATTTTTGAATATCAATGGCCCACTGGAAAAGAACTTAAAAATTTCTTTTGTGAGATTATCTCTTATCAATAAATGAGAAATTGGATTCTCACCAAAAAAATAAATAAATGAGAAATTGGAAATCAAGTCGCCATTGATGGAGTCGGGCCGCGCGGGGCGTATAGATTCCATACGAGAGAGTATCCACTATTGCCTGCAATCCGTCGTCTCTCTCGGGATCCGACATAAGAGGGTGGGGGCGTTTTTTGACCCTTTCGTCAAGCGATTGTTGAATTCTGGCGTGGAGGTTTGCCCGCGAGCGTCAGGTTTAACTACAGGTTAAGACATCACCAGTAGGCACCCGAACCTAGGAACACCACTACATGGCACCAAACAAAGACAAGCATATGGCACCAAACCAAAGGCATATTCCTCTCGCTGATCCCAAGGCTTACACTTCAATCCTCGTACGAAAACTATGATTACCCTCCTGCTTTTCCAACGCTAAAACCTTCGAAAAAAGGAGTAGGTGGCAGAGCAGGAAACGTTGAAACTATGGAAGCCCCTGAAGTGCTGACGCATTTGATCGCCATTCTCGCGCTCGCGGAAGCGGCGGGCATGATGGCCGTGATGGGGCAGGGCGGCGGCGCCATACCCACCACCCTCGATGGACCGTTCGAGCCCGTCACCCGCCGCCTCGATCCGTCCCTCCGCATGGGAAGCGACGACTTGCCGATGGATGACCCGAGGCTCAAGAAGAACGTCACTTCCTCGTTCCCTGAGCAGATTTCGCTTGCGCTGTCCAGCGATCCTAGCTCGATGTGGGTCTCTTGGATCACAGGTACTCGATTTCCTTCACTATTTTGTTGTTTGTCAGTTTTGTGAAGTCAGAGTGGTCAAGCTTGAGGAATATGTACAAGCTTCGAGTGTGGTTCTAACGGTTCTTGGAATTAGGAATGTGTTTCTTGAGAGATTCGACAAGTGGTTAGCTTTTGTGATCTAGTGCGTTTCTTCATGTGGGTAATGTGGACTTTTGCGATGACCAAGTTGGTAATGCATTTACACCTTATGTGACCCGATCATATCGTACATCAACAGGCTCCGTAAGATCCAGTAGAATAAGTAACGTGACTTAAGACAGATTTTGTTTTAGCTATTTTACTTACTTAATAGTATAGAAATGCAGCCATTGATGTGTCGTGCACGAGTTCATCGAGTACAGGGGTGGTCAGTGAAATCTATTTGTTTGTATGTTTGAAAAGTCGGAATAGATGTCGATGTTGGTCGGGTTAATGAGTTGATCCGTGTCTTCAAGGGGATGCTCAGATTGGCAAGAATGTCACACCGCTGGATCCATCATCCGTCGCCAGTGAAGTTCAGTATGGCACGGAGAGTGGGAAGTACACAAGCAAGCAAGACGGCATGTCGGCTGTCTACAGTCAACTGTACCCGTTCGAGGGGCTCTTGAATTACACTTCTGGCATTATTCATCACGTCAGACTTGAAGGTAACTGGAAATTGGTGAAACGTGACATAAGGTTTTTCATTTCCATTACATAACTTAAAGCTCTTTCCTGACACGTGGGAAAACATGATCTGGATTGTCGGTGTTTTTGCCCTTTGGTGTTATGTATTCCTTAAATGAGAGCGATGAATTCCTTCATTTACCGTAATTGGCTCCACTCTACTTTTGAACTTACCCTTGCAACTGGAACTAAGATAGCATTTTCTGAAAGAGGTCTAGGGACCATCTTTTTAAATCGAATTCAACGGATTCTGCAGGTAGATGCTTTAAGGTGAATGAGAAGCTTCAGTTGATAGACGCTATTTTATCTGTAATTGCTTAGTGTCACATGCTGCCTATTATCGTCAATTTTTTCCTGTTCTTTCTTCATGCAAGCTGCTCTCATGTTATCAAGATGGTGATCATGCATTTTGTATGATAATGCTTGAGTAATAAGTATTTCACAATGAAGACCAGCCTAAATTACAAAACAATTATGTTTGGATTCAATATGGCAATTGATTTATTCACTATGAGAAGAAAGCTGATAAAGAGTTCTTCTTCAGCAAAATGATTCTCTACAAGAAGAAAGCTCGTAAGTGATCTTTAGTACTCTGCCTTCTGTGTTCACTGCAATTGTTAGTTTGAAGAATCTGAAGACACTAATACATTAATAGTTCTATCGCATAGAAAAGAGATTGATCTCTTTGCTTTGCCAATTCATCCCTCCATCAAACATTAGGTTTTGACCAAATTAACAAATTTTCTTTAGGCTGTCCTGCAATTTAAAATGTAAAAGAATTTTATGTGGCATGTACCGGTTTTTATTTTATCCTTTTATCTCGGGTGCTGACACCAGTCTATCCATTTTATGATACCGACAGTTTGCTTGATAAAAATTTAAATTACTTATTCCCTGCTCTACTGAAATTTATTTTCCTTCACAGGTCTTAAATCTGCTACGACTTATTATTTTAAGTGTGGCGACAGTTCTGTTCCAGCAATGAGCGATGAATATTCCTTCAAGACCATGCCCTCACCCAGTCCAAATGCGTATCCCACTCGTATAGCGGTTATTGGAGATTTAGGTCTCACGAGCAATTCTTCGACAACTATAGATCATGTGATAAAAAATGATCCAGCCTTGGTTTTGATGGTTGGAGACTTGACTTATGCAAACCAGTATCTCACCACTGGGGGACAAGGCGCTTCATGCTTCTCTTGTTTATTTCCAAATGCACCCATTAGAGAGACATATCAACCTCGCTGGGATGGCTGGGGAAGGTAAATCCTCTGTGCCTTCACATCCTTTCATGGGTCTGTTTTTATGAGACCAGTCAAATATTCTGTATAGTTTGTGAGACAAGCTTAAGATGAAGCATCTCCATCATGGTGCAAGTGCTAAACAATTTTGAAGTCAAAAAGACCAAACATCGCCGCACCAATATGAATACCATATACTTCTTCTAAGACATAGTTCTCACTTGATATTGTTGTATCTGCATGAGTATTGCCTTCTTTGTCTCTTTTTATACTTGATGGTTCGATTTGTTGATCTACATTATACATGGATTAGAGCAGAGGTAGAATGGCAAGGATGATTTGGTATGCCTGTTCATTTTTATGGTCTCTGCAACTGCACATAATAATGCTCTTGCGACTCCCTTGTTTGAATGCACCAAGAATGAGCAAATTTCAATTTCAGGTTCATGGAGCCATTGACATCAAGAGTGCCTATGATGGTCATAGAAGGCAACCACGAAATTGAGCCCCAAGTTGATGGGATCACCTTCCAATCGTACCTAACAAGATTTGCCATTCCATCGGAGGAGAGTCGTTCCAACAGCAGTTTCTACTACTCCTTCAATGCTGGAGGAATACACTTTATTATGCTTGGAGCCTATGTCGACTACAAGACAACTGGTACATGACTAAATCCTGCATTACACTTTGCAACTTAGTCACAGTACAAAGAAGAGCCATGTACCCGGCTGATGGATGATTTATAACTTTCATCTTCTGACACTGTTTTGACATAAGTTCCCCCTTTCAGGCGCTCAGTATTCGTGGCTGATGGATGACTTGCATCGAGTGAATCGCAGCTTAACCCCATGGGTGGTTGCTGCTTGGCATCCGCCGTGGTACAATAGCTATAACTCCCATTATCAGGAATTTGAATGCATGAGGCAAGAAATGGAAGCTCTTCTTTATCAATACAAAGTTGATATCGTGTTCAATGGCCATGTAAGTACATAACATGAGGAAGCTTAAAGTTTTTGCACTTTGAAACTTAATGCTCCTTTCCCTTGTAATCTGTGCACTTGTTGTCCTGCGTGAGTAGGAAAGAACTTATGATAACCTAAACCTGTGCTCGAGAGATAGCTGTCCATACACTGATGAGGGATGTATGGATTCTCGAGAAGAGAGGAGCCGTGGGGGTCCTTCCGCGCTTTGAAACTTAATGCTCCTTTCCCTTGTAATCTGTGCACTTGTTGTCCTGCATGAGGAGGAAATAACTTATGATAATTTCATGACGGCATTGCGATGCTTTCGCCTCTTGTGAGTTCTTGTTATTTAGTCTGGCATTGGAATCCTCATTTTAACTTTAGAATCTTGAAAGTCGAAACAATGTTGAACTGAAACCAGAGCTATTGCATGTGAGATGCTCATATATGACTAGCAACATGTTCTCTTTCTGTTACCAGATACGGTTTCTTCTCAGACAACCCTGAGATTTATATTTCACCATGATGTCTTTTCATTATGTATTGCAATCCACTAGCCTAAAGATTAGAAAATAAAGACATAGATCAAAGTGGCAAGAGAGGAGAATTTGGATTCTTGGATTTTCATTTATACAAAAGTCAAGTGGAAGAACTGACGCTATGCGGCTTCCTCTTTATCATTATCAGTTAGTTGCATGAGAAGTAAGTTCTGGTTTGCAGGTTCATGCATATGAGAGGATGAACAGAGTCTACAACTATACACTGGACCCATGTGGTCCTCTATACATAACAGTTGGGGATCGTGGCAATATCGAGAAAGTCGACGTCGATTTTGCAGATGACCCTGGAAAGTGTCCTAAACCTGAGGACAACACGCCTGAGTTTGGAGGGTTGTGTCCTCTGAATTTCTCCAATGGCCCCGCCAAAGGCAAATTCTGCTGGAGCAACCAACCTGAGTGGAGTGCGTACAGAGAAAGC
The DNA here is from genome assembly GCA_016097595.1 of Eucalyptus pumila. NCBI lineage: Eukaryota > Viridiplantae > Streptophyta > Magnoliopsida > Myrtales > Myrtaceae > Eucalyptus > Eucalyptus pumila. Next base: position 37,409,613 of record CM027853.1, read on the forward strand.
AGCTTTGGACATGGAATACTTGAGGTGCGGTTGTCAAATTTTAGGTCATGCACCTTTTTCACACTTATTCCAATTGTCCAAACCAATGTGCACCCTATAAGGAGTTTAAATTATCATTATCACCATCTATCCACCTGCTGATTTTAACCAGTATGAATAGTCTACATAGAACATTGTTGGCATGTCATTATGGAGAGGCCACAGCGACTTTTACTGAGCTGGGCTTCAGTTTGCTGCTGTAAGTGACTCTTGCCATGTTAAAACATGCTTCCTAAGCTGAAAAGATACATCCATTTCTCCTCACAGTCTGAAGCATCTCTTCCTATGAACTCCATATCTAACAAAAGCTGAGTGTAAGTTTGAATAAGAGCTGTTGGATTAGACAATCTAAGTGCCCTTTTTCTTCTTCCAGTTGAGAATTTTGTTTCAGTTCGAATCAGTTGATGGACTAGCATGAATTACAAAAAGTTCGTATTACTTTTCTTTGACTGCACCTTGGTAACGTCATAGTTCAATTGAGCAGAATATATTTGCTTTTTTCCTTTGCAGATTGTGAATTCAACATATGCATTATGGACTTGGCATAGAAATCAGGATGCGTATAAGGAAGATAAACCGGGCGATCAGATATTCATCGTGCGACGGCCTGAACTTTGTTCTCCAACAGTTAAAGTGATTCTCTAAACCATAGTTTCATCTTTTAAATATAGCTTTCTGTGTCATGAAATTTGTTGCATGTCTAGTTCCATTTATTATTCAACATGAGGACCGTTCACTTCTATATTTCTTTGGCAACATCTCATATACAGCTAATTGCATTCGGTTCTGCAGAGTTCCATTTCTTGAAGATTATGTTCATCACTTGTTTGTAATTTAATTGTACTACGAATCTTTCAAGTTTTGTAATATCTACAATTGAAAGCTGACGCTAAGGGCAGACTCGGTGAATTCAATTTGTTTCTGGTTTTCTTGTGATAGGAAACTAGCGATCCTCCTCAAGGTGGTCAAGAGTCAGAACACACATCCCCATCATCTACCGTAATTCTATCATTCAAAATGATGTGGCTGATGAGCTTGCTTGTCGCTTCGGTTGGCATTGCCGTGAGATGATCATCTCCGAAAGCATGGATTTTATTCCTTCTACAATTACCTCGAAAAACAGATGAAGACAGTTCCCGTGCCTAACTTCATATGGGAATACTGGAACGGAGTTATCTACTTGAGGGTTCAGTTTATGGAAATACTCGAGGTAACGTAAAACTTGTGCATACACATGTACACATATACTTGAGTGCAGATTCCTCCTCTTCTATTTCTTTATTGACATTCATGTATTCACATTGATGTAAATCTGACATGAGTGCTGAACAGACCGTCCATATTGCATTCAAGTACACTATGTATTACCTTTGATTTTCTTTTATTTTTCTTTCTCTTTTTCTCGCGTAATTGCCTCCTGACGCGATTCGTGAATTTTGCATGGGCTCACTGTGTGGTACTTCAGAATCGATAACTATAAACAATAAGAAAGTTGGGTAAAATAAGGCTTTGTGATTGGGCCATACCATCACAAAACTCAATTCTTTTACCATTTCCCCTGCACATATTACTTTATTGTTTACATCAATTGGATAAAAAATCTTAATTGTCCGTCGTTAATGTTTTTTTTTTTGAAAAATCAAAATGGATTCATGCAATGTATAAATAGGTACTAATAACTCTAATTATATATGTTTGGCAAACATGTAATTACTTAATTATGTGGACAGATGAAAAGCATAAATCAATCGAGAAAAGGGAATAATATCAAAATAATGAAAAAGTTAAAAGGTTTCTAAGATTGAAAAAAGGGAATAAAATAATGAAAAAGTTAGAGGTTTCTAAATTGTAAACCACAACTACTAGAGATTGCCCCAATGGCTCACCTTCTCATTTGGGAAGGATAAAGTGGGGAGTTTAATTCTCCACCTTCTTGCAAGCTAGGGGGATGCGTAAGTGAGGAAGTAGGGTTTTGCACACAAAGTAGCTTGTAAAATATATATGGGATTGGACCAGACAAAAAAAATAAGAAGCTTCTTTTTTTTTTTTCCCTTATCTAACATTGATGTCTTTAGAAAAGCTAAAACTAATTCAACTATGCGTGTGTATGGATATGTAGTAAGTTAATAACCCATTTTCCGACTTACTTCATAAAAATCAATTTTTTTTTTTCACAAAAGAGAATTGTTGCGAATTAATCTTCGGGAACTAAAGGAATATTCTCAAAATAGAGTTGATGATGTGTCATTAATCGACTCATTGAGTGATCAATCAACACTATTTGATGGGCAAAATTATGGTAAAATCTGAAAATAAGTGGTAAGCTTAGGTCTTTTATGGTAAAATTATTATTTGATGGGTATCTTGCAAATAACTACGCGCCCACTTGTAAAATCTAAAAACAAGCGGTAATCTACTACCGGATTGGTGGATGTTTAGATTGGTAAATGATCGGTCACTTACAAACAATTTTGCGATTATTTGTAAAATATAAAAATAAGTGCCAATCTGTCATTGAATTTGTTGATGGTAAAATAGTTATTTCTTTCATAAGTTACAAATACTAACCAGGCTTATAACTAAGGGTCATGTTTTACGACTCACCATCGATATTTGAAACTTGTTATCGACTTAACATGTTTACTAACGCAAAACGAAATTCCCTTTTAGGCATATTGAGTTGAGAATCAGGATTTCCTGACATGTTACAAGAAATGTTATATAGTTAATTGTCGCCTTAAATTAAAGATTCAGGTCAAATGATTCCGATTAGCTTTCGCGCACCATGACTGCTGCACATCCTTGAACGATTTTATGTTTACCCTCTCTCTCATCTTTCTGGTGCATAAGATTTTCTCCCAGGAATGCTCCTAGCAGGGCCCAAATCTAACATCACAAGAAGAGCAAACTTTTTTACCATCTGACCCAACATCTTATTGGTTCATTCCTTTTCTATTTACTTACAAAGTCTTACTTTTTTACTGGCATTTAACTCAAGGAAAGATAATTAACTAGGGTATGTCAATCATCCATGTTCTATTTCCATTATATATATGGTCTATTGATTCCAAGCGAATTGTTTGGTAATTATGTAAAACGTGTTTTACTTTTTATTTAATCTAAATCTAGCAATTGACAAAATTTGACCTATTTTTCTTTTAATTTGGAACTTTCAAAACTTTTATGATAGTTAAATGTTGACACGTAACTTCAAATGCAAATTTTTCATAACATTTAGAATATAATAAATTTTAGCAAAAAAAGTTTTTTTTTTTTAAAAACTCTTTGCTCCTCAAAAGAAAATTCTTTTATCTAAGAGTGTGTGCACATGCGTGCGTATGTGCATGGTTGTTAGGATCACGATCATTCATTCCTACGACTCAAAACTTTGAACAATTTGGATTCTAAGAAAAATGGTAGTCTGTGGGGGTCGTGATCTGTATCTTAGGATGGCGATCCCAACTACGATTCCACTATTCAAGCTTTAGAAAGCAATTCTGCCTTTTTAGCCGGAGCAAATATGAAATTGGGCCTCCGTCGCCTAGCGCATCTTAAGCATGTTCAGGCTCCATTTGGAAAATATAAGGCTTGGAGAATTAAGAAAAAGGGATGAAGATGAATGAACAGTAGAAAGCGAAGAAGTGCAGAGACACCATCTCTTCATCTTCTTCAGTCTTGAATAAATGATGAGATGGGCATTGACCACTGTTGGCCTTCTGAAATGGGCGGTCCTTTGGAGATGAGAGAGACAAAGCTTCTGTCCTTCTGCAACCAGATGAGAGAGACCTCTAACATCCTTGAGAAATTGGCGCACAATTTGACTTGGCCTAGTAGCATAATTTCTTTGGATGTATATTGACTAGAACTTACCTTAAACTTTAAACAGTTGAAAAACCTAGAATAGCCAGTGAAAGTGAGGTTTACTATAGAGAGAGAGAGAAAAAGAGAATTGGGGGGGGAGGGGGGGGGGTTTAAATTGGAGAGTGTGTCCCAGATTGAGGTAAATCATATTTTATCCTTTGAAATAAAGAAAGAGACGATACATATTCCGAGAGAGAGAGAGACAAAATAAAGGATTAGAAATTCGGAAAAGGTAGGAAAGTAATTTCTTGGCAGCCTTCTTCTTGATTATTATGGTGATTATTTTATTGTGATCCTATTTGATACTCCTTAAAAACTTGGGCAACGAGATTTTATGCTTTTACATCTTTGACATGGTGCTTAAATTGTTAGTTGAAAAATTGGCAACCAAGAATTTAAACCAAAGTAATCTCTCACATGAGAACGCTACTTTTAAGCTTCACCATCCCTCTTTTTAAGGTTAATATGCATCCAATTGCAATGATTTAAGCAAGAATTTAATACTTCAAATATGTAGGATCTTATGATCTTGATCTGATCTCGAAGACTTCGAAAGGATCCTACTTAGCATCTTGATCCTGATAACCTTTTTGTGAGTGCATGTGTGACAAAGGTTGCCCAGCTTTAATATATATTGTGAATATATTTGGTCTTAGTTAGTCATTTGACAGGAGAAATATGGATCCAGTTGTAAAATTTCTAATGGGCGACTCCAGAGTGAAACTGCTTTTCTGTTGGTAAGCAGCTTTCACATGGAGCTTTTCTTCTCTATGTCAGTGGCTGTCTTGTCCCTGTGCTCATATCGCATGGATGGAGACTGACTGCAGAACATTAAGAAAGTGTAAGGGCAATTTTACAGTTTCCTCATCAGTTTGGTGTAAGATTGATCTCTGAAGCATAATGGGCCCAAGAGTCTTGAATGTAGGATCAGCCTCTTTAATTTCAGCCAAAGAGCGTGGAAAGTGGTCTTTGTTTGTTTCTATTATGGAATTCTGCGGCCTCCTTTTCTTCAGATCCAATGAATATCTAGTATTTGTGCTCATCTTGCATGGATGGAGACTGACTGCAGAACATTAAGAAAGAGTAAGGGCAATTATACGGTTCCTCATCAGTTTGGTGTTCTCTGAAGCATAATGGGCCTAAGAGCCTTGAGTGTAGGACTAGCCTCTTTAATTTCAGCAAAGAGCGTGGAAAATTTGTTTTTGTTTGCTTCTATTATGGAATCCTGCCGCCTCCTTTTCTTCAGATGGAATGAATAGCTGGTATTTGTTCTCCAACAGATTATGTTCTCTTGAGGCTTCAACTTGTCCCTTTTATCCAGTGAGGGTACTCTACTAATTAATATACTATGTCAAGTAGTATATTATATGAATAACTTTTCCCTTTCAACTTTGTGATTGCATTGCTTCTTCCTGATACTTGAAGTCTTACACATTAGCAAGAATCCTTAATATCCTTGGTTAAGTTGAAAATTAGCTTTGTACCCTTGATATGCCCCCCTTTCCAATTTTGTAGTTTTCCTTGGATCCTTGGTTTAATTACACTAATATTTTGCTTACAATGCCCAATTGGTAAGAGCATATACTTAAACCACTGTGAGTAACCGTTTCTTTAGTAGCTATTCATTTTGATAGCTTACCTGGACCACAGGTCCACAATGGTGTTGTTTTGGGCTTTCTCGTGGTTACTTCAGTCGAATTGGACAGAATTTTAGGATTCTTTGTTTGTGTTTTTATCTCTCTCGGTTCCATTTTTATAGTTTTCCTTGGATCCTTGGTTTAATTACACTTAATATTTTGCTTACAATGCCCAATTGGTAAAAGCATATACTTAAACCACTGTGAGCAACTGTTTCTTTAGTAGCTATTCATTTTGATAGCTTACTTGGACCGCAGGTCCCACAGTGGTGCTGTTTTGGGCTTTCTCTTGGTTGCTTAAGTCGAATTGGGTAAAATTTTAGGATTCTTTGTTTGTGTTTTTATCTCTCTCGGTTCCGTGCCAAATCCGCAATTGTTGACCAAGATTGATCCAAATGGAGCTTTGCTTTGACTTAGGTGAGTGATTACAAGTTCTAATTGTTCCAAATACATTGTTGCTGATACTGTCTGTTGTTTTTTCTAATTCTGTCGACCCCACCTTTCTGGTGTTTTTCTTGCTCTTTGATTATGCCCTTACAAGAGTGAGTGCCTTTTTGCCTCATCAAGATTCCTGTGAAGAGTTTTTGGTTTGTGATTTGTATTTTATTACCCTTCAATATTGTGTTTCTTACCTTTACAAATTGTGGTTCTTGTTACATGCTCATCGGAAGAGATGGATTATATTTTGCATTGACAACCAGAACAAATGGTCATACACCAAAAAAAAAAAAAAAAACAAATGCCAAAAGCGGCAAGGGAGGAAGTGTCTTCTAGGTCGGATATGAATGAAGATTCAACTAACTCCTATGAGCATACTAATCACATGAGAATTGCCACATGGGGTTATTAAGACTTATTGGACCTGCTAACCTGTGGCTTCTAACCTGTGATGGATGTACTGTCTGCTGATCATGTGATGTTGTTGTGTCATTGGGTATATTGTGCTTGGTTTGGTAGGAAGGAGAGATGTGTCGTGCAATTTGGAAAATGATGTTACAAGCATGAATGCTTGGTGGAGGTACTATTTATTGAGTCTGTTTAGAGACTTTAAGCTAATTCTAGTTTTGTTATTAAATGCATGAAATCAAATGTGCAGAGAAAGGAGGTGAATAAACTTACCTCCTTGCTAATTGCATATTTTGTTGGCTGACATGAATGAATGTGCTTTAGACCATCCTAATAGGAATTATACCTGCATTTCTGTTATTAAATTTTGGTTGATTTCTATGAGAATTTAATGTTGTTCCGATAAGGCTTCCCATGAAACAATTGCTTCCCTCACTTGGGCTGTTTTAGATAAATTTATCAGCAAAATAAGGCTGATGTTATGAAGCTCATTGGTTTGCTGTTTTCTTACAGGGTAGCATGGCCTTTCTATTAATGCAAGTATAGCTGATCAGGAGACAGTCCAAAGGCTGATAATGTTTTTGGGAGTATCCATCCTGATTTAGAGGTTGCTGGTAATATCATTTGGAGAACTTCTCCTACTGTTGATGTGGATTCCATCAAATTGTTTGGAGATATGAAGCTGCTGCGTGTTCTTCTTAGCTGTAGTCCAAGTTGAATTGTAACTCTTTTTTTAGGTCAAGCATGATCAGAGAACCACCTGGATATTTTTGTTGGAAGAAGAGACTTCGTAGGGTGATCCTTCCATATCTATTGTAATCATCTAAGTTGGCTCTACCTATTTTTTCTTTTCTTTTTTAACCATATACCAACTTGGTTGCTAGGGTCCTGTTGGTTTTCTGTTGAAATCATCTAGTGCCAAATGAAGAGAGATTTGTGGACCTTATCAAGCATAAACACTTTTCACTATCTTTCTTTAAGCACATGTGGTTCGTCCTCATTGGAAAACCAAGATAATACTATTGGCTATAGAACACAAGTAGATGGTCCTGGGGAAATATATGAACCAGCATTAATCACATTTAAGTTTACTTTGTGTAAGAAAGGACAGTATATATGGTTTGTGCTGCTGTGAGAAGGAGCAACACGATGGCTGCAACAACGGACAAGAGAGCCCAAGGACTATTGAAATATTCCCTCCTTAGTTTCGCCATCCAGACGTTCCTCCTCTTCTTACAATGCGCATTCAGATTTTTGAAGATCTCGGAGTAATAGGAATCGGATGAAACGATGTTGTCACACATCTTGTTGAACATCTGCGCTACCACCTCGTCATTGCCCAAATAATTCTCAATAATCTCTGCACGTCGAAGCACCTTGACATCCTTTGAAGAGTTTATGAGGCAATCCATGAAGATCACATAATCCGTGAAGTAGTTGAAGACTCTGCTTTGACAATGCTGCTCGTACGCGATCAGGTTTCGATATATTGATTCGGTGTCGTCCTGTACTATCAAGACCGGTATCTCGAGTGTCCCATTCTTGAAGTTGATGTCGCCCAGGTGGCGCCCTTGTCCAACCCTAAACCTGACTCCTGACTCCCTTAGCTCAATCGCCGAGGGCATGATTTGCGTGCTCTCTAGCAGGGCCTTTTGAGGCAAGCCATTAGTGCGGCACGCGTGATATAGATGCAGAAGATGCTCCCAGTTGCCCTCCGTCCAATTTCGGTCGGGGCTTCCTGCTTCAGGTTTGAGGTACTTGATGGCGAGTACGTTGAACTCGTGATGCTCGTCTGGACCTCTAGTTAGGTCATATAGCTTCCTCAAGACGAAAAGCGGAAGTTGGTTCTCGAGCAGCAGTAAATCGCGGCATAGGTAGTTTTGAAGCCAATTTGACTCCCTAAGCGGATCGTCTTTGTCTATCCGTATCCCCGCATAGCACTTACGGAACAACTCAATGATGAAACAACCATCAATGAGCATCATTGCAAGAAACTTTTCTTGGGAGAGGTCGATAATTTCCGCATAGCAATGACGCGCCCGCTGTTCCAGTTCCCTGAGAGTCAGAACATACCTGTCGACACTTCCCTCCTTTCTCCTATTCAGCAATTGCTGCAGGTATCGCACTTTTTGCTCCTCCATGAATTTGAACTTGCCATTTCCATAGTGATAAGGACCAATGGCTAGAATTACTGGTTCATAGGCTTTCTCGTTGACTTCGCGCAGTTGATGATGAACCCTAAATATACTATGCTTTGGTGAAGTGGGAGGCATACTGCAAAGCATATTCTCGATGTGGATTGAGACATGATCTTGCACCATGGAACGGTCATAGATCCCAGCATGCTGTATTGGTTACAACATAATTAATGTGATAATAAGCACTTAGTAAAGCAAGATGATTGTTTTACATGTGCTTCCCTTTGATTTAGGGCAACTTACGAAAAGTTTCATCTTATGAGCTATTTCAATTTTCACTTTTGGTCATCATACTATTTTTTGTGACGCGTATAATTCATATACTAATTTTCGAAAACTAGTAGAAAGAAAACTAATCTTCGAATAAATTTCAGGACAAATTCGTATTTTTGTGCGAATACCGATGGACAATGCAAATTAGGTACCGTGGTTGAACACGTGGTGTGGACATTCAATACAAACAAATGGACAGCTGAGGAAAAATTACAAACCCTGTATTATTGCTCCTTATAATATTGCTCCGAGAATAAATTAACAGCTGTATGGGCTTTTTACTTTTGGGCTTTGGAGAACCCCTTTTGCTCTCTGGACGAGTTTTGACTTTTGGGGAGGTAAAAGAACAGTGCAAGTGCCAAACTTGGCACGGCAATACTTAAGTGTCATTTTTTTTTTAATTAGGATATTTATTTGGAAATTCAGCGAGTCCGGCGACCTTAAGTGCAAGTTTGGCGACCTTGACTGGGAATTCTACGTGATAATTTTTTAATAATATAACTCATCTACGTGACTTGTCAGAAAACTGGGTTAGCAAATAAGAACCAAAACTATGTTGTTTAACCTTCTTTTTTTTTTTTGAAATTTAATGTAAATGTTAATTAAATCAAATTATTTTAGAAAAATAGATGAAGATTCCAAAACAACAAGGGCTTAGCTCTTGCCGTCCTCGCCAAGAAGGGTCGACAAAGATGGGGGAAGGGTTGATCGGGGTCACTGGCCCCTAGCTAGGGCCCAATGACCTTGGTTGACTAGTGGTGAGGGCCTACAATCCCTCGCCTAGCTTTGGGGTGAGGGTTGCAGCCTTCCCCTAGATTTGGCAAGACTCCCCAGCTAGTGTTGGCCCTTGGCCCTTGGCTTGCCGAGAGAGGACCGACAATCCTCGGCAGATCTAGGAAGAGCCATCACCCTTGCCTCAAATCTAGGCCAGGGCTCGCAGGCTCTCACCACTAGGGCCTAGCGACCCCAGCTGACCCTACCCACACCACCGTTGGCCAATCCGGGTGATAGTGGCGATGCAGCGGTGAGGGCTTGCACAACTCTCGCCATTCTACAACCCTCCTTTAAAAAAAAAAAAAAAAAATTTTTAATTTAAGTAATATTTATATTAAAATTCAAATCCGAGGATAAACGATGTCATTTTCAGCTTACTAGCCATGTTAGCGTGGAAAAAATAACATTTTTTTTGGCTTATCTAGCCACATCACCATTTTGCATTTGTCTCACAAAAAAATGTTACGTTAGCATTTTGATTGGATTTTCTCGCCGTTGGCACTTTATTAATCTATTTTGCTTTGATTTTGACACTTAAACATACATTTTCTAACTTTTGACACTTAAGTGTCATTCCTTGCCAAATTTTGGATCTGGGTCTCTTTTTGAGAATGAGTCCCAAAATTTTCTCTCTCCACCCACCAAGCAAGGACAACCTTTTAGACACTAAAATGTGAATTTTAAAACAAATTGGGGTGTTCTTATTGTGAGCTACTTACCATCGATGTTGAAGGCGTAAGAACCACGCTGAATAGTGTCAAACTACATAAGAAGAATAATTGGAACGAAATTCAACCAAGATAATATACAGAATATTATTAAACGCGATGGGAACTGAGGATTTCAGGGTAGAGAAGGTAAGACAAGCTTCTAGCTAAATAACATATAAATGACTGATTATTATTATTATTTTTTAAAAAGGTAATTTCTACCTAAGAATATAAGGAATTTTTGGACCTAGGGAGGCAAGGCTGCCACTGCCTGGTTGCCCCCTAGTTCCACTACTGATTAAATGGTAGACATAATTTTAGAAATTATTTGTGTGATTAACCCTCTCTAGAAGGATGAAAGCAATCGGTAACCGAACCAAGAGAAGACAAAATTAATGCTTGAGTGACTTTGTCTAGTTGAGACACATTAGTTAACGTAATTTCGGCACCCTGAATAAGATCTAACGTGTATGACATAATTTAAGTGCTTGCCAGAATCATGTTAATTAATGGACCATAACTCAGAATTGACAGAAATGGTCTCATCCTGCAACTTCATTTTTTTTTTTGCTCAATGTGAATAATCACAACAGTCAAGGATCAGAAAAGGGAAGGGAAATTAGTAAGACTTACTTGATTACATTGGTGGTTGCTCATTCTTCTCGCCAAGCTAGACCAGCAACTATCACGCAGTAACCAGTTCTTCTCTTTTTCTGCGTGAAAACATGTGATCGTACATGGCGAGAGCGAGAGAGAAGAGGACGACGATGCTAACAGATGTTGAGGCGAACGATGGAGGAAGAATCAGCAGGTTTGGATGCTCATTGCTCTCTCAGCTTTTTCCTTGCAGAGGAAAGAGAGAATAAGAAACCTTGCGTTGTCGCGTATAAATGCATTTCGGCTTGGGCTTTTCGAGCCCGGATTTCCGAAGCCCGAGAGGCTCATCCTGTCAGCCATTTACTTAAACAGATGCTAATTAAATAATCCTTTGTTCAAATATTATTGTAATTTACAATTCCCTAGCATGAAATTACTACTATCACCTAGAGGTAAAATGAGACTACGGCAAACACCAAGCATTTATACAAAATTCAAACACCTTTTTCTCTTTGGCCCATCGACTTTGGTCGTCAGTACTTCCGACGGTAGAGGGTACTGCAATAAAGAAATATGAAGTCATCCAAAAGTTGCATTGTACTATGTGAAAACGGACCATTTCACAAAATTTCACGGAATTTGTGGAAAGAGTCCTACATTCTACCTGCTAGCTAGAAAATAATAGTCTTCACGACGGAGGCAACTTGTACAATTGTGATAAATGCATATATAAAGATGCTTGCCAAATTCTCTGGATTGGTGCAGTTGAACAATGTGTTAAGAGATTATCAAGTTGCGTATTTAGATTTCACAGACTATATGTAAACTATTCTCCGTATTCCAATAAACTGTGAGAAATATATGATCACGTTTATTTTTGCTTTGTGTAAGAAAGAATAGTAAATACTATTTGCCCTACTATTGTGAGAAGGAACATTTATTTTTGCTTGTTGTGGAGGTGCGTACGTATGAAATATTTTGATTGTTGTCTTAAATTTCACCGTCATACGAGCTTGCTTTTGGTAAATATAAGCGAGTGGAGAAACTCTTGGCATTTTACGCACTTAATATGCTTCATTTTCTAACATTTTTAGCATCATTATTGGTGGGATCCTGGTTAGACTGCCCTTTAAGAGTAGCATTCGTGTTTACTACTTCATCATTTAAGGACTACGTCTTGTGAACCGTCCTAGCTGACATGATTTTGCTTTATGTACATTAGTTTGGATACACTTTAATTTAGGATACTACGAAAAATCCCAAATTAATATAATTATAAATTTATTTCAAATTAATTTTTTGACTACAAAAAACTCCAAACTAATATACTTGTGACAAATTTTCCCCCATTTTAGTTTTAGTTAAATTTTACCGTCAAATTTTTAAATCGGATGATATGTGATAGTTAACAAGTATAACAATCTGAGGTTTTATGTTCAGTTTCTAGTTTTGTAGTTTTTCATAATATTAATCAAATTTAACGGAAACTAATGGATGGTATATTTGACACAAATATACTAGTTTGAAGTTTTTTGCGATCAAAAAATTAGTTCGAGGTAAATTCGTTATGAGTATACTAGTTTGGGGCTTTTTGTGGTAAAAAATTAATTTGAGGTAAATTTATTGCAAAAGTACAAAATTGGGAGTTTTTGTGGTATTAGCCCTTAATTTTTTGGCACTTTAGTCCGCTCCAAATTTTTAATCATTTTATAATGTTTTTACAGTTTTTAAGAAAATGGACATCACGCGGCTAAACATGAAAGCTTGATAAAGAGTGAAGTATTGCTGTCAGCAGGATGAGCAAAAGACATGTATGAATCAGGAATTGCTCGGACCGAGCCGGACCAGTTCTCGGTCGCTGAAAACTTGAATCAGTGGATATTGGTCCGGTTTTTTATATTAGGTGTGGAATTACCTATTAAATTTTTTTGTCATAAATAAAATCCGAAGTCAGACTCCAGACTTCTCTCTCTCTCTCTCTAACTGACGATCCCTCTCTCTCTCAACTCGCTCAACTCACGACCTCGAGGGTCGTCGCTGAGTTACGCTCACTTATGTTTGCTTTTAAGACTTATTTGACCTGCTAACCTCTGGCTTCTAACCCGTGATGGATGTACTGTCTGCTGATCATGTGATGTTGTGTCAATGGGTGCATTGTGCTTGGTTTGGTAGGAAGGAGAGATGTGTGGTGCAATTTGGAAAATGTTGTTACAAGGATGAATGCTTGGTGGACGTGCTACCTATTGAGTCTGTGTTTAGAGATTTTAAGCTAATGCTACTTTTGTTATTAAATGCATGAAATCAAATGTGCAGAGAAAGTAGGTGAATAAACTTACCTCCTTGCTAATTGCATATTTTGTTGGCGGACATGAATGAATGTACTTTAGACCATCCTAATAAGAATTATACCTGCGTTTCTGTTATTAAATGTTGGTTGATTTCTATGAAATTTTAATGTTGTTTTGATAAGGCTTCCCATGGAACAATTGCTTCCCTCACTTGGGCTATTTTAGACAAATTTATCAGCAAAATAAAGCTGATGTTATGAAGCTCATTGGTTTGCTGTTTTCTTACAGAGTAGCATGGCCTTTCTATTAATGCAAGTATAGCTGATCAGGGGACAGTCCAAAGGATGATTTTGTTTTTGGGAGTATCCATCCTGATTCAGAGGTTGCTGATAACATCATTTGGAGGACCTCTCCTACTATTGATGTGGATTCCATCAAATCGTTCAGAGATACGAAGCTGCTGCGTGTTCTTTTTAGTTGGAGTCCAAGTTGAATTGTAACTCTTTTTTTTAGGTCAAGCATGATCAGACAACCAGCTGGATATTTTTGTGGGAAGAAGAGACTTCGTCGGGTGATCCTACCATATCTATTGTAATCATCTAAGTTGGTTGTACCTCTTATTTCTTTTCTTTTTGAACCATATACCAACTTGGTTGCTAATGTCCTATTGGTTTTCTGTCATAATCATCTCGTTCCAAATGAAGAGAGATTTGTGGACCTCATTTATAGCATAAATACTTTTCACTATCTTTCTTCAAGCACATGTGGTTCGTCCTCATTGGAAAACCAAGATAATACTATTGGCTATAGAACACAAGTAAATTGTCCAGGGGAAATATATGAACCAGCATTGATCACATTTAACTTTACTTTGTGTAAGAAAGAATAGTAATTATTGTTTGTGCTGCTGCAAGTAGGAGCAGCACGATGGCTGTGAGAACGGACAAGAAAGCCCAAGGACTATGGAAATATTCACTCCTTAGTTTCGCCATCCAGACGTTTCTCCTCATGTCACAATGCGCATTCACATTTTGGAAGATCTCAGAGTAATAGGAACCTGATACAGTGACATAGTCACCCATCCTGTTGAAAATTTGCGCAACCACATCGTCATCCCCCAAATAGTTCTTAACAATCCCTGCGTGGCGAAGCACCTCGACGTCCGTTGAAGAGTTTATGAGGCTATCCATGAAGTTAACGTAATCCGTGAAGTAGTTGATGTCTCTGCTTCAATGATGCTGCTCGTATGCGATCAGGTTTCGAAATTTTGATTCGGTGCGGTCTCCTACTTCCAAGACCGGTATCTCGAGTGTCCCGTTCTCGAATTTGATGTCGCTCAGTTCGCTCCCTTGCGCGGCCCTAAACCTGACTCCTGACTCCCTCAGCTTTGTCGCCGAGAATTTAACTGGTATGCATTTTGGCCGGAGCGTTTCAGGCAAGCCAAAAGTGCGCCACGTGTGATATAGATGCAGAAGATGCTCCGTCTCCTCGCCAATTGTCCAATTTTGGCTGGGGCCTCCGAAGTACACGATGGCGGCAAGGCCGAACTCAATATGGTCGTCTAGATCTTTAGTCAGGTCATATAGCTTGCTCAAGACGAAAAGGGGGAGTTGGTTCTCTAGCAGCAGTAAATCGCGCCTAATGCTGTTTTGAATCCCCCATTCATGCATAAGCGAGTCACCTATGCTGTTTTGAATTTCCCTTATAATGTACTCACGGAACAACATAACGATGAAACAGCCATCAATGAGCATCATCGCAAGAAACTTTTCTTGGGAGAGGTCGATGGTTTCCACATAGCAATTACACGCCTGCTGTTCCAGTTCCCTGAGAGTTGGCATATACCTGTCGATGCTCTCCTCCTTTCTCCTCTTAAGCAATTGCTACAGGTATCGCCGTTTTTGCACCTCCATGAATTTGAACTTGTCATTTCCATAGTGATAAGGGCCGATGGCTAGAATCTCTGGGTCATAGGCTTTCTCGTTGACTTCACGCAGTTGATGACGAACCCTAAATATACTATGCTCTGGCGAAGTGGGAGGCATACTGCGAAGCATACTCTCGATGAGGATTGAGACATGATCTTGCACCATGGAATGGTCATAGATCCCAGCATGTTGTATTGGCTACAACATAATTAATGTGATAATAAGCACGGAGTAAAAGCAAGATGATGATTTTTTATGTTCTTAAAATGGTTCTTCATGTGCTTCCCTTTCATTAAGATCTCCAAACATCTTCCCCACCCCCCCCACCGGGCCCCAGCAGGGCGCTGACCTAAAAAAAAAAAAAAAAAAAAAAACTCATTTCCAAATAAATTTTCAGGACAAATTCTGTGTTTCCGTGTGATTATTAATGGAAAATGCTAATTAAGCACCAGAATTGCACATGTGGAGCTGGCATTGAATTTAAACAAATCAACATATTAGGAAAAATTACAAAAATTATCTAACAGTGGAGGATCAGAAAAGGGAAGGGAAATTCATGATGACTTACTCGATTGAATTGGTGATTGCTCATTCTTCTCGCCAAGCTAGACCAATTCTTCTCTTTTCGTGGGATTGTGTATTCAGTGATATGGGTATAGATAAAATGAGACTCCGCCAAACATCAACCTTTAAAACCAAATACAAACACGTTTTACTTGAGACCAAGCCCCAACACCCCCCCCCCCCCCCCCCAAACGAAAGAAAGCACGCTTTCATTCATCTCTTTTGACCTTGATCGTTAATAATTCTGAAGATGGAAGTTACTGTAATGAACGCAATGTTCCTGGAAGTTGACGAAGAGGCAAAAGGTTAAAAAAGACGTAAGGAAACATTAAAAAAATGACTTTATGAGAACGACATATGAAGTCTTCCCCAAGCTGCATTTTATTATCCGAAAACTGACAATTTTAAAATTCTTCATGGATTTTTTTTAAACATTTGTAAAGGATCCTATGGTGTAGCTAATGCTTAGATATTTTAATTGCCTTCAAGATGCAGACGACTTGTTATATTTGTAGTATATGTAAATATAATTGTGCCAGCCCAATTCTCTGCAAGAGCACAGTTAGTTGGAGCGTCGGGAAATTTTCAAGTTAAGAACTGGAAGTCACAACCATTCAGATTCTACCAAATGCACGGAAAATGTTTCGATGGGCCTTCTGTCAGTTGGCCTATCATTTGCGCTCATCCCTGTAGATTATCAGAAAAAGGAAGGGGTCGGCCATGGAAAAAACATACATAGTCCATATTTGTAAAGTTGCTTTATTTTCTAGTTCCCACAAGTCCAGGAATTAGAGGGACGCTTATATCTAGGATAATTACCCATCAATCCTACCCCTTTTGTATGAATGAACATTCTATCTAATTTTTTCAATATTACTAATTTAGTCATCAATCTTTACGTGAAATTCCAATATAATCCTTCTAGCCAATTGCTGTTGAAAATTGCTGACATGACATTTAGTTATCGCTAGTCGTCTTACGTTGCACATTGATGTGTGAACAACTTATACATCGACACGTCTACAATTTCCAGTGGCAATTGATCGGAATGATTACATTAAAATTTTGTTGGGGGGGTTTATGAATATATTGGTAATGTTTGAAAGTTTAGGACTAAATCAATATCTCTACAAAAGAAAACATGCTCTCATTCATCTTTTTCGACCTTGGTGGCCAATAAACCATTGATTGGTATTCGCATATTACAATGTAACTTGTGAAAGACTTTATAAGTCGCTCTCATAAAGTCAACTTGTGATGTCTCCTTTTAAATCTTTCTTAACCTTTTGCCTCTTCATCAAGTTCCATAAACTTTCATTTTATTGCAATCCCCAAAATAGCTTACACATGGAATCTGGACATGTGACTTTCAATTTCTAGCTTGGAAATTTTTTGATATGCCAGTCGATTGTTCATTGAGGATTTGATTGGCATCTTTATATTTATGTTTGTTATCAGTGCACAAGTAGTCTCCATCACAAATGAAATTATGATATTGTTGACACCTAATTTTCAAGTACATATACAAAAATTAATTAAAAAATTAAAAAATTATAATTAAAAAAAGAAATTGAGAGACCAGGTCGGGCCGAATCCAATCTGGGCCCGGCCCCTTCTCTTTTCCTTTTTCTTTTCTTTCGCGGCCCAAAGCCTTTCCCCTCTTCGGCCCGGCCTGCGCCCGAACGTGTCTTCTCCTCCAGCCATCCTCCGCGCGCAAGACCTGCAAAAGAAGAAAATGCAGGAGCAGGAGGAGCAGAGCAGGGGATGGGAGAGCAGACAGCAGCAGAGACGTGGGAGCAGAGCGGGGAAGAAAGAGGACGGCACCGCAAGAACAGGAAGAGGAAAACAGAAGGAAGAGGGGGCAATCGGAAGAGGACCGAGATGGAGGGAGCTGTGAGGGAGAGTTCAAGCGAGAGCAAGGAGTGAGAGACCGTCATCCACCATGTTCAAATCGCAGCCAACAACTCGCCGCCGTGCTCTGTCCACGCCGAAGCCCCGTCACATTTATGAAGAGGCCTGCGGGGCTCAACATTTCCATGGCTCCTCTGCTTCTGGTGCTGGTTCTGTGCATACCCACGACAGTTCTCGGTGGTCATGACTATGTGCAAGCTCTGAGCAAGAGCATCCACTTCTTTGAAGCTCAGAGATCTGGCTATCTCCCAAAGAACCAGAGGGTTCCATGGAGAGCCAACTCTGGCCTACATGATGGCAAAGCCAGTGGAGTGGATTTAGTGGGAGGGTACTACGATGCAGGGGACAATGTGAAGTTCGGGCTGCCGATGGCATTCACGGTGACGATGATGTCGTGGAGTATACTGCAGTACGGGAGGCAGATGGCCAAGAGCGGCGAGCTCGGCCACGCCATGGAGGCTGTGAAATGGGGCACCGACTACTTCATCAAGGCTCATCCTCATCCCTACGTCCTCTACGGAGAGGTGGGGGACGGGAACAGCGACCACCACTGCTGGCAGAGGCCCGAGGACACCACCACCGACAGGAGGGCGTACCGGATCGACCCGACCAGACCCGGGTCGGACCTCACTGGAGAGACCGCCTCCGCCATGGCCGCCGCCTCCCTTGTCTTCCGCCACTACGACCAGGCCTACTCCGCCGAGCTCCTCCGCCACGCCAACAACTCGCCACCGTGCCCCGTCCGCGCCAAAGCCCCGGTAGGTCTTAGCTCGTTTTTTTTTCTCGCTTTCTCCAGTTTGGCATTGATTTCCTGAGGATCTTTTCTCGGAGACATCGAGAAGCAGTCGGCCATAGCTCGACTCGTCTCGAGCGCGCCCTGTGACAGCCGTCTCCAAGCCGAGTAGGGACCCCATGTCCGAGCGTTCGCCATGTTCAGTGCTGTCCTGTGACAGCCGTCTCTTCTTCTTCTTCAGTCTTGAATAAATGATGAGATGGGCATTGACCACCGTTGGCTCTCTGAACTGTGCTGTCCTTTGGAGACGGGAGACACAAACCTTATGTCCTTCTGCAACCAGATGAGAGAGACCTCTAACATCCTTGAGAAGTTGGCGCACAATTTGACGTGGCCTAGTAGCATAATTTCTTTGGATGTGTACTAATTAGAACTGTCTCTAAACTAAACAGTTGAAAAACCTAGAATTGCCAGTGAAAGTGAGGTTTGTAACAGAGGATATGGGGGAGAGTTCCAGATTGAGGTAAATAATATTTTATCCTTTAAAATAAAGAACGAGACGATATGTATCACGAGAGAGTTTTTATACGAATTTAAACCTGATTACTCTCTCACATGAGAACGCTGCCTTTTGGCTTCACTATGAGAGAGAGAGAGAGAGAGAGAGAGAGATGTTCCCAGCTTTAATATTTGTTGTGCATTATATGGTCTTAGTTAATTATTTGACATGGAAAATTAGGATCCAGTTGTAAAATTTCTAATGGGCAACTCCAGAGTGAAACTGCTTTTCTGTCGGGTAAGCAGCTTTCACATGGAGCTTTTCTTCTCTATGTCGGTGTCTGTCTTGTTCCTGTGCTCATATTGCATGGATGGAGACTGATTGCAGAACATTAAGAAAGTGTAAGGGCAATTTACAGTTTCCTCATTAGTTTGATGTAGAATTGATCTCTGAAGCATAATGGGCCTAAGAGCCTTGAGTGTAGGATCAGCCTCTCTAATTTCAGCCAAAGAGTGTGGAAAGTTTGTCTTTGTTTGCTTCTATTACATAATCCTGGGGCCTCCTTTTCTTTAGATGGAATGTATATTTAGTATTTGTGCTCATCTTGCATGGATGGAGACTGAATGCAGAACCTTAGGAAAGAGTAAGGGTGATTTTACGGCTCCTCATGAGTTTGGTGTAAGATTGATCTCTGAAGCATAATGGGCCTAAGAGCCTTGATTATAGGATCAGCCTCTTTAATTTCGGCCAAATATTGTGGAAAATTTGTCTTTGTTTTCTTCTATTACAGAATCCTGCGGCCTCCTTTCCTTCAGACGGAATGAATAGCTGGTATTTGTTCTCCAACAGATTATATTCTCTTGAGGCTTCAAGTTGTCCATTTTATCCAGTGAGGGTACTCAACTGATTAATATACTATGTCAAGTAGTATACTATATGAATAACCTTTCCCTTTCAACTTTGTGATTGCATCACTTCTTCCTGAATATATACATAAATACATACATATACATACATACGTATATATATATATATATATATATATATATCCTTGGAAGTGAGCCATATTTTACCCCGCTTGTTTAAACTTTATGATACTTGAAGTCTTTCACATTACCAAGAATCCTTAACATCCTTGGTTAAGTTGAAAATTAGCTTTGTACCCATGATATGCTCCCCTTTCCATTTTTGTAGTTTTCCTTAGATCCTTGGTTTAATTACACTAATATTTTGCTTACAATGCCCAATTGGTAAAAGCATATACTTAAACTACTGTGAGTAACCATTTCTTTTGTAGCTATTCATTTTGATACCTTACCTGGACTGCGGTGGTGTTGTTTTGGGTTTTCTTTTGGTTGCTTAAGTCGAATCAGACAAAATTTTAGGATTCTTTGTTCGTGTTTTAATCTCTCTTGGTTCCTTGCCAAATCCACAATTGTTGACCAAGATTAATCCAAATGTAGCTTTGCTTCAACTTAGGTGAGTGATTATAAGTTCTAATTGTTCCAAATCCATTGTTGTTTATACTGTCAGTTGTTTTTTTTTATTCTGTTCACCCCCCTTTCTGGTGTTTTTCTTGCTCTTTGGTTATGCCCTCACAAGAGTGAGTGCCTTTTGCCTTGTCAAGATTCCTGTGAAGAGTTTTTGGTTGTGATTAGTATTTTGTTATCCTTTAGTATTGCGTTTCTTACCTTTAAAAGTTGTGGTTCTTTTTCTTACATGCTTATCGGAAGAGATGGATTATATTTTGCATTGACAACCAAAACAAATGGTCAAACACCAAATAAATAAATAAAATGACAAAAGCAGCGAGGGAGGAAGTGTCCTCTTCGTCGGATATGAATGAAGATTCAACTATCTCCTAGGAGCATACTAATCACATGAGAAGTGCCACATGGGGTTATTATACATATTTCATGTACATGTTTGCTTTTAAGACTTATTGGACCTGCTAACCTGTGGCTTCTAACCTGTGATGGATGTACTATCTGCTGATCATGTGATGTTGTTGCGTCATTGGGTGCATTGTGCTTGGTTTGGTATGAAGGAGAGATGTGTTGTGCAATTTGGAAAATTTTTATTACAAGGATGAATGCTTGGTGGACGTACTATCTATTGAGTCTTTGTCTAGAGACTTTGAGCTAGTTCTAGTTTTGTTATTAAATGCATGAAATCAAATGTGCAGAGAAAGGAGGTGAAAAAACTTATGTCTTTGCTAATTGCGTATTTTGTTGGCTGACATGAATGAACGTGCTTTAGACCATCCTAATAGGAATTATACCTGCGTTTCTGTTATTGAATGTTGGTTGATTTCTATGAGAATTTAATGTTGTTCTGATAAGCCTTCCCATGGAACAATTGCTTCCCTCACTTGGGCTGTGTTAGACAAATTTATCAGCAAAATAAAGCTGATGTTATGAAGCTTATTGGTTTGCTGTTTTCTTGCGGAGTAGCTTGGCCTTTCTATTAATGCAAGTGTAGCTAATCAGGAGACAGTCCAAAGGATGATTTTGTTTTTGGGAGTATCCATCCTCATTCAGAGGTTGGTGATAATATCATTTGGAGAACTTCTACTATTGATGTTGATTGTGTCAAATCGTTCAGAGATACGAAGCAGCTGCATGTTCTTTTTAGTTGTAATCCAAGTTGAATTGTAACTCTTTTTTTAGGTCAAGCATGATTAGAGAACCAGCTGGATATTTTTGTGGGAAGAAGAGACTTCATAGGGTGATCCTACCATATCTATTGTAATCATCTAGGTTGGTTGTACCTCTGTTTTCTTTTCTTTTTGAACCACATACCAACTTGGTTGCTAATGTGCTGTTGGTTTTCTATTGTAATCATCTAGTTCCAAATGAAGAGAGATTTGTAAAGCTCATTTAAAGCATAAATACTTTTCACTATATTTCTTTGTGCACATGGTTCGTCCTCATTGGAAAACCAAGATAATACTATTGGCTTTAGAACACAGGTAGATGGTCCGGGGAAAATTTATGAACCTATGAACCAACATTGATCACATTTAACTTTACTTTGTATAAGAAAGAATAGTAAATACTGTTTGTGCTGCTGTGAGAAGGAGCAACACGATGGCTGCGAGAATAGACAAGAAAGCCCAAGGACTATGGAAATATTCCTTCCTTAGTTTCGCCATCCAGATGTTCCACCTCTTGTCACAATGCGCATTTAGATTTTCAAAGATCTCAGAGTAATAGGAACCGGATACAGTGATGTAGTCACCCATCTTGTTGAACATCTGCGCAACCACCTTGTCATCACCCAAGTAGTTCTTAATAATCCCTACACGGCGAAGCACCTCGACGTCCTTTGAAGAGTTTATGAGGCAATCCATAAAAGCACACGTAATCTGTAAAGTAGTGGATGTCTCTCCTTTGACGGTGCTGCTCGTATGCGATTAGGTTTCGAAATTTTGATTCGGTGTGGTCCTCTACTTCGAAGACCGGTAACTCGAGTGTCCCATTCTCGAATTTGACGTCGCTCAGTTGGCGCCCTCGTGCAGCCCTAAACTTGACTCCTGACTCCCTTAGCTCTATCGCCGAGGACACGACTGGTCTCAGTGTTCTGCTGTCTGGCCGGGGAGCTAAGCCAGAAGTGCTCCACGTGTGATATAGCTGCAGAAGATGTTCCCTCTTGTCAATCGTCCGATTTTCGCCGAGGCCTCCTAGTTCAAATTTGAAGTACTTGGCGGCGACTTTGCTGAACTCATGATGCTTGTCCGGACCTTTAATCAGGTCATATAGCTTTCTCAAGACGAAAAGTGGGAGTTGGTTCTCTAGCAGCAGTAAATCGCGCCTAATGCTGGATTGAATCCCCCGTTGATGCATAACCGGGTCGTCTTTGTCTCTCAATTTCTTCATATCGTGCTTATGGAACAACTCAATGATGAAACAGCCATCAATGAGCATCATTGCAAGAAACTTTTCTTGGGAGAGGTCGATGGTTTCCGCATAGCAATTACGCGCCTGCTGTTCCAGTTCCCTGAGAGACGGCATATACCTGTCGACGCTCTCCTTTCTCCTCTCAAGCAATTGTATCGTAGTTTTTGCTCCTCCATGAATTTGAACTTGTCATTTCCATAGTGATAAGGGCCGATGGCTAGGATCTCTGGGTCATAGGCTTTCTCGTTGACTTTGCGCAGTTGATGATGAACCCTAAATATACTCTGCTCCGGCGAAGTGGGAGGCATACTGCGAAGCATACTCTCGATGTGGATTGAGACATGATCTTGCACCATGGAACGGTCATAGATCCCAGCATGCTGTATCGGCTACAACATAATTTTTGTGATAATAAGCAAGGAGTAAAGCAAGATGATGATTTTTCATGTTATTAAAATGGTTCTTCATGTGCTTCCCTTTCATTAAGATCTCCAAACATCTCCTCCCCCCACCAAAAAAAAACCCCTCTGCCCCGCAGGGCGCCGACCTCAAAAAAATGAAAAAAAGAACTAATTTCCATATAAATTTTCAGGACAAATTCTGCATTTCCGTGTGATTATTAATGGAAAATGCTAACTAAGCATCGGAATTGCACATGTGGAGCCGGCATCGAATTTAAACAAATCAATATAATAGGAAATATTACAAAAATGATCTAACAATGGAGGATCAGAAAAGGAAAGGGAAATTCATGATGACTTACTTGATTAAATTGGTGATTGATTAAATTGGTGATTGCTCATTCTTCTCACCAAGCTAGACCAATTTTTCTCTTTTCGTGGGAGTGTGTTTTCAATGATCTGGGTATAGATAAAATGAGACTTCGCCAAACATCAACCTTTAAAATCAAATAAAAACACGTTTTACTTGAGACCCCACAAAAGACAACACGCTTTCAATAATTTCTTTTGACCTTCGTCGTCAATAATTTTGAAGATGGAAATTACAGTAACGAACTGAAAGTTCCTGGAAGTTGATAAAGAGGCAAAAGGCTAAGAAACACATAAGAAAATATTAAAAAATGACTTTATGAGAACGACGTATGAAGTCTTCTACAAGTTGCATTTTACTATCCAACAATTGACCATTCTAAAATTCTTCATGGATTTTTTTTTTTAACATTTGTAATAAAGCTCAAGGGGGGGGGGGGGGGGGAGAGAGAGAGAGAGCATGTGGGTATACCTGCAATGCGGAAGCAGAGGAGCCCGAACAGGAGCAGAGGGAGCACAGGCCTCAACGTCGCCGCCATTGTTGATAAGCTCAAGAGGACCCCCAATCAGCAAACCAGAGAAAAAAGAGAGTTCAAGGAAAGGAGCTTCTTCACTCCGTTCTCCCCGCTCTCTTCACATCCTATTGATGAAGTGCTCTTGTACAGAGAGGAAAAAATAGAGATCCGGGGGTAGTAGTAGGGCTTCCACTTTAATGGCTCCCCTTCTTTTTCTGCTCGTTTTTTTTCCCGCAGAGGGGCAAATAATGATCGATGGAGAAGGTGGAATTCGTGGGGTCTGCTGATATTAAAAAATGACCCTCCTTCCATTTCACCTCTGTCAATCACTTCTCAGAGAGAAAAAAAGAGGGACAAAAGCTTGACTCGTGAATCGAGGATGTCAGAGTCAGTGGGGGATAGTTGTCTGCATTCGAGGACCCAGGCTAAGAAAAATGCTGATAAAGGAAGGAAGGAGGAAGAGATGATTCCCTTCGCCTCCGCCCCTCGGTCACGTCTGCGCCTCTGTCAATCACTTCTCAGATGTGAGAGAAGAGGGTACTGCAATAATTGGATGAAGATGCAAAGGTGGACTAAGAAAGAAACGCTAAATATTGACTTGAGGAGAAAGACGGATGAACTCATCCACAAGTTGTGCGTTGTACTACGCGAAAACGGATCATTTGAGGGAACTTAATGGAACACGTGGAAAGAAACCCAGCTAGAAACCACAATTGCCTTGATGACAGGGATAACTTGTACAATTGTGGTGGATGCAAAAACGAAGATGCTGGCCCAATGCTTCAGATTGGTGCGATCGAACGAAGTGTTGAGAGATTAAGTTAGGAGTTGAAAAGTTACATATCAAGATTTCACCAATCGCATGTAAAATATTTTAGGTATTTCTTTTGACTGTGAGAAATATATGAACCAACATTGATCACATTTATTTTTGCTTTTTATAAGAAAGAATACTAAAAAATATTTGAGTTGTTGCAAGAAAGAGCAACATGATAACCACGAGAATGGACAAGAAAGCTTAAGGACTAATGAAATATTCCCTCCTTAGTTTTGCCATCCAAAAGTTCCACCTCTTGTTGCAATACACATTTACAGTTTTGAAGATCTCGGAGTAATAGAAATTGGATAGAGTGACGTAGTCACTCATCTTATTGACCATCTACGCAACCACCTCGTTATTGCCCAAGTAGTTCTAAATAATTCCTGCGCGGTAGAACACCTCAACATCCTTTGAGGAGTTTATGAGGCATTCCATGAAGGTCGCATAATCCGTAAAGTACTTGATGTCTTCACCTTGATGACGCTGCTCATAAGGTTTTGAAATTGTTGGGAATGACGATCGATCGAAAACCGGATTCGACACTAAATCGAACCCCTAAATCAATGCGGAAAGACGGCCGGAAAACACGTATCACCGATCGTAAAGACACCACGTATTCGAGCGTACGCGTTAGCCACAGATTAAACACCGTCGTCAATGGAGGAAGAGAATCCGGTCGATGAAGCCTTGAAGGGAAGAAATTGGAAGCCGTATGCCTACTGTTCTTCGGGAGAGAAAACGCGCGGGAGAGAAGCGTACGTTGATTGTGCCAAAAGGTGCGTCTTTCTCTCTCTCTCTCCCTTTTATACCTTCCCCCATCCACGGGCCCTATTCCCGTGGGCCGGGCTTTTTGGGCCCAACTTGGGCGGACGGGCCAACTTGGGCGGACGGGCCAACTCAGGCCCATCTCATAAATCCATCATCTCCCACTCGCACATGGTGGTACAAAACCAACATGGGCGGACAGGCCTTCTTCGGCCTCATCGAGAAAAATCCATCATAGACTTTCTTTAACATGGTGGTAAAAACAGTCTCTTTTTCTCTTTCAACATTCATACGTAGGTGAATAATCCGTATGCGGCCAAGATCTTTGAGAGCGTTGCCATACATCATTAGGAATATATAGCACTCATAATGGGCATCACACTTCGAGTAGATTTAGTATCACGATCTGCTAGATCGATCGATCACATTTATATCTCTCTTGATCTCTTTCAAACAATGATATATATATTGTATTCACAATTATGATTATCACAAAGACAGTCATAATTGGTTAACCGTGAATACAAAACTACAATGTGATTCTCCAAAATCGATCTTCCTCTTTCCTTCAAACTCTCAATTTCAGTCCAAACTTGCTTTTCTAGAAATGCCCCATTAGATCGAATCAAAACCATGACCATTGGCAACATCCTAAGATAGCAAACACTAAATAGAAATCTTGAGAATAAGTAAGAGTCATGAGGGGACTAAAAAAATTGAGGAACTCATTTCCTCAAGAGTCTCACACGTCATAAAAGTTGAGATCAAACTTTTGCCACTCTTATTGGTCGTCTCATGCATACGTAGTATGAAATACGTATTACGGTATTAACTCCTTTCCCATGGAGCGTATGTCTACACCTTCAATACCGTACGATGATAGTTCGGACATACCCAATGTCTAACTTGAGTTCACGTATCTACTCATTCACTAAATTCATCGAACTCACATCGGCATCATAGACGGATAAAGTAAAATATGTGGGGAATTTTACTTTCGGACATAGTAAGTATTATGTCCTCATCTTAACACTCAGTTAAGGCGACATACATGTTTTAAGCTTGAGCTCTCGATTATCACCTAGATAATAAGCTTAAAAACAGTCTCATCTCTATTTATCACACAGTAAATAGGCGATTACCGTGTGAGTGGGCTAATCTCATCTGTCCGACATACTTCTTCTAACTTAAAGTAATGCACGAGCATTAAGATGCATAAAGATCAAACAAAGATTCATAGGCATTAATGATGAAAACACAAATTCATCAAATGTGAACTCTTAGGGAAATTACAATATTCAAGTACATCATCCTCTACGCAATCCTAGAGATTTCACATGGCCACAAAAACACATCTCTAGGTATTGGCTTTGTCATAGGATCTGCTACCATTCCATGCGTAGTATGTACTCTAAGTTCACATCTTTTCGTGCAACCATATCCTTGACAAGATTCTACTTGGTATCTATATGTTCGGTCTTGCCATGATATTTTGGATCTTTGGTGTACACTTTTGCTGCTTGGCTATCACGCTTAACCAACAATGAATCTGCAGCACTTCCAATAACACCTAAATGATCCAAAAATCCCTTAAGCCAAACATCTTCTTATATGCTGGCGATAATGCCACGAACTCAATTCCATCGTGGACAAGGCTATATACTTTTGTTTCTTACTGCTCCAACACATGGTGCCATTATTCGGTAAGTAAACAAACCTAGAGGTAGATTTCCTTTCATTTAAATCTCCTCCCCAATCAACACCGAATAGCCTTAGAGTCGCAGATCCTTTTCCATAATAACTCGGCGTATAATCAGCGGTCCCCTTTAGATACCTCGTATTCTCTTAACGGCTTATTAATGTGCTTGACTGGATTGGATTGGTAACTACTCACCATTCCAACTACAAAACATACGTCAAGTCTTGTACACATCATAGCGTACAACAAGCTTCTAACAGCACTAGCATAAGGAACATGTTTCATTTGTTCCTTCTCTTGTGGAGTCCTTGGACACGATCTATGGCTCAATCCTTCACCTTTTGCAATAGGAGCGTCAATGGGTTTACAATCCCATATCATTCAATTCAAAATTTGGAAGACAACCAACTTTTGACAAAATTGACTAGCTCCATATTGCTTCCGGCAATTAGTATATCATCAACATATAATGATATGATCACAAATTGATCCTTGGATCTTTTGATATATACACAATGATCCTCATCTATCATTGTAAAGTCATATGCCATTATGGCATTATGAAAACGTATATATCATTGTCTTGACGACCAAGGCCATATATCGACCCCCAAAGTCGACATACCTTTTCTTCTTGGCCTTTCACTATGAAACCAACAGGTTGTTCCATATATTTCATCCTCTAATTCTCCATTGAGGAAAGCAGTCTTTACATCCATTTGATGTAATTCAAGATCCATACTAAACACTATTGCCGTAACTATGCGAATCAAGGCAAATCTTACTATAGGAGAGAAAATATCTTCATAATCAATTCCTTCCTATTGATTATACCTCTTCGCCACAAGGCAAGCCTTATGCCTTTCAATCGAGCCATCAGCCTTTCGCTTTATTTTGAGAACCCATTTGTTCCCAATAGTTCTGCGTCCTTTTGGCAGATCAACCAGTTCCCAGACTTGGTTTGATTTGATTGACTCCATTTCCTCTTCCATTGCATTAATCCATTTTTTTTTTTTTTTTTACTAGGGCAATTCAGAGCCTCATTAATATTTCTTGGCTCATCCTCATCTTGTGGAGCAACCATAGAAGTTTCCCTTTCAATGTCAAAACATCGACGGGGAATACTTTAGTGACTTGTTCACCGTATGGGAGATTGTACACTTAGCACATCATTCCCCATTATGCTCCCACTTGGATTAGGTAATGATGATGTCGCCACATCGGTGGTTGTAATTGAGAATGAGTTGAATTCAATTCATCACATCTCATATTACTCCCACTTGGATAAACACCACTAATATTATAATCTTAATCCAAGGTTTCAAATAGGAAGTAATCTTCCCTATTTTGCCCTTCTTAGGAAATTCATCCACTAAGAATGTGACATCCTGTGATTCAAATTCAGTTATTCTCCCACTTTCCTGCTCACCTACGAACACATACCCTTTTGAGTGTTCGGAGTATCTCATTAAAATACTCTACTTTTATATGGGACTCAATTTCCCAAACTTGTGAGAGGACATATGAGTATAGACAGCATAACCCCATGGCTTAAGTAAACTTAAGTCCGGTTTTCTACCTATCCATAACTCATATGGAGTGGAACTAACTGATTTGGAAGGCACCGGTTAAGTATTTAGCGAGCAAGTTAACAGCACATCACTCCAAAAGTGATGGGTAAGTTAGCATGCGCCTTCATGGACCTAACCATTCCAAAGAAGGTTCTGTTTCTTCTCTCTGCAACACCATTTTGTTGAGGATATACGGAATAGACAACTATCTTTCTATTCCTTTTTCATCACATAATTTTCTGAACTTATCGGATAAATATTCTCAACCTTGATCGGATCTAAATACCTTTATTTTCCTGTCTAATTGATTTTCTACCAGGTTCATAAACCTTCTAAAACAACTTATGCTTCAGATTTATGAGAAATCAAGTAGACACATCCGAATCAAGTAGAATCATCTATAAAAGTGATGAAACAAACAGCCCATTGCCTTCCTTTCACATTCATTGAACCACAATCGTCATAATGGATTAAATGCAGAGGAACGTTTTACCTTTTCAAATGGTTTCCTTGTCATTTTCCCTACTAGGCAATGCTCACATATGGACAAATCAACTTTTTCAATATTGCCCAATAAGCCATTTTTGGCTAGTCTTTTCATATGTTGTTGGCCCATATGACCAAGTCTAGCATGCCATCATATTCACATCATTATCATATAAGATAGAAGACGTGAAACAAGGGAATAACATATTGACATCACCACAGTCAACATTTAGTACAATGAAACCATTTAGAAAGTGACCACAACCATAGTAGTTTGTACCTAAATACAAATCTACACCTTTATTATGGAAGTTCATTCTAAAACCAAGCTTAACCAACATCAAAACAGACATTTAAATTTCGACGAATCTCCGGAGCATATAGAACATCAAGATGCGTCCACCATGCATGTTCTATATTGGTTGGTGCCAATTCCTTTACATCGGCTCTAGAGTTGTTTCCGATATGGATCCACTCGGTTCCGGTTGGTACTCGTCGGAATTCCACAAAGGATCCTTTATCTTTCGCTAGATCGTCTGTTGCTCTTGAATCTATAGTCCACAAAGGATTGGATTCAGCCAATAATTCAGAACTTGACACATAATCAAAGTTCTCAAATGTACAAGAGGTGTATGCCTTCTTTGGCTCACGACAGTCGCGAGCATAGTGACCCTTCTTGTCACGGTTGTAACATTTCACTCTTGACATTTTCTTCAATTGAGGACGTTTTCCTCTCTTGTGTTGGTTAACTCTTGATCTCTTGCAATAAGGACTTGATCTTTTGCATTCCCACATATTGAACGAATCAATACGCTTGCGCTTAGAGCTCAAAACTCTTTATGAGCTAGAACCAGCATTGCAAATATCTATTCTCAGCTCACATGCCGTTAAGCGGTCCTCTACCCGGCTTAAGGTGGCGCACAACATTCTCAAGATCTTCCATAACATGGTCAAGAGCTTATAGTGCTTCTTGCTTTTCCAGCACATATTGAATTTTCATATTCAATATTTCACAATTGTAGCCGTTCATATCAGCAATCACGCTCTTAATTGCTGAAACCATCGATCAACACATCGAGACATACATGCACGAATAATTAATGCCTATCATTTATGCATCCCTATTTGCATAGACCCATCATATTAATAAATAATTTTAAGTAAGGCTTCAGAATCAAAAGGTCACTATGTTTCCAATCATCCTCCAAAAATCCTAACTTAAAATTATCATTAATATGATTGTCATATGCAAAATCAATTCTATGAAGTTACAAAAACTTCTATAACTACCCACACTAACTACCCACGACGAACCAGCAATAGCGAGAAAGCAAATAAAAATCTTAACATCCAATAAAATAACAATGCTTTCACATGATACAACTAATATATCGGTTGCTACATTAACAACAATCAGGTAGTAATCATTACACTAAGCAATATATACAAAGAAAAAATATCAACTTGGAAAGAGATATTTACATCCATAAAACATCTCATAATTAATCTAAGAATAATTAGGGAATGTCCCTTCTAATCTATCGCCAAAACATCCGAGAAAATCGAAGGTACATTTGCCAACCATGGAAAAACTTTTGGAGAGTTTTCATGTCGCCACCAAGGCGCATTCACTCTGCGCCACGTAGAGCACAATCTAAGGGTTGAAGTTTTGGCCAACTCAATCCTATAGTACTCTCTTACAAAAGCTTCCACCAGCCTCCTATAACCCGGGACCACGTTGACCTCCCATAGCCGATCTAACACCTTGCTTGCCATTCGGGTGGAAGAGTGTTCAACAAAGCCGGCATCTTCTCAAAATCCGGATAAGATAACCATTATTGATGATTTCTGTCATCATCCTCGATTGACCTTGACCATATGTGATACTAAATCACCATCAAGCCACCGAAAATCAGCTAACTCTTTCATCAGCCTTTTCGGTCCCAGCTCTTTCTTCGTCCGTTCTCGGGATTGCGGAGTATCCTTGCATTACGCATCATAGTTTCTGCAACAAATGCAGAACTAAAATGGATCACTTATAATCCATAATAAACAAAATGGAAAATACATAAATTTCCATGATTCATGCAACAAATGCAGAATAAAAATGGATTACCTACAACCCACACAGACATAATTGAAAAAGGATTTTTTTTTTTTTTTTTTTTTTTTTTTTCGGGTCAACGGTCAAAGTCAACGGTCGGTCAACGGTCGTCGGTCAACGGTCAACGGGTCGGGTCAACGGGCGCGCGGGTCGGACCGGTCGGACCGGTCGTGACGGTCGAACCGGTCGGACCGGGACGGGCGGTCGGACCGCTCGCACGGACCCGAACGACGTGCCTCGCGTGCGGGGATGACGTCACGCAGACGTCATCCGGCACGTGCTGGGCGCGTGCTTGCGTTCGCGAGTCGGGTCGGGTCGCCGCCGGGTCGGGTTCCCGGCCGGTGACCGGCAGCCAACCGTCGTCGGCGATGACGTCATCAATGACGTCATCCCCGACGGTTATCGACCGTTGGTGACGTCACGATGACGTCAGCGGGTGACGTCAGCACGCGTCGGTCCGCGGACCGGCGCGTGCCGCTCGCCCGGCGCCGGCGGCGCGCACGTGCGGTTCGTCACCGGCGCGTGTGGCGCCAGCGCTTCCCGAGCGCGCGTCGCGCCCAGCGCAGCGCCTTCCGGCATGCGATGTGGGCGCGTCGGCGGCTTCCGGCGGCGATCGACATATCGCCGGACTCGTCTCGATGTCGCGCTTCTCCCAGTGCCTTCAGAATTTTATTTCGACTTACGAAAACTCAGAAAAATGGCCTTACAGCGCTCGGGTGTCGGGATTTTCGCCCGGTTCCGTACGGCCGAAGTGATTTCGCGAAAAATCAATCAAAAACATCAGAATTGATCGGGAAAAACGTGAAACAGGGCTCGATACCAATGTTGGGAATGACTGATCCGAAAACCGGATTCGACACTAAATCGAACCCCTAAATCAATGCGGAAGACGAAGCCGGAAAACACGTATCACCGATCGTAAAGCACACCACGATTCGAGCGTACCTTGTTAGCCTGATTAAACACCGTCGTCAATGGAGGAAGAGAATCCGGTCGATGAAGCCTTGAAGGAAGAAATTGGAAGCCGTATGCCCCTTGTTCTTCGGGAGAGAAAACGCGGGGAGAAGCGTACGTTGATTGTGCCAAAAGGTGCGTCTTTCTCTCTCTCTCTCCTCCCTTTTATACCTTCCCCCATCCACGGGCCCTATTCCCGTGGGCCGGGCTTTTTGGGCCCAACTTGGGCGGACGGGCCAACTCAGGCCCATCTCATAAATCCATCAGAAATTGTGACTCGGTGTGGTCCTGTACACAATCCCGAGTTTCCCCTTCTTGAATATGATGTCTTTCTTGTGTCGCCCTTGCACTGCCTTTCGTGAAATTTGTTGCATGTCTAATTCCATTTGTTATTCAACATGAGGATCATTCACTTCTTTACTTCTTTTGCAACATCTCATATACAGTCACTTTCTCAAAGGGAGGTGGGGGGTTCGAATTCCCACCTTCTCAAGGGGTTGGGGGTGGGGACGATTTAGTTTCAGGAGTGGGTTTCGACTCCCACGCCTATTTGAAAGTGAGAGTTAGAGTAGGAATAGAGTAGGACTGGAAAAAAAAAAAAACTGCATTTGGTTGTGCAGAGTTCCATTTTCTTGAAGATTATGTTCACTACTTATTTTCAATTTAATTGTACTACGAATCTTTCAACTTTTGTAGTCTCTACAATTGAAAGTTGACACTAACAGTGCACCTGGTGAATTCAATTTTTTCCTAGTTTTCTTGTGATAGGAAACTAGCGATCCTCCTCAAGGTAGTCAAGAGTCGGAACCCGTGTCCCCATCATCTACCGTAATTCTATCATCCAAATTGATGTGGCCGATGAGCTTTGCTTGTTGCTTCATTTGTCATTGTCGTGAGATGATCATCTCCGAAAGTGCAGATTTTTTTTTTTTTTATTTGAAAATTTCCTTCTACTCTTACCACGAAAAATGGATGAAGAACGTTATTGTGCAAAAACTTCATATGGGAATACTAGAACGGAGTTATCTGCTTGAGAGTTCTGTTTATGGAAATGCTCAAGATGATGCAAAACTTGTGCATACACATGCACACATATACTTGAATACAAATTCCTCTTCTTCTTTTGTTTTATTGACATTCATGTAGTCACGTAAATGTAAATCTGACATGAGTGCTAAACAAACTGTCCATATTGCATTCAAAGGTCACTATGTATGAATTTTGCATGGTCCAATGTGGTACTTAAGAATCGATAGCTATAAACAACAAGAAAGTTGGGTAAAATAAAACTTTGTGCTTGGGCCATACCATAACATAATTCAATTCTTTTACCATTTCCCCTGCACATATTACTTTAGCATTTACATTAATTCGGTAAAAAAGCTTAATTGTCGGTCATTGATGTTTTTTGAAAAATTAAAATGGATTCATGTAATGTATAAAGAGGTTATTAGTAATTTTAATTATATATCTTTGGCAAACGTGTAACTATTAATTATAAATGTGGACTGATAAAAAGCACAAATCGATCGAGAAAAGGGAATAATATCAAAACAGTGTAGTTGAAAGGTTTTTAAGATAAAAAAGGGAATAACATCAAAATAATGAAAAAGTTAAAGGTTTGTAAGATAGAAAGCACGAACTTGTACAGTTAGTTAAATAAGAAGCTTATTTTTCCACTTATCTAACCTTCATGTTCTTTAAAAAAGATAAAATGAATTCAACTATACGTGTATATATGTAGTAAGTTAATAACCCATTTTCCTATTTACTCCATAAATATTCGATTTTTTTTTTTACAATCGAATTTTTGTGAATTAATCTTCGGGAACTAAAGGAATATTCACAAAACAGAGTCAATGATGTGTAATTAATCGACTCATTGGGTGGTCAATCAACGATGGAGTTCTAGAATTCTTGATAAAATCTCCATTGGACGGTTTGACTCTGGTGCAAGAGCTTTGGTATCAATGTATTAATTATCTAGACCAAGCTTTCTATATTCACTATCACCAAGCTTTCTATATTTATATGTTGTAGGTGAAAGCTCTTTAATTTCGCCTTTGTCCATACAAACCACTTTCCCCAATTAGTATGATCATTAAGCTGGTGACATTCTCCATCTTTTGGAGCCTGGTTCTTCCCATTGGTCACGACATATCATGATTAGGAGCTAAACATACTTTGTCGTATATTTAGTATGTAAATCTTATTTTGTTCTGAATTGTTATTCAATTAGCATTAAATATTTCCATTTGCGCTCGGTGCTAGAATAAAACATGGCGCATTAAGTTGGACGTTGAACTTCCCTTTAGACTTTTTTTTTTTTTTTTTTTTTTTTTTTAGGATTAAAATGTTCATCAACTTCAGTATCTATAACAATTAAATATAGCGATAAGTGCACTAAAATTTTTAAAACTTGTCATGAAAGTGCAATCGGATCCTAAAATCTTTTAAAATGTGCAATGAAAATTTAAAACTCATTAAATTAGTGTAACCAAATCTTTTCGTTTACTCCATCCATTACTCCATCCATTTTTTTTTTTTTTTTTTTGGGTAAAGTACTCCATCCAATTTAGTTAATGAAAAAAGCTAATCTTTTATTGTTTTTCGAAGAGAGAGGCATGATGTGGTTGCCATGTCAACCATTTTAGGAAAAAATATTAAAGTAAATTAAAAGGATAACATTCATCTCAAGATTTTAGAAAAATAAAAATCTGAAAAAAAATTGGAAAAAGAGGAAGAATCAAATAGAGGAAAAGCTGAAGTCCAGAAGGACAGTGGTGGCTTCAGTTGAGGCGGTGGCGTTGTGGCGGCCACCTTTACACCGGCGAGGGGCCGGCATCCCCTCTTCGGACTTAGCCAAAGCCAACGTGGCCCTTGCCACCACCTTCACGTGCTGGAAAAAGAAAACAAGGTGGCAGCCCCCACCACTTGCACGTAAGGTCATCTGCGACCCCGGCACTAGCGACCCTCGCCCATCCAATAACAATGGCAACAATCCTAGCCCAGACCTACAGCGTCCGCAGCAATAAGACAATCCTCACCCAGATTTGAGGCAAAGGCCACAACCTATGTCGTCATAGAAGACTGAAGAGGGGGGTGGCGCTCAACCAATTGAGAAAAATAGTTCGTTCCTGAACAATTCTGAGATTGATGTGGGGATTGAAATTAGATATGACTATGGTGTATTCTATGCCTCGAAGATGTTCTTGTGAAATTTTATGAAACTTCTGTCAATTGTTGCTATCAACTATTTTAAAAGCAGCTTTTAAAACAATTGATATTTGTCCTACAAAATCTCATAGTTCAAAAACTAGAACAGGAGGAGGTGGATCATATTTAGAAAAAAAAAAAAAGGCTTCACTTTAGATATATACAATATTTTCACCTGCATTTTTAATGTACTTTGAATTTGTTATTGTCCTATGCTGGTTTAGTGAGCTCAAATCCTTATAAAAAAATCGAGAGTTATGAACTACATTCATACTTTGCAAGGACTGTCATGTTTAGTTCGAAGACGGGAAGCAATCTACTTCAGTGGCCGGTGGAATAAGTAGTGAGCTTGAGAATCAGGACCAAACAATTCCGCGAAAATCTTGAAATGAAGTTTTTCCTTCTAACTTTTTTTATTTGTATTTTAAAATACCTAAAGTTACAACTACATTAGTATCTTTCTTTAAAAAGAAAACAGGCAAACAGCTTTTTCTGATTACTAGTTTGGATAAAGCTAACAGATGACCTAAATTGTATTAATTTAATAAGTTTTAGGATTTAATTATATTTAAAAAAAAATTAAGGACTCAATCGCACTTACACAACAAGTCAATGCACTTATCCCGTATAAAGGAGAGTTTTTATTTATCACTTGCCATTAATGGTGAGTTCATTATTTTCAAGTTAGTTACTCCTATTAAGCCTAACCCGATATGCAAATAAGACTCATGCATAAGAATTATTATTATTATTATTATTATTATTATTATTATTATTATTTTTTTTTTTTTTTTTTGCATTAATGATGTCTACTAGATGGAAATTATTGGGGTATTGCTAGAAAATACCACCTTTCAATAGAATATATTATACTGTATTTTTCCTATATCTAATCCAATAGGACAAACATAGAGTAATTTAAAATACCACCTTTTAATTATTTTTTACATATTTTCTTGATGTATAAAACATTCTATGCTTTATTTGTTTTACTTGAAATCTGAGCAAGAAGAAGTTCACTCATCTTGTTCATTTTGAAATCATTTTACGTAAACTTGGGAAAATTCTTGCACATTTCTCATTAGCGGAACCAAAGATCATGTCATTTACATATGTTCGCACTTACAAAATATATTCATCTTTCTTCTTCTTTTTTTTTTTAACAAAGTTGTGTTTATGGTTTGACAATTGGTACCCGAGGAGTCCTCTGAACTTAATTTTTTCGGATTCACTTATCTACAACTTTGGACTGTCCAGGCAGGCAACGGTGGTTGATCTATTCTCCTCTTCGGGCCAAGCTATCAAGTCTGTTTCGGAGTCGTGGGAACACCCCCTTCCGGCCCTTTCCTAGAGTCCGGATCGTTTTTGCTGGACAGTGTGCTCTTCGAGCCTGTTCACGGTAGCGTCCGCTTGGGAGGCCATTAGGCGAAAGAAGGCACAGGTTCATTGGCATGCGTTCATTTGGAACAACTTCATTTTACCTTGGTACCAATTCAACCTTTGGCTCCTTGCCAAGGGTAGACTTCCTACCCAAGCTTTTTTATTATCTTATGGTAGAATAGACAGCAGTTCCTATGCCTTTTGTAATACAATGCTGGATTCCATTGACCATCTATTTTTTTGTTGTCGTGTTA
Source organism: Eucalyptus pumila (assembly GCA_016097595.1). Classification (NCBI taxonomy): domain Eukaryota; kingdom Viridiplantae; phylum Streptophyta; class Magnoliopsida; order Myrtales; family Myrtaceae; genus Eucalyptus; species Eucalyptus pumila. The sequence goes on from CM027853.1 coordinate 37,446,904, forward strand.
CTGCTAGCATTGCCTTCTTTTGAGCCGCCAGATGCAATCTCCCTTGACGTAACAAGTCAGGGGCGAAGAATTTACTTTACCTTGCTCTCGGGAAGAGATTTTCATAAATATATTGCCTGTTTTTCTTTTGGAGCCTTCTACCATATCATCTTGAAAAACATGAATAGCATTCTTTTTAGAGAGCAGTCTCTTGCTATCCCAACCATGAAGAATCACCTTTTTAAAGTTGTTAGAGACAAGATAGTGACTTCCAGGAATGTGGAAGATACTGCAAGGAAAAGGAGACTCCAGCACAGCTGGGGAATCAACTCAGTTATCTTCAATTCGTGAGAGATTGAACCTCCAACTCAGAGCTGTAGCTGTTTTGCTTTTTGGTGCCTGCGGCTGCTCCCGCTGCCGTGGTTCTCTTTTCCTCCTTGCAGCTTGCTGGTTTTATTTCTGCGTTGGCTTGCAGATTCTCTTGTTTTCGTCTTGTCGGCTTTTGCTCATACTCCCTTTGGGCTGTTTGTTTCTGCGTTGTTAGTGTGTAGCCGTTGGGCTCGTTGTGCCTCTTTTCGGGTGACTGTACTTTTACATCTCGGCACCCTTTCACTCATAATGTCTTGTCATTTTGAGTGTAAGTTTTTGATACCGTGATCGCTTTTGTATAGTTTGGTAAAGCTCAATATATTTCTTAATTTTCACAAAAAAAAAAGGTTGTGTTTATTTTACTTGTTTCAAAACTGTTGTCAATTAGAAAACTGCAGAATCTCTCATACCAAGTAATGGAGCTCGCTCGAGACCATGTAAAGCTTTTTAGAGCTTGTAAGCACAATTTTATCATCTAAGATCTTCAAAGCCTGGTGATTGCTCTACATAGAACTTTATATTTAATAAAACAATCTAGACAGATACTATCACATTCATTTGAAATAAGATGTTATCATAATAACATGTCTAGCAAATAATAGACGTAAATCACTCAATGAGTGCACCTCTCATCATAATTTATCACTTCTTCTTGAGAATATCCTTGTAGAACAAGTTTAGCTTTATTTTGTACAACTTTACCTTTCTTGAGGTTAGTGTGACGTATACGAAACATGTCAGAAAAGGTTTCTAAGGTGAAATGAAAACTACGTGAATGTAAAAAATATATTCATTTCTTCTCTCCTTAGTAAATTGGCACAACTAATTACACCGATTTGCACCGGTGGATAGGGTATGGATTCATGGCATGAGGAATCCGCGCCACATGTCGCCTTACCCCGGACATGGCAAAATTTTCCCGTGAAAAATGCCTAGCATAGGAGAAAATGAGAAAGACTACTATCGTTTTGATTAATGGAGAAATCCTATCCACATTGTATTACTAACCTCGTGTTTAGAAAAAATTTGTCCACTCAAACTAAAGATTTATATTACTTGAAAAAGTGTCGTTATATTAAGTTGAGAATCGGGATTATCCAACATTTTACAAAAATTGTTATGTAGTTAATCATCACCTTTAGTTGAAGATTCAGGTTTAATGGTTCCCGATCCGCTTTCGCGCACCATGACCAGTGCACCTCCTCCGATAATTTTAAGGTCGCCCTCAATCACATCAACTCAGTGCATAAGATTTTCTTTGGGAGTGCTCTAGGTGGTATTAAAAAACTTAAGCAATTTCTACATAAAGAATTCAATACTAAAGATCTGGGATGTCTTCGATACTTTCTTGGTATTGAAGTATCCTATTCACATGCTGGTATCAATTTATCGCAACGAAAGTATGTACTGGACATCCTTGGTGAGGTTGGATTTCTTGGAGTAAAGCCTGTTGATACCCCTATGGATCCCAATAAGAAACTTTATGCAGAATATGGAGAATTACTACATGATCCAGCAAAGTATCGAAGATTAGTTGGTAAGTTAAACTATCTTACTATTATAAAACCTGATGTATCTTTCGCGGTTAGTGTAATAAGTTAATTCACGAGTTCTCCTTGTACCACTCATTGGGATGCTATACTTTGGATTGTCAAATATTTGAAGGGAGCACTAGGTAAAGGACTATAGTTCAAGAATTATGGCCATCTATCTAAACACTATAGGCTTTTCTAATGCCGACTGAGTTGGATGTCCTGTGGATATGAGATCTACTTCAGACTATTGTGTGTTTCTTGGGGGTAATTTAGTTGCATGGAAAAGCAAGAAACAACATGTAGTTTCCCGATCAAGCGTTGAAGCTGAATATCGTGCTATGGCACATGTGACAAGTGAATTACTATGGTTGAGAATGTTACAATCAAAGATTGGAATGTCATCGTCAAATCCATCAATGTTGTAATGTGATAATCAATCCACTATTCATATTGCATCTAATCTAGTCTTCCACGAGTGAACTAAGCACATTGAGATTGATTGTCATTTTGTGTGAGAAAAAGTTCATAAAGGTAACGTTATTCTTCAACACACAAAGTTGGAGGATTAACTCGCATACATTTTTATGAAATCTCTACCGGGGAATAGAGTGAGCGTCTTATGTAACAAATTGGGATTATTTGATATCTATATCTCAACTTGAGGGGGAGTGTTGAGAAATATTATGAGTAATAAAGGTAAAATAGTAACTTAGTTATGAGTAGGGTTAAGCACACACATAATATATATATATATATATATATATATATATATATATATATTTTTGTAATCCTTTTTTATTTTGATTATCAGAAAACAATTATCCTTTACAATACATATTTCATGTACATGTTTGCTTTTAAGACTTATTGGACCTGCTAACCTGTGGCTTCTAACCTATGATGGATGTACTATCTGCTGATCACGTGATGTTGTGTTACTGGGGGCATTGTGCATGGTTTGGTAGGAAGGAGAGATGTGTTGTGCAATTTGGAAAATGTTGTTACAAGGATGAATGCTTGGTGGATGACTATTTATTGAGTATGTGTTTAGAGACTTAAAACTAATTCTAGTTTTGTTTTGTTATTAAATGCATGAAATTAAATGTGCAGAGGAAGGAGGGGAACAAACTTACCTCCTTGCAAATTGCATATTTTGTTGGCTGACGTGAATGAATGTGTTTTAGACCATCCTAATAGGAATTATACCTGCGTTTCTGTTATTAAATGTTGGTTGATTTCTATGAGAATTTAATGTTGTTCCGATAAGGCTTCCCATGGAACAATTGCTTCTCTCACTTGGAATGTTTTAGACATATTTATCAGCAAAATAAGGTTGACGTTGTGAAGCTCATTGGTTTGCTGTTTTCTTACAGAGTAGCATGGCCTTTCTATTAATGCAAGCATAGCTGATCAGGAGACAGTCCAAAGGCTGATTTTGATTTTGGGAGTATCCATCCTAATTCAGAGGTTGCTGATAATATCATTTGGAGAACTTCTCCCACTATCGATGTGGATTCCATCAAATCGTTCCGAGATACGAAGCTGCTGCGTGTTCTTTTGAGTTGTCATCCAAGTTGAATTGTAACCCTTTTTTTAGGTCAAGCATGATCAGAGAACCAGTTGAATATTTTTGTGGGAAGAAGAGACTTTGTAGGGCGATCCTACCATACCTATTGTAATCATCTAACTTGGCTCTACCTCTTTTTTCATTTCATTTTTAACCATATTCTAACTTGGTTCCTAATGTCCTGTTGGTTTTCTATTGAAACCATCTAGTTCCAAATGAAGAGACTTGTGGACCTCATTTAAAGCACAAACACTTTTCACTATCTTTAAGCACATGTGGTTCGTCCTCAGTGGAGAACCAAGATAGTACTACAGGCTATAGAACACAAGTAGATGGTTAAGGGGAAATATATGAACTGGCATTGATCACATTTAACTTTACCTCATGTAAGAAAGAACAGTAAATATTGTTTGTGTTGCTGTGAGTAGGAGCAACACGATGACTGTGACAACGGACAAGAAAGCCCAAGGACTATGGAAATGTTCCCTCCTCAGTTTCGCCATCCAGATATTCCTCCTCTTGTCACAATGTGCTTTCACGTTTTGGAAGATCTCGGAGTAATAGGAACCAAATATAAGGACCTCATCACACATCTTGTTGAACATCTGTGCAACTGCCTTGTCATCACCCAAGTAGTTCTTAATAATCCCTGTGCGGCGAAGTATCTCGACGTCCTTTGAAGAGTTTATGAGGAAATCCATGAGGTTGACGTAATGCGTAAAGTAATAGATGTCTCTCCTTTGATGAAGCTGCTCGTATGCGATCAGGTTTCGAAATTCTGATTCGGTGTCGTCCTCTACATCCAAGACCGGTATCTCGAGTGTTCCATTCTCGAATTTGATGTCGCCCAGGTGGCGCCCTTTCGCAGCCCTAAACCTAACTCCTGACTCCCTTAGCTCAATCGCCGAGGGCATGACTAGTGTGCAGTGTGGCAGGGGCTTTTCAGGCAAGCCATGAGTGCGCCACCCGTAGTACAGATGCAAAAGATGCTCCCAGTTGCCCCTCGTCCAATTTCGGTCGGGGCCTCCTTCTTCACATGTAAGGTACTCGATGGCGACTACGTTGAATTCGTGATGCTCGTCCGGACCTTTAGTCAGGTCATATAGCTTGCTCAAGACGAAAAGAGGAAGTTGGTTCTCGAGCAACAGTAAATCGCGGCGGAGGTAGTATTGAAGCCAATCTGACTCCCTAAGTGGATCGTCTAAATAGCGGCAGCTGTAGTATCGAAGCCTGTCTGAATCGTCTTCGTCTCTCGATTTCTCCAAAATGCACTTACGAAGCAACTCAATGATGAAACAGCCATCAATGAGCATCATTGCAAGAAACTTTTCTTGGGAAAGGTCGATGGTTTCCGCATAGCAATTACGCGCCTGCTGTTCCAGTTCTCTGAGAGTCATCACATACCTGTCGACGCTTCCCTCCTGTCTCCTATTCAGCAATTGCTGCAAGTATCGCAGTTTTTGCTCCTCCATGAATTTGAACTTGCCATTTCGATAGTGATAAGGACTGATGGCTAGAATTACTGGTTCGTAGGCTTTCTCGTTGACTTCGCGTAGTTGATGATGAACCCTAAATATACTATGCTCTGGTGAAGTGGCAGGCATATCGCGAAGCATATCCTCAATGTGGATTGAGACATGATCTTGCACCATGGAACGGTCATAGATCCCAGCATGCTGTATTGGCTAGGACATAATTAAAGTGATAATAAGCATGGAGTAAAGTAAGATGATGGTTTTTCATGTTCTTAAAATGGTTCTTCATGTGCTTCCCTTTCATTAAGGGCTACTTACGAAAACTGTCCTTGTATATACTCTTGCCAGTTTTTGATTTTGGTCATCATACTATTTTTTGGGAAATATATGATCCTTAAAGTAATCTCCAAATGTCCCCGGAGGGGGGGGGGGGGGGGGGGGCGCTCTCTAGAATAGTTTTGAGAACATGAGTCCCCAAATTTCATCTCTCCAGCAATCTTTTAGACACTAATCTGAATTTCAAATTTATTTTGTGTGTTCTTATCGTCAGCTACTTGCCATCCATGTTGAAGGCATAAGAACCGCATTGAATAATTTTAAACTACATAAGAAGAATAATTGGAACGAAATTGAACCAAGATAAAATACAGAGATATCATTAAACGCGTTGAGAATATGAGGTTAGAGAAGGCCAGACAAGCTTCCAGTAAATGCTTCTTCTTCTTCTTCTTTTTTATTTTTCTTTCTCTTTTTTTTTTTGGAATTTCTACCGAAGAATATAAGGAATTTTTGGACCTAGGGAGCCAGCCACCACTGGCCCGGTGGCCCCCTAGGTCCGGTGCTGATTAAATGGCAGGCATAAGTCTAGAAATTATGTGTACCTCTCTCTAGAAGGATGAAAGTATTTGGTAACTGAATCAAGAGAACACAAAGTTGATGCATGAGCGACTTTGTTAGATTACGAAGTGTCAATTAACGCAATTTCAGTGCCCCGAAGAAGATCTAATGTGTATAATTTAATTTAGTGATTCCCAAAATCATGTTAATTAATGGACCATAATTTGGAATTAAAAAGAAATGGTCTCATCCTTCAATTTTTTCTTTGGGCAAAATTATCAAAAAAGTCCTAAATATATTGCAATTGTGCCAACTTATTTTTTTTTTGTCATTTCAGTCCTAAATATTTTCCAATTGTACTAATTCAGTCCATCCGGCTAAATTTGGCCAGCCGGTGCTAACATGGATGCTGGCCGACATTGGTGGACAATTTTTTTAATAATTTTTTATGTTTTTAATTTTTTAATTAATAATTTTTTTTTTTTTTTCTTCATTTTTTTTATTTTCTCTATTTTTTTCTTCCTCCCTCCCCTTCCGTTCTCCTCCTTTCGGCAACTGGCAATAGGGGAGGGCAAGATGTTGAACTCAAGCGGCCGACCAATGGCAAGCTCTCCTCATGTCGTCGCTAGGAGAGGGTGAGCTTGCCCAGGCATCTACGAGGGTGAGCCTTGCCAGTGGATCGACAAACTCTACCTCACCAGTGGTTAAGCGAGCTCGCTCTTGCCTAGATCTAGCGAGGGTGAACCTCGCCGTCGTTGGGCGGGCTACAGAGAGAGAGAGAGAGATAGGGGATGGGGAGTCCGAAGAAGAACCAAAATAAGGGCTTCTTTGTTGCCATGAACTCGAGGCTGTCCATGTTCGGCAATGTCGTCCATAGATTCGTCAACGAGTACTCTTCGCTCTTTCTTAGTCTTCTAAGTGTCATGCCCAACGACGGTGAGGCTCACCCTCATTGGATTTGGGCGAGAGCGAGCACACCCAACCACTAGCAAGGCGAGCCTCCGCTAGATCCAGTGAAGACAAGCCTCGCAATTGCTAAGTGATCTCGCCTTTGTCAAGATCTAACAAGTTCAAGCTCGTCGATGGCTAGGCAAGCTCGCCCTTGCCTAGCGACGGCAAGGCGAGCTCACCATTGGCTAGAAGCTTGAGTCTAGTGGTCGGCCCTCCGCACGGCCGGTTGCAAGATGGAGGAAAAGAAGGAGGGAGAGAGAGAGAGAGAGAGAGATAATTTAAAATTAAAACAAATAAAAAATTATTAAAAACTTGATTAGAAAAATCACAACAGTCAAGGAAGGGAAATTTGTAAAGACTTGATTACGTTGGTGGTTGCTCATTCTTCTGGCCAAGCTAGACCAGCTCCTATCACGTAGTATCCAGTCCTCTTCTTGTGGGATTGTTTTTCAGGGAAGTAGAGATAAAATGAGACTCCGCATGCACCATCTATTTATACAAAAATCAAACACCTTTTATTTTGGTCCATCAATCTGGTTGTCGATAAATTGCATGAAGATGCGAAAGTCTTAGAAAGACTAAGAAAGAAACGCCAAAAATTGACTTTAGGAGAGAGATGCATGAAGTCATCCACAAGTTGCATTGTACCCTGTAGAAACTGACCATTTCACAAAACGTCATGGAACACGTGGAAAGAATCCTACGTTATGCGGGAAAAGTACCAAAATAGTCATAAACTTTTTGCATTTGTACCAATTAAATCCTAAACTTCTTAATTGGACCATTTTAGTCCTAAACCTTTTTTATATTTGTACCAATTAAGTTCATCTGGCTAATTTAAGCTGAAAATTGCTGACGTGGCTTGCCGGCGGTCTTATGTGGCGCTACATGGACAAATTTTATAATTTTTTTAATATTTTTTCAAATTTTTTAAATTATTTTTTTCTTTTTTTCTTTTCTCCTTACACCTCGCCGGTTGGCCAACCATCGTTGGCCACGAGCTGGTCAAGGCGAGGGGCCCCATTCCCTCGCTGGCCACTAGTGAGGGCCGCCACGCCCTCGCCGACCACGGGCGTGGGCGTTGGCCCCTGCCCAGATCCAGGTGAGGGCCTTTGCACCCTCGTCAGCCACAAGCGAGGGCGCAGCAGCCCTTGCTCATGGCGGGCAAGGGTGCGGCAGCCCTCACCCAGATCCAGGTGAGGGTGTGGCCCTTTGCGATTTCAAGCCTCATAGCTATCGACGAAGGAAGCGATGGTGGTTAGGGCTCGTGTCGGCATTCTCACAAACATGTCTCGTGCAAGACGCGACCGCTTGCGGAAGGAAGCGTGCGTGCGTGCGTGCGGGCGGGCGCGGGAGGGAGGGAGGGAGGGAGGGAGGGAGGGGGAGGGAGGGGGAGAGAGAGAGAGAGAGAGAGAGAGAGAGAGAGAGAGAGAGAGAGAGAGAGAGAGAGAGAGAGAGAGAGAGAGAGTACTATTGAGCTTGATTGAGAGAAGAAGGGAGAGATGCTTCGCAGCTGGAGGAGACGAGATGCCCCGCTACCGCACCCTCGCTTGGATCTGGGCGAGGGCCGCCGCACCCTCGCTCGCCACGAGCGAGGGCTGCCGCGCCTTCGCTTGTGGCTGACAAGCGCGCAAAGGCCCTTGCCAGCCAACAGGCGAGGGTTTCAGCCTATGGCCCTCGTCAATGGCCGGTGAGGGCATGGGGCCCCTCACCCCGACTAGCCTATGGCCGACGATGGTTGGCCAGCCGGCGACCTCCCTGGCCAAGGGTAAGGAGAAAAGAAATAAATAAAAAAAAAAAATAAGAAAAGGAAAAAAAAAAGAAAAAAATAATTTAAAAAATCTGAAAAATAATATAAAAAAATTATAAAATTTGTTCACGTGGCACCACATAAGACTGCCGGCGCCCACGTCAGCATTTTCTGAATTAAATTAGCTGGATGGACTGAATTGGTACTAATGTGAAAAGGTTTAGGACTAAATTGGTCCAATTAAAAAGTTTAGGATTAAATTGGTACCAATACAAAATGTTTATGACTATTTTGGTACTTTTCCCTACGTTCTACGTATTGGCTAGAAAGCACAATTGCTTTCATGACGAAGAGTACTTCAACAATTGTGATAATTGCAAATATAAGGATGCTGGCCCAATTCTCTGGATTGGTGCAGTTGAACAACTCGTTCAGAGATTATCTAGTTAGGAGCTGAAAGTTACATATTTAGATTTCACCAATTGTATGTAAATTATTTTACGTATTCCAATAAACTGTAAGAAATATATTAACCAGCATTGATCACATTTATTTTTGCTTTCTGTAAGAAAGAATGCTAAATAATGTTTGAGTTGCTATGAGAAGGAACAATATGATGGCTGCAACAACGGACAAGAAATCCCAAGGACTATGGAAATATTCCCTCAACAACGGACAAGAAAGCCCAAGGACTATGGAAATATTCCCTCCTTAGTTTCGCCATCCAAACATTCCTCCTCATGTTACGATACACATTCACATTTTTGAAGATCTCGGAGTAATAGAAATTGGATAGAGTGACATAATCACCCATCTTGTTGAACATCTGTGCAACCACGTCATCATCGCCCAAGTAGTTCCTGATTATCCTTATGTGGCGGAATGCCTCGACATTCTTTGAAGAGTTTACGAGGCAATCCATGAAGGTCATGTAGTTGGTAAAGTAGATGATGTCTCCGCCTTGATGATGCTGCTCATACGTGATTAGGTCTCGAAATTGTGACTTGGTGTGGTCCTGTATACTCAAGACTGGTATCTCAAGTTTCCAGTTCTTCAATCTGATATCTTTCATGTGCCGCCCTCGCACTGCCTTTAACTTGACTTCGGACTCCCTGAGCTCCGTCGCTGAGGACATGAACACGAGTTTCTCTTTCATCGGCGGGGCTCTGCCATTTTAGTCGGGCACCTTAGGCAAGCCAGAAGTCAAACATGTGTGCATTAGATGGAGAAAATGTTTGCTCTCGTGAAGAGTCGGAGATCGGCTTGCTCGAGTCTCCTAGGTCGAAATAACTGGTGGCTTTATCGATGAGCTCGAGATAGTCATCCGGACCTTTAGTCGGGTCATGTAGCTTGTTCAAGATGAAAAGCGGGAGTTGGTTCGAGAGAAGCAGTAAATTGCGCTGGAGTCAGTATCGAATCCAATCTGCCTTCATTAGCGGGTCGTCTTTGTCTCTCAATTCCTCCGTAATGAACTTATGGAACAACTCGACAATGAAACAACCATCAATGAGCATCATCGCTTGGAACTGTTTTGGGGAGCAATAGATGGTTTCTGCTTAGCAATCACACGCCCATTGTTTCAGTTCCCTTAGAGTCGGCATATGCCCGTCGAGACTCTCATTTCTTTTCCAAAGCAACTGCTGCACGTACCGCTTCTTTTGGTCCTCCGTGAATTTGAACTTGTCATTTCCATAGTGATAAGGGCCGACAACTAGAATCTCCGGTTCATAGGCTTTGTGGTTTACTTTGTGCAGTTGATTACGAACCCTAAATATGCTATGCTCTGGCAGGATTGGAGGCACACCGCAAAGCATATCTTTGATGTAGATTAAGACATCATCTTGCGTCTCGGATTGCTCATTGTGTCTAACATTATGTATAAATAGGTTACGACATGATTAATGTGATAATAAGCATGTTGTAAAGCAAGATGATAGTTTGTCGTGTTTTTAAAATGGTTTTTCATGTGCTTCCCTTTCATTAAGCCTTATGATTGTTAGTATAAGCTGATGCTGTGTATGTAAATTAGAGCATCAAAAGCGTTGCTGGCAAGAGATTTCATGATGATCACATATTCAGCAGTAGACCATTATCTTCAGTGAATTTGCAAACACAGTAAACCAAAAATGGAGCAGCACTAATCAATAGCTATTAGCTATGCGATAATTCATTTTGTAATACACTAAAGCAGCATTTAGAGTTGAATATGTACATACATACAACACACTAGAGCAATAGAGAAATTTTTGACTATTCTGCTAGTGAATAATGTAAGAGCTACCGTCTCTATCTGCCTTATTGATCCCAGTGATCGGTTTTCCTCCCCACCGTCTTCGATATGCTATTGGCATATCATCGTAAGAAATATCTTTCATTCATCAACATCGACCTTGGTAATTAACAATTCTGAAGATGCGTATCGCAATAAACTGAAAGTTTGTGGAAACTGATGAACATGCAAAGGGCAAAGAAAGACTTATAAGGAGACATCGACAATTGACATTTTGACAGCGATGTATGAGGTCCTTCATAATTTGCATTGCTCTATTATTTGGATTGGCGCAGTTCATTGGAGTGCCGAGAGATATATAAGTTAGGACATGTAAGTCACAGGTTTAAATTCCACCAACTACACGCAAACTGCTCTAATTATTACAATAAATTGATAGTTCATGGAATTTGATGAAGAGGCACAAGGCTAAAAAAGACTTGCAAGGAAACAACAAAAATTGACTCTGATAGTTCGTGGAATTTGATGAAGAGACAAAGGGCTAAGAAAAACTTACAAGGAAACAAAAAAAGTTGACTATAAGAACGATGTATGAAGTCTTCCACGAGTTGCATTGTACTAAGTGAAAACCGACCATTTGGAAAGAGTCCTGCTTTGAAGATACCAGCTAAATATCATAATTCTGTTCACGATGGAGACTACTTGTACACTTATAACAAACGTAATGAAGATGCCGGTCCAATCCTCGATGCACAATCGATTGGCACATCAGGAAATTTCCAAGTTGGAAATTGAAAGGCACGTGTTTACATTCCATCAATTGTGTGTAAGCTATTTCAGGGATTGCAATTAACTGAAAGTTCTTGGAACTTGACGAAGAGGCAAGGGGCTAAGACAAACTTAGAAGGAGATGGCACGAATTGACTTTATGAGAATGATATATGAAGTCTTCTACAAGTTGCATTGTACTATGTGAAAGCCAACCACTTGATCAGCTCGTCAGGAGATTTCCAAGCCACATGTTCAGATTTTACCATTTAAGTGCAAACTATTTTGAGTATTACAATAAATTGATAGTTCATGGAACTTGATGAAGAGTAAATGGCTAAGAAAGACTTACAAGGGAACATCAATAATTGACTTTAGGAGAACGACGTATGAAGTCTTCCACAAGTTGCATTGTACTATGCGAATATCAACCACTTTACAAAACTCCATAGAAAATCTAGAAAGATTATGTTGTTTCAGCTACTAGCTAGATACTATATTTTCTTTCACGATGGAGACGACTTATTACACTTTCAACAATAAACATGCTGGCCCAATCCTATGGATCGATACAATTGGTTGGGGGTCCGTAGATTTCCAAAGTTAGGAACTGAAAGTCACAAATTCAAATTTCACAGGCAAAAAAGACCCTAACTTAATGAGTTCAAGGGTTTATAAATTGTTCTGATGGGCCTTCAATTGGCCTACTTGCGCTTGTCCATCTAAATTATCAAAAATAAAAAGGTGTTGGCCATTGAATATATATAGTTTATTTTTGGAAAAATTATAGAGCAACGGTATATTCCCCATATTTATCCGTTTTTTTTGGAAAATGGTGGGACTTTGAGTGGAATGTAGTCTTCCCCATATTTCCCTCCCTTTCCTTGGGAAATGGTGGGACTTTCTGGAATCTGTTCTCTCTCTCTCTCTCTCACTCAGAATTAAAATTCTTTCAAATTTGCTACATGGACTTGAAGTTTCTCATGTGAAATATATTTTAATCAATATGAACCTTTTAATTAAACAAAATTATTCATTTCTCTCTTCCATAAAATGCCAGCAATCTTCTACTTAAGCTTAATTGTTAATTAACCAAATGTTCTGTACCATGTTACTTTTAAAATGATACCATAGGCTCAAAATGCACAATTAGTTTAAAGCACTTACAGCCGTTAGGCTAACATTGTCCTTCTTATTTTTCTCTCTTCGCGTTATTGGTTTCATGACACACTTTAATTTTTTCCCCACCGTTACAAAAAAGAATGATATCAAACATGATTTCCACATAATAGAATACAAATTTGCGTTCTCAATTCAGCAAAAATAAGTCATCGACAAATGGCAATTAACAAGAAAATCACTTTGATGTGGTCTAATTTTAAATAACTCTAGACAAGACTAAATAAAAAACATGGCAAACTTAATCAAGAAAAAAAGTCTAGTATACTTTCTACTCACTCCTCCAGTGAGTTTTATATTTAAGTAGTTATTCAAAGATTAAAAAAATGTCACCCACAATAATTAGTTCTTATTGGTTTCATTTCCTTTCTAGAAGAAAGAATTAGTGTCCTTATCTGAGAACTTTCTATTTCACAAATAGTCTCTGGTTGCCAATTGCATCTCCATGACACTTTGTAGTTAAAAAGACACCGTTATTCATAGGGTGTAACGGTGGGGTTAGCTTTAGCAAGGTTCTTTATTTTTCCAGATGAAGCAGAGTTCCACGAAGCCCCCATTTTTAGGAATTATAGGGACGCTTTTTTCTAGGCTGACGGCTTCGTAGGAACGATGAAGTGGGCAGTGTCGTCCATCAGCATTCTTATCAATCACTATCCATCCTTAGGCTGTGCTACCAGAGGGCCCTCTGAGACGACTGCAAGTGCGTGTTCATGGAACTAAGAGGAGAGAAGACTAAGGGCGCGTTTGGTAACGATTCTGTTCTTGGGAACAAATTCTGATCGGAAATAATTATTTTTTATTCTATTCCCGGAAACTGATTCTGAGTAAAAGAACGAGTTTGGTAACTGTACAAAATTTCTAATTTTGGAATAGAATTCCATTTGGTACCGTGTTCATTGATTTTGTTTTCAAATCAATTTATTTTAATTTTTAAATAATTTTTATAATTTTTTCATTTTTTTTTTCTTGTTTTTTTCCTTTTTTTCCTTTTTTTTTTTTTCTTTTTCTCATATTCTAATTCTTCTTCAGGCCGATCACCGGCCCTCGTCGGCTCGGCCTCGCCGGCAGTTGGGCAAGGCTCGCTTGGCCACCGGTGAGCTCGCCGGACCTCGCCCTAGCCTAGCGAGCTTGCCGGATTGGTCATCGACGACTGTCAGTGGGCGAAGGCGAGCAGCGGCAACCGGCGGCGAGCGGCGGTCACGGGATGGCGGTGGATGAAGAAGAAGAAAAGAGAAGAAGAAGAGTTTTAATTCTCAATTTTGTTCCCGGAACAAGAATCAACTTTTTTTTTTTTTTTATTCTTGATTCTCATCCCAAACTGATTCGGGGAATAAATTTGTTCCCGGAAACAAAAATTTTTATCAAACGCGATTCTCATCCTAAACTGATTCTGGAAACAAAAAATCAGAATCAGGCACTGTTTGGATGGTTACCAAACAGTGCCTAAGAAGACTAGGAAAACGTAAAATCGACTCAGTTAATTTAACTTGGCAAGTTTTTCCACAAGTCACATCAATAATTCTTTTGGGTCAAAAGTCAAATTAGTAATTAATGTGGTCCATATTCGTGTGCTGACCTTTTGAGCAACCCAATTTTCAAGTAAAAAAAAAAAAATCATTTTGGAGAAGTACTACCATTGAAAAACAAAAAAAGCTGTCACGACCCGACCTTCCTCGCAAGCCTCCAACGAATGTGGGGAAAATCGAATTTAGGAGTAATTTGACCACGAAAGTTCCCTCATAGTTTACATCCACAAAAACGTTATCACCCGCCTTTCAGAATGAACCATTTGTGAGTTCGCTCGATCACGGCCACAAGTTCTCTCAAACTCGTACCCTACGTACAGTAGAAGATGTCGTGACTCATACCTATACGTGCGACACACCTTAGGGAAGAAGGTCAAGTATGGATATCGAATTTAGGGATACCTTTACTATGATAGCCTTCTTGATAATATGTTTCACCCATAAGGATGGCATCACTTTTTTCTTTGGGCTACTGCCACATCAAGTATGCTAAACTACGGTAAACCTTGTTGAGGCCCATATCCCTCACAACAGGTTTATTTATTAATTAATTGTTTAAACAACCAAATAAAAAGGGGAGTCGTCACTAGTGTCATTTTTGGGGAGTTGGTTAGAAAACTCAATCAAGGGTCAGGAGTTATCCCTCGACTTCTACGCAACTAAATATCTAGGTTTTGGGACTTGGATTACGCTAATATTTCTATTAGCACCATTTTGATATCTAACAGTATGTTGTGTTGCCTAAGGTGATCGTGCGTGTCTTTTTACTTTTTCGAAATCAATGAACCTAAACTAAATGATCATGATTCTATGTCTACAAAATAGAAAATAAAGCACACAATTGAATTTAAAGACAAAACGGTAAGTAAACAACCAAGTAAAGCACTAAGGGAAGTAGGAAACCTAGCATGCAACCCTAAAGCTCAAAGGAAATAAAGAAAAGAAAAGAACTCGCAACTCGTCGGGTGTTTATACAAATGAAAAACCTGAAATATATATCGGGAAAATGAGTACAAAAAAAAAAATCGGAGTGGACATCAACCTTCACCATTTTCATGTCTTGATGAGTTTCCACCTTCAAGGGCCTAATGTAGTTCTAAACTAGGAACTATAACTAGGCACATACAATAGAAAGAAACAATTATTCACAACAAAACAGTCAACAAACACAGAAAATGATCAAGAACAACCAAACAAATGAAATCGGATATACAAATGAACAAATAGGGCCTCGTGTCAGCCTTTGCAATTCATACATCGGTCCCTCTAGACGTCTAACCCATTTATTTTTATGACTTAAAGCCATGAGAGACCATTTGTGTTCTCGCATAGCCACTAATGTTTATAAGTCCCTAAGATATGTTTGAGGTGAATCCCAAGATTTACCACGGAATCAAGCATCATATCTCAACATAGATCTAACAATCACATGCATCACCAATAATTAAACATGCATGCAAGCCCTTGGGATTTATTCAATGGGCATGCACCCATTACAATCACAGGCATTTCTAAAAATGAGATGGTTTCATGCATGTGTGTGGTTTATGTAATGTTTCAAAAGGTTTGTATATGTTCGAAATGTCGAGAAAGAAAAATAAGACGACAAAGGGACATCTCAAGTATGGAACACATTTAATTATCAAGGCTAGTCCGGGACTCGTATATCATGCACTCACAAACATTACATGCATTTTAAATACAGTCCAGACCATAAAGATTCCAATGTCAAATCAAAAGGTCTAAAGGATTCTAAACATTGATGTTGGAAGCATCAAATGTACCAAATTCATTTAGTATGCAACATCAACATTTCAAATCAATTTTGTAGAAAATGTGACCAAAAAATCATTTCATTTATTGAAAATTTCTGACAATGAAGATCAAGGAATTTGGAATGGATTTCATGAAGACGATGAATCCTAATTCCACATGTAAGTCATCCTAAAAAATCCTAAAAGGAAATCACAATAAGGGTTTACAAAAGAACATCACAGACAAGACAAACAGAATCAACTAAATTGGAAAGGACCCATTGATGATTTGTCCTTAAGAAAATTACACAATATGCACGACATCATAAGGAACAAACTTTGTTGAGAAAGTTTTCCAAAATGAGTTATGTAAGCATTTTTAAAAAAATTCATGAAGTTCGATGTCGCATCAGAATTTTCACAACACAGCAATGTAAAGTAACAATGAGACTGAGATTTAACCTATCAAAAGAATCTGAAAAATATAAAATTTCACCACAACATAGTCCAAAATGTGACAAACAAAAGTTTTTAAGAGTTCAACTCAAGAATCGCTACCGAAAAAATCACACAAAAATAGCAAAAGACTGACCAAACAGGGGTAAAAACAGAGTTCCGAATTTAATCTAAGTCAAATTTCTAGACTAAATTTTTTTAAAAAAAGGGAAGTGGTCCTAACGACAAGGAAATTGCGCAAAACTAGTGGCTTTCAAAAGATCTAAATGAGTCCTATGACTTCCTAGAAGGGTCGAAACTCAATCGAGGTCAATTCGATATTCAAAATTGGCATACGTAAAAATGTGCATGGTAGCCATTAACAAGTCAATACATAATATGCATTTATGATTTCTAAAGTCACTTAAATAATGCATAAGTGGCATGTTATTCGCATACAACAAAGGATTAGATGTGGCAAATGATTTGGGTAAACATCTAACCCTAGGTTAGGATATGAAATAATTATACGAGTTGTTGGCAATGCAAAATGACTTCGAATTAAAATGACGTGTTTGATGTTTTCCCAATGCAACTAACCTAATTAACACATGACATTCACATGTCAAATGATGTTCAATCATGACGTACCACATATGGACGCTAAGCTTGTAATGCACATTTCAAAAGTCACGAAGCATTGATGCATGATTTGGTCTTTAAGAGACCCTAATAAATGTGTTTTAGTGACTTTATGATAAGCCTCGAAATTAATACAAATATCACAGAACATACTTGATTTTGATTACCTAATGACGTTTGAAAAATCTAATGAAATTTTTATATGCAGAGTGCAAAATGACGAACATTTTTTGTTAAGATGTCAAAACCTAATGGAGATCACACAAATCTAGGTGAAAATATTAAAACAGATGCATATCATGAAATGTCCTAATTGCAGTAGTACCTAAATGTATTTGAGTATGAAATTGACACACCAAATGACGAGCGATCCATATGAATCTTACCTTCCTCGAATCCTTAAAACATGCATTACAAGTCTAATGAAGATTGTCAAACCTAATTAGTTCATCTACAAGCTCAAACTCACACAAACTCAATTTGGATGCAATGCAGGGTTGAATAACATGCAGTCGGTTTTAAATGATTTTGCCTAATCAAAACACCTCCAAAAAATCTAGAAAAAATATATGTTATACTTGAGACGATTTGGAACAAATATCATGAGAAAACTTCTCCAATTTCAGAACACAAAAATCAACACGAAAAAAAAATGGGTATAAAACCAGAACAAAAAATCAACCTAAACTACTGCAGAATCGACTGGATTCTGAGGTATTTTTTTAGGGTCAAAATATCTCTATTTGGGATGTTCGACCTATCAAATTGAAGATATCGAAGTATACCTTCTAAGCCTAGAATGAGTCGAGGTCAAATAAGCTCATCTAATACCTCATTTTAAGCCAAATAGTAAGCTATGCACAGAAGCACGAAAATCGCATATCAACTTTAATCACACTCAATCAACCACAAACCAATCCTTAATGAACTTCAATCTCATCAAATCATCAAACAACCTTATTATCATTAAATCGAAGCATATTATATGGATCTAATCTTGAATCTTAGCCCCGATCGGATATGCCAATCTCGCTTTATCGAATTCGAGTTCGAGAATCTATCTTTTCTCATTTTCCTTGGTTTTGAACACAATCGGACAAAGTGATCGTTGTCAAAGCATGATCAAAACTTCAATGAACAGATTCGATTACTGTGGATCGTCAAAGGAAGCGGTTGAACAGCCGGTTCAGCCTATGAGCAGAATCGGTCTCTGTTTGGACAGGTCTTCAATGCTGATTGAAGGAAATGGTCGCCGGAGATGCTCGGGTGACCAACTCTTCAAACCCGACCACTAGAGGGTTGGGGACCTCTATACGAACCAATCAATGGTGGCTGGGAGTCCAACGGCCACCAGATAGGAGCCGGTTCAAGTAAATGAACCGGCTGGAGATAAGATCAACGTGGATGTCGGTCTTCCTCGCAGCTGTGAAGAAGCCTCCGGATGGGAGCAAGCAACAATTGCCGGGGTTGAAGGGAGCTGTAATCAGCTCCACGAGAGAGAGAGGGATGTCAAAGGTGGCGGAGGCATCGGCAAGGCCACCGACATGGGGGCGTACGTTGACGAGCGGTGGCCGCACGCGTAGGAGGGAAGAAAGAGTTGGCGAGAGAGAGAGAGAGAGAGAGAGAGAGAGAGAGTTCCGTTTTAGAAAGATAAAATTCTGCAGAAAATGTGCCCTCCTTTTCAAATTGGAGAGAAAATCCCTTTTATCCCAATCCCAAATTGACAAATCTTGGCTATCGGATGATCCGACGGTCAAAAACTTGATTTAATGGCCAAATTAAATTTTAAAAAGGCTACACACCATTAAGATGTGTCGTATGATTAATCGGATGGGTCTGATTCTCAAAAATTAGGATTTAAAATGAGAATTGCACTTAAGGATCTAATTAGGGGCTAAATCGCAAATTTCCGAAATTTATGGGGTAATCATAAAATCTTGAAAATGCAAAGGCATGGGAGCAAAGTTCGTGAAGCAAGGATCTTGAAACTTGTCACTAGAGGTCTAGAATCGACCGGCAAGGGGCCAAACTGGCCTGCCTCACCGGCGATTGGTCAGACTCGTCAAGCCTATTGATACTAGTTTGATCGGTTCTTGATCGGTTCTTGATCAGTTTTGGCCGGTTCTTGCTGGATCGTGTTCAGATGGTTCTTGTGGATTCAAAATTTATGTGATTTGGTTCCTCAAGGACGAACTTGAAAAGAAAACTTCTCTGATTCGAGGAGAAATTGTCTGATTTAAATCAAATTAAGCAAATTAAACCCCATAAATGCAATCTATGTTCTCTATTGACTTAATTGAGTGATTATTGTGAAAAAACAATAGACCAAAACCATGGGTACATACAATCAAGCATTAAAGGCTAAAATGAACAATTTTGCAACTTCTTTACCCATAATTGCAAATTAATTGAAATTGAATTCAATTAACATTGCAATAAATTTATTTGACTAATTACTCTTGCTTAGGATAACCTAATGCCTTTAAATTGACCTTGAATTTATGTCACAAGACCTCGATTCATGAGATTAAACCATAATATTGAACCTTCGTGGAAGCTAATACTCTCTCTTGTTCCACCTTCGTCTCTTCCCCTGTTTTTCAACCCGGTATTTCCTTTCATCGCTTCTTCCACAGTTGTTGCTCTCAATTGTCCGGACTTCTATTCTAAAAGTGTTCCCACCTGGTTCCATCACCTTCCCCTCCCAATTTTCACCCCTCTCCGATTACTGACCCAATCCTCACCATCCTCATTGCTGGTAGGTGGGATTCAGTTTTCAATCACCTCGACCCAGCTCTCATGAATGGTATATCTTCAATCGCTTGCCTGGAATTTCCATATCGTCGGTCACTGTTTCCTGTTGTACCCCGACCCATCTGCATGTGAATTTCTTCTCCAAGATAGGCTCTCTGGTGAGAGGCACTGTCCCTTGACCTCATGGACGATCAAGACCAGGAGGAAACCTCTTGCCTTGCTGCCCTATGCTCCCAAATGGGCCGCCTCTGGCCGGAACAAGGGATTGAAGTTTGGGATGATGTGCAACCTATAGACAAAGTTGAAGAATGCAAATTGATATTGGTAGGTAAAATTCTATCCAATCCATCCATAAACTTTCAAGCTTTCCAAAATACATTAAGGTGTGCTTGGAGAACAAACCAGGTCAAACTATCCTCACGACAAGCAGGGTTGTATGTAGCAAAATTCAAATCTGAGGTGGAGAAACAGCGGGTTTTGGATGGGGGCCCCTAGCTTTTCTCTAGCCTTTTAGTTATCTTTAAGCCTTGGATTCCCAACATGCCACTGCATTGTTATGATTTTTCCACTTTCACATTATGGGTGCAAGTCTTTGGTCTTCCGTTGGAATGGTGTTCTGAAAATATGATAGAAAAGGCTGTTAGACACATAGGTAGAGCATTGGAAGTCCGAATAGAAAATAATGAGGGTACTTCCCTCTGAGCTGGGAAAGCAAGGATCGAACTCAAGGTGCAAGAACCTTTGATGATGGGCCAATTGATCAGAATTAATGGAAAAACATTATGGATAGATTTTCGATATGAACGCCTGTCACATTTTTGTTACTCATGCGGCAAGCTCGGAACACTATGCTATGTACTGTAAGGATTATCCTTTTGATGAAGCTAAGATGACAAGCAAAGAAAAAATGACGTACGACCAATGGTTACGGGCGGAAGTTCGGGAACATAGTCCATACTGGAAAACTTTCTACGTGCCGCAAGACATACTTGAACCTCTAGAAGAGGTCATCCCGAAACTCCCCCACCATCACCTCAACTAGTCTCGGTGCAGCCTCCTAGTGCTGATAGAAACAAGGGAATTCATCAGCCACCAGCTCTGCCACTCATTCTAAGTATAGACAAATTCATCCAACGTCCTACTCCTGCAGGTTAGCCTTTAGAACCTCCAACAACAGCTGCGATGGATTTGGTTTCTGTCAAGATGAAGCATCCTCAAGACCTGGCAGTGGGCTCCTCTCACCCCAAGAAGACGAAGCACAACATAATTAATACCAAAGTAGGCACAACCAAAAAAGTATAATCCTTATGAACCACGACTAAATCAACACAAAGACTTTGATGAGACACAACTCATGGATACTCCCATCTTGGAAGCCGAAGAAGCAGGCAAATGGGCTATGGTGGCTTGCCCAAAAAAGCCACCAAGTGATAAATGAAACTTTTGAGTTGGAACTGTCAGGGTCTGGGCAATCACCTGATAGTTCAATCCCTCAAGGCCTTAGTGGCTAAAGAGAGGCTCGACATTATTTTTTTGATGGAAACTTAAAACCAAGAGGTTGTAGTCAAACGACTGCAAAAGAGACTCAAGTATCCTAGCTCTTTTCTGCTCAACCCCATTGGTTTAGCTGGTGGGTTGGCTTTATTTTGGACTGACCAACTTATTATAACTTTGGAATGCTCTACCTTGGAGTTTTTTTTATGTCATATGCACTGATATAATGGGAGGTACTCCAATGCGACTCACCTGCCTTCATGCTCCGGCTACTTTCCAACAACACCAATTGCTATGGGCAACCCTACGACTTATCAGCGCCTCTAACACCCTACCATGGGTTTGTGTCAGTGACTTCAATGAAATACTCTATCATTGGGAAAAAGTAGGTAAGCGCTTGGCTGGTTCTCATAGAATGCAATTTTTTCGAGATGTATTACATGACTGTTCACTCATGGACATAGAAAGTAAGGGATGTACCTTTACATGGATGAATCATATAGCTGGTGATGACTTTGTCAAGGAAAGATTGGATATGGCTCTGTGTACTTTGGATTGGCGTCTCACCTTCCCTAAAGCTTAAGCATTTGCTTTACTTGCTATAGGGTCGGATCACAGCCCCTTGCTCTTAATCATTGATGCCTTACCCTATTGACGACATCGGCCCTTCATTTTCGAAACTTTCTGGATCCAAGACTCGGATTGTTGTGAAATTGTTGCTCGGTCATGGAGATCCACACAGTTACCGAACTCCACCCTTCCATCCAAACTAAAGGCGGTCTCCTTCGCACTAGCTCATTGGAGTAGATCGAAATTCTCCAAGGGACATCATCAACTTGTAGCTTTGCACCAGCAACTTCAATGTCATGTTAATGAAACCCATGATCATTATGATGCACCGTTGGTTACTCACTTGAAAGAGCAAATTCAGAAATTATGGCAATAAGAAGAACAGTATTGGGCAATGTGCTTTAGGATCAACTGGCTGAGGTGGGGAGATAAAAATACTAAATTCTTCCATGCATCTACCATTCAAAGAAGACAACGCAATAAGATCAATATGCAATAGTATGACAATCATGGTTAGGTGCACGATCCCTTTCTTTTAAAGAAGATGACCACGGATTACTTTTCAAATCTATATCAGATAGTGGGATATTGTGATTATGGGCCTCTTCTGAATCAATGTCCACGGGTTATTACTGACAAAATGAACATGTCTTTGACAACTCCTGTCACTAGGGAGGAGGTTCAACATGCTACGTTCTAGTTGGGGGTTACTAAAGCTCTAGGCCCAAATGGTTTGAATGGACTTTTCTATCAAAATCATTGGGATATGCTCTAGGACGAGATCTTTTCATCAGTGCAGCAATTCTTCCTATCTGGAGTAATGCCACCAGATTTAAATAAAACCATCATCTCCCAAACCCCCAAGGTACCACACCCTGAAAGACTAGACCAATACCATCCCATAAGCCTAAGCAATTATGCCTATAAAATCATTTCTAAGGTGATCGCCAATCACCTAAAACCCTACCTACCTGAGCTTATTTCCAGGGAGCAAAGCGCCTTTGTGAGTGGACGGCTCGAAATTGGCGCTTGCATTTTCCGTAACTTCTTCCATCTCACTTTCTTTCACCAAACACATTTTCCTTTTATTGTTATGTTTTTTTCTTTTCCTTTCCTTTTTCTTCCCTTTTCTTTTTCTTCTTCCTTGGTCGGCCATTGTCATGATCTAGCAAGCCATGAGATTGCCGCCCTCAGCGAAGCTCAAGCTAGCTTGGATTGATCAAGCCTTGAGCTAGCCACTCGGTGTCTTGGTCAATTATCAGGTAGCTGACCATCGCCATGGCACATGGCAACGGAGGAAGGAAGAGGAAGAAAGAGGAGGAAGTAGGAGAAAGGAAAATAAAAGGAAAGAAAAAAGGAAAAAATTATAAATTATAAATTATAAAAAATCAATTTTTTAAAAAATAGAAAATAATTAAATATTCAATTTCTTAAAAAATAATAATAAAATAATTTTTTTGGTCGATTAAAAAATTAAAATTCGATTTTTTTGTTGGTAATTTTTCCCAAAAAAATCAAATAAAATACTGAACAATGGAAAATATTTTCCTCTATATTTTCAGGTTTCCCTCAAACACTAGAAAATATGGTCATTTTCTTGAAAAATGGCTTCTCAAAATACATTTTCTGGAAACGTGATTTTTTTCATGAAACAAATGGAGCCTCAATTGAGATTCGGGATCACCCAACAATTTACAAGAAATGTTATATAGTTCATCACCACCTTAAGTTGAAGATTTACGTTAAATGGTTCCTTACTAGCTTTTGCAAAACATGACTAGTGCATACCCCTCCGACAATTTTAAGGTTGCCCTCCCCTCATCAACCTGGTGCGTAAAGTTTTCTTCCTAGCGTAATCATAACAAGGCCCAAAACTAAGGTCACATAAATAGCAGACTTTCTTACCATCTGCGCTACACCTTATTGGTTCATTCTTGTTCTATTTACTTAAAAAGTATTACTTTTTTTTTACTGACATTTAACTCAAGAAAAGATAATTTACAAGGGTATGTCAATCATCCAAGTCCTATTTCCATTATATGTATAGTCTATTGATTGCAAGCGACTCGTTTGGTACTTCTACAATGAGGAAGCATTTGACCACATGCAAGAGGTTTCCCCGTAATGTAGATAAGAGGTAGAAATTATTTGCACCACGTAATGTCAACATGGCTGGCAAGGCAGGAGGAGATTCTAGTACTAGTAGCGTCTTATCGACATGGTCATTTAATCAAGAACGTTGTAGGCTCACACTTGTTCGGTTCATCATCCTTGATGAGCAACATTTTTCCTTGGTTGAGCGTGTTAGATTTCGTATAAATGTTCCTAAGTTACAACCTCTCTTCAAACATACATCATGCTTCACAGTGACAAAAAATTGTATGAAATTGTTTTTATGTGAAAGAACTTCTTTGAAGAATTATTTTGGAAAGATTAATTCTAGGATCGCACTCACAACTAATACATGGAGTTCCAATCAAAATCTGAATTATGTATGTCTCACTGCACATTTTATTGATGAAAATTGGAAATTGCATAAAAGAATCATTAACTTTGTGATGATGCATAGTCACATGGGCAAGGAGATTGGGAAAATGGTGAAGAAATGCATTGAGAAGTGGGGAATAGAAAAAAAAAAGTGTCCACAATTACCATGGATAATGCTAGCTCGAATGATGTTGCAATTATCTATTTGAAGGAAAAACTTTCGAAACAAAGGTCGTTGATATTAAATGGTAGTGTTTTGCACATGAGGTGTACAGCTCATATAATAAATTTGATTGTGAGAGATGGTTCGACTACGATATGTGACTCCATTGCACATATCCAAAATGTGGTTAGATATGTAAGGAATTCTCCTACGAGAGCTCAAGGATTTCAATCTTGCATTGAGAGAGAAAAGATCACTTATAAGGGTTCGGTAGTTATTGACGTCGCCACTAGATGGAACTCAACTTACCTCATGTTAGATACCGCCATAACGTTCAGAAAAGCTTTCAAAATGATGGAAGATCATGATCTATCTTTTATAAGTGAGCTTAATCATGAAACTCCTAGTGATAATGATTGGGAAAATGCTATTATTCTTTCGGATTTTCTAAAAGTATTCTATGATGCCACCAATCAGATATCTAGGACTTCATATGTTACTTGAAATGATTATTTTGAAGGGATAGCTCTTTTGTATAGATATTTGAAAGATGCAATCAATGCTTCGGATCCTAAGCTTCAAGCTATGGGTATGAAAATAAAAGAAAAATTTGACAAATATTATGTAAGCTTGGATAAAGTGAATATAATGGTATCGATTGCGGTTGTGTTAGATCCTAGAGCCAAGCTAAATTATGTGAGTTTCTTGTATGGACAAATTTATGATGATGAATCGAAAATTAAAGAGATGCATTACAAAGTGAAGGATGCATTGGAGCATTTATACGAATTTTATGAGTAGCAATCTTCTCTTATTTCAAGTGATGAAGATTTTGGTGGCCATAATTTGGGTGCAAGTAGTAGTAGTTCTAATTTCAATACCGATACGGGTGATAGTGAAGGAATAAAGAAGCATGACGGTTAAGCTTGGAAGAAAATGTTTTTATACTCGAATGAACAAGGGTGCGATAACAACAAGTCTAAGCTTGATGAGTATCTTCAAGAAAAAAATGAAAAGGATCTTGGTCTTGATATTTTGATTTGGTGGAAGACTAATGGCTCAAAATATAAGATCCTTTCTTTGATGGCTCAAGATATTTTGTCCATTCCTGTAACTACCGTTGCTTCGGAGTCAACTTTTAGTACATCGGGTCATGTGCTTGATGGCTTTTGAAATTCTTTAACTCCCAAAGTAGTAGAAGCTTTGATTTGCACTCAAGATTGGTTAAGAGTCGTTCGTGTACCGCTTAATGTTGAAGAGTGTATCGACAACGCTGAACAATTTGAGTTTGGTAAGTAATGTTTATATCTTTATATATTGTAATTCTTTTTGTATATCTGATAAGTGAATATTTTATTTAACTTCTTCTTCTTCTTCTTTTTCAGATATGGTTGGTCTTAATGCGGAGATTATCGTCGATAAATAGAGTTGGTGGTGTCGCATCTATAATAGGTCCAGCGGTTGAGAAGTCAAGCAATGTTTTTTGTTGGGTTTGTACTGCTTTAACTGTGCAGAAGTTGATTGATGAGCAATTTTCTATATCGTAATCTTAATGTAGGCTCCTCTTATGTACATTAAATTTTTGAACTATATTGTCAAAGAATTTATGAGACTTTAGATGGGAAAAATGGCATGCTTCATGGAGTATTATCGATATTGATTTTTGGATGTCTTTACTTAGGATTTTGACTGATTTCATCCATGTCTTTGCAGGGTTTTGCTATGCCAAAGGAATTATAGGGAAATGTTGCAGAGTTCACAATATGGAGTAGATGAAAATTTGATATCTTGTTGGCACTACTGGTTTTTCATATCCTTAGTATATTTTGCTTCATCATTTTCAATTGACTCAATGAAAATTTGAGATCTTGTTGGCACTTTTGGTTTTTCATCTCCTTAGTATATTTTGCTTAATCATTTTCATTTGACTTAGCTGATAAGGCATATGACATATGGCAAATGTGACGATTTAAGCTTTAGTGCACATATATTGAGATATGTGGGCACAATAATTATAGTTAATCAAGCATCTCATTTCCTCTTTGGAAACTTCTTATTGATTTTGATTATGTATGTCTAAATTCTTAGCAATTGGCATTGGTATGTACTATGTTTGCTAAGATGTGAGAAGTTACCGTAGAGTATGCACATACGTTATAATTCAAATTTGAAAAAAAAAAAAAAAAGAACCTGTAGGAACCTGGAACTGACCTTGGAACCTATGACAGGGTAGGTTCCAGGTTTCAAGTTCTGACGAGTAGGTTCAAGGTTCCAAAAATTGAGGAACCTATACCCGATGGTAGGTTCCAGGTTCCAGACGGAACCGAATCGGAACTTGGAACCGCTCACCCCTAATCATAACAAGGCCCAAAACTAAGGTCACAGAAATAGTAGACTTTCTTACCATCTGCGCTACACCTTGTTGGTTCATTCTTGTTCTATTTACTTAAAAAGTATTACTTTTTTTTACTGGCATTTAACTCAAGAAAAGATAATTTACAAGGGTATGTCAATCATCCAAGTCCTATTTCCATTATATGTATAGTCTATTGATTGCAAGCGACTCGTTTGGTAATTGTCTAAATTGTTTTACTTTTTGTTTAATCTAAATCTAGCGATTCACAAATTTTGACATTTTTTTTTTAAATTTGAAACCTTCACAAATTTTAGAATATTTAACTGTTGACACGTACCTTCAAATGCAAACTTTTCATAACATTTATATTTGAGCAAAAAAGTTAAAGAAAAAAGTACTCTTTACTTTTATATAAGGGTAAGCAATTTTCGTATATTTCTCCTAGAAAGCAAAAGACGCATTGGCAATAGACGGGTGGTTTATTCTTTTGCATGATGCTGCACTGATTTAAGTCCTATGTATTATTATGATTAGCTGAAAATGCTGAAATTGGGGAAGAGTAACTGAAATAGAAACACCTATGAGTTTGATGAAATTTTCGCCGAGTCCATGTCACAAGAACCAGTGCACGAGGTTGCAGCAACGCCTATTGTGGAGGTGTACACATATAAAAGATTTTGATTGTTGTCTTAAATTTCACCGTCATATGAGCTTGCCTTTGGTAAATGTGGGCGAGTGGACAAACTCTCGACATTTTACGCACTTAATATGCTTACTTTTCTGATATTTTTACTATCCTTATTGGGAGTGATCCATGGTTCAATTCTACCCTTTAAGAGGAGCATTTGTGTTTACTACTTCAACATTTAAGAATTAGGTCCCATGACTTGTCCCAATTGATATGCTTTAATTTAAAGTTCATATCACGAAAAACTCTATTAGTTTTTATTAAATTTTACTATTAAATTGCTAAGTAGAATGACACGTGATGGTTAACGGGTATAATAGTTTGGGGTTCTGCTATCAATTTGTCACATGTGTACTAGTTTTATAATTTTTCGTAATATTAATCCAATTTAATAGAAAGTAATTGATGATATATTTGTTACAAATGTATCGGTTTGGGGTATTTTGTGGTTAAAAAATTAGTTTTAGGTAAATTCATCATAGATGTACTAATTTGAAGTTTTTTTGTGGTCCAAAATTAATTTTGAATAAATTTATCACAAGCGTACTAATTTAATATTTTTTCATGGTATTAATCTTTAATTTTATGGCAATTTAGTCCAGTCTGAATTTTTAACCATTTTATAATGCTTTGACAGTTTTTAGGAAATGTACCTTCACCTAGCTAAACACGAAAGCTTGATAAAGAGTGAAGTATCGTTGTTAGCAGTAGGGATGAGCAAATGGAATTGTTCGAATCAGAATTGCCTAGACCGAACGGGACCAATTTTGTTGAATAATTCAGTCCGGTTTTCTATTTTAGGTGTGAAATTACATGGTTGCTATCTGTTAATGGTTTTCTTGCCTCTCCCTATTTTCGAGTCTCTGGTTTGGTTTTGTCATGGTGCATCTCGATGTGTTTTACATGGTTGCTATCTGTTAATGGTTTTCTTGTCTCCATTTTCGAGTCTTGGTCGATGGGATGGGTAATTGGTTCTTCATTCTTGGTTTCGCAATCCACCTGAGCTCAGGACTTGAAGTGATTTTTACACGATTTTACCTGTGGACATGCTCTGCTCAGCTAAAGAATGATCAGCTGGTGTTTTTTTTATTTTCTGCCTTTCTATGTTCTAATGTTGTTTGGTCAATGGAGGACAAGTGAAAATTCTTTGATCAAAAGTGGTGGCAGTCATTTTCGTAAAGTGTTGTTTCAGATTACTGGTAGTTGTGATCTTTCATGAAGTTATGTGTGTGTTTGTTTGATGATCAAGGAATTTATGTGTCCATGGATTCTGAATTATTGTAGGACAGGCGGGTAACTAACTTCTCATAGGATTGATATGGTTTGCCGCATATTGTAGCATAACCTAGCTGCAATGAAACTAAAAAAGAATGAAAAGAAAAAAAAAAAAGAAGAAGTGGCTGGTTCCCAGTGGAACCTGAAACCAGCTTGAAACTGGCAGGTTCGGTTTCAAAGTCGGTTCTAGGGTCCACAAGGGTTGGTTCCCAGTTTCAAGAATTGGGAACAAGCCCTGATAGGATAGGTTCTGGGTTCTGGACCGATTTGCTGTTAAAATTGAGAATGAACCTGAGTTTGATCAGGAGGTAAACTCAATGAGTGGAAGGTAGGTTTAGATTTTAAGTGTTATTTCTTTCTCTGAAATGTCATACAGGTAAAATGCATGTGCAACTTGTTCTGCCAGCAGTGTTTATTACATGAGTTCGCCTTTGCTTTCTCATCTTGCTCTATTAACACAGTTAAGCATTTCGTTTTGGCCATTGATTTTAATTTTATGATTTGATCTTTCTACTTCACAGGATTTTCCACTTCACAGGATGGTGCAGCAAAAGAGAAAGAGAAGAGAAAGGAGAAGAAAATGTGGAAGAGGAGGAAGGAAAAAGAGGCAGAACTGAGCAAAATGTCAACAAAATCCCAATTAATGTTTCAAAAGTGGCTGAATTACACGGAAATATTATGAAGGATTTTTTCAGTGTTGATATGGATATTTAATTTAACATCAACTTTGGCCACCAACAGCTTTGACAAAGGATTTACATCATTGAATGCCTATTTACTTTCACAACGTTTCTTTTTGAATGCTCATAACACATTCTTCTCATTGTCACCTTGCTTAACACAGGTTGAGGAAAATTACTCTATAATATTTTCATGCAATTTGGCCATGTGAAACATTTTGTGATTTTGTTGGGAATATCGCATTTTTTCTCAGCTTTTGCCTCTTTTTTGTTCCTCCTCCTCCTTTTCTTCTCCTTTGCCTTTCTCGACATGGTCAAACAGTTTGTCTCCTCAGCTTTTGCATGGTGCCTATGCAAATTCCGGATATATCGTTGAAGAGGGCTAGTGTTGAACCTTCCCAAAAGAAGCTATCTGAATGGACTCCTGGCAGAGATAATTCCATATAATAGCCAGCCATGTAAAGCAGACTTAATTGTGCTGAGGAAAGCAGGTAAAGAGTTGAGAATTGGTGAAAGGTAGTTGATGTTTCTTATGTAATCTAAGAACATTGTTCTAACTTGTCATCCACTTTTCTTACAGTATTCAAAAGGCCCTTTGTTGATGATTTTTACTGTTTTGCTATGAGAAATTGGCTGTGGGGGTTTGTGGCCACGTATGTTGTTCAATCAGACCTGCAGTCTCCTCTTTCTTGCTCTTTCTTTCACACCATCACAAGACTCTTTTCTGTGTGCACATGCGTGCGTATGTGCATGGTTGTTAGGATCACAATCATTCGTTCCTACGACTCAAAAAACTTTGAACAAGTTGGATTCTAAGAAAAATGGTAGTCTGTGGGGGTCGTGATCTGTATCTTAGGATGGCCATCCCAACTACGATTCCACTATTCAAGCTTTAGAAGGCAATTCTGCCTTTTTAGCTGGAGCAAATATGTAATTGGGCCTCCGTCGCCTAGCACATGTGCTGCTTTCTTCTTAATCATGTTCAGGCTCCATTTGGAAAATATAAGGCTTGGAGAATTAAGAAAAAGGGATGAAGATGAATGAACAGTAGAAAGCAAAGAAGTGCAGAGACACCATTTCTTCATCTTCTTCAGTCTTGAATAAATGATGAGATGGGCATTGACCACTGTTGGCTTTTTGAACTTTGCCGTCCTTTGGAGATGAGAGGGACAAAGCTTATGTCCTTCTGCAACCAGATGAGAGAGACCTCTAACATCCTTGAGAAATTGGTGCACGATTTGACTTGGCCTAGTAGCATAATATCTTTGGATGTATATTGATTAGAACTTACCTTAAACTTTAAACAGTTGAAAAACCTAGAATAGCCAGTGAAAGTGAGGTTCATTAGAGAGATGTGGTGGGGGGTGTTAAATTGGAGTGTGTGTCCCAGATTGAGGTAAATAATATTTTATCCTTTGAAATAAAGAAAGAGACGGTATGTATTCCAAGAGAGAGAAGGACAAAATAAAGGATTAGAAATTAGGAAAAGGCAGGAAAGTAATTTTTTGGCAGCCTTCTTCTTGATTATTATGGTGATTATTTTATTGTGATCCTATTTAATACACCTTAAAAACTTGGGCAAGGAGATTTTACGGTTTTCCATCTTTGACATGGTGCTTTAATTGTTAGTTGAAAAACTGGCAACCAAGAATTTAAACCAGAGTAATCTCTCACATGAGAATGCTACCTTTAAGCTTCACTATCCCTCTTTTTAAGGTTAATATGCATCTAATTGCAATGATTTAAGCAAGAATTTAGCACTTCAAATATGTAGGATCTTATGATCTTGATCTGATCTCGAATACTTCGAAAGGATCCTACTTAGCATCTTGATCCTGATAACCTTTTTGCGTGTGCGTGTGTGACAAAGGTTGCCCAGCTTTAATATTTATTGTTAATTTATTTGGTCTTAGCTATTCATTTGACAGGAGAAATATGGATCCAGTTGTAAAATTTCTAATGGGTGACTCCAGAGTGAAACTGCTTTTCTGTTGGTAAGCAGCTTTCACATGGAACATGGAGCTTTTCTTCTCTATGTCAGTGGCCGTCTTGTCCCTGTGCTCATATTGCATGGATGGAGACTGACTGCAGAACATTAAGAAAGTGTAAGGGCAATTTTACAGTTTCCTCATCAGTTTGGTGTAAGATTGATCTCTGAAGCGTAATGGGCCCAAGAGTCTTGCATGTAGGATCAGCCTCTTTAATTTCAGCCAAAGAGCATGGAAAGTTTGTCTTTGTTTGTTTCTATTATGGAATTCTGTGGCCTTCTTTTCTTCAGATCGAATGAATATCTAGTATTTGTGCTCATCTTGCATGGATGGATACTGACTGCAGAACATTAAGAAAGAGTAAGGGCAATTTTACAGTTCCTCATCAGTTTGGTGTAAGTTTGATTTCTGAAGCATAATGGGCCTAAGAGCCTTGAGTGTAGGACCAGCCTCTTTAATTTCAGTGAAAGAGTGTGGAAAATTTTTCTTTGTTTGCTTCTATTATGGAATGCTGCGGCCTCCTTTTCTTCCAGATGGAATGAATACTGGTATTTGTTCTCCAACAGATTATGTTCTCTTGAGGCTTCAAGTTGTCCCTTTTATCCAGTGAGGGTACTCAACTGATTAATAGACTATGTCATGTAGTATATTATATGAATAACTTTTCCCTTTCAACTTTGTGATTGCATCACTTCTTCCTGATACTTGGAAGTCTTACACATTAGCAAGAATCCTTAACATCCTTGGTTAAGTTGAAAATTAGCTTTGTACCCATGATATGCCCCCCTTTCCATCTTTGTTGTTTTCCTTGGATCCTTGGTTTAATTACACTAATGTTTTGCTTACAATGCCCAATTGGTAAAAGCATATACTTAAACCACTGTGAGTAACCATGTCTTTAGTAGCTATTCATTTTGATAGCTTACCTGGACCACAGGTCCACAGTGGTGTTGTTTTGGGCTTTCTCTTGGTTGCTTAATTGAATTGGACAAAATTTTAGGATTCTTTGTTTGTGTTTTTTTCTCTCTCGGTTCCTTGCCAAATTCGCAATTGTTGACCAAGATTGATCCAAATGGAGCTTTGCTTTGACTTAGGTGAGTGAGTACGAGTTCTAATTGTTCCAAATACGTTGTTGTTTATGCTGTCTGTTGTTTTTTCTGATTCTGTCCACCCTGCCTTTCTGGTGTTTTTCTTGCTCTTTGGTTATGCCCTTACAAGAGTGAGTGCCTTTTTGCCTCATCAAGATTCCTGTGAAGAGTTTTTGGTTTGTGATTTGTATTTTATTACCCTTCAATATTGCATTTCTTACCTTTACAAATTGTGGTTCTTCTTCTTACATGCTCATCGGAAGAGATGGATTATATTTTGCGTTGACAACCAAAACAAATGGTCAAACACCAAATGAAAAACAAATGCCAAAAGCAGCAAGGGAGGAAGTGTCTTCTAGGTCAGATATGAATGAAGATTCAACTAACTCCTATGAGCATACTAATCACATGAGAATTGCCACATGGGGTTATTATACATATTTCATGTACATGTTTGCTTTTAAGACTTATTGGACCTGCTAACCTGTGGCTTCTAACCTGTGATGGATGTACAATATGCTGATCATGTGATGTTGTGTCATTGGGTATATTGTGCTTGGTTTGGTAGGAAGGAGAAATGTGTCGTGCAATTTGGAATCAAATGAGTGCAGACTATTTATTAAGTGTGTTTAAACTTTAAGGTTTTGTTATTAAATGCATGAAATCAAATGTGCAATAAAAACTTACGTCCTTGCTAATTGCATATTTTGTTGGCCGACATGAATGAATGTGCTTTAGACCATCCCAATAGGAATTATACCTGCATTTCTGTTATTAAATTTTGGTTGATAAGGCTTCCCATGGAACAATTGCTTCCCTCACTTGGGCTGTTTTAGACAAATTTATCAGCAAAATAAGGCTGATGTTATGAAGCTCATTGATTTGCTGTTTTCTTACAGAGTAGCATGGCCTTTCTATTAATGCGAGTATAGCTTGATCAGGAGACAGTCCAAAGGCTGATTTTGTTTATGGGAGTATCCATCCTGATTCAGAGGTTGCTGATAATATCATTTGGAGAACTTCTCCTACTATTGATGTGGATTCCATCAAATCGTTCAGAGATACGAAGCTGCTGCGTGTTCTTCTTAGCTGTAGTCCAAGTTGAATTGTAACTCTTTTTTTAGGTCAAGCATGATCAGAGAACCAGCTGAATATTTTTGTTGGTAGAAGAGACTTCGTAGGGCGATCCTACCATATCTATGGTAATCATCTAAGTTGGTTGTACCTCTTTTTTCTTTTCTTTTTGAACCATATACCAACTTGGTTGCTAATGTCATGTTTTGTTTTCTGTTGTAATCATCTAGTTCCAAATGAAGAGAGATTTGTGGACCTCATTAAAAGCATATAGACTTTTATTATCTTTCTTTAGGTACATGTGGTTCGTCCTCATTGGAAAATCAAGATAATACTATTGGCTATAGAACACAAGTAGATGGTCCAGGGGAAATATATGAACCGGCATTAATCACCTTTAACTTTACTTTGTGTAAGAAAGAATACTAAATACTGTTTGTGCTGCCGCGAGAAGGAGCAACACGATGGCTGCAAGAACGGATAAGAAAGCCCAAGGACTATGGAAATATTCCCTCCTTAGTTTTGCCATCCAAACGTTCCTTCTCTTGTTACAATACGCATTCACAGTCTTGAAGATCTCGGAGTAATAGAAATTGGATAGAGTGACGTAGTCACCCATCCTGTTGAACATCTGTGCAATTACCTCGTCATCACCCAAGTAGTTCTTAATAATCCCTGCACGGCGAAGCACCTCAACATCCTTTGAAGAGTTTATGAGGCAATCCATGAGGGTCACATAATCTGTCAAGTAGCTGATGCCTCCACCTTGACGATGCTGTTCATACGCGATTAGGTTTCGAAATTGCGACTCTGTGTGGTCCTGTACAATCAAGACCGGTATCTCGAGTTTGCCATTCTCGAATCTGATGTCTTTCATGTGTCGCCCTTGCACTGCCCTCAACTTGACTCCGGATTCCTTGATCTCCGTTGCTGAGGACATGAACATGAGTTTCTCTTCCGTTGGCGGGGCTCTGCCAGATAGCCGGGGCACATTAGGCGAGCCAGAAGTCCAGCATGTGTGCATTAGATGAAGAAGATGTTTGCTCTCGCGAAGTGTCGGACATTGGCCCGAGTCTCCTAGTTTAAAATCGAAATATGTGGTGGCTATATCGATGAGCTCACGAGGCTCGTCCGGACCTTTAGTCAGGTCATATAGCTTGTTCAAGAAGAAAAGCGGGAGTTGGTTCTCGAGCAGCAACAAATCGCGCTGGAGGCAGTATCGAATCCAATCTGCCTCCATAATCGGGCCGTCTTTGTTTCTCAGTTTCTCCATATTGTACTTACGGAACAACTCAACGATGAAACAACCATCAATAAACATCATCGCTAGGAACTTTTCTTGGGAGAGGTTGATGGTTTCCGCGTAGCAATTACGCACCAGCTGTTCCAGTTCTCTTAAAGTCGGCATATACCGGTCAACGCTTTCCTCTTTTCTCCTCTGAAGCAACTGCTGCACGTACCGCATTTTTTGCTCCTCCATGGATTTGAATTTGTCATTTCCATAGTGATAAGGGCCGATGACCAGAATCTCTGGTTCATAGGCTTTGTTGTTTACTCTACGCAGTTGAGGACGAACCCTAAATATACTATGCTCTGGTAGGGTTGGAGGCACGCCACAGAGCATATCCTCGATGTAGATTAAGGCATGATCTTCTATCCCAGATCGCCCATTGTTTCTAGCATACTGTATTGGTTACAACACAATTAATGTGATAATAAGCATGTCATAAAGCAAGAAGATAGTTTTCCGTGTTCTTAAATTTTCACGTGCTTCCCTTTCATTAAACTGTGTTGTGGCTTTGCTATACAGTTTAGTATGTTGATATAACCTTATGATCGTTACAACAAGCTTATTGTCATGTATGTAACTAGCGCTTCTACATGTTGTTGGCAAGAGATTTCGTCAAAATCACATATTGAACACTGGACCATTATTAGTGAATTTGCAAAAACAGTAAAATAAAGATGGAGCACTAATCAATAACTATGCAATAATTTATTTAGCAATAACCCAAGGAAGAATTTAGAATTGCATATGTACATTCATACAACATAGATACATACATATATATTAAATACATGGATGTAAAAAGAGTAATCCTGAGAAATTTTTGGCTATTCTGCTTAGTGAGTAATGTAAGAGCTATTCTCTCTAACCACCTTAATGATCCCACTAGTATTTAGGTTTTCCTCCCCTCACTCTTTCAGTATGCTTAAAAATATTTATATCTCATTATGATAATTATCTTTACATGCAAGCAAAGTTTTCCATAATAAAGCATAGGCAACGTACAAAAACTCTCCCTGTGTGTAATATTGCCGATTGTCAATTTTGGTCATCATACTTTTTTTTGTGACTTGTTTGATTTCTAAACTCTCCGAACATTTTGAAAAAAAAAAAAAAAAAAAAAAAGAAAAAGATCTTAAAAATTGGTAAACAAAAAACTAATCTCCCAACACAATTTTAGGACAAATTCTATGTTTCCGTATGAAATACCGGTGGAAAAGTTTGACTAAGCACCATAGTTGAACACACGTTGATGACATTGAACTTAGCAAACTGATAGTCGGGGAAAAATTACAAAAATGATCCATGAAGTATCCTTAATTTTCCTCCATAATGTACTTTTTTTTTTAATAACAAATTTGGTCCCTACACAAATTAGTATTTGTATGTAAATGAGTATATGAAGTGCTGCTCACAAACTTTTCATAATCATGTTAATTGAATGGACCATTATATGGAATGCAAAAGACTGGTCTAATCCTTCAACTTACTTGATTAAGTTGGTGGTAGCTCATTCTTCTTGCCAAGCTAGACCAGCTAGTATCACGCAAGTCGAGTTCTTCTCTTCTTGTCGGATTGTTTATCAGTGAAGGAGGATAAAATGAGACTGCTGCAAACACCAACCTTTTATACCAAACTCAAACACGTTTTAAGAACCTTCGTCGTTAAGACTTTTGAAGATGGAAGGTACTGCAATAAACCGAAGGTTCTTCGAAGTTGATGAAGAGGCAAAGGGCTGATAAAGTCTTACAAGGAAATGTCAAAAATGGACTTTATGAGAACGACTTATAAAGTCTTCCACAAGTTACATCATCCTATACAAAAATTGACCATTTTAAATAAACTTCATGAACACTCTCAACTTTTGGAAAGAGTCCTACATTATAGCTATTGGTTTGATATTATAATTATATTCATCATGGAGACAACTTGTACACCCATAATGGATTTAAATATTAAGTATCGGCATATTCCTTTGGATCGGCATATGAAGTCCTCCACAAGTTGCGTTGTGCCATGTGAAACCGAGTGCAATTGGTTTGCGCATCAAGAATTAAAGGGAGGCTTATTTCCAATTGGTAGGAACGATGGAATGGGTAGCGTTGGCTTATATTTGAATTACCCGTTGAGACGAGTGCCAGTGCGTATTCATGGAAGTTGAAGAGTGGAGAAGACCAAGGAAAATAAAAAGAGTGGAGAAGACTAAGAAGACTTGGAAAACGTCAAAAAATGACTTTCAAATAACTTGGCAAGTCTTTACACAAGTTGCATTATTAATATCAAGTGACTAGAGATTATTTTAAGGCCTTTTACTGTGTTAGACAACTCACAACGTCATGGGAAAATTTGATGGAGTTTAATTATAGTCAGGACTAGCAAATTAGCTTCATCGTATCCGCAACTTTAGACTTTTAATAATTGATTGGGACCCGCTAGGCTTAGGATGACACATGAACAAGTAAAGATTTGGGGTTTTAGAATTTGACAACATTATCAAAGTACACGAACTTCACTAGACTAATTTCATACATACAGTGAAACCGCACATGCCGATCATAATCCTATTCTCTCTCTTCTCTCATAGTTTCTATCTTGCTGTCGTGTCACCTCTGTTAGTAAGTCCCAACTTTATTTATTACCGTATATAAATTTATTAAGCAACGCAGAATATTTCAACAACCTTTATTTATTGCCATGTTGTAAATTTATTAAGTAATGTAAAATATTTTCAACAACATTTATTTATTGTTGCATTGTATATAAAATTCACATGAATTTATTAAGCAATGTAGAATATTTCAACAACCTTTATTTATTGCTGTGTTGTAAATTTATTAAGTAATGTAAAATATTTTCAACAACATTTATTTATTGTTGCATTGTATATAAAATTCACATGAATTTATTAAGCAATGTAGAATATTTCAACAACCTTTATTTATTGCTTGCCAACTGTTGTAAATTTATTTATTAGTAATGTAAAATATTTTCAACAACATTTATTTATTGTTGCATTGTATATAAAATTTACATGAATTTATTAAGCAATGTAGAATATTTCAACAACCTTTATTTATTGCTGCGTTGGCCAACTCTGTTGCGCCCACTTCCCCCCTTCCTTCTCTCCGTGGAGTCCTATTTCTGTGATATTTCAAAGGAATCTCTCACTTTCTGTTTTGAAAAGGACTTGTATTTGGGGTGGTTTTGGGACAAAATAACTTTACTCCCATAATATGGTATTTAGGAAAATAGTAAAGAAAACCTTTCTTGCTAAAAAATAATCTGGGATGTAAACTATGATTGTGCCAATTATAAGGGAAAGATACGTTGGAAGTCCTATCCTTCAAGTATGAAATGCAATTAAATCTTAATTTTATTGATTCAATCTAGTCTTAAACTTATTCGTAACAATACAATCAAGTCCTTTGATGGATAGTAGCTCTCCAAAAACTGTCTCAAATTGAACTTTAAACTTTTGAATCTACATTTAGCACTCAATTACACTTTTAATAAAGTCTTAAGACTTAATTAGACCATTTCAAATATTGAGGAGATTGTACTTTGCGTTGAAGGTCGGTCTTGATTGTATTGATTAAAAGGTTTAGAATTTGATTACATTCTGTACATAAAGCTTAAGACACGCGGTGTAAATATTTTCTATAACTAAGGAACTTTCACATTAAATTCACCACACCACATTCCTAGGTGACAAACATAACTCACTAATTTAAACACAAGATATGCATGAATGTCGATTTAGAGTAATCGCAGGGAGAATAGTTTTTTATTTTCCTAGTAGTGCTTTTAAG
The DNA here is from genome assembly GCA_016097595.1 of Eucalyptus pumila. Classification (NCBI taxonomy): domain Eukaryota; kingdom Viridiplantae; phylum Streptophyta; class Magnoliopsida; order Myrtales; family Myrtaceae; genus Eucalyptus; species Eucalyptus pumila. The sequence continues at coordinate 37,485,615 of CM027853.1, forward strand.
TGTAGATGGTTTAGATTAAACTGAAAAACTCATCCCCTTTGTGAGTAGAAATACGGAAGATAGAATTTCATAGCTTCCCAATCTCATGCCCTTAATTCTACAACTATGAGAAAACCTGATATGAACTTAGATGCTTAGATGTTCCGGCTGGTGATCAAGCCTTGGACTTCCTCTCGCGGTATGGAAGAAGCTGAAGCTTGATTTCTTTTGTCGTTTCCTTTTGAAAAATAAATAAATTATAATAATGGTCCACAAAAACCGGTGACGCGTGCTAGACACTGACGATCTCCAGGCGACAAACCCGACCCTAAAGGTCCAGAAACCTGGGGCCAATGATCATTAGCGACGGCTAAGGTGACCGTGACCGTCACCCATTGTCGCCTATAATCTTTATGTCAACAAATATAGCAAAGGGATTGGCATTGGGATGACGCGTTAACACGACCACATGCGCTCACACCAGACCACCGCATAGAAACGGCAAGCCATCAATCTGTGTTTGTTAAGCTATAGAACTGCGCACGTTGCGCGTTCATATAAATGAAGACCAAACCACCTGTGTTCATCTTAGACACACAAATGGAAACACGTGTTCATTTGAGTATTTTCCGATCACGAAGGCCCTTCCCTCTTTGAACCCCACGGTTCAGTCATCGTCATCTTCCATATCTTGCAGAACTTAAAAGGACATAACCATGTCGTCCCCAAGGTTGAACCATCCTACTCCTCAAAGATACACGGTCACCAGTTGTTTCGAGGCCATTCCTCACCCGGAGCAATCGGAAAACCATGTCACTTGGTCATCCAAGATATATCGTTGCTGTGATGAGCCACGCAGCTGTAGTTTTTTTGTCCACTCAAAGTTGTATAATTTGTACGGCTCACGCGTGCTCAGCGATATATATTGATGCCGTACGTGTTTCAGGTTGGCAAACATTTTTTTGCCCATGCATCACTTTTGGGAGGATTGCAGAGTTCGCGGACCCAGGATCTTCAAGTAAGTATTTATCAACTAGTCTTTTTCTCCATATGTGTGAACGAAAAAAGATGATGGTCATGGACGAGATCTACACTGAGCGATCGGTCCGTGCCTAGTTAAATAGATATACCAATTCCAATTTTGTGAATACACCAATACAAGCAAGTCCTTTATACCTCATCCTCATCCTCAACCGTCCCAGACCCATCAACCTTCTCGTAATTGCATACCCCGACTATGCGTATCGTGCAATCAAAATCTGAGGCCAAGCGACTTCCGCCACCACCGCCAGCATCATAATGGGAATCTGCTATCTGAGTAAACAACAACAGAGGATTCGAGTTTGACCATCTGAGTAAAGCAGAGGGAGAGAGAGAGAGAGAGAGAGAGAGAGAGAGAGAGAGAGGAGAGAGAGGAGCCCAGGCGGCACGGTAATGAGCTGATAGAGAGAAGAGACAGATGGTTAGGATTTGAGCGGTGGGTCGGGCAATTCCTTGAGTTAGATCTACACTTCTGTGATTAAAAAAAAATAAAAAAACTGGGAATGCATGCCAAGTTTTCGAACAGCAACGGCCATACCATCCTCGATAGGAAACCAAAAGCTTGTAGCTCCTTAAAGAGAGTAAAGGGGAAGCTTTGTTATCTAGAAACTACAGAATTACCAGGGTAAATTGACTTGACCCCCTCCCCGCTTTAAATGTGCTACCATTACATCCTGCGCTTTCCCAAAATGTTTTAGAATGTTGAAAATGAGCTTCACATTTGTAAGTTCAGAACTTTGAGGGCCGCTACAGTAATTTACCTCAAATTATGAAATATTAACAACGTTTTTGTCTTGATTATTGAATAAGGTCATGAAAAATGAAAGAGCATAACTTAGACAGATCATAGGCGATCGGCATAATTATTAAATCTTGTTTTGTTGCAGCTTGTGTTGCGAAAGGCGCGCTCTACTGTTTAGCTGCTGCATTGACCGGTTGTTTCGGATGAGTTTGCTGTTGCGGTTACTGTAATCGCAGAAGGATGAGGACACGACTCCAGTGGGAGCCGAAGACATGCAACGATTGTTGTGCTCATTGCTTTTGCCATTGTTGTGCTCTGTGTTAAGAATATCGTCACCTCCAAAACCTCCGCCCCGACCCTTCCACGGGTACTAGACTATATATATAATCTCGAATTCGCTTCCAAGCTATCTTAAAGAATTGCTCGTGTAGGACCACTAATTCTAGAATGAAGATTCTCGGATAAATTGATAGAATGCAGAATCTTTTTGTTGGATTCAAACTTTGCGTCTGACTACAAAAGGAACATCAAATCTAGCTTTGTTTGGCCCAAGAATTGACGGAGTGAGTAAGCATTTATTTGAATGTGGCAAATTCCGTATACAGATCACCGTATCTTCTACTCAAAGTAATTTTCTTGGCTAGCTTGTTGATGGAGTCTAACTCAATGTGCATGGGTCCAGCTCCCATGTCTTGATACCCTGTTGTCAAATATTTATAAACTTAGATCAACGTGTGGCATCCTAGAAATTTTTACCAATCTTTAGGGGTGCTCTAATTCATGTTTTTGCATGGAGATTTTGGCCAAGCTTTTAATGGATAAATTTTGGGAAAGAAAGTTCTATCTTTGGCCATATGTATTATAAATTGGAACTTATGGATTTATGATTTGCAAGTGTATAGCCATTTAATTTGCAATTTAGTACTTTGATTAAATAGGGATTTAATTAGTTTTAAAAAGGGGTCAAATTGTGATTTATTTAAGCTTGGGACTTAGGCCCAAGAGTGTTGGGCCTAAGATGGGCCGAAAGGGCCGGCCCATAAGCCCATGAAGGGGCCACGGATGGCACGAAGGAAGGGGGGAGTCCTGTTGCATGCCTCGCCCATTTGTCCCAAGAGAATTGCCAAGTGTCCCCCATGCACACCTAATGATTGCTCATCATTGAGGGGAAGAAAATAGGAGAACTGGTTTGATGATGAAGGGGGGGAGTGTCGACCGAGAAGAGAGAGAGAGAGTTACCGAGAGGAAGAGAGAAATCGAGAGAGAGGGAGAGTAAGCGTGCGGGAGAAGAAGGAAGGAAGCTGATCGCCGCCGTTCACCGCCGTCGAGTCTGCCTCGCCCTCCGTTCGTGCTTGGTCTAAAGGCAAGTGGGATCCTTGATCTGCTCTTGCATGTTGTGCCTAGTATGTGTGCTTGAATGGTAATAAATTTCGGATGTTTAGGGTGTGGAAAGTTGAAGTTTTAAGAGGGGTGTTTGAGGCTAGTAAACTGTTCTTGAGAAACAGTTCGACCTTGGATGTTCTAGTGGCTCGCATGTGATGTTTGAGTTGGATTTTGGTCGTGACTTCTTAATGAAAGTTGTTAAGGACTTCTTGAAGTATAACATAATCAAATTTGGGACAAAAAAAACAATTATAAGTGGGTTAAATATTTATTCTTTGGAAAGACTAAATCTGAAAATTTCGGTAACTACCTTTGATGAATGCATGGACTGTAAAGTTAACTTTTTGTTGAAATTTCACTTCTATTTCTTAACAAAAGATGTAAAGAACATCCTGAGGTTTAACATATCAAAAATTTAGAGAAAACCAACAAGAATAGATAGGTGAAATCGTGCTTTTTCGGAGGTAGTTAAATCTGGAAATTTCGGTACTATGAACAGAAGTTTTAACCGATTATATTTAATTACCTAGGACTAATCTGACTTTGGTGCCTTCATAAAAAATCTACCTTAGGGTCTTGGCTACCACATAGTTGAATTTCATAATTTTTTAAGGTCATTTGGGTATTTAATCGGAAATTTTCCAAAACCCTGTAATATGATGTGCTCGGACTTGGTCAGTTGCAATGCGTAGACTATATTGTTTTACATGAAGTTATTTCGGCAATGTGTTCTTCATAAAATATCTCTCTTTATATCTTCCCTACAACATATTCAAATTTCGTAATTTTTGAAGTTCATTTGCCTATTTAACCAAAAATGTTTCAAAAACTGTGCAAGTTGTATTGTTAGAATAGTAGAGCTGTGATGCTTGGTCTATACCGAATTGTATGAGGGTCTTTTGGTGTAGTGTTCTGCATAAAATATCTGCATTTATGTCTTGAATATTACATGCTTGAATTTCATAAATTTTGAAGGTCATTTGCGTATTTAATTAAAATATTTTCAAAATCTGTGCAAGCTGGATTGTGTGAATTTCAAAAGCTGTAATGCATGGACTATTCTGTTTTGTATGAGTCCCATGAATTATATTGTTTAAGTGATTGAATCTTGCAGCACATGTGGTGGTATTTGGCATTACATATAAGATCAAAAGTTGAATTGACTTTGTTGCCATTACATCATGTGCCATGTTGATATTGAGACACAAATGTGAAAATGAATTATGGGAAATGAGGATACCATTGGAGGTGTGAGCCAACAATGCCCTGGGAGTGTCAGGATGCCCAGAATGTGGGGGTGCCAGATGTCCTTGGGAGTTTTGAGATGCCTGGGATGTGGGGGTGCCGGAAGCCTCAGAGGTGTGTGCCTAGGGGATACCTCATGATGCTAGATGAGATACGAGATGCCTGGAATGTGGGGGTGCCGGATACCCGGTGGTGTGTGTCGGAGGTTCCTCGCGATGTTAGGTTGGGTGCGAGCGATAAAATGTAGGATGCAAATACTGGTCCCGGGAAAGAGAAATGGGGTGATCCAATTGGAGTATAAAAAGTTGAAATTGCATCATGCATGGTATGGTAACATGTATGCATGGCTGTGTGATATGATATGCATGAATGCTTGATGATGAGTGCACGGTTGTATTTGCACCTATGGCATGATGGTATATACGTGAATACTTGATTATGAGTGCAAGATGGTGTTTGCACATATGGTATGATGACATATGCACGGCTGCAAAGTAAGTTATACTTGGATGCATGAATGATACGTGCTTGTTTATGATGCCTTGGTTGTTCTGTTTGATGCATTGAGTAGTTTAATGGATTTTACCTGCAGAGTGGTTGTACTCACCCCTTCGGGGACCAACATTTTAGAGTAGAAAGATACCTCTCCCTCCGGTCACGCGGGGTACCTTTTACGGCCCTCCTTTTGACGTGGAGGTCGAGTGTTCAAAGATTGATTGTGTCACCATCCCTGGTCTGATGTTCATATGGGTGCGGATGCTGGTGATGTATGATGTGGGCCTAGCTGGGGGCCCGGTCATCCAGGAGTTCTTGTCGGTCCACGTTTGCCGTGGCAGAGTGATTCGAGGGACGTTGCTGCCGCCACCGCCCGATGCACCAGGATGGGTGTGATGGCCCGCGTGAGGAGTGGGAGCTGACGTTTTTTGGGATAGCCGCCACTTGTAGATGGAGGATGATACGCGATCGATATAGGGGGTCGAGATCTCTCTTTTTGAGTTGTGGCCAAGTTTAGTTAAAAGTCTTGGCTTTACTTTTTGGTTGTACCGACCTAAGAAATCCATCATGAAAATATAAATAAAAGTGGCTCGGCTTTATCTTTTCTTATGGTGCGTAGTTGGTGTGCATTGCATTATGGTTATTAGAGGGGAAAATGGTCAGACTTGTTTATGCTTCCGCTAATAAGTTGAGCTGGGACCGTTTTCAAAAAAAAATAATATATATATATGCCCATGAACTACAGTTCTTCTTTAATCCTGAAACTAAGAGATGTAACTGGTATTCATTAGGTGGAGCGATAGGTACCTGTGGCGACCTTAGGTGTTTAGGGGTGCCACACAATGGTTGTGCTTATACATTCAGGATTTTTTTTGGTTCTTTTGGTTCTGATACATGCAATTACCCCAAATTTTTCAAGACGGGAAGAAAATGGGCAGATGTGTAATGGCTCAATAGGGATGACTCCACCTCCAATGACGAGAAACATGAGGCCAGAAAGCCGATCAGCGAAGGTCATACCATAAACATCCGAATGTATAGGAGTGTTAAAATATCTCAAGTCCCTTGTTTATAGAAATGCTTTTTTTATATATGTGATTTCTCTCCACCTATAGATTTAAGTTTTTGGATTGGACATTATAACACGGAATCAAAATTAGGTTCTACCCAGTTGATTTCACATGTGCGACCCCCATCCTTCAAATTCTAAGTGTCATTGTTCCTAAGCCAATTTGCAAGTGAGGGGTTGTTAAATTACATAGTTCATGTACGAGATTTATATGCTCTTTAAATGTAGATTCTCTCCCTTCACCTATAGAAATAAGTTTTTTGGTTGGATATTCTAACAAGGAGACATTTTAGTAATATACGGGTCTATTGGTGCTCGTAAACTGTGAAGATTACTGACCAAAAAACAAAAACCTATGAAAGATTTCTTGTTTACTTCCGAAATGATGATCTCCTACATGATAATTAACTTGAATGGGCAAGAGCAAATGAGTTTTGGTTTTCATTGGTCGTCCTAGCTTAGGTAGATCGAAATATTATAATTTTAACATAAGCAAAGTCATAAAATAAGAATTGGCTAATATCACGAAAAACTCTAAACTAGTACACCCGCGACAAATTTATCCCAAACCAAATTTTTGATGATATAAAATCTCAAATTGATATACTTGTGATAAATTTACTCTTCATTAGTTTTCATTAAATTTTATCGTCAAATTATTGAATTTGATGAAACATGACAATTAACAGATATATACCAATTTGGAGTTTTACCTCCGTTTGTCAAAACATTTGAGTTATGTATGCTTCATATCCATAAATTTCCTCTGTAAACAATTTTGGCAAAATTCTTCAGAAAACGCATGCGGAACCTTGCTTCAATCTAGGCTGTCAATCCAATCTTCTATTAATGGCAAGTCTTGATCACTCCACCTCAAAATCCCTTAAATGAAGGGAAAATTCCAAATAAGGATCCAAAGTGGAGTTATTTTGTCATATAAGGATCTAAAGTGGATGTTGTCTCAAATAAGAACTTAAAGTGACCATATTTGTCTCAAATAAGGACCTCAGCTTGTTGGCCGGCCAAGTGTTCTCCGGCCAGTAAGCAAATGACATTTCGCGACCGGAATGGGGACATTTTTGTCCAAAAAGTTAAAATATCTAAAAAATAAAAAATAAAATTAAAAAAACAAAGCTTTATTCCTAAGAACGAATGTCATTCTTTTTCTTCCCCAACTACTTCATTTTTCCAGAATTTGAGCACAAGCTCTCTAGCCTGAAATCCCATGCCATCGACCAATTTTGAGGGACAAATTTACACCTTCATTGCCATGCTGTTGTAGCGAATTTTCCTTAGAAGCCCTATGCCTTCTCATCCTCATTTTATTCACTTCCTCAAGAGCCCCACGCCCTCATCTTCCTCCTCTCCTTCCGAGCGATCAATTAAGTATAAGTCGATTCCTTCGCTTGGAAACTACTTGATGTTTGTTTCTCAAGAATTTGTGGTGTGGTCTTTTTTTTCAGAAAGAGCTAAGCACGACTTATTATGTGTTTGTTTCACTTCTCAATCAAATGCATATGATGCAGTTGACGAAATGCCTCGGAGGCACGACTAAAAGATGATCCATGAAATTTTCAAATCTAAAAACATTCGACATAGATTGCTTGTTTTCAATTGATTTGTTAAGAATTTATATCCGGCTCTAGTCACATTTCATTGCATCTTCATCTCGGGATTATGTTGGTACGTCATGGTTGTAGGTTACTATTCAAAAAATGTTAATGGCTGGAGTTGAAGGCTGATGGCCATGTTGTGACATCCCAAATTTCATTGACCTTCATTAGTGTTAATTAGATCATTAGGAACTTAGATTAATTAGATTGGGCCGGAAAAGGAACCCGATGGATCGTGAGGAATGTGTGGGCTTGAGAAGTGAGTGGGCCACATGAATTGGACTTAAGAAATCGAATGAGTGATTATGGGCTTGGACTTGGCTTGAAGCGGGCCAAGGTTCGAAATTATTAGATTTGTAGATTTAGTTTAGTGGGCCGGATTGTTATAGATTGAGCCTGTTGGGCCGGGAATGAATATTTAGGCCCGAATGATTTTATTTTATAGATTATAGTTATGATAACTTGATTAATGTTTATAATTCTAATATCAATTTCTAACTTTAGCATTTTGTGATGAATTCCTTATAAACCAACATTGACTAGTCGATATGTTATGTCATTCAATATGTTATATATATGTTATGACTTTGTATAATTGGGATTAAGTAGAAACAAAAGGCAATTAGATGAAAATATTAGAAGCTAACGAACTAACTAATGATATCGATTAACTATTAATTAGTGACGATTGATAGATGGCGAAAATATTCATGCATGAAAGCCACGACACCAAAATCTCTCTCGTTTCTCCATGCATGCGACACCCACGGTTTTCTCTTCTCTAGAAACCGAAACCATCAACTTCAAGGAAGCATAATCATTAGAAGATCTCATCATTACACTAGCCTAGGGATTAGTTTGTAGGCCTATTTCCCCTTAAGCTTCGTACACCCTCTCTCTCTCTCCATATAAAACTGAACAACCCATCTTCTTCTTCATCTTTTCTCTCGGCTGAGCAGCGAAAAACCAGAAGCAAACCAGCAACCTTCTTCTTCTTGCATGCTGATTTTGAGTGTTGATCTTGAAGCATCTCTGTGTTGTTTAGTAGCTGAAGCAAGGTAAGGAAAGATCTAACTCTAAATTGAAAGTTATCCATTGTTTCATCAAGGGAGCTTGAGGATCTAACCAAACAGTGATGGATATAGTTTTTAGTTGCTGTTTTGTGATTGATCTAAGCTGAGTTAGTGTTAGATTAGAGTTAGAAGCCATTGCATGTTGTTTTTGAGGACTGCATGTTTCGAAATCCTTGTGTGAGTATGCTGTTTTGTTGAGCGAAGTGATGAAATGGATGCCGAGTGGATGGATATGGTGTATGCTGTGATGAGTGAACTCATGGATGCGTTTACATTTCGAGCCGAGCTGTGGAATTGATCATTTGTTAGAGAAAGATATGCTGAAGTTGCTTTGAGTTTCTGTGAGTAAGCATTGGAGTATTGTAGAAGAGATTTGTGGATAGACAAGTTGTTTCGTTGAGCTAGAAGTGAGAAAATTTGGGTATCTATTCTGTTCTAAGTGAAAACAGTTATGGAGTCTTCTGTTTGTGTTTAGTTTTCTTTATGTATGTTAATAGAAATAAGAAAGAAACTATTCTACATGATAGAACATCTATAAGATCAATTTATACACGTAGCTATAGCCATATGAATATATAAAATGTAGAGACAGAATTATACTTAGTAAAACCAGTAAACTGTTCTTGTAAGAAACGGTTTGACCTTTACTGATTATGCAAATTTTCTGTATTACCTAGTTAGATTTGGACTTCGAATCCTTAATGAAAATTGTATAAAACATCTTAAGGAATGACGTTTCAAAATTTGAGATTAAATCGATAATATTTGGTTAGTGAAACAATTTTCTTTGTAAATACGAAATCTGGACGTCGGTACAGGGTACTAGTAAAGATTATGGCAATTTTTACTCTTAATACAGTGAGAATAAGACTTAAGTTTCTTCACGGGAAATGTCAGTATATGTCTCAAATATAACATACTAAAATTTGGTAGCATTTCGACAAGAATTAATATACCTTCTGTATTCGAAACCGAAACTGTTCATTTAGCTAGTATACTGTTTGTACCCGAGAACAAATATTAGATGTAGTGTCTTGTATCTTAGACTTGTATGATGAACATAGAGTCTAATAAACCTTATACTAGATGTTAGTTGTGTATGAGTAAGTCTCATATATCATTTGAGATATAAGTGCATATAGAATCATGTGTGTGCAATGAGTGCGGTGCATAGTGCTTGATTATGGGATAAATATCTGTTCGCCATGGAATGGGACATGACGTAATGGGTTTTATCTTATAATCCGGACACGCACGTGTGCTAGGTTCATGAGAGTTAGATAGATACTTTAGAGCCTTTTTCTTTTGCATACGATAAATGCATTAATCAAAGGTGTGGTGGTGTGAACATGTGCTTAAGATGAATGAACCCATCGGTACCGAGATACCGGTGATGCCCCCGGAAGTATGGGATGCCCTTGTGTGTGATCAAGGATGCCTCGGTAGAGAGATACTAAGATGCCTCGGAGTGAGATACCCTTGTGTGTGATCAAGGATGCCTCGGTTGTGTGATACTGAGATGCCTCGGAGTGAGATGCCCTTGTGTGTGATCAAGGAGGACCTCGGTTGTGTGATGCCGGGATGCCTCGGAGTGAGATGCTCACAATTAGAGGTATTGTGGAAGTCCAGATATCGTACTTTCCGGAAGTGACTCGATCAGGCCGGTAGAGTCCTGGTTGTGACTGATTCGAGGGTGGATTTTATGCACACTAAATATAATTATTTTGCGAGTGAGTTCATCTATTATTGTTGCATTATATTTTGATGTGAGATTGAGTTTGTGAAGGGTAAGTATAGAAATGGATACATATAAGGTGATTTCTTACATGATGCATTAGTGTTGTTTATGCTTGTGTTATACTCTCTTAGTATCCTAAATTGTTTGATGATTCACTTGTAACTTTGATGGCTATGGATTGTTTAAGTTAGAGTTTTATCATTCTTTACTGGGCAAGGTTGTTTGCTCATACCTTACATTTTCAGATTGATAGCATGGATGTACCGCCGGTAGCTCGATACGGGGCGGTAGTGCGTCTTGATGTTTCTCTTCATGACGAGTATGATCCCGACATTGACATGGTTTTCTCCAAATATGAGGCGACTTTATGGCTGGATGACAGTAGAGCTGAGTTATTACCGATGACGTTCGTTGCATGGTTTATCAACCATGAAGGAGAGATGTTCGGACCTTTACCCTTTGGAGCAGGAGGACCTGGAGCGGGGATGGACGGCGCCTAGACGCCTTTGATCCTGTAGAAGCTGACTAACTTTTGTTTTGTTTTGTTTTTTTTTTTGTTGTTAGACGTGGGCTTGTGTGGGAACTCGTGGAGTAGATACCCTCAGCCCTTATCCCTGGCTTTTGTCACGCCTTACTTTTGTTTTGTATATGATGTAAATATATAGGCGAAGAACATGGAATGAGTCCAGGTCGATAATTTTGTATGCCCCGATGATGATAAAATGAAAGGAAGCCTTTTATGATCTTGTCTATGGGCATTGCAGGATAACCTTACAATATAAACTCGAGATTTTAAATAATCCATGTTATACATGCTAACCTTCAATGGTAAACACTATGGGTTATCTAAAGGAGATTACAAGCTAGACAAGAAGATAATAATAATTATAATTCCGCTTGCGCTTAGTACGTGATGCTCTGGGACGTCACACATGTACTGGTAATTGGCCATGATTGGAGGTTGACGATGGCAATGAGAAATGACACTTACAAAAGTGGGCCTTGTGGATTATCTTCATCAACTCAAAAGATGTCTACAATAACCTGGATTCATTGAACTATACTTGCATTACAATCAAAGACAATAGAGGAGTTCACGATTTTACTATGTGCACACGGCACAACACTACAAGAAAGAGAAGACACCAAATGAATTTACAAAACAAATAAACCTCCGACGACCACATCTACTTATCACAACCCATCCTACTCATGCAAATACAAAGCTCAAAAGACAGCCTACAACAACCAATCACAGCCTTTCCTCATCCCAAAAGGTAGTACATATCCACCATGAAATTATCAAAACACCCCATAGCTCTCTCTCTCTTTTTGCTTAGTGAAAGGTTAGCTTTAACCAGTCTTGTTCTTCCAATAACCTAGAGATGACTTAGCGAGAGTTCTCATCACTCCCTAGCTCAATGGTAGCAGAGAGATGGACAAGGTCTTTTGCTGATCAACTTGGTCGCTGGCATTGTCACGCCTTGATCCTCCGAGCATGTGCCTATCCCTCTTTGATCAATTAAATAACGACATTCCAGGATGCATCGCCAACCCATTCATTTTATATGCACATGCAGAAACAAATAAATAATCCCTAGACAACAACAAGATGGGATAGGAAAGTATGGCTATAATTTTTCAAACCAAACCACACTTATATATATACATAGCAAGTCATATACAAACCAAGCATATATATATAGAAACAAAGTCTACAAAACAAGGGGGGGTTTCAAACGGCTTCTAATCTTCCTCCTGCTCCACATCCTCACTAACATTGGAGTTTATAGCCAAGTACACTGGGCTTCCGGGATCTTCAAGATCCGAGTCTACCGCGTCTACGACCGAGCCTTGAGGCGGATCTGCTGTGCCTTTCCCAAAAACAACCTCCAGCACATACAAAGGTATCTCAGATTCTGGTATGGGGCCCTCTCTCTAGCCATCCTAAGCCTAGTGATACCATGATCTGTATTGGTGGGGTACCCTTTTAGGTAAACCCGCATCGACCTAGACTATGGACCTCACCAGCTCGTAGGTCTAGCTCCTAGGGTCCCCATGCAATGGAATGTAAGATGTTTGTTCTGTGACCTTCTTAGGCTATCCAAAATGCTCTAGAGGAGTTGCCATCTAGGGACCTGAATATGTTATTCCATGACGGGGTGAGATGATATCTTAGCAAGTTCAACCCCCTAAGACCTAACTAGGAAGAAAATACGCCTTAAGGGCTACCTAAGCACAAAAATCAGCACAAGTAAGAGAACTTACCTTAACCTCAGTCTCTTCCTACAAGTCAGTACAATTCTAATAACCATTCAATCATTTCAACCAAACAGGTCGAATCATCGATCAATCGACTCAGTCGATTCCATGTCAATAAGACCATTCCCCGGTCATCTCAATTAATATTATCTATAAAGTCCGATCACAATCAGGACTGCTCACTTTAAGCTGATAATAGATAGTATATCTCACACTAAACTAATAAATAGTATACTACTCTCGCTAAGCTGACATATCGCCCATAGGCTGATATAGTATAGTAATAATGCTCACTCTAAGTTGATAAGGTATACTACTCATGTTAAGTTGACATAGAGCCCGTAGGTTGATATAGTATACCGGTATACTGCTCACACTAAGCTGACATATTACCCGTAGGCTGATATAGTATACCATCCCGACCCTCTAACAAATTTATCATTTTTATCATACCCGATAAAAATACTCGTGTGCGGGTACATGGTCAACCTTAGTTAAAATACAATATTTTCTCACTTGAAATTCTCACTAATTTCAACCGTCCACCAATTCATTTTTGGCGCTGTAAACCGACGCCTAGTGATTTTCTAATTAATTACTGAAATTAATTAATTTTGAAAAAATTACCCACAATCACAAATCACATCAAATCAGCACGAAATAACATTCAATTAAATAAACATATCACACTATTGCAATCAGCATAAAATTTTAGTCACTAGCTATCCCGGTCTAATTTTCGAAAAATAAATAAATAAATAAATAATTATGAAAATTAATTATTAAATGCTAAAAATAGCAACTTAGGCCCGTAAAGCCTAATTGAAAGCTGATTCGGGTTCGGAAAATTTCCGAACCACTTTAGATAAATACTAGAGCTTGTCTAGGCTCTAATTACACTACTCTAACCACCTAACATGCAATAACAATGAATTAAATTGTTAATATAATCTAACTATCCACCTAATCCATACTTAGTCTAAACTAATCAACCCTTAAACGTCATTAACTTACTAAGTAAGGATTAGTGAATTAAACTCACTTGTTTAATGATCCACTCGGATCAAAATGACGAGGACACGGCAAAGGATGAGAAACTCCATAGCAGGACCACTAAACGGGGTCGGGAAAGGTTTGAAAATGGGCCCGACAGCAGCTTGGAGACCCACTTAGTTCTGTTCTAGTCTGGGCCGAGAGAGCCTGGACCAGTGGTTCGGCTTAGGTGGAGACGGGCAAGAAAGGATGGAGGGGTTGAATCGGGTCCAGCGAAGGAAAGCGGGAGGCTCGTGGTTATGGCGCGGCGAGACGACGTCCTGGTGACCTGTTGGACACACGAACTGGGCGAGACGGCATGGCTAGAGATACGAGCAGGCAGGGCGATCGCGGAGGCGTGCAGGCGAGCGACCGGTTGCGAGGGGCGGTCCGACGGCTTGGCGGGTTGTTGCGACGGCAAGGGGGCTGCAGTTCGGTTTCTTCTGGGTTTGCTGAGTTTCAAAACACAAGAAGGAGGAGAGGGGAATGATTGACGGGCAGAAGATGGGGAGAGGGGACCGGCTGCTGTGGAGGGTCCCTCCATGGTTTCTTCCTTATTCCTTTGTCTCCTCACTTGGCCCCTACTACCAGCTGACTTGCACAACACATTTCCAGCAACCATGGCTTCCTTCTAGAAGCTTGAAGTAGTCCAATTGTTAGGTCTAAGGGGTGCATACGAATTTTGATTAAATTCCCTCAATTTCTCCTCATTTCCTTCTTGAACCGACTTAATTTGGCTCCTAAAAATCCAACCGTGGAGTCTTCAGTCCAATCGATATTTTTCCTCGCTAATAGAACCCACTAGTATCCCAATTTTGCAATAAAAAATGGTCCTATGCATTTTCTAGTCGAAAACGGCCCTATGTCAACTTTTTCCGCCAAAAACTCGGTTTACAAAAAAAAATTCGGAGACTAAGTCGGCGTTCCTAAAATGACTTGTTGAAAGTGCTAGTATGAATACCTAGAGTGGGGTGAATAGGTGTAAAAAAAAAATTCTGCAAAATGCAGTGAAAACCTTTACTTTTAACCTGAATCTGAAGAGCAGCAGACTTTGATCGAGATTAAACTTTAGCAGTTAAATAGAACTACGAACAGAATAAAAGAGTTCAGAGAAGAGAATAATAATACAAGGTTTATAGTGGTTCGGCTTAGACCAAGCCTATGTCCACTCTCCCGCACTGACAGCCCACCAGCTAGATTTCACTATGAATCAAAAGAGTTGTTACAGTCTCACGTCCTTGATTCCACAGTGTAGAGACTTTGCTACACTTCCACAAGGCCTCACAAATATCTAGACTTTCTTTTGAGTACAAATTTACGCTCAACAATTGAATTAGCAAAGAACAAAAAGCTTCAGACTTTGGAATTTATCTATCATGCACACACTCGAATAACTAGAGCGTCTTTCTTATATACCCCTCCATGCCTTCATAACCGTTAGCACCTTCCAAAAAAGTTCTTCCAATCTACTCGTTGGACAGAATCAATTAGGGAAATCTCGAGTTATTTAAGAAATGTGATGATAGTCCACCAAGCCTGCTCGCCTATACAATCAGGATCTAGGTTTCCATAAGTAAAACCTTCCAAGTATACTTCGCCAATCAACGGATCCAAATTACTCGAATTAATTTCAAAATGAATAATAGATCTTGAGATGCTATCTCCAGCCATGAGAACTTTTTTAGCCGCTCGAGTCAAAACCTTAAAGAAATACTCGCATCTGGATAAGTCTTCTTCGTCGATCTAGAAACTGTCAATGAGGGCAGACTTTAAATCTTGAGTCTGGCGGTCTTCAGACTTTGACGAAAGAGTTTGCAAGTCTTCAGACTAGACTGAATGAAACATTTTGTCAGCTTCAAAACAACTAAGGAAGTTTTCTCTAACAATCTCCCCATTTTTTATGGTGATAAAACTTTCATGCAGATTTGGATACTTTTGACCTGCAAGACAATACTCAAGCAAACAAGGATATCTCATAAAAGATAAATGAATTAGGATAAGTATAGTATCGAATCTGTATCCACTGGAAATAAATTACTCTTGTAAAAAAAACTATATTTGCCATTAATACCAACAATGCTTAAGATACTACAAGCATTAAACGTCAAAACACAGTCCAAACCAGTCACAATCAAACAAAAATAAAGTCAAATCTAAAAGTCGAATCTGCACCAACTTCTCCCCCTTTTTGTCAGCATTAAAAAGGTAGAGATGAAAAAGAGAATTGGATAAAATTAAGATTGTTTCGGAATGCGAACAAGCTGGAAATCTCCCATCGACTTGACAGTTTCCTCCAGCTTTCTCAGATCCTCCTTCAGTTGCGCTACTTCCTCACCCTTGGCAGTTGCTTGAACTTGACGATTAAGGGCCTGAACTTGATTGAGCAATGAAACTGAAGTGGCTTGATTAGCATTTTGCATATTCTGAAATTTGCATCCCAAAGCTTAAATCTGACCTCTGATCTCCATAAGAACATCAAGCAATCTTTTAAAGTCTGCTGAGTTGTTAGTTTGAGTGCTTGCTTCAGCATGATCAGTTTATGGAGTATTGGCAGATGATGAAACTTCAGCATGAGCATCCAGACTTGGAGATGAAAGCTCATTACCTTCTTCAGGAAATTGAGAGGCATATACATCTTCTGGATCGGCAAGAGAACGACTGACATCATCACTAGTAAAAGCAAGTGAAGGAGTACCTCTTTTATCAGCAGCTCCCCCTGTTTCAGTGCCTTCAGGTGGAGAGAAGTACTCTTCATGCTCTGTCTCTTCTTCAATGACACGATGACCTTGTTCTCCTCTTTGCTCTTCTTCTACAGTTCTTTCTTCCTTTGCTTCTTTCCTCATCGATTTTCTCTCTTCACTCCTCTGCTTTGTTTCCTCTTTGTCTTGGTTCTCTCTATCCTCTGTCTCTGGAACAAGACGCTGTAAGTTCTTTAAGGCAAGAGCGGAAATGGTGATGTCTTCCTCATCTTCTTCATTCTGCAAGATGAGTGCTCTCCTTTTCTTAGATGGAGCTGTCATGGGCTCCTTGTCTCTCCGTTTTACAGCCACAGGGTCTTGACAAGTCTTAACAGGAGTCTTCTTCTTAGATCTCTCTAAAGCCTTGTTTAGCTCATTTAGACGCATCTTTGAAACCATCTTCAGTCCCACCACCATTGGATCACAGGTTCTAACACAAAGAATTTTGGGAGGCTGAATTTTAAAATGTCTGAATAGCTGAGTAACAAGTGCTGAATAAGGAAGTTGGCCATTGTCCTTTACCATTGATCTATACATGTGAAACATGATAGTGTGTGGCAGAGAGAACTTTTGACCAGCATTGATAGCATACATCAGCTTCGCTTCTGAATTGGAGACATTAGTCTTTGATGTGGATTTGGGTCTAAAACAATTAATTACAATCTTATGAAGCAAGACATTTGAGGCACTCATCCTCACGTATGAAATCCGGCCTTCTGTCATTCTGTCTTGAATAAGCTCCACAGTTGCACGACCAATAGACACACTAATTGATTGGAACATCCCTCTCTCTACTCTAATCACATCAGCCAGAGTGTCCATATCAACCACATAATCCTGGTCTCTAACACTGAAAGAAAATCTATTTGCATCCAAAAAGCTTAGATTGGAATAGAAATATGTAGTGAATTCTGGATGAGCTATTGTTGTCTCAGAACAAAATCGTTCAAGTTGAAGTAAAGTAAATTTCTCCCGTAACTTCACGTTCAGAGAGTCGAGAAAATCAAAATCCACACTCATTGTGTTCATCACCCCTCGCTTTAGCAACTTAGAGTAAACTCGCTTATGTTCCTCAGAACGTAACAGATCTGCTCTTCTTCCTCGAATGTTTGCAGCAACACCCATTTTAGACTTAAAATGAGTGAACATCTTTTTATCATCATCTTTTCCATTAGGTTGACTAAATCCTCCAACACATGGATCACTTGGGAAATTCGCAAAAACCTTTATGCCGAACCAGCAGGAGCAATTCCCAAACGTTCTATCGTTTGTAAAAAATAGGTTTCATTTCGGTACCCATTTTCTTTCAAAAATTCATCAATAAAGGTCATTGGAGAACCTCCGTCCTTTAAGGCAGAGTAGAGTTTGAAAGTAAAAGTAGGCTTAAAAGTCCTTACAGGTTCGACATCCTCAATAATTTCTTCCTCCGCTTATTGTTGCTGAACATTCTATGGTCTAGCCTGAGGAGAATGGCGCAGTTGAGAATGTTATGGACTCTGCTGTTACCTTGGAGATTCTTCTTCCTTGGTCAGGTCAAAATGCGTAGGACCCTCACGCATATACTGTGGTCCCCTGCTGGCAATCCTTGATGAATTCCTTTGGGAAGACATTATCACAATCTTTAAGAGAATTTCTGAACTCGATTCGCGACAAAGATGAAAACTTTAAGGATTAAACTAGAGAGAAAAAGTAAGAAAATGAAGTTTTGTGATTCTAGGGTTTGTGAGTAAAAATGAAGAAGAAAGACAGTATATAAATCAATCGAAACGAGGTATACAGATCGTCATAAACGGAAAAATAAAAAATGCCTTTTAAAAAATAACTGCCTTTTTGAAGATAGGTAACTGTCATCTCAAAAAAGACAACTTCCTTTTCGAAAAAGAATAATTGCTACAATTTCAAAAACTTGAGAAGATAACATCAATCAATTGCAGATTAATAAGCAATTGTACATTTTCGAGTTTTTATCCGAAAGATAAATTGCTAGAACTGAAATGACTTACAGTTGTAATTCTTGATTTTCTGAGTCTAAGCATCTTTAGACTTTTATCCCTAAGTTTGAGCTTCTTTAGACTTAAGATATTAAGTTTGGATTGAGTAGACTCAAATAGACTTTTCTCCAGTAGCTTTGTAAATATGTCCGCCAGCTGATTCTTTGAGTTAATAAATTGAATCAAGACTTCTCCATTTTGAACATGGTCTCTAATAAAATGACGTCGAATCTCTATATGCTTTGCTCTTGAATGAAGAATTGGATTCTTGGTGAGATTAATCGCACTGGTGTTGTCACATTTGATCTCAGTGCATGAGTCTTCAATTCCAAAGTCTCTTAATTGTTGTTTTATCCATAAGATTTGAGAACAACAACTTCCAAGAACCACATACTCTACTTCTGCTGTTGAAATAGCTACAGTACTTTGCTTCCTTGAAAACCAAGATACTGTCCTGTTACCAAGCAATTGACAAGTGCCCGAGGTGCTCTTTCTATCAACTCTGCATCTGCTAGATCTGCGTCTGAGTATCCAAGGAGAGTAAAGTCTCCTTTTTTAGGATACCATAAACCTAACTTAGAGGTTGTTGCAATGTATTTGATGATGCGTTTCGCAGCACTTAGATGAGATTCTTTGGGATCTGATTGAAATCTGGCACAAATGCAAACACTAAACAAAATGTCAGGTCTAAAGGCAGTAAGATAAAGAAGTGAACCAATGATACTCCTGTACAGCTTCTAGTCAACTTTTTTTCCTCCATCTTTGTCCAGTTTCGAAGAACTTGACATTGGTATATCAATATTTTTGCAATTCTCCAAACCGGACTTTTTAACAAGTTCTTTAGCATATTTTTCTTGGTGAATGAAAATTCATTCCTTCAATTGTTTCATTTGTAGTCTTAGAAAGAAGGATAGTTCACTCATTATGCTCATCTCGAATTCATCCTGCATAGACTTAGAGAATTTCTTGCATAGATTTTCGTTAGATGATCCAAAAATAATATCATCAACATAGATTTGAACAAGTAAATTTTTTTTACTTTCTCTTTTAATAAACAGAGTAGTGTCCACTTTACCTTTAACAAAGCCATTTTGGATTAAAAACTTACTTAACCTGTCGTACCAAGCTTGAGGTGCTTGCTTTAAACCATATAGCGCATTTTTCAGTCTGAATACAAAGTCCGGTTTCCTTGGGTCTTCCACATAGACTTCCTCTTGGATAAATCCATTCAGGAATGCACTTTTGACGTCCATTTGGAATAACCTGAAATTCTTATAACAAGCAAAAGAAGTAATAATCTAATTGCTTCTAACCTTGCTACTGGTGCGTAAGTCTCATTATAGTCTATCCCTTCTTATTGCGTATATCCTTTGGCCACGAGTTTTGCTTTGTTCCTTATAACTTTTCCTTTTTCGTCCATCTTGTTCCTGAAATCCCATTTAGAATAACAGATTTACTTTTTGGTTTAGGAGTTAATTCTCAAACATCGTTAACACTGAACTGCCTGAATTCTTTTTGCATAACTTCAATCCAGCTTTCATCAATTAAAGTTTCTTCTATGCTTTTGGGCTCTATTTCAGAAATAAAAGCCACAGTGCTAGACTCTTCATGCCTTTTGGATCTTGTACGAATCCCTTCATCAATGTTACCAATAACAAGTTCTTTGAGATGATTGGACTTGTGCTTTTAGTTGCTGGTTGGTCTGACAGACTGCTGAACTTTTTCTTCAGTTAATTCTTCAACATTCGTTTGTTGGTTGACCTTCTGAAGTCTGAGCTACTTCCAGGGAATTAGACTTTGTAGAGTCTAGAGCAGGTTTAGATTCTTCAGGTTGAGTTTGGATCAATTAATTTTGTATAAGATCTTGAAATTTGACATTCATCGATTCTTCCACAGATTGAGTCTTTTTGTTGTATACTCTATAAGCTTTGCTTGAAGTTGAATATTCAAGAAAGATTCCTTCGTCTGATTTTTCTTCAAACTTACCCATTCGATCACTTGCATTTTTCAATACAAAACATTTGCAACCAAATACATGAAAATAGGAAACAATTGGCTTCTTTCCTTTGAACAACTCATAAGAAGTTTTCTCCAGAATAGGCCTTAGGAAAACTCTGTTAATGATATAACACGCTATAGAAACTGTTTCAGTCGAAAAACGAAAAGAAATGTTGCTTTCAATTAAAAGTGTTATAGCCATTTTTTGCAATGATCTATTCTTCCTTTCCACAACTCCATTCTGTTCGGGAGTGTATGGAAAGGAGAACATATGCTGAAAACCAGATTCATCACAGAATTTAGCAAAGTCTTGATTTTCAAACTCACCTCCATGGTCTATCTGTATGCTTGAAATAACATACCCTTTCTCATTTTGTACTTTCTTAGCAAACTTTAAAAAATAAGAGAAGGTTTCAGACTTACTTGCCAAAAAGTATATCCAAGTAAATCGTGAATAATCATATACTATTACTAGGCAATATCTCTTTCTACCAATGCTTTGAATTCTAGTTGGTCCAAAGAGATCCATATGCAGGAGCTGCAGCACACGATTAGTGGAAACCTGATTTATTGATTTGAAAGAACTTCTAACCTATTTTCCCAACACACACGGTGTGCATAATTCATATTTTTGGTATGTCAGGTTGGATAGTCCACGAACAAACTTCTTTGAAGAGATCTTGGCAATTTGCTTCATGTTGATATGGCCAATTTTTTGATGCCAGAGATTAGCTTCCTCTTGAATTGAAATTAGACATTGATATTTTTCTAGTTTGATATCCAAAAGATAAATGTTCCCATGTCTTCGCCCTGTGAAAGCCTAAGATAAGTCTTTACTGGTTCCCGAACATATTCATTCTTGAAAACTGATTTTGAAACCTGTGTCGCACAATTGACTTATACTGAGTAGATTGTAATTTAGTCCTTCTACCAAGGAGACATTGTTGATTGTTAGGCTTCCAATCTTTACTATTCTGCATCCGACAATTCTTCCTTTGCTATTTCCACCAAAAGAAACTTTTCCTCCATTTGTTTGGGTGAGCTTTATAAAACAACTTGAATCTCCTATCATATGTCTTGAGCATCCACTATCCAAGTACCATTTGACATTTTTCTTGATAGTGACCTGCATTTAAAAAAGAAACTCAAGCTTTCTTTGGTGTCCACACTTTCTTGGGTCTAATGGAGTTAGTGCAATATACGATCTTTGCCCAATCCTTCTTAACAGGTCTCCAAACCATAGGACATTCTTTCTCAAAGTGGTATGAGTTGTTGCACTTAGAACATTTAAGAGCACTACGGCCAACAGGTTTTACAAAGACTTTTTGAAAATATTTTCTATAAAAGGCTTTTTTAGGTCTTTGTTTAATTCTTTCATTTACTTTTGGAAAATCAATTAGAGGAATGGTTTCGAAGTCATTCCCAAGCCTGATTTGTTAAAGTAAGGTCTTTGTCTTGAAAGAATCTTTTCGAATTTCTCGGATCCTATAGAAAATCTTTTTGAAATACTTGAAATATCATTTTTGAAAAGTGTATTTTCTTTTGAAAGAGAGTCTGCATTTTTTTTTTAATAATAAAACTTTTATCTAAATTTTCGAACTTTTCTTTCCAAACAATCTTTTGTTGCTTCATGTAGAATTTTCCCTTTTTAGCTCGGAAATCCTCTTAAGAGAATTTTTGAGACTAAGACAAAGTTCATTAATATATTTCGAGATTTTAGTAGGAATTTTTAAATTACTTACCTCGATTTCACTGTCTGATTCTGTATCTGTCTCAGAGTCTGAATCCGATTCTGATTTTGCCATTAAACAAATATTAGCATAATCATCATCACTCTCTTCGCATTCAATATCACTCCAAATTTATGCTTTGAGTGCATTTCTGTATTTCTCAGTTTTTCCTTTCTTTTTCTTCAGCAAGGGACAGTTGGGTCTGATGTGTCTATTTTTCTTGCATTCAAAACAAATGACATCTTTATTGGATTCATCGTCCTCAGCTGATTTATTTTGAAACTTTTGAGAGCTTTGTTTCTTCCAATTTAATCTTCTTCCTTTTTTGTTCAGTTTTCTAAACCTTCTTATCATGAGAGCAAGCTCTTCATTGTCCATATCGTCTTTAGAATCTATAACATCAGAGTCATCATTAGATTTTAAAGCAATAGACTTTTACCTTTGGGATCTTCTTCTTCTTTGATTTGCTCCATTTCATAAGATTGAAGAGTGCCAACCAATTCACCAACGAAGAGTGGCATGGTCCTTTGTGTCTCCCTTATTGAGGTATTTACATGATTCCAATCTTTGGAAAGTCTACGCAACAGTTTGTTAACCTTCATGGGTCTTGAGATTGGTTGACCTTGATACTCAAGACCATTCACAATTTCTGTAAAACGACTAAACATGTCAGTGATAGATTCTCCTGGCTTCATCTTGAAGGCTTCATATTGACCGAGCAGAATATTGATCCTGGTTTCTTTCACTCGATCAGTTCCTTCATAGGTAATGTGCATGCTATCCCAGACTTCTTTAGCTGTTTCACAAGAAGATATTCTATTATATTCAGTAGGAGATAATGCACAATATAAGAAGTAAATTGCTTTTGCATTAAGAGCTTGTCTCTTGGTTAAATCTTCTTGAGTCATCTCGCTAGCCTCTGCAGCTTCTTTCATTCTTTATGAGATTGTTGAAGCTTTAGGAATAATTCCTTTGTCTACCACATCTCATTCCATAGGATTTTTTTATCTTAGGAATGCTTTCATCTTATTTTTCCATCGAAATAAGGCGGTCTGGTGTTACTTTGCCCTTCAACCAAACCTGGAGCTAACATACTAGCAATGGATCTTTAACTCTAAAGTAAAAACACTTCAATTTAAATGAGTACACAAGCTCTGATACCAATTGAAAGTACTAGTATGAACACCTAGAGGAGAGGGGTGATGTGGCATCCGGAAATTTTGACAACCCTCGGATATGTGACGGCCATGACTGATCAACGGAGGTATCGTTGGACTATATCATCAGTATCATGTACGGACATTATTTTGTTACCACCATCGGACCGATGAGTCACGGTTAGAAATGGTTCGACCATGAGTGAGTTATAGCTTCGTCTCTATGTACCATTACTAGTAATGTGCTGACGAGATATTTCCTATACTAAATTTGGCCATTTAGTCGCGTACTCTACGAACTGAATCTCCCATGTACATTGTTGCGACCCCGTGCAGCCACGTAAGTAATTATTTTTCAGCACTTGCACATGCTGAAGTTAAGAGTCGAATTTTGGAGGAATTAATCCATGCGTAAGGACCATGCACGTTTCTTCACATGCGCGACCATACATTCACAAAAGAATTTCTCCGAGTCCATTGACCTACCATGCACGGCCATACGGCCATGTTCTTTTCTTTTCTGTCGAAGTTAGTCAATAAGAAGAAAAAGAAAAGTTCGACCTATGCAGCCCTTTATTTTCGCACATGAAGAATCGTGCAACCGGTCAACTAAGGAAGGGGATTGTTGACCGAAGGGCACTCGGCAAAAGCCACGTAGCTTCCTCATTTGGTTGCCAGCGAAGGAGAAGTCCATGAAGAAATTACGCTGGCAAGGCAAGGGGTGAAATCTGCATTCAAGGAGCCACGTTTCCTCCACCTGCCACGTTCACCAGCTGCTCCGTTCGTGTCTCCAAGTGGCCAAAGAAAATTGCCATGTTTCTTCCACCTGTCCTCCATGCATGCATCCACCGAAAATCTCCCTCTTTGTTGGCTGATTTTTAGCAAAACCAGCAGCTAATCTGCTCGTGTAAGTGAGCTAAAGGGAGTGACATAGCAGAACCGAGAGAGAGAGAGAGCGAGGAAATTCGCGAGTGAGCAGCAGGTGGGTGAACGTCCTAGAGGAAGAAGGGACCACCTTCTGCTGGGCTCGAGCTGCCGCCGCCTCACCGCCGGTTCCCATCGCCGACCAGCCAAGCCGCGACCACCGAACCTCCATTTTTGGACAGCTACCGAGTGAGAGAGTTTAAGGCAAGCAATTGTTCTTCAATCTATGTTGTTGCAAGCTGTTTTTCCTAGAAAAGAAGTGAAATAGGTGAGGAGAATGGAGTACTTGAGCTGCATGTGGAGTCTTTGATATGTAGGAGGGTGTTAGATCAAGAAAACTGGTTGTGGATGAGGTGCATGTGCTGGATTTCGAATTTCATGAAGTGTGAGTGCTGGATTTTTGAACTTGCAAGTGAAACCAAATGAATTTGAGATTCTGACCATGAGGAATCTTAGTGATAATCATGCTGTGGTAAGGTGTATTGTGTGTATGGACAAAGAGTATAATGACGGGAGGTCTAAATCTAATATATAGGAGGAGTTTTGTGAACTTGTGAACTGTTTTTGTGAAAATCAGTGTGACCTCAGGCGACATTTTAAATTTTCTGTAATTATCTGACCACAATTTGATTTCAAACCCTTGATGAAAGTTTTAGAGCACATCTTCATGAACAACTTATCCAAAAGTAAGAGAAAACGAACAAAGTGTGACCCTCGAAATAAGTTTCCTACAAAAATATGAAATCTGGAATTTTACAGAATGTTGGGTAGGAAGAAAATCGAAGTTTTACCCTCGGTTCCTATGGAATATGACTTAGTGTACTTCTTGAGATTTTTTCATCTAGGTCTTATCGATAACGTGTCAAAATTTCGTAATTTTCTGAGCCTGTTTAGTAATTAATTCGGAATTGTTGCTAAAACTGCACAATTGTAGAAATTAAGTTACTGTTTTGAGATTTCTATAGAATTGTCCTATATGAAGTATAGTTCTCGAATTGCCATGTGACTTAGTGATGCTGATGGTGGGAGGTTTGTGACTTGATGATGCTGATGGTGGGATATTGTGATTGATAAAAAGTTTGTGAGATATCTTGTTTGACATATGATGATGCATTTGTGAATTAAAATGCAATTTGTTTGATAAAAAGGGTTCACGAGATATCTTGTTTGACATATGATGATGCATCTGTGAAATTAAAATGTGATTTGTTACCCATTGAACCCTCGGATTAATGATGGCCCGAGAGTCAGGATGCCCAAAGGATCGAGTGAGTCGATGCCTTGTGGATGCCCGGTGGCCTTAAATGGCTAAATGCCGGAGGTTATTCCTCGGGAGTTTCGGGATGCCCGGTAGTATGCTAGTCGGTACGTAAATCCGGATGGCCAGGGTAAACATTTTCATGGGAGACCCTCGAGGTTCCTCGTGATGCCAGGTGGGGTACGAGATGCCTGGAGGCGTGATTCGCTCCAGATGCCTGGTGGCCTTAAATGGCTGAATGCTGAAGGCTTTCGCGATGCCTGGAATGATGCGAATGCCGGAGGGACGCAAACATTGGTCCTCCGAGGATGAAACCTTTTGAAAAATAAAATGAATGATTTGACTATAAATGTGTGGGGTCTGAATATGTTGTCATCACATTGAAGGGTTTCATGATTGTGATCTGATTATGTGGCATATGATTCTTATAGAATTTGCAATTGCTTTAGTATTAAAGAATTCCATGATATTGATATCTATTTATCCCTTGTCTCCCTGCCTTGTCTATCTTGTATGAAATTGGATGCCAATTGTTATGCTCGATATAGCTTGTTGAATCTTTTGCTGCTGAGTGGTTGTACTCACCCCGTTTGGGGACTAACATTTCAGACTAGACAAGATACCTCTGCCGCCACCGCCACCAGAAGATGGACCGAGTGGTTGGATATGGCCGCGAGAAGGAGGACAGCAAAGGAAGGAACTTTTGGACGCCGACACTGATCGATGGACTTTAAGTATATGACTGTTGGAAGAGATGTCGGTCATCTTTTGAAATATAGCCGAGTATAGAAAACCTTGTCATTTTGATGTACCAACGAATGATGTCCATCAAGTTATGTAAATAAAAGTGTACGGCTTTAACTTACATAAAATGTTTAGTTGGTGTGCATTGTTTTATGAATATAGGGAAGGGAGTTGTTGCATACGCTTCCGCCATATAAATTGCACAGGGACCGACCTAAAAGATATAAACCCCCAGGATTGATGGACCTTCAGGTCGTGAAAGAGAAAGGTAAGCGAACCGTGGCAACGTCGACAGATCGGGGGCCGTTCGGGGGGTGCCACAACCGTGATTGGTATCAGAGCTATGGTCTATATGGAGTGATAAGGAGCCTCAAATGGAATTGAGGATAGAATGATGCACACCATAGGATACTAACTAAGAGTAGTTGACTAACTTTGAATAACGGGTGATGGGTATTCACTCGTAGATCCTTAGTAGTTATCATGAGTTGTCTTTAGGTGTCAGCAACATGTTTATGTTACTTATATAGTAGTAGTTGCTTTTAAATGGAGACAGTGAGTCTCAAATTATTCCTGAGGCAATGCTTGAAAATTGCAGGAAAGTCATGGTGCGAGCTGGAAGTGCTCGCTCATCCATCGAGGATTGAAGCCTCTGCTGCAAGGGCTGAACCCCGAATGGAAGATATCCTACAAGCATTCGCCAATATTGGAAATCTGATGGAAAGGCAAGCGCAGCAACAACCTGGAGTGGAACGTCGCCCTCAAGGACTGGTGGAACAATTCCTGAAGTTAAAACCACTTAAGTTTAGTGGAATGGGAAGTCCTGAGGAGGCGGAACAATGGATAGATGGAATGGAACGAATTTTCCGGTTGCTGCACTGTAATGATGCCGAGAAAATAACTTTGGTAGAGTACCAACTGGAGGGAAATGCAAAGTTTTGGTGGAGAGCTTCAAGAGATACGATCTTCCCACCAGGTACTGATATAAATTGGGGTGAGTTTGTTAGAGCTTTCAATAGGAAGAATTTCTCTGATTGTGCCAAGGATAAGAAGATCATTGAATTTGTTCAATTGGAACAAACGGAGCTGATAGTAGACCAGTATGAGGCAAAATTTTCGGAATTGTCTAGGTATGCTCCTAGATTAGTTGAGGATCGAGAGGAAAAGACAAAGAGATTTCTGAAAGGGCTAAGGACTGATATCAGGAAACAACTTGTGCCTCTGAATATAAGAGACTATAATGAAACATATGAAAGGGCACAGTTGGTGGAGCAAGAGTTAGTGAGAGAGTAATCGGAATCTAAGAGACATATGACCTTTAGTGATATTCGAAAGGGTAAGAGACCCTATCCTGCTCAGAGTCAGCCCTGGAGATCTAAGAAGAGGAGTAATTTTAGGAATTTTGGAAAAGCCAAGAGTGGCCCGGTTCAAGGGAGAGTACCCTATCAATATAATAACTGTCAAAGGTGTGGTGGACAGCATGGGCCGGGATTCTGTAATAATCCACCGAAATGTTATGGCTGTGGGCAGATGAGGCATTTTAAGAGAAATTGTCCACAAGAGAGGTCGCAGCTAAGTGTTGGCCCGGTGCGACAAGTACAACAAAGTACCGGTGGACCAAACCTACCAAGGAATCCACAGAGGCCACCAGCACAAGGAAGGGTGTATGCGGTCACTCAAGAGGAAGCGAAAGCTTCCGAAAATGTTATCTCAGGTATGATTTCTATAGATGGATAAGAAGGCATATGCGTTATTTGATATAAGTGACACACATTCATTTGTGTATGAGAAATATAGATGATTGTGAGAAGTAGGAATCAAATCTTTAGATATGCCTCTTCGTATTTCTACATCACTGAAAGACATGTTGTTATCTACGTTAGCATGTGAGATGTGTGAGATAACCCTAGGGGAATGAGATCTGGAAATGGACTTGATAGTCATAGTTATGTATGACTTTGATGCCATCGTAAGAATGAACTAGCTCCGTAAGCAATGGACTAGGATGGATGATCTCCTAAGATAGTACTTACCCGTGCGCTAATGTGGCACCCCTCGACGGCCCCTGATCCGATTAGGGTCACCACAGTTTGCTTACCATTCACTCTTCCTAATAACATGTCACTCTGATACCATTTCAATCGCAGCGGGTCCATACAACTGGGGGGTTTACATTTTGTTTTCATCGGTCCTTTGCGCAATTTATATACGGAAGCACGTCTAACAACTCCCTTCCCTATATTCAAAAAACGATGCACGCCAACTAAACTTCTTATAAAAGTTAAAGCCGAACACTTTTATTTACTTAAACCAGATGGACATCATTCATCGGTACATCAAATTGCCGTAGTCTTCTATACTCGGCTACACTTCAAAAGATGACCGACATCTCCTCCAACAGTCATACACTTAAAGTCCATCGATCAGTGTCGGCATCCAAAAGTTCCCTCCTTTGCTATCCTCCTCCTCGCGGTCATAACCAACCGCTCAATCCTTCTACTAATATGAAATGTTGGTCCCCGAAGGGGTGAGTACAACCACTCATGTAGCACCCCGAACCCTTCGAAGGTTGCCACAAGCACCAATGTTACATCTTATTACCCTTTTGATAGTACTTAGAATAAGCGTCTTAATTCATAGACACATTTTTTTTTTTAAAAACAAAACGGTCCCAGCGCGACTCATTAGTGGAAGCAAATTAAAGCATCACCATCTCTCCCCCTACCAACCATGATACAAATACACACCACTAATCATCATGATTTTATAGACAAGCCACGACACTTTATTTACATATACTTTCAAGATGGGACTTCTTTTGGGTCGATACATAAAAAGGAAAAGCTAGGACTCAGCCATGTCCAGCCTAAAACCTCAAAAAGGATCCTCGACCCTCTACATCACGCGCGCACAACCCCCATAATAAGTGTCGGCTAACTATCCCAAAAAAAACAGCCCCTACTCGTCGCGCACAGGTCCACACCCAGTCTGGTGCGTCAGGCGGTGGCGGTGGCAGCATCCCTCTCATCACCCCATCGTGGTGAAAGTGGACGGAGACAAACTCCTAGACGACTGGGCCCCCAGCCAGGCCTATGTCGTACGTGACAAAACAGCGCACACATATGTATGTTAGTCCAGGCACAGAAGGACAGCTGTACTCCTCACACTCTACCTCGACGTCGGACGGTAAACCGTAAAATGTACCCCGCGCAACGGCAGGAAGCGGCATGCTGCTAATCTGAAATGTTGATCCCCAAAATGGGTGAGTACAACCACTCAATAGGTAAAAGAATCCAATAACAACTCAATGCATCATGCAAATCATACATGCATTGCAGGCGTTACTTACCTTGAAGCCATACGCATACTATCATGCATCATCATATCATATACATGTCCTCATCATCAAGACATCATCACATCACACATGTCATCATCATCATGGCATCGTTATAATCATATTCATGTCATCATCATCATGACATCATCACATTACACATGTCATCATGCCATATCATATATCATCATCATCATGCATATCATCATGCCATATCATATATCATCATCATCATCATCATCATCATCATCATCATGCATATCATCGTGCCATGGGTGATCATCATCATATCACATCACATATTGTCATCATCATCATGCATATCATCATGCCATGGTTTAATTTCTACTTTTAACTTTCAATTTGATCACCACATCACCCATTCCTCGAATCATCAATTTCATCATCCCCTCGGGCAAAGACCTCCGAGGCTTCCGGCATTTAGCCATTCCGGGCCACCGGGGCATCCACCCCCCACATTCCGGGCATCTCGCATCCCAAGCGGCATCACGAGGCATTCCCCTCGGGCAGAAACCTCCGACGGGGCTTCGGCATTTACACTCCCGGCCGGGCATCCCGCACCCCAATTCGGCATCGCGAGGTATTCCCCTCGGGCGAAACCTCCGACAGGGCTTCCGGCACCCCACGTTCCGGGCATCCGAATCTCCCGGGGCCATCCGGCAATGCATCTTTATACATTCCGGGCATCATCCTCCACCACAACCACCTCCTCACTTATCATTATCCATGTTTACCGATTTCAGTCTTAATTTAGCATGGCATATGGCGTGACATCCAACAAGTCATACTTGGCATGGAATTCACACATGCATCTCAATTCAATGTCATGCATACATCAAGACCTCACCATACATGCAACATGATATAATTATTTATGAAATAAAATTAATGGAATTTATGGCCAATAAAATAATCCATTTTTCATGCCCTTTTTCATTTATTTAAATTCCAGCTTTTTTTGTTACTTTCAAAAATATTAAATTTAATATCTATAAATTCCCAAAATTATAAAATTAAGGCAAGTCATAAACTAGCCAATAGGATAATAATTTCATGCAAAATACATGGCCAAATAGAATTTCACACAATTTCGCAATTCTCACAAAATGGCATGTCATTTTCGGGTGAAATCAGAATGCACAGTTTCTGAACAAATTCGATTAAAATATTCATATGACCTCCAAAAATTAAGAAATTTTACAGACTTATATCCAAGAAATTTTCGTACATCTTTCTTGAAGAAATCCAAGCCAGATTATTTTTAGATTATTTTCTACAGTCTCACGAAACTTCTGGATTCATTACCGCATCGTCCAGTACATGCTTCTCCGAAATACTGAGTTTTCACCTACCTAATCTTCTTATTTTCCTCTGAAATTTGGATATGTTCTACATAATTATGTCCTCTACAAGTTTCATGCAGAGATCCAAGTCAAATAACCATATTATAGTCGTCATCTAAGTCCATGAAGTCTCGGGTGTCCCGAAATGCATCTCAAGAATTACCGTCTTCAAGATCTGGTCGATTCACTAGATTATTCTTGTTCATTTCACTTCAAATTTGAGTATGTTATATTTTAAGATGTCCCCTAAAACTTTCATGAAGAA
Source organism: Eucalyptus pumila (assembly GCA_016097595.1). Lineage (NCBI taxonomy): Eukaryota > Viridiplantae > Streptophyta > Magnoliopsida > Myrtales > Myrtaceae > Eucalyptus > Eucalyptus pumila. The sequence goes on from CM027853.1 coordinate 37,516,793, forward strand.
ATTGAAGAGAGATTCTTAACACAAACCAACATGCAATCACACATCCAACAAGAGGTCAGTAAAATCTTTCCAGATCTGAGGTCTCCGTAGGATGAGAGTTTAACCCCTCAAATCTCCATAATGTTCCACGAAATTTCAGTATGTTGTAGTTCAAGATGTTAGCTACAACTTTCATGAAGAAATAAAAGCCAAAATCTGACTCTAAACATGCATTCAAGCTCACACAACATTCTGACTCACACTGTTCGAGCAAAAACAGCCATACCATTCAAGAATAAACCATCCATACTTCGGTTTTTCTCACCTAAGCACCCAAAACTTCAACATGCAAGTAACATACACACATGCAAGAGCAGCTAGAGGACTCCCACTTGCCTCTAGACCGGACGGACGACGGCACAAGGCGGCGAGCACGGCGGTCAGACGGCGACTCCTCCTCCTCGGCTCCTCCTCCCTCTCGGCCGCTCTCCATCGCTCTCGCACGATCTCCCTCTCTCTCTCCTCATCATTGACAATCATTGCTTGCCTTCAAATTAGCCAATGCATGGCATCCTAGTCTAGGCCAATGCATGAAGACTTCTTGCCACTTGTCTTGATGGGCTTTTGGGCTTGGGGTTTTGGGCCTGCCACTCTTGGGCCTCCTCTTGGGCGACGGCAGCCCACTTGTGGGCTTCAATGGGCTGGCCAACTTGGCCCATTAAAGATCCACTCTTGGGCTTAAGGCCCAATCAAATTTTACCCTCCTTTTTTTTTTTAATTTCTTCTATAAATTTTTAAATTTTAATTTTCCACATGGCCAAAGTCTTGTGACATTTTTATTTAATTCATAAGGTGCATGGCCAAGCATAGATTATCATCATTAATCTATCAAATTTAAAATTTCATAAACACAAGCACAAATCACCTAATCTTAAAAAGACTAATGGCTAAAGCATAAGCCATAGGAAATTTTATTACCTAATTAGAGACTTTAACACACCTTATGGCTTGACTTTGAATTTTGGGATGCCACAACTCAGCAGGTAAAGGATCAATAAACCACTCAATGCATCATGCCCCACAATCATCACAATCATAGCATTACATGTCATTAAAGCATCCATACACAATTTACCTTGATATCATGCACATGTCATCATACTTCGTGTACACACATCATCATATAGTCATCACCATCATGTCATATACTCACCATCATCATATCACATGTGCCATCATCATTACCATGCATCCATGCACATATCATCATCATATCACACGTGCCATCATCATTACCATGCATCCATGCACATATCATCATCATATCACACGTGTCATCATCATTACCATGCATCCATGCACATATCATCATCATGTCACACGTGCCATCATCCTTACCATGCATCCATGCACATATCATCATCATTTCACATGTGCCATCATCATTACCATGCATCCATGCACATATCATCATCATATCACATGTGCCATCATCCTTACCATGCATCCATGCACTTATCATCATGTCATGCATATATCATCATGCATATTTCAATTTCAATTTCTCAATTTCATCTTTTCATATTGGACCGCCACATTTCTCTTTCTCGGGACCAATGTTTGCATCCCACATTCATCACTCACGCCCAATCCTGGCATCGCGAGAACCATCCGGGCATGTATCCAAGATACAACCGGGCATCCGGCCCCCCCACATTCCGGGCATCTCGTATCCCAACTAGCATCACGAGGCATCCCCCTGGGCACAAACCTCGAGGGCTTCCGGCATTTACACTCCCTGGCGGGGCATCTCGCATCCCCACTAGCATCGCGAGGCATCCCCCTGGGCACAAACCTCCAGGGCTTCCGGCATTTACACTCCCTGGCGGGGCATCTCGCATCCCCACTAGCATCGCGAGGCATCCCCCTGGGCACAAACCTCCAGGGCTTCCGGAATTATGTACTGACATACCACCAAGCCTCCCCTGGAATTACGTACCGTATACCATCGGGCATCCTGACACTCCCGGGGAATCGTCGGCTCACACCTCCGACGGCCTTCTCATTTATCTCAATTCTCATCTTCAATTATAGTTCAATTTTTAACATAGCATGTGATGTGATGGCAATCAAGATCATACTCATCATCGAATTCATACATGCATCTCAAATCATTATCATGCATGCAGCAAGACACCATCATCCATAACAATACAATTCATAGAGTCCATGCAATTTAAAGTGGTCCATATTTCATGCCTTTTCAAAGTTTACAAAATTCCAGCATGTGCCATTTTAGAAAATATTTAAATTAAATATCCATATGCTTCTCAAAAATCGTGAAATCAAGACATGTACTAGACAAGACAATAAGATAGCAATTTCATGAAAAACACATGTCCAATAGAGTTCACACAAGAAGGTACAATTCACACAAAACAGCATGCAATTTTCGGATAGAAACAGAATGCACAGTTTCCGAAATAATTTAATTACAATATCCAACGACTTCCGAAAATTATGAAATTTTACCAGGTTATAGCCAAGACACTAAAGTATATTTTTCATGCAGACTTCTAAGCCAAATTCGTTTTATATTATTTTATATAATCATACGAAGCTTCTGGATCTAACACCGAAACGTCCAGTGCATGCTTCTCCGAAATACTGAGTCTTCACCTACCTATTCTTCTTCGTTTCCTCTGAAATTTTGATATGTTTTACTTCAAGATTTTCTCTACAAGTTTTGTGAAGGGATATAAGTCAAATATCCAGAGTATAGTCATCATATGGGTCCATGAAGTCTCGGGTGTCCTGTACCGTGTCTCCAGATTTACCATCTTCAAGAGTAAGTCGATTCACTAGGTTGTACTTGTTCATTTTACTTCAAATTTGAGTATGTTATATTTTAAGATGTTCTCTACATGTTCCATTAAGAAATCGAAGAGATATTCCTAATAAAAATCAACATGCAACCACAAATCCACCGAAAGGTCAGTGAAATCGTTCCAGATCTGGTGTCTCCGTAGGATGAGTGTTTTACCCCTTAAATATCCATAATTCTACACAAAATTTTAGTATGTTGTAGTTTAAGATGTTAGATACAACTTTAATGAAGAGATAAAAGTCAAAATCGAACTCAAAACATGCATGCAAGCCTTCACAAGATTCTGGGTCGAGCGGTTCATGCGAAAACAGCAAGCATCTCCAAGAACAAACCTCATGTACTTCGATTTCTAGCCTCTAAACATCCAAGAATTCAACCACACATGCAAGACACACATGCAAGAGTAGAAATCAATCCCTACTTGCCTCTAGAACCAAGCGGACAGCGACACACAGACGGCACACCGGCGACGGACGAGCTCCTCCTCCTCGGCCTCCCTCTCTCTTGCATCTCACTCTCTCTCGGCAACTCTCTCCCTCTCTCTCACTCTCTCAAAACCAGCCACTCTCTCTCTCCTTCTTTTTGGTGGCTTATATATTGCATGCTTTCTTCTCTTGCATGGGGGACACTTGTCCCTAAGAAGGAGACAAGTGTCTCCTTTGCCGAAGACACTTGGAGGCCATGCGGCGCCTCACTCCTCCCTCCATGCGCCGACAATGGGCCGGGCTTATGGCCCACTTTAGGCCCATCTCACTTGGGCCTAAGGTCCAAACTTAAATGGCCCAAGTTTATTTTATTTTATTTTTATATAATATATATCTTAATCATCATTTAAATAAATATCTAATTGCATAAATAATAAGGACATTAAAATTATAGTCACAAATCCATAAATTCCAATTTATGATGCACATGGCCAATGATAGAATTTTCTTTCCTATCACATAATTATCCCTTAAAAGCTTGGCCGTATATCTTATTGCAAATTATGGATTAAATGGCCATACAATAACTTGATGGTACTTCCATCACCTATTCATAGACTTTAATGTAACTAGAGGTCGTTATGAATTTTTGAGATGCCACGGCTAAGGATAAGACCGTGAGGCTAAGAATGAGATAGGCCAAAGTGGATAATATCTCTGTAAGTTAGTCCCTATCGAAACGAGACCCTCCAATGGATGTGTAGTTTGGGTTTGAACTAGGCGAAAGTTGGTGTACCTGTAACGACTCGATCTGATGAGAGCGGGGAGTTGACGCCGAGGTTAAAGGACCTGAACAAGGAGCCTGCTCCTGGCAGGCTTCTAGGATGGCAAAAGGGGGCAGGAATGAACCAAACTATGAACTGAACTGGGAAGGCAGTGTTTCTAGGGTAATTTTATCAGAGTGGCGTAGCGAAAGCATGGTTAAGCTTGTAGAACTCTTGTTGTGAAAGAGAAAGATAGGTCGATGCGTTTGTGCGAATCATGTAATTGTTAAGAGCAAGTACTCATTACTTATATTTGATGATTTATTTGATCAGTTGCAAGGAAGTTCAGTCTCATCTAAAATTGACTTGAGATCAGGATATCAGTTAAGGATTAAGAAAGAAGACATTCCTAAGACCGCATTTAGGACTCGCTATGGACACTATGAGTTCCTAGTTATGCTATTTGGATTGACAAATGCCTTAGATGCATTCATGGATCTGATGAATAAGATATTTAAGCCCTATTTGGACCAAATTGTGATTGTCTTCATTGATGATATCCTGATATATTCTAAATGACCTGAAGAACATGCCCAACATCTAAGCGTAGTGCTGCAAGCAAAGCTTAAGAAGTGAATTATGGAGAGTGTGTTATGAATTTGAGGATTAAGTTATGATCATTTGAGCTAAGTAGTGACTTCATATTGAAGGATCTCATTGAAAGTCTTGATGCATTACATGGAAGCATTTAGTATGTATAGAATGATCTTGGAAGTCATGAGTTTGAGTGGTCATATGAGACATGAAATTATTTGTGGTTTATATGTCGGAATAATAGGCTTAATTGATGATGGTCAACTTTTAATTTTGGTGATGATCTCAGTTTAAAAAGGTTATGTAGAATTAGTGGATATGATCAATTGTGGTTATAGTCTTTCCAAGGTGAAAAGGTGAAAGTTCAAGTTGTGGATTTGATGAGTGATTAGTTCAAGTAATGATCTTTTAGGGTGAGACATAAGGTATACTCGATGGAAACTAGACAAGTTTTATCTTGGTGGACTATCGATATTTGAACCGAATGAATAGTGCTATATTTTAGGCTTGAATTTATGTTGCAATGAAGGCATAGTGAATGCCTATGTTGGACTGTACCATATGAGTTATTGGTGGTGTCGATTTTGATGGTTCTAGGCTTAAATTAATAGTGACAAAGGTATAGGAATAATTCGGCTAAATGGTGTGTTCAATTGAGCTGAGAGGTGGAATTCTTTAAATTTGATATCTATACAGATCATAAGAACTTGAGATACTTGTTTTCACAAAGGGAATTGAACACGAGACAGAGGAGGTGGATGGAGATGGTAAAATATTATGATTGTGAAATACGATACCATCAAGGAGAGGTAAATAAGGTGACAGATGCTCTTAGTCGTAAGTCGACTATAGACATGGCCAGTATGAAAATAAAAGAATGGAATATGTTAGAATCAATGGCGGATTTAGAATTCAAGTTGGAAACAGATTATCTCACCGATATGCTTACTTCATTAAGGATTGAACCGGAGATTATTCAGAAAGTTAGAATTTTGCAAAAATCCGATCCGAAAATAGTGAAAGTGCGAAATGCTGTGTCTTTAGGAAAAATGCCATAATTTCAAGTCTCTAAGGATGGAGTGGTAAGATGTCAAGGACGACTCTGTGTTCCTGACAATAAAGAAAGTAAAAAAAAGGGGAAATCCTGTCAGAAGCACATAGTAGTAATTATAGTATTCATCCGGGTAGTATAAAGATGTACAAAAATTTACGCTAGCAGTTTTGGTGGAATGGCATGAAGGCGGATGTAGCTAAACACGTTTCTCAATGTTTAACATGCCAGCAAGTGAAAGTCTACTAACATATGTAATGCACTGCCATTGTCGTTTGATGTAATGCAGTTAGATTGGAAATACTTGAGTTTGGATGTTTTCAAAGCTCTAAGATTTTACATGCAAACTACTTTGAAAATCTTAAGGTCGGGACCGAGTTTGATGACTCGCTGACGCGTCAATTTTGGTATTTCAAGAAAGGCTTAGGGTTTTGGTATTTCAAAGTTTTTCGTATAAAAAAAAAATCCTCACGACGGGACCAATATTATCGACACGCCAAACTATGGTTTCCAATACTTCAAGAAATGCTTATGGTTTTGGTGAAAATCATCACCTGTACATTTCAAGTTTTTGAACCTCAATCGAAAAGCAGATTTTGATTATGAACTGTTTTAGAAAATCTCTTGAATTGCATCAAAATTTATGGGTACTTGACACCGTACCCAAGTGTTTTAAGAAATGTTTTATATTTTAAAGATTTCTGAATTTAAAAAAAAAAAAAATCCCAAACCATTGAAGTTGGGATTGAGATTTGAATTTGCCAATGTGCCAATTTCAAATTACTAATGATTTTGATAAATTATTTCGAGCCTTGATGCAAGTGCGACTCGAGGCTATTTATGTGGATTTCAAAAAGTATTTGAAATTTAAACGTGAAAATGGATTTTATGGATTTGGTATCATGCTTTTGATTTTATGAATTGATTTCAACGATATGAGATATACCTATTTTCAAAGACTATTATTGTTATATTGCTGTGTCTTTGAAATCCCTATTTTGCATTAATTGATATCATAAAGTGGGATTTTCGAGAACCCAAAGGATTCTCCACATTGGTGATTCGAAAACGTTTTGACATGGAAATGACATGATTTCAAAGCTTGCTGTTGTTGTTGAATGCTTTTGAAAAACCTCAGTTTGCATTGTTTGATTTCATGAAGGAGGATTTTCAAGTGTTCAAAAGGAATTTCAGAGGTGGTTGTTGTTTTAAAACTGTTTTTGGTGTTTAGATAAATTAAGATATGTTAAGAGCTTGCATCCTTAACTTTAAAGGAAGTATCAGCCCGATCCAGGACACATACTCGATCATGAAGCCATCAAAGTGGATGAGAAAATGAGGTATCCGGAAGAGCCGATACAAGTACTGGACCAAAAGGAACAAGTCCTTCGAACGAAGAAAATTCCTCTGGTTAAGGTATTGTGGCGACATCACTACAGGGAGGAAGCCACAAAAGAAGGTGAAAGAGAAATGAGGGAAAGATACCATCATTTGTTTATGGAGACATGAGTGATATCCAATTTCGAGGACGAAATTCTCTAAGGAGGGGAGAATTGTGGCATCCGGAAATTTTGACAACCCTCGGATATGTGACGGCCATGACTGATCGACGGAGGTATCGTTGGACTATATCATTGGTATCATGTACAGACATTGTTTTGTTACCACCATCGGATCAATGAGTCACGGTTAGAAATGGTTCGACCGTGAGTGAGTTATAGCTTCGTCTCTATGTACCATTACTAGCAAGGCCGAGGTTTATTCCAAGTAATGTGCTGACGAGATATTTCCTATACTAAATTTGGCCGTTTAGTCATGTACTCTATGAACTAAATCTCCCATGTACATTGTTGCGACCCCGTGCAGCCACGTAAGTAATTATTTTTCAGCACTTGCACATGCTGAAGTTAAGAGTCGAATTTTGGAGGAATTAATCCATGCGTAAGGACCATGCACGTTTCTTCACATGCGCGACCATACATTCACAAAAGAATTTCTCCGAGTCCATTGACCTACCATGCACGGCCATACGGCCATGTTCTTTTCTTTTCTGTCGAAGTTAGTCAATAAGAAGAAAAAGAAAAGTTCGACCTATGCAACCCTTTATTTTCGCACATGAAGAATCGTGCAACCGGTCAACTAAGGAAGGGGATTGTTGACCGAAGGGCACTCAGCAAAAGCCACGTAGCTTCCTCATTTGTTGCCAGCGAAGGAGAAGTCCATGAAGAAATTACGCTGGCAAGGCAAGGGGTGAAATCTGCATGCAAGGAGCCACGTTTCCTCCACCTGCCACGTTCACCAGCTGCTCCGTTCGTGTCTCCAAGTGGCCAAAGAAAATTGCCACGTTTCTTCCACCTGTCCTCCATGCATGCATCCACCGAAAATCCCCCTCTTTGTTGGCTGGTTTTTAGCAAAACCAGCACCTAATCTGCTCGTGTAAGTGAGCTAAAGAGAGTGACAGAGCAGAACCGAGAGAGAGAGAGAGGAAATTCACGAGTGAGCAGCAGGTGGGTGAACAGCGAAGAGGAAGAAGGGACCACTTCTGCCGTGCTCGAGCTGCCGCCGCCTGCCTTGCCGCCAGATCCCATCGCCAACCGGTCAAGCCGCGACCTCCGAACCTCCATTTTTGGACAGCTACCGAGTGAGAGAGTTTAAGGCAAGCAATTGTTCTTCAATCTATGTTGCTGCACGCTGTTTTGCCTAGAAAAGAAGTGAAATAGGTGAGGAGAATGGAGTACTTGAGCTGCATGCGGAGTCTTTGATATGTAGGAGGGTGTTAGATCAAGAAAACTGGTTGTGGATGAGGTGCATGTGCTGGATTTCGAATTTCATGAAGTGTGAGTGCTGGATTTTTGAACTTGCAAGTGAAACCAAATGAATTTGAGATTCTGACCATGAGGAATCTTAGTGATAATCATGCTGTGGTAAGGTGTATTGTGTGTATGGACAAAGAGTATAATGACGGGAGGTCTAAATCTAATATATAGGAGGAGTTTTGTGAACTTGTGAACTGCTTTTGTGAAAATCAGTGTGACCTCAGGCGACATTTTAAATTTTCTGTAATTATCTGACCATAATTTGATTTCAAACCCTTGATGAAAGTTTTAGAGAACATATTCATGAATAACATATCCAAAATTCAGAGAAAAATAACAAAGTATGACCCTCTAAATAAGTTTCCTACAAAAATATGAAATCTGGAATTTTACAGAATGTTGGGTAGGAAGAAAATCGAAGTTTTACCCTCGGTTCCTATGGAATATGACTTAGTGTACTTCTTGAGATTTTTTATCTAGGTCTTATCAATAACGTGTCAAAATTTCGTAATTTTCTGAGCCCATTTAGTAATTAATTCGGAATTGTTGCTAAAACTGCACAATTGTAGAAATTAAGTTACTGTTTTGAGATTTCTATAGAATTGTCCTATATGAAGTATAGTTCTCGAATTGCCATGTGACTTAGTGATGCTGATGGTGGGAGGTTTGTGACTTGATGATGCTGATGGTGGGATATTGTGATTGATAAAAAGTTTGTGAGATATCTTGTTTGACATATGATGATGCATTTGTGAATTAAAATGCAATTTGTTTGATAAAAAGGGTTCACGAGATATCTTGTTTGACATATGATGATGCCTTTGTGAAATTAAAATGTGATTTGTTACCCATTGAACCATCGGATTAATGATGCCCCAGGAGTCGGGATGCCCAAAGGATCGAGTGAGTCGATGCCTTGTGGATGCCCGGTGGCCTTAAATGGCTAAATGCCGGAGGTTATTCCTCGGGAGTTTCGGGATGCCCGGTAGTATGCTAGTCGGTACGTAAATCCGGATGGCCAGGGTAAACATTTTCATGGGAGACCCTCGAGGTTCCTCGTGATGCCAGGTGGGGTACGAGATGCCTAGAGGCGTGATTCGCTCCAGATGCCCAGTGGCCTTAAATGGTTGAATGCTGGAGGCTTTCGCGATGCCTGGAAGGATGCGAATGCCGGAGGGATGCAAACATTGGTCCTCCGGGGATGAAACCTTTTGAAAAATAAAATGAATGATTTGACTATAAATGTGTGGGGTTTGAATATGTTGTCATCATATTGAAGGGTTTCATGATTGTGATCTGATTATGTGGCATATGATTCTTATAGAATTTGCAATTGCTTTAGTATTAAAGAATTCCATGATATTGATATCCATTTATCCCTCGTCTCCCAGCCTTGTCTATCTTGTATGAAATTGGATGCCGATTGTTATGCTCGATATAGCTTGTTGAATCTTTTGCTGCTGAGTGGTTGTACTCACCCCGTTTGAGAACTAACATTTCAGACTAGACAAGATACCTCTGCTGCCACCGCCACCAGCAAATGGACCGAGTGGTTGGATATGGTCGCGAGGAGAAGGATAGCAAAGGAAGGAACTTTTTGATGCCGACACTGATCGATGGACTTTAAGTATATGACTGTTGGAAGAGATGTCGGTCATCTTTTGAAATATAGCCGAGTATAGAAAACCTTGGCATTTTGATGTACCGACGAATGATGTTCATCGAGTTATGTAAATAAAAGTGTACGGCTTTAACTTACATAAAATGTTTAGTTGGTGTGCATTGTTTTCTGAATATAGGGAAGGGAGTTGTTGCATACGCTTCCGCCATATAAATTGCATAGGGACCGACCTAAAAGATATAAACCCCCAGGATTGATGGACCTTTAGGTCACGAAAGAGAAAGGTAAGCGAACCGTGGCAACGCCGACAGATCAAGGGCTGTTCGGGGGGTGCCACAGGTGAATAGGTGTAAAAAAAAAAATTATGCAAAATGCAGTGAAAACCTTTACTTTTAACCTAAGTCTGAAGAGCAGTAGACTTTGAGCGAGATTAAACTTTAGCAGTTAAATAGAACTGCAAACAAAATAAAAGAGTTCATAGAAGAGAATAAGAACACAAGGTTTATAGTGGTTCGGCTTAGACTAAGCCTACGTCCACTCTCCTGCACTGACAGCCCACCGGCTGGATTTCACTATGAATCAAAAGAGTTGTTACAGTCTCACGTCCTTGATTCCATAGTATAGAGACTCTGCTACACTTCCACAAGGCCTCACAAATATCTAAACTCTCTCTTGAGTACAAATTTACGCTCAACAATTGAATTAGCAAAGAACAAGAAACTTTAGACTTTGGAATTTATCTATCGCGCACACACTCGAATAACTAGAGTGTCTTCCTTATATACTCCTCCATGCCTTTATAACCATTGGCACCTTCCAAATGAGTTCTTCCAATCTACCCATTGGACAGAATCAATTAGGGAGATCTCAAGTTACTTAAGGAATGTGATGATAGCCCACTAATCCTGCTTGTCCATACAATCAGGATCTAGGTTTCCATAAATAGAACCTTCCAAGTATACTTCGCCAATCAACGGATCCAAATTACTCGAATTAATTTCAAAATGAATAATAGATCTTGAGATGCCATCTCCAGCCGTGAGAACTTCTTTAGCCACTTGAGTCAAAACCTTAAAGAAGTACTCGCATCTGGATAAGTCTTCTTCATTGGCCTAGAAACTGTTAATGAGGGTAGACTTTAAATCTTGAGTCTGGCGGTCTTCAGACTTTGATGAAAGAGTCTGCAAGTCTTCAAACTAGACTGAAGGAAACGTTTTGTCAGCTTTAAAACAAATAAGGAAGTTTTCTCCAACACTTGTGACATGACAGAACTTTCAATTTATGAAATCGGATTCAAATTCACAGTTAATTTCACTCTGGAGCAATTTTAGTGTGACCTAGCCTATCAAGTCGCTTTTAGAAATTTTTAGTGCAAAATACCTGTGGTCGATTTTCTTCGAGTCACAATGAACCTCTTCAACACATTGGAGACTCTCGGTTGTCGTGAAAATCTCAAGGATTCAAATACGGACACATAGTACCAAAACGAAAGAAAAATCAATCTAGTGCCGGTCGACGAGAATTTTGTAATTTAGTGGAATCACCCACGTTTAGCCACACATCTCAGTCAAACCTATTTATCTCTGATCTCTAATCGATTTATAACTGTGCCATAATGACCTCAGCAGATTAGCACGGTCAAGCAATCGATTCATGGTCGAATTCCCAAGTCTATTGCATTAAAATTCTCTAGTGACTTCCCCAGATAGTCTAGTTATCTCAGGAGTGGTCAGCTCTGAGAACAGCACTATAGGCGCGTCGATAAAATGCCCGATTAATTTAATTGAAAGTAGAACTGAAAAATTTAGGATGTCACAGGCATAGGCTGTAGAGTGTCACGTGGTGTAGTCATTGGCAACATTCTGTTTCCCAGTACCACTAACTCATTCTCATAATCTCATGAGCTTAAGCAATCTTTTATTGACAATTGGAATCAAGACGTGTCAAATAGATGTTACGAAGTAGTGACCACTCAGCATCCTCACCTTGTCTTTGAGGGCAGGGCTGCTCATAAATTGTTAGGTCCAATAAGCATTTTATCCCATCTACATATCTATCAAGCATTTCTAAGTGGTCAAGATCAAAGAAATAGGAAGAAATAGATTTCTGCAACTTCTCTGTGACTTTAACCAGAGATGCACATAAAGCAGATAAAGCATAAGTTGCCACACTCGTTCATTTGATGCAATGTCAATAATAGGTATTGAACAGAGAAAAACTAGTCAATGTAACCTCAATATTTGCACACAATTAGATAAATGACAGATTTATTTGTCATAAAGGTTCATTGTCTAATCAATCGACTAATTTTGTAAGTGTCATTTCTCATTGCCATCATCAACCTCCAATCATGGCCAATTACCAGAACATGACCATTAGCCTTCAACTCTAGCCATTAACATTTTTTGAACATTAACCTACAACCATGACGCACCAACATAATCCTGAGATGAAGATGCAATGAAATATGACTATAGCCGAATCTAAATTCTTAACAAATAAATTAAAAACAAGCAATCTATGTTGAAATGTTTTCGAATCTGAAAATTTCATGGATCATTTTTCAGTCGTGCCTCTAAGGCATTTCATCGAACACATTACATGCATTTGATTGAGGAGTGAAACAAACACATAATAAGTCGTACTTAGTTCTTCTTGGAAAAAAGACCACACCACAAATTCTTGAGAAACAAACATCAAGTAGGTTCCAAGCGAATGAATCAACTTACACTTAATTGATCGCTCAGAACGAGAGGAGGAAGATGAAGGCATGGGGCTCTTGAGGAAGTGAATGGGATGAGGACGAGAAGGCACGGGGCTTCTGAGGAAAAGTCGCTACGACAGTGCGGCGATGTAGGTGGAAATTTGTCCGTCAAAATTGCTGGGCAGCATGGGATTTCAAGCTGGAGAGCTTGTGCTCAAATTCTATGAAACAAAGTAGTTGGGGAAGAAAAAGAATGACGTTTGTTCTTAGGAATAAAGCTTTGGTTTTTTTTTCTTTTTTTTTTAATTTTTTGGGAATTGTAACTTTTTGAAAAAAAAAATGTCCCTCTTCCGGTCACCGGAAATGTCATTTGCTCACCAGCCGGAGAACACTTGGCCGGCCAGCGAGCTAAGGTCCTTATTTTAGACAAATCTAGTCATTATGGGTCCTTATTTGAGACAACATCTACTTCTGGTACTTATTTAAGAAAATAGCTCCACTTTGGGTCCTTATTTAGAATTTTTCCCTTAAATGAATTAGTCCGTGATTTTTTGCATAATAATATTGGAATATCATAATTTATTGTTATGAGCTAGGTCTTCAAAATAGGAATTTCAATGGTTGTTAAATCTATATATATGGAAATTACCCATTCACATAGTTTGATTAATTTGCGGAACCAAGTATTTGGTTGTATACTATTCGTTCTATAGTCTTCCACATTTAGTGAAATTTAATTCATATACTTTTATAATTACATCATAGCCACTGCACAATTTAAATATGAGCCTTGCCCACTTAAATTAACTCATTAGATACCTAAATCATGGTTTGTTATCATCCAAATCCTTCAGGAATATATTGTAACAGGTGTGAATATCATGAATCTTCATTTCTAGTCTGAACATGTCTTGCATGAATTTTGCAAGGAGTCATGCTTTCCTTCAACTGATTGGAAGGAATATCCTCATGTCAGTCTCCCAATTGCTGCGGTTATATTATATATCGAAACCATCCATAATCATATTTAGTTAAATTCACATGTGAGAGAAGCATTTATAATTTGTTAACCATAAAATAGAGTCATGATTGGATGAACAGATGAACGAAAACAAAGCCCAAAAAGATGGGATAATTACCAAAAATGTCCTGAACTTATAGTACAGATGTTAATTAAGCCATTAACATTTAAATTTGGCGAACTTAATCCTAAACATGTTGACAATTTGCCGATATAGTCATTTTTGTTATCTTTGGCTAGAAATTGCTGATGTGGATGCTGACTATCCTAGATGATAGCTACGCTAACATGAAAATTTTTTGCAATTTTTTAATAATTTTTCTGAAATTTTTCGTGTTTTCCATTTTCTCTCTTTTCTCTTTTTTTCTTTTCTTTTTTTACTATGAGCAAGTGTGACATCCCAAAATTTGACCCCGCTTCGATATATATGAAATGGTTGTTTCATCAACGCGCCTATAGTCATTTTACTCAAAGCTGGCCACTCACAGGTTAACTAATCTATTAGGTGAGGCCATTAAGGGATATAAACACAACAGACTAAAGAATTTGATCAGAAATCGACTGTTCGATCATAATAATCGGCAATGGTAAATACGACATTATAATAATCGAATTGCGATCAGGTATAAGTCAATTCAATGGAATTACGTAGTCGAATTGCGAGTGGTTCCGCACGATTGTGATATTTGTGTCGAACAGCAATAACCCGATTTTCCATCGATATTATACTCATAACATGTAATTGAAACCTCGTGATTTTTACGACAATCGAAAATCGTCTATGATTCGAAAATTATCGACCACGGGTCAAACGCGTTAAAATCCCTAAAAGCTACCCGATAGATTAGGTCGTACTAAAATCGCGTTCGGTCGATTTTAACCACGAAATTGAATTCAGTTTCGGGAATTGGACGTTCGAGCGTATCATGATTCATTTATAGGACGTCGTCTCATCTTTCGGAGAATTTTCGTTGAGTCCAAAAAATTTTCGGAAAATTGATTTTCGAACAAATAAGAAATGGAAATTCGGATGGGCTAAAGAATGGCATTGTTCTTCCTCCAAATTGGCTTATTTTGGGGAAATTAGAGTTAATTTCTAAGTGGTTGGGTTCTTGACTTAAGGGCTGAAGACTTTAGGGGAATGTAACAAGTGCTTAGATATTTCCCTAGTGCTTAGATATTTCCCTAGGCTTTCTATCGGTTGTTAGTTTGACTTTCATTTCCCCCCCCCCCCCTCCTCTCTCTCTCTCTCTATCCTCTCTATCTTCCCATACGTGAACCCCCCCTCTCTGTCCACTCTCTCTTTTTCTTCACGCCTTCTTCCTTCCCACTCTCCTCTGCACCTCCAATTCTCCCTTCTTCTTTCTGTTGCCGCCCGCTGCTCCATCCTCCCTCACGCCAATTCCACTGACCGCGATCCATCATCTCCACCACATCACCACCATCAGCCCATCATTCCACCAGCATCATCCCCTCACATCCGCAGCTCCACCCACCATTAGCTCCACCCACCGTTCACGCCAACTCCTCCGCACCACCACCCACGGCAACTCCAGCAACGCCGCATCGTCCAGCCTGCCAACAGCCAGCCACCACTTCGTCGAGCTACCACCAGCTCACCCCACGTCCAACTCGCCGTTCAGCCACCTTCACCGAGCTGCTGTCAGCCCCACTGAACAGCCCTCCACCGAGAGCTTGTAGGGCCGATTCCACCGTCGTTGGGCCTCCGTGCAAGACACGGTAGTCTCGGGTTTTCCCCGCCATCCTAATCATTGGATGTTAATTGCTCTTAGGGGGTTAGATTAGTGCTAATGAGGATTAGTTAGTTAATTCTAAATTAGTGTAACTAGCTTGGTTAGGTTAGTTGACCATGGTTAGGTTAATTAGCGTAATTAGTGACGGATTAGCCGTTTTGTAGAATTTCACGCTCGTTCTCATGGGAGAGTTTATACGTGAATTTGATGGCTTATATGTGCTATGACGTGCAATTGAGTGCTTGATGATAGTATTGATTTTTTGTATAAAACTCAGTTTTATGGGCATTTAAATAGAAAAATATCATGTGTCGATTTTTTATGCCAATTTTTATGTACTATATAAAACCGTGGAATTTTAAAAAATAGGAGCATACTAAGTTTGACGGTTCACTTTTAAACGCGTGACCACACACGATTATATTTTTACCGGGATTTTTAATATGAAAGAAAGTGTCCAAGTTCATTATTTGAAAATGAGGTATTTGAACGCAAAGCATAGTGTCTTGACCAAATATGTGCTTGTATGGTCACTTTCGGAACCCGTTACCCGACGAGAGTCGGGGGACGATGCCTGATTAAGTTCGGATACCCCATGTCAATGGATGCCGAGTCGCGGTGGAGGCTGAGCCGATGCTCCTTTATGGAATGCCATCTAGGCGGGTAGTGCTAGACGTTGTCGTGCCCGACGGGGCAGGACAATGCCCGGTTACGCCGGATGACTGCCGATGTTGAGTTGGCCGTGGCCGTTGGATCGTAATAATCGGAACACGCCTGAATGGTTGTGGTATTGCACTTGATTATGGGGTAAAATTATGGGACGTGTCATAATGGTGTTACCTTATAATTGTGACCCATGTGAATGTTGAAGGATGAAAAGTATGTGTTCCAGTTATTAATTATGCTTGTTGTATCTATAAAGGCATATGCGACACAATAATGTGCAAGGACGTGCCGAGGCGAGGTGAGTTTGTCTGTGGTGCCTGTTTAGGCTGCCTTTGGGCGAATTTGCATCCTAACCGAGGTTTAGGATTTTGACTCACTAAGATTTATCTCATCCCATCGTAGTTAACCCTTTTTCAGGTCCTTAGTATGGAGATACGTCCAGTTCGTTTTGGGGTTCCATGGCATATGGATTCCGAGTCTACCTTCTTCCCTATCCCGAGGACCATTTAGACTCGAGAGTCAGTGGAGACCACGATTTGGGTCGATGAGGGCTTCCTTCTTCTGGTGCCTTATCGCTTCAAAACTTGGTTCATTAACGAGCATAATAGTGCTTGGGCGGGTCCCTTATAGGGTTTTGACGGACTACCTGTCGGGACGGAGGTGTGGCACCCTGAAACGCCTTAGGTCGCCACAAGCATCTATTACTACACCTAATGGACGCTAATTACATTTCTTAGAAGAAGCGTCGCAGTTCATAGACTTTTTTTTTTTTGAAAAATGAACAGTCCCAGCGCGACTCATTAGCGGAAGCATAATTTAACATCGCCATCTCTCCCCCAACAATCATGATACAATTGCACACCACTAAACATCATAAGAGAAGATAAAACCACGACACTTTTATTTACATATTCTTATGATGGATTTGCTCGGGTCGGTACATCAAAAGAAAGGCCAAGACTTGCAGCTACACTTGGCCATAACCCCAAAAAGAAACACTCAACCCACTATATCTATCGTGCAAGATCCCCCATCAACCAATGTCGACTACCATCCTAAAAAGTTTCAGCTCCTACTTCTCACGCACAGGCCCTCACACCCATCCCGGTGCATCAGGCGGTGGCGGCGGCAACATCCCTCGCATAACCCCATCTCGACGAACGTGGACGAATATGAACTCTTGTATCACAGGGCCCCCAGCCAAGCCCATAAATCACTATCGCGCGAACCCGAAGGTACGTCAAACCAAGAACAGTGGGACAATCGATCTCCACACACTCAACCTCCACATCTGATGGAAGGCCGTAAAAGACGCCCCGCGTGACAGCAGGGAGCGGCATCTTTCTAATTTGAAAGGTTGGTCCCCGAAGGGATGAGTATAGCCACTCAGGAGGTAAAAGATTCAATAACCACTCAATGCATCATACAATACAATCATAGCATAATACATGTCATTCATGCATCCAAGCATCACTTACCTTGAAGCCATGCATATACCATCATACATCCCCATCACAATCATATCACATACATACCATCATGCCATAGGTTATTATCATCATGTCATACACATGTATCATCATGCCATAGGTTATCATCATCATGTCATATCACACATCCATAAGCATGTCATCATTTCACATGTGCATGATTCAATTCCCACTTTTATCTTTCAATTTGATCACCACGTCTCTCTTTCTCGGGATCAGCAATTGCATCCCATACTTTACCACTTGCACCCCAACCTGGCATCGCGAGAAAAACCTCAGGCATTCAGTCATTTAAGGCCATCGGGCATCCAGTACCCCCACATTCCGGGCATCTCGCATCCCAACTGGCATCACGAGGCATCCCCTTGGGCACAGACCTCCAAGGCTTCCGGCACCCAACCATTCCGGGCATCTCGAAACTCCCGAGGACATCCGGCCATGTATCTCTATACATTCCGGGCATCTGAAACCCCCCATCCCGGGCATCCTGACACTCCCAGCGCATTATCAACCGCCTCAAACAGTTTCCTCGTTTATCATTGTTCATGTTCACCAATTTAGGTCTCAACTCAGCATGGCACATGATGTAATGGAAAACAGGATCACTTTCATCATTTGATTCATACATGCATCTCCAATCATCATCATACATGCAGCAAGACACAGTCATTCATAACAATACCATTCTTGGAGTCCATACAATTTAGAATAGTCCATTTATCATGCCTTTTTGAAGCTTACTAAATTCCAGCTTATACCATTTTAAATATCCATATGATTCTCAAAAATCATGAAATCATAACATGAGATAGACAAGACAATAAGATAACAATTTCGTGAAGAACACATGCCCTAATGAGTTTCACACAAGAAGATACAATCCACACAAATACAGCATGCAATTTCGGATAGAAACAGATTGCGCAGTTTCTAAAATAATTCGATTAAAATACCCGAATGACCTCCGAAAATTATGAAATTTTACCAGGCTATAGAAAAGAAACTAAAGTATATTTTTCATGAAGACATCTAGGCCATATTCGTTGTAGATAATTTTCTATAGACGTCCGAAGCTCCTGGTTCTAGCACCGAAACGTCCAGTATAGCTATCTCTGAAATATCGAGTTTTCACCCACTCATTCTTCTTCGTTTCGTCCGAAATTTGGATATGTTTTGCCTCAAGAGGTCCCATACAACTTTCATTAAGGGATCTAAGTGAAATTTCTAAATAATAGCCACCATATGGGTCCAAGAAGTCTCGGGTGTCCAGTACCGTGTTTCCAGATTTACCGTCTTCAAGAGTAAGTCGATTCACTAGGCTACACTTGCTCATTTTACCTCAAATTTGAGTATGTTAGTCTTTAGGATATTCTCTACAAGTTTCATGAAGAAGTCGAAGAGAAATTCTCGGTAAAAATCAACATGCAACCCACAAAATCACCAAAAGGTCGAAGAAGCAGTTCCAGATCTAGCGTCTTCGTAGGAAGAGGGTTTTACCCCTTAAATCTCAACCATTTTGTTTCAAATTTTAGTATGTTATATTTTGTGATGTTTCTACAAATTTCGTGAAGGAGTCGAAGTCAAAATCCAACTCGAAACACACATGCAAGCATCTACAAGTTTCTGGGTCAGGCGGTTTACACGAGATCAGCAAGCATTTTCGAGAACAAACCACATTAGCTTCAATTCCTTGCCTCTAAACATCCTAGATTTCAACCACACATGCAAGACACACATGCAAGAGTAGAAAGTGGATCCCAACTTGCCTCTAAAATCAAGAGAACAACGGCACACGGACGGCAAACGGGCGGCGACGGGCGGACGAACGGCTCCTTCTCCTCCTCTCTCGGCCTCACTCTCTCTCACGCAACTCCCTCTCTCTCTCACACAACTCTCTCTCTCCCTTTGGCTTGGAAGAAAACCCTCACCGGCCACTCTCTCTCTCCCTTCTATTCCCCTAAAACTCCATCATTAGCAATCATGATTTGCCTCTCCACAAGCCAATGCATGAAGCCTTCCTTTTTGCCACTTGGCAAGATGGGCTTGGGAGTATTTGGGCCGACCTCCCTTGTGACTGACGACAGCCCATTTGTGGGCTTCAATGGGCCGACCACCTTGGCCCATCAAAAGTCCACTCTTGGG
The DNA here is from genome assembly GCA_016097595.1 of Eucalyptus pumila. Taxonomy (NCBI): domain Eukaryota; kingdom Viridiplantae; phylum Streptophyta; class Magnoliopsida; order Myrtales; family Myrtaceae; genus Eucalyptus; species Eucalyptus pumila. The sequence goes on from CM027853.1 coordinate 37,536,707, forward strand.
CCTAAGGCCCAAACCTAAATAAAAAAAAATTTCACCTTTTATTCTTTCTTTTATAAATTTCAAATTTTAAATTCCACATGGCCAAAATCTTGTAACATTTTATTTATAGGAATTTAGTCTATGAGGTGCATAGCCAAGAATAGATTATTCTCATTAATTTATCCTATCAATACTAATTTTAAAAATTCATGAACACAAGCATATATCACTTAGCTTTAAGAGAAAACTAATGGCTAAAACATAAACCATAGGTAATTTCATTACCTAATTACGGGCTTTAATTCCTCTAGAGGTTGTCTTGAATTTTTGGGATGCCACAATTCTCCCCTCCTTAGAGAATTTTGTCCTCGAAATTAGACACCACTCGTGCCTTCTTGAAACAAATAGGGGTACTTTTCCTTCATCTGATCTTCACTTTCCCATGTGGCTTCCTCCATATCATGATGTCGCCATAATACCTTAACCAATGGGATCTTTTTAGTCCTAAGAATTTGTTCCTTGCGGTCCAATATCTGCATAGGCTCTTCGATATACCTTACTTTCTCATCCACTTTGATGGTTTCATGATCAAGTATGTAACCAGGATCCGGCTGGTACTTTCTCAGCATCGATATATGAAACACATCATGCAAATTTCCCAACTTAAGAGGCAACGCCAAACGATAAGCTACATCCCCTATCCTTTCAAGTATCTCACAAGGTCCGACAAATCTAGGGCTTAACTTACCCTTCATCCCAAATCGAGATATCCCTTTCATTGGAGATACCTTAAGGAATACATGGTCTCCCACACTAAATTCCAAAGGCATTCTATGCCTATCTACGTAGTCTTTCTGCCTACTCTGAGCTGTTTTAAGTCTTTTCCTGATAATTTCAACAGCTTCAGTGGTAACTTGTACCAGTTCAGGTCCTGTCAATTTCTTTTCACCTACTTCATTCCAACAGACAGGAGTCCTACATCTCTTTCCATATAATGCTTCATAGGGAGCCATGTCTATACTTTTCTGGAAACTATTATTATATGCAAATTCTACCAAATGCAATCTTTCATCCCAATTTCCTTTAAAATCAATTACACAAGCCCTCAACATATCCTCTAATGTCTGGATTACTCTTTCTGTTTGTCCATCTGTCTGAGGATGAAAAGCAGTACTAAACTGGAGTTTAGTTCCTAATGCAATTTGAAGACTTTGCCAAAAGTTCGAAGCAAATCTTGAATCCCGATCTGAGGTAATAGTTACCGGAACACCATATAAGCGTACCACTTGACTTACATATATGTCCGCATATTTGTCCATTGGATAATCCATGCGAACTGCTAGGAAATAAGCAGATTTAGTCAAACGGTCCACTATGACCCATATAGAGTCATGACTACTTGACGTCCTTGGTAATCCTTGTATAAAATCCATCGTTATATGCTCCCATTTTCCATTCTGGTATGTCTAACGGTCTCAAGAGTCCTGCAGGTTTGCGATGTTCCGCTTTTACTTGCTGGCACGTCAAACATTGAGAAACATGCTTAGCCGTATTTGCTTTCATACCATTCCACCAAAATTGCTGACGTAAATTCCTGTACATCTTTGTACTACCCGGATGAATACTATAATTACTCTTATGTGCCTCCGACAGGATTTCCTTCTTTAATTCTTCGTTGTCGGGAACACAAAGTCGTCCTTGGCATCTTACCACTCCATCTTCAGAGACATGAAATTCCGGTCTTTTTCCTAAGGACACAACGTCTTTCACTTTCAAAATCTCTAGGTCAAATTCTTGTAAGGTCTTAACTTTCTGAATAATCGCGGGTTCAATTCTTAATGCACTAAGCATACTAGTAAGACAATCCATTTCCAATTTAAACTCTGAGTCTGCTACAGACTTTAACAAGCCCCATTCTGCCATCCTTAAACTAGCCATTTCCATAACCGACTTACAACTAAGAGCATCTGCTACCCTATTCACTTTTCCTGGATGGTATCTTATCTCACAATCATAATCCTTTAACAACTCCATCCACCTCCTTTGTCTCATGTTCAACTCCTTTTGTGAGAACAGATATTTCAAGCTCTTATGATCCATATAAATCTCAAACTTCTCCCCATACAAATAGTGTCTCCATATCTTCAAGGCAAACACTATAGCTACTAGTTCTAAATCATGCGTTGGGTAGTTTAGTTCATGGGGTTTCAATTGTTTGGATGCATAGGCTACGACATTGCCATGCTGCATCAAAACACATCCCAGTCCTTTGTGAGATGCATCACTATACACTGTAAAACCATTAGGTCCAGTTGGTATAGTCAGGATTGGAGCCGAGGTCAATTTCCTTTTAAGCTCCTGGAAACTCCTTTCACATTCCCCATTCCATTCAAACTTCACATTCTTTTGGGTCAATTTAGTTAAAGGACCCGCCGGTAGTGAAAATCCTTCAATAAACCTCCTATAATAACCAGCCAATCCTAAGAAACTCTGTATTTTAGTAGGTGTTGTCGGTCTTGGCCAATTTACTACCATTTCAACTTTTGTCGGGTCTACTGCAATTCCTTTTCCTGACACCACATGCCTTAAAAATATTATATGGTCTAGCCAAAATTCACACTTGCTAAATTTGGCATATAGCTTATGATCTCTCAAGGTTTGCAAAACTATCCTCAAATGCCGTTCATGCTCTTTGGACCCTCTCGAATATACCAAAATATCATCAATAAAAACATTCACAAACTAGTCTAAATAAGGCTTAAATATCCTATTCATTAGATCCATAAATGCGCGTTAGTCAATCCAAATGGCATCACCAGGAATTCATAATGTCCATAACGAGTCCTAAACGCAGTCTTAGGAATGTCCTCTTTCTTAATTCTTAGCTGATGGTATCCCGACCTTAAGTCAATCTTAGAGAAGACCGAAAACTTCCTTGGAGTTGGTCAAACAGGTCATCAATTCTAGGCAAAGGATATTTATTTTTAATGGTCACTTGGTTCAGTTGCCTATAGTCAATGCACAAGCGCATTGATCCATCTTTCTTTTTCACAAACAAGACTGGTGCATCCCAAGGTGAAGCACTTGGCCTAATGAATCCCTTGTCAAGCAACTCTTGCAGTTGCACCTTTAACTCCTTCAACTCAACTAAGGCCATCCTATACGGGGCTTTAGATATTGGTCATGTTCCAGGCATTAATTCAATTTCAAACTCAACTTCCCGCTCTGGTGGTAATCCAGGCAACTCTTAAGGGAATACATCTTGAAATTCGTTAACTACTCGAACTTCCTCAAGTTGAGGCTCCTCTCTAGCATAATCTTTGATTATGGCTAGGTATCCTTGACATCCCTTGTCAAGTAACGCATAGGCTTCTACTGCCGAAATAAGTGCTATAGGTAGGTGGGTTTGACCTCCTAAAAATTCACAACTAGGCCGATCAGGTAAGACGAATTGGATCACTCTTCTATAACAATCCATTCTGGCCCAATACTTACGAAGCCAATCCATTCCTATAATAACATCAAAATCATACATAGCCATTACAACCAAGTCTATTTCCATATCTTTTCCTCCCATTGATATCTTACAATTCCCACACACCAGCGTAGACAATACCATATCCTTTAAAGGCGTGGAAACACAAAGAGGCGTCTCAAGAGGTATAACTTCTATTTTATTCAAACGTCTATATCTTTCAGACACAAATGAATGCGTTGCACTCGTATCAAACAATGCATATGCCTTTTTACCATTGATAAGGATCGTACCTGAGATAACATTTTTGGAAGCTTTCGCTTCCTCTTGGGTGACCGCATACACCCTTCCTTGTGTTGGTGGCCTCTGAGGATTCCTTTGTGAGTTTGATCTAACAGCACTCTGATATCCCTGTCGCACCGAGCCAACACTCACTTGCGACCTTTCTTGTGGGGAACTTCTCCTAAGATGACCCACTTGTCCACAACCAAAACATTTCAGTCGTCCATTGCAAGGTCCTAGGCCATGTCGCCCATTACACCTTTGATAAACATCAGGCTGATAGGGTGCTTTCCCTATATTCGGGCCATTTCTTGCTCCCCCAAAATTTCCAAAATTACTCTTCTTCTTCACATTCCAAGTCTGACCTTGACCAGAATAGCGTCTCTTACCCCTTCTCACATCATTAAAATTTAGCGGTTTCTTAAACTCCAACCGCTCTCTCAACAGTTCCTGCTCCACTAACTGTGCCCTTTCATAAATCTCATGGTAATCCCTTATGTTCAAAGGCACTAGCGGCTTCCTAATGTCAGTTCTCAACCCTTTAAGAAATCTCTTAGCCTTTTCCTCCTGGTCCTCAATTAGTCTAGGAGCATATCTAGACAGTTCAGAAAACTTAGCCTCATATTGGTCCACTGTCAGCTCCTTTTGTTCTAACTGAACAAATTCCGAAATTTTCTTGTCCTTAGCACAGTCAGAAAAATGCTTTCTATTGAAAGCTCTCACAAACTCTTCCCAGTTAACATCAGTACCTGGTGGAAAGATTATGTCCTTCGAAGCTCTCCACCAAAACTTTGCATTTCCCTCCAGCTGGTACTCTGCCAAAGTTATTTTCTTAGCATCATTGCAGTCCAACAGCCGAAAAATTCGTTCCATCCCATCAATCCATTGCTCCGCCTACTCAGGACTTCCCATTCCATTAAACTTAGGTGGCTTCAACTTCAGAAATTGCTCCACCAGTCCCTGAGTACGGCGTTCTGCTCCGGGCTGTTGCCGCGCTTGTCTTTGCATTAGATTTCCAATATTGGCTAATGCCTGCAAGATGTCTTCCATTCGGGATTCAGCCCTTGCAACAGAGGCTTCAGCCCTCGATGGATAAGCACTTCCAGCTCACACCATGACTTTCCTACAATTTCCAAGCATTGCCTTAGGAATAATCTGAGACTCACTATCCCCATTCAAAGCAACTACTACTACTACATAAGTAACATGTAACATATACATGTTACCGGTACCTAAAAGCAATTCATAATAACTACCAGGGATCTACGAGTGATTACTCATCACACGTTATTCAAAGTTAATCAATTATTTTGTTTTATATCCTATGGTGTGCATTGTCATCATGTTCCTCAATTTCCAAATGAGGCTCCTTATCACTCGACCTATACCATTGCTCTGATACCAATCAAACAGGGATGTGGCACCTCGAAACGCCTTAAGTGGCCACAAGCATCTATTGCTACACCTAATGGACGCTAATTACATCTCTTAGAAGAAGCGTCGCAGTTCATAGAATTTATTTATTTTTTTGAAAAACGAACGGTCCCAGCGCGACTCATTAGCGGAAGCATAATTTAACATCACCATCTCTCCCCCAACAATCATGATACAATTGCACACCACTAAACATCATAAGAGAAGATAAAACCACGACACTTTTATTTACATATTCTTATGATAGATTTGCTCGGGTCGGTAAATCAAAAGAAAGGCCAAGACTTGCAGCTACACTTGGCCATAACCCTAAAAAGAAACACTCGACCCACTATATCTATCGTGCAAGATCCCCCATCAACTAGTGTCGGCTACCATCCCAAAAAGTTTAAGAACCTACTTCTCATGCACGGGCCCTCACACCCATCCCGGTGCATCAGGTGGTGGCAGCAGCAACATCCCTCGCATAACCCCATCTCGACAAACGTGGACAGATATGAACTCTTGTATGACAGGGCCCCCAGCCAAGCCCACATCAAACATCACTATCACGCGAACCCGAAGGTACGTCAGACCAGGAACGGTGGGATAGTCGATCTCCACACACTCAACCTCCACATCCGATGGAATGCCGTAAAAGACGCCCCGCGTGACAGCAGGGAGCGGCATCTTTCTAATCTGAAATGTTAGTCCCCGAAGGAGTGAGTACAGCCACTCAGCAGGTAAAAGATCCAATAACCACTCAATGCATCATACAATACAATCATAGCATAATACATGTCATTCATGCATCCAAGCATCACTTACCTTGAAGCCATGCATATACCATCATACATCCCCATCACAATCATATCACATACATACCATCATGCCATAGGTTATCATCATCATGTCATACACATGTATCATCATGCCATAGATTATCATCATCATGTCATACACATGTATCATGCCATAGATTATCATCATCATGTCATATCACACATCCATACGCATGTCATCATTTCACATGTGCATGATTCAATTCCCACTTTTATCTTTCAATTTGATCACCACATCTCTCTTTCTCGGGATCAGCAATTGCATCACATACTTTACCACTCGCACCCCAACCTGGCATTGCGAGAAAAACCTCCGGCATTCAGCCATTTAAGGTTAGCGGGCATCCGGTACCCCCACATTCCGGGCATCTCGCATCCCAACTGGCATCACGAGGCATCCCCTCGGGCACAGACCTCCGAGGCTTCCGGCACCCAACCATTCCGGGCATCTTGAAACTCCCGAGGACATCCGGCCATGTATCTCTATACATTCCGGGCATCCGGCACCCCCCATCCCAGGCATCCTGACACTCCCAGCGCATTATCAACCGCCTCAAACAGTTTCCTCGTTTATCATTGTTCATGTTCACCAATTTAGGTCTCAACTCAGCATGGCACATGATGTAATGGCAAACAAGATCACTTTCATCATTTGATTCATACATGCATCTCCAATCATCATCATACATGCAGCAAGACATAGTCATTCATAACAATACCATTCTTGGAGTCCATACAATTTAGAATAGTCCATTTATCATGCCTTTTTGAAGCTTACTAAATTCCAGCTTATACCATTTTAAATATCCATATGATTCTCAAAAATCATGAAATCATAACATGAGATAGACAAGACAATAATATAACAATTTCGTGAAGAACACATGCCCTAATGAGTTTCACACAAGAAGATATAATCCACACAAATACAGCATGCAATTTCGGATAGAAACAGATTGCGCAATTTCTGAAATAATTCGATTAAAATACCGAATGACCTCAGAAAATTATGAAATTTTACCAGGTTATAGATAAGAAACTAAAGTAGATTTTTCATCTAGACATATAGGCAAGATTCGTTGTAGATAATTTTCTATAGACGTCCGAAGATCCTGGTTCTAGCACCGAAACGTCCAGTATAGCTATCTCCGAAATATCGAGTTTTCACCCACTCATTCTTCTTCGTTTCCTCCGAAATTTGGATATGTTTTTCCTCAAGAGGTCCCCTACAACTTTCATTAAGGGATCTAAGTGAAATTTCTAAATAATAGCCACCATATGGGTCCAAGAAGTCTCGGGTGTCCAGTACCGTGTTTCCAGATTTACCGTCTTAAAGAGTAAGTCGATTCACTAGGCTACACTTGCTCATTTTTCCTAAAATTTGAGTATGTTAGTATTTATGATTTTCTCTACAAGTTTCATGAAGAAGTCGAAGAGAAATTCTCGGTAAAAATCAACATGAAACCCACAAAATCACCAAAAGGTCGACGAAGCAGTTCCAGATCTAGCGTCTTCGTAGGAAGAGGGTTTTACCCCATAAATATAAACCATTTTGTCTCAAATTTTAGTATGTTATATTTTGAGATGTTTGCTACAACTTTCATGAAGGAGTCAAAGTCAAAATCCTACTCGAAACACACATGCAAGCATCTACAAGTTTCTGGGTCAGGCGGTTTACACGAGATCAGCAAGCATTTTCAAGAACAAACCACATTAGCTTGGATTCCTTGCCTCTAAACATCCTAGATTTCAACAACACATGCAAGACACACATGAAAGAGTAGAAAGTGGATCCCAACTTGCCTCTAAAATCAAGAGAACGACAGCACACGGACGGCAAACGGGCGGCGACGGGCAGACGAACGGCTCCTTCTCCTCCTCTCTCGGCCTCACTCTCTCTCGCGCAACTCCCTCTCTCTCTCGCAACTCTCTCTCTCCCTTTGGCTTGGACAAAAACCCTCACCGGCCACTCTCTCTCTCGCTTTTATTCCCCCAAAACTCCATCATTAGCAATCATGATTTGCCTCTCTACAAGCCAATGCATGAAGCCTTCCTTTTTGCCACTTGACAAGGTGCATGCAAGATGGGCTTGGGAGTATTTGGGCCGGCCTCCCTTGTGGCCGACAACAGCCCATTCGTGGGCTTCAATGGGCCGACCACCTTGACCCATCAAAAGTCCACTCTTGGGCCTAAGGCCCAAACCTAAATAAAAAAAATCAAATTTCACCTTTTATTCTTTCTTTTATAAATTTTAAATTTTAAATTCCACATGGCCAAAATCTTGTAACATTTTATTTATAGGAATTTAGTCTATGAGGTGCATAGCCAAGAATAGATTATTCTCATTAATTTATCCTATCAATACTAATTTTAAAAATTCATGAACACAAGCATATATCACTTAGCCTTAAGAGAAAACGAATGGCTAAAACATAAACCATAGGTAATTTCATTACCTAATTTCGGGCTTTAATTCCTCTAGAGGTTGTCTTGAATTTTTGGGATGCCACAGGAGGATGGGGAGGTAGGACACCCCATGGACATCCATATACCAGATGGTGTCGTGGAGGATCCAGCGCCAGAGTTGGAGGGATCCGGTGTGGCATTTGAGTTTTCGTCAGACCTAGAATAAGTAACGGCTCATCACGGATCAACGAATTTGCTGTTGGACTGTGTCATTGACACCATTTGCGAACGCCATTTCATTATCGTTATCGTCAGACCGAGTCGTCAAGTTAAGCGATGATCGTAGGATTTACCCTCATAGTCACGTCTTTGCCACGACTAGACGATCCGATTTTCATATAACTTATAGTCTCGTCAAAAATTCCCTTAGGTAAGGCCACTTGCAAGACCAACCTCACCCACATTTGCACCTTGCTAAATGAGCCTTTCATGCCAGTTGTTTTTGACCTCTTTGTACATGCAAGTTGATAACAAAAATCGTCGAGGACTCCCCTATTTTCGCGCCAATTCTCGATCATGCCCGAGTTCCTAACACGCTGACCCGAATGCGTTGGTGAAGGAGCACCCAAAAAAAAAAAAAGCAGCCGCCTCAAGCTGGTCGTTTCTTCTTACGCATGAAGACCATGCCATCCCAAATATCCCATGCACGTGCAAGACTTGCAGCCGCGCCTTTCTTTGTTGTTCAACCAGTCAACAAAACAAGATTGTTGACCCATGCAGCAACATGAAGCTCACGTATATGGCCCACGTCTACAGCCCATAATCACGTTGGAATGAAGAGCCCACAGCCCACGCCCATGCGGCCCATACGAACGTTGAGGAGTCAACCAAGATGGGTGGTTGACCGAGGGGCACCCAGCAACAGCCACGTTGCTTTCCATTTCGGTGGCCAGCGAAGGAGGAGCTCGGAACAGCTGCTTCGTTCGTGTCTACAGGTGCCCAAAGAAAATTGCCACGTCTCCTCCACCTGTCCATTGCAGCTTCAGCCACCTAAAATCCTGCATGCAGTAATTAGATTAATTAAAGAATTGAAAGAGCAAAGTGCTCGTGTGATTGAGAGAGAGGAGAGAGAGGAACCGAGCGAAATAAGCAGCGAGCAAGAGAGAGTTCGAGCGAGCGATCTGCGAAAGAGGGCAGCGAAGGAAGAGGGAAAGGAGACCGCCCTCTGTCAGTGCTCGTGCGCCACCACCGTCGACACCGCTCATGTTCGCCGTCGAGCCGTGTCCGTGACCTGAGCTTCTTGTTTTTACTTGCTGTCGACGTTTAGGACTTGAGGTAAGTAAAAGTCTACTAACCTATGTAATGCAATGCTGTTATTATCTGGTGTAGTGCAAATAGACTTGAGGAAATGTTGAGATGAAGGCTGAATGCCGAATTGTGGGTAATTGAAGTGGACTGGAATTAAGGGATTGAGGAAATACTTTGGTTTTGCATATGTTCTTTTAAAGTCCTTTGATCTAGAATCATAAATATAGATTTTTAGAGACTTTGGAAACAAACTGGACAAGGTATAGGCGTGAGATTTCACTAAATCTATGCTGTCCAGGACAACTCACATGTAGTCAGTAACTTTGTCAATTTTCTACCGAGGTTTCTAATTAGAATTTTGTTTCAATTTCTGAATGGAAGTTGTGAGGAATGGATTAAATTATAACATGTATTTAGGTCAGATTTTCTGTACTAGTATAGTGGGCACAAAACCGATTTTGGTTGTGCGATGTTTTCTGTTAGTGTGTAAAACCAGAAAAACCTAAATGCGTATTAAACTTTTATAAAATTTCGGAGTTGATTCGGGCAATACTTCTTCGACAAACTCGTGATATACCATTGTACGTACAACATTTGGGTTTATTTGTTTAGTTGAGGAGGTCGAAAAGTTTTATTTTGTTATTGTGAAATTCTGGTTAATGGAATAAATCTGTGGTCGAGTTATGCAATTTAATTCTCTCTGTACGTGACTAATTAGGTTTAGTATCCTTCATGAAATTTCTTCCTTTAGATCTTATTTGCAACATATCAAAATTTTGGAAATTTTCGAGTTCGTTTAGGGGTTCTTTCGAAATTTTGCTAAAACTGTGCATGCTGATTTTTAGCTGCCTTTATTCCGAATTTGCACAATTTATCCCAAAGGTGGAATGCATCTTGAGTTGTTGTTTGGTATGATGGTTTTTGGGCATTCAGCATATTATTCAATACCGAGATTTTGAGAAAGACTCATGGGACATTTGATGTCATGGCATTGAAAATGTTTTTGATATTGAAATGAGTTAAGATGTTAATGATACCGTCGGACCATTGAGTCGACGATGCCCCGGGAGTCGGGATGCCCATAGGATCAAATGAGTCAATGCCCTATGGATGCCTGGGGTCCGCAATGCCCTAGAGGTTTTCCCGGGAGTTTCGGGATGCCTGGTGGTATATCGGTACGTAATTCCGGGGGAGGCCCGATGGTATGTCGGTACGTAATTCTGGAAGGCAGGGGTAACCATTTTCATGGCGAGCCCCGGCAATTCCTCGTGATGCCAGGTGGGATGTGAGATGCCCGGAGGTGTGTGCCGGAAGACTTCGCGATGCCAAGATTGGGTGCGAATGCCCAGAAGGACGCAAACACTGGTCATTTTGGGGGTGAAACCTTTTGAATATTAAAATCGATGGCTCTACTAAGTATTGTTAGCTGGGTTCACTCCTATGTGGAGGAGACCCAATGAGTTGCAAGCCCAAAAAGGGCTTGAGCCATTATGATAAGTTATATGAGGAAATAGGGTTTCTCACTATTTATATAAAGAGGTAGCCGCAAAAAAGGAAACAGTAACAAGAGAAAAAGATAAAACAGAAAATCTGGGGTTTTTGGCAATATCTTATTTACATCAAGCTGACGTCGGAGGTCGATTCGTGGTCCGATTGAACTGAAATTTTGTCAGCATGTTCGTGGTGCAATTTTATCGAATCTAAACGGTTTGATTTTCATTTGAAGCTCCATACATTAGGTTTTTCATGAATTGATCAAAACCTGCATTTTTGGTCAGATTTATCATTGATCTCTTGTGAAGTTTATGTATATTGCCAAGAATTATGTTCTTGAGGTCTTTGTTGCTATGTACCTCCAGTATTTGCTAGAGAATAACAAGTTTATTGATAGTGAAGAATTTCGAGTAGATTCCGATCCCATAGTTTTTGATCTCCTCACATTGATGAGGTTTTCCACATAAAAAATCGTCTTGTGTTCGCGTGCTTAATATTTATTTTACTATGCTATATCGATTCTTATTAGGTTTACACAAGAGGGGAGATTATTTTATTCTGTTGCGTGGATTCGATATTGTTTGAATTGTTACTGTTCTCCCATTAGAGTGGTATCAGAGCAACATGTTATTGCTTGATTTTTCTGGCTTGTGTTAAACAATGGAAACGAATACGAGTAGAATGGTTACACTGAATGGTTCAAATTATCATATTTTGGAAAGGGAAGATGGAAGATCTTTTATATGTGAAAGATTTTTATTTGCCTGTATTTGCTGAAGAGAAACCAGAGAATAAAACTGACGCTGAATGGTCTATATTTCATCAAGTGTGTGGTTATATCAGGCAGTGGGTAGATGATAATGTTTTGAACCATATTATTGAGGAAACACATGCACGTAGTTTATGAGATAAGCTCGAACAGTTATATGCTCGAAAGACTGGGAATAATAAGTTATTTTTGATAAAACAGATGATGGCTCTGAGATATCATGATGGTACTCGTTTGATTGATCATTTAAATTCTTTTCAAGAAATTATAAATCAGTTGGCTACGATGGGAATTAAGTTTAATGATGAGATACAAGCACTATGGTTGCTTGGTACTTTGCCGAACTCCTAGGAGACATTCCGAACATCTTTGTCTAATTTTGTCCCAGATGGTACAATTACCATGGATTTGGCCAAGAGTAGTATTTTGAATGAAGAGATGAGAAGGAAGACACAAGGATCGTCTTTTTCATATTTTGATGCCTTGGTTGTTGAGAAAAGGGGAAGAAGTGAGTCTCGAGGTCCAAGAAATAGAGATAAAAGTCGAGACAAAAGTAGAGGTAAGTATAATAAATTTGCTAATGTTGAGTTCCATTATTGTCATCAGAAGGGACATATTAAGAGGTTTTGTCACCAGTTAAAAAGGGAGAAACAAAATGAGAAAGGTAAAGAGAAGAAAAGTGATAATGACAATGATGACAATCTTGTCGCTACACTTAACTAAGACTTTCTCACTATTTTTTATGATGACGTGGTGAATTTTGTGTCTTATGAGACAGTTGGGTAATTGATAGTGGTGCATCTGTTCATGCTACGTCTCGTAGGGATTTCTTTACATCATACAGGTCAGGTGACTTCAAATCTATGAAGATGGGAAACAATGGACTAGCTCAAGCTGTAAGCATCGGTGATGTGTGCCTAGAAACCAGCAATGGCACAAGGTTAGTATTGAATAATGTTAAACAAATACCTGATATCCGCTTGAATGTGATTTCTACAGGCAAGTTGGATGATGAGCGGTATTGCAGCACCTTCAGTAATGGTCAATGGAAGCTCAACAACGGTTCTCTTGTTGTGGCTAGAGGTGAAAAATATTCTTCGTTGTACATTATGCAGGCAAAGTGTCCACAGACGAAATTAATGCACTAGACAACGAAGATGCAGCTAAATTATGGCATAAGAGGCTCAGCCACATCAGTGAGAAGGGTTTGTCAATATTGGCCAAGAAAAAGCTCCTTTTAGGATTGAAAAGTTCAGCGCTAAAGAAGTGTGCTCACTGTTTAGCAGGAAAACATAACAGAGTTGCATTTAAAAGCTCCCCTCCTTCAAGAAAGTCAGGTATACTAGAATTAGTGCATTATGATGTTTGTGGTCCTATGAAAACAAAATCACTTGGTGGCTCTCTTTATTTTGTTACCTTCATAGATGATTTTTCAAGGAAAATTTAGATTCATACCTTGAAAACTAAAAATCAAGTGTTAGAAGCTTTTAAGCAATTTCAGGCTTCAGTTGAGAGACAGACTGGAAAGAAATTGAAATGCATCCGAACTGATAACGGGGGAGAGTATATTGGACCTTTTGATGAATATTGTAGACAACAAGGTATTCGACATCAAAAGACACCTCCCAAGACGCCTCTGTTAAATGGCTTAGCTGAGAGAATGAACAAAGCACTGGTTGAAAGGGTAAGATGCTTACTTTCACAGTCAAAGCTACCTGGATCTTTTTGGGGTGAGGCTTTAAGTATAGTTGTGCATGTATTAAATCTTACTCCATGCGTTCCTTTAGAGTTTAATGTTCCTAATAGAGTTTGGACAAGCAAATAAGTTTCTTATGATTATTTATGTGTCTTTGGGTGCAAAGCATTTGTGCATATTCCCAAAGATGAGAGATCTAAACTTGCTGTGAAAACATGACAATGCATATTTATTGGTTATGGACAGGATATGCTTGGCTACAAATTTTACGATCCAGTTGAAAATAAAATTGTAAGAAGTAGAGACGTTGTGTTTATGGAAGATCAAACAATAGAGGATATTAAGAAAGCAGAGATGATTTCAACACCACAGGTTGCTGATAATTTGGTTGATTTGGATCAAGTTCCTCTTACAAATATTCCTACACAGGTTGATGAAAAGCAGCAGGAAGTCAATGTTCCAAATAACGCACCTGTTCCTGAACATGTTGAAATAGATAATACTATTCCTAAACCGGAGGCTCAATTAGATGGATACACAGATTCTGACTTGGCAGGAGATATTGATACTCGTAAATCTACTTCTGGTTATTTGATTTCTTTTGCTGGTGGAGCTATGTCATGGAAGTCAAGATTGCAGAAGTGTATTGCACTTTCTACAACCGAAGCTGAATTTATTGCAGCGATTGAAGCTAGTAAAGAGATGCTATGGATGAAAAAGTTCTTAAAAGAACTTGGGTTCAAGCAAAAGAGGTATGTGCTATTTTGTGATAATCAAAGCGCAATTCATCTTGGTAAGAATTCATCTTTTCATTCTAGATCGAAACATAATGATGTTAGATATCATTGGATAAGGGATGTTCTAGATGAAAAGTTGTTGGAACTTGAGAAAATTCATACGGATCATAATGGCTCCGATATGATGACGAAGACTCTACCAAGAGAGAAGCTTGAACATTGCCGATTGATAACAGAGGTGGTGAATCCCTCCACATTGTCGTGAGGGGGAGATTTGTTAGCCAGGTTCACTCCTATGTGGAGGAGACCCAATGAGTTGAAAGCCCAAAAGGGGCTTGAGCCCATATGATAAGTTATATGAGGAAATATGGTTTCTCACTATTTATATAAAGAGGTAGCCGCAAAAAAGGAAACAGTGACAAGAGAAAAAGAGAAAGCAGAAAATCTGGGGTTTGGGGCAATATCTGATTTACGTCAAGCTGGCGTTAGAGGTCGATTCGTGGTCCGATTGAGCCGAAATTTTGTCAGCATGTTCGTGGTGCAATTTTATCGAATCTAAACGGTTTGATTTTCGTTTGAAGCTCCATACATCAGGTTTTTTCATGGATTTATCAAAACTTGCGTTTTTTGTCAGATTTATCCTTGATCTCTTGTGAAGTTTATGTGTATTGCCAATAATTATGTTCTTGAGGTCTTTGCTGCTTTGTACCTCTAGTATTTGCTAGAGAAAAACAAGTTTATTGATAGTGAAGAATTTTAGGTGGACTCCGGTCCCGTGGTTTTTGATCTCCTCACACGAGGAGGTTTTCCACGTAAAAAATCGTCTTGTCTTTGCGTGCTTGGTATTTATTTTACTCTACTATATCGATTCCTATTAGGTTTACACAAGAGGGGAGATTATTTTATTCCGTTGCGTTGATTCGATATTGTTTGAATTGTTACTGTTCTCCCATCAAGTATGTGTGTGGCCTGGTTATAGGATTAAATTGTGTGGCATGGAATGGGACGTGTCATAACAGTTTTGTTCTATAATCAGGACCCGTGTGACTGAAATGGTGCATCTTAGTTTGAAATTGCACTTGTCATTGCATTGAGAGGTTTTATGAAAAGGATGCACATCACTTGTTTCCTTTGATTATACATGTTTTGTCTATCTTGCATGAAATTAGATTGTGTACGCACGATATAGTTTAGTGGATCTTTTACAGTTGAGTGGTTGTACTCATCCCTTTTGGGGACTAACATTTCAGACTAGACAAGATACCTCTGCTGCCACTAGTAGATGGACCGAGTGGTTGAATATGACCGCGAGGAGGAGGACAGCATAGTAAGGGACTTTTGGACGCCGACACTGATCGATGGACTTTAAGTATACAACTGTTGGAAAAGATGTCGGTCATCTTTTGAAGTATAGCCGAGTATAAAAGACTACGGCATTTTGGTGTACCGACTAAAGATGTCCATCTAGTTTTATGTAAATAAAAGTGTTCGGCTTATCGCCTATAAATGTGTTTAGTTGGTGAGCATCGTTTTAATTTGTGAAAGGGGAGTTGATGGATGTGCTTCCATTATGTAAACTGCGCAGGGACCAATCTAAAAGATATAAACCCCCAGGACTTATAGACTTATTATAACTCTTTGGTATCAAAGTAATATATTATCGGGTCAAGAGAAAGGCAAGTGGACTGTGGCGACCCTAGCGGATCGGGGGCTGTTCAGGAGTGCCACATCCGAGGTGTAGGACAGACTTGTGTATATAAACTCCTAGGGTTAACTTAGTATGTTTATAAAGCGTAGTTTGTGATAAATCATTAACGTATTTTTACTATTTCTATGTTTGATTGTTGGCCGGGTGTTTATTTAATTCGCTTCCACATGTGCTTAATTGAAAGATAAAAAGAATGGGTCAGTAATGCATCATGGGATGTTGCATTTTTAATCGACCGCCGAGGAATGTGCTCGTGCCCGAGGTTTGGGGCATGACAACAAGTGAGG
The DNA here is from genome assembly GCA_016097595.1 of Eucalyptus pumila. Lineage (NCBI taxonomy): Eukaryota > Viridiplantae > Streptophyta > Magnoliopsida > Myrtales > Myrtaceae > Eucalyptus > Eucalyptus pumila. The sequence goes on from CM027853.1 coordinate 37,553,103, forward strand.
GTGCCAAAATCCTCACTAGATTTGGGTTGCGATGCCCTTGCTAATGGTTGACGGTCTTTGCCATTGCCGCAGAATGGTTGAGGGAAATAAGATAAGATTTAAAAAAAGGAAAATATGTAATAAAATTCAGAAATAATAAAATTTATCAATGTCAATACTAGCTGTTCCATCTAAGGTTGATGGCGTTCACACATCATCGATTTTCTAGCTCCAATTGGCCGAAAATATTATATTGGCAAATCGTCAATATATTTAATTAAATTGATCAAATTAAAAAATTTATGACTTAATTATCATCTATATAATAAATTTAAGATTTTTTTTGATAATTTTCTCCCGGTACTACTTTGCCCGACTAATGAGGCCATACAACTTTCTGCAGGGAAGACTTTTGACCAATGTACTTATATAGACCATATTTCATGGCTGGTCGACTAGTCTATTCACAAGCACAAGAAGCTATTAAATCGTTTAGAAAAGGAATAAAAGGTTGTCAATATGATGAAGCTTCGTTTCTAGTGAGAGTGTACGATTCCGTCCAAGTCTTCCATGAATTTTGAAAATTGTTGTTGTGGCATAGAACGAGATGAGTACGAAGTACATCATTTGATGTAACTTCTAATCACTAATAAATGCAACTTTCGGAAGACTTGTCCATCACTTTCGTAAAGTCATTTTTTCACTTTTTCCAGTAGTCTTCTTAGTCTTTTGTCCTTGATGTTTCATTTTTAGATAACGATGACAAAGTTTTCTATCTGCCACGACGATGATGAATGTTGAAAGTTAGAAATATAAAGCGTGTTTGTCACTAGTATAAAAGGTTGGTATTTCCGAGTCTCATCATTTTATCTCCAATTACTTCTTTCACTTACAAGCAAAGGAAGTAATATTCATGAATTCCCTTCCCTTTTCTGATCCGCATCTGTGTCGTAATATTTCATTGCACTGACCAAAAATATAGCTGAAAATTGAAGAAGGTAACCATCTCTCTCTCTTCTATATCCATATTGGTAAGTTCAATCATTGACATGATTATGGAAGTTTGTGAGCAATAGCATATACCCTTCTTCGCTCATTTAGGTAATCAAGTAAATTATACATTTAAAATCTCATGCACTTTGTTGTAAATTAAGTGTTGCACTTCCGCATTAATTAGATAAACCAATCGTGTATTGATTTCATCTATCACGAGAGAACAAAAGAAAATTCAAGGTATTTAGACATAGAGTTTAAAATTTAGAAGGTAACATAAGTGCCACATATTCAATACTTACCACCTAAAGAAATTTACCTCATGATTAGGCGAGGTCGAGCCTCGCCAGCTCTTGCCTCTAATTGGTCATTGCCAACAACCAATTGGAAGAAGAAGGAAAAGAATAGAAAAAAATAATATAATTTAAAAATATATATATTATTTGTCTTTGCATCTTGAGCTCGCCGTCATCAATTGGAAGTATGGTGTCACTACCACCAACAATGTTCCCTAGATAATTTTTCTTTGCAAATAGTGCTGTGAGAGAGTACCCCGTACTCCTTTTGGTATATGTACATCCTATACATGCTGCAATTACCCATTCTCAATTATTACCACTAACTTGACTTTACATGTCTACCAACACGGAGCAAAATTCCGTTTTTGGCAAAAGGAATTTTGGAAATCAGAAGCCCATAGTTAGGTATATACCGTACAAATCATCCAAAATCAATAAAAATGTTGCTATTATAAAATGTAAAACTCTGGTTGATGTACAAATACTTTTCATTGCAGAGATAATCTAATATCTTCCTTTAAACACGTGGTTCGTTGCTCATCGGACAACCAAGATAATACTATTGACTATAGAACACACAAGAAAATTGTCCAGGGGAAAACATCATGCAATCATTGATCACATTTAACTTTGCTTTGCGTAAGAAAGAATAGTAAATACTGTTTGCGCTACTGTGAGAAGGAGCAACACCATGGCTGCGACATGAACGGACAACAAAGCCCAAAGACTATTTAATTATTTCTTCCTCATCCGAACATTCCTCCTCCTGTTACAATACGCATTCACATCGCAGTAGATGTCACGGTAGTAACAGCAATAGGATAGGGTGATTGGACTCACCCATCTTTTTGAATATCTGCGCAACTGCCTCATCATCCCTAAAGTAGTTCTCAATAATCCCATTTTCGCAGAGCATGTTGACGTCCTTTGAAGAGTTCAAGAGGCAATTCATGAATGATATATACTCCATCTTGTAGTTGATTTCTCTGCCTCGACGATGCTGCTAGTACCCAATTAGGTTTCGAAATCGTTATTCGGTGTTGTCTTCTACACTTAAGGCCAGTATCTCGAGTATCCCCTTCTTGAATTTGATGTCGTTCAGTTGGCCCTCTTGTGCAGCCTTAAACCTGACTCCTGACTCCCTTAGCTCAATCGCGGAGGGCATGAGTGGTATGCAGTTTAGCCGGGGCCTTTCAGGCAAGCCAGAAGTGCACCACGCATGATACAGATGCAGAAGATGTTCCCTCTTGCCAATCGTCCGATTTCGGCCGGGGCCTCCTAGTTCAAAGTTGAAGTACATAGTGTCGACTTCATTGAAATCATGAGCTCAGCCGCACGTTTGGTCCGGTCATATAGCTTGCTCAAGACAAAAAGTGGGAGTTGGTTGTCTGGGAGCAGTAAATCACGCGTAACGCTGGATTGAATCCTCCCCCCCCCCCCCCCCAAAAAAATCACGCATAACTGGGTCTTTTTTCTTCTTTTTTTTTTTTTTTTTGCTGGAGGAACTGCCTTAGCCAGTAACCGAAGCGTAAACCCCAGGTGCTACGTAAGCGGGAGAACCCACCACCCCCGGCAGCACACTTAAGTCACCAAGTAACTCCGCCAAAGCCTTTGCTTTGCAAATGTTTCAAACTCCTCACCTATCTCACAAAGGTTCACTGAAGCCTACCCAACGGAGCCACCATGGCCGGTGGTCATAACTTGGTCATTTTTGTCTCTCGGTATCTTCATAATGTACTTACGGTACAACCCAACAATAAAACAGTCATCAATGAGCATCATTGCAAGTAACTTCTCTTGGGAGAGGTTGATGGTTTCCCCCACAGTAATTACGTGCCGGCTGTTCTAGTTCCCTGAGAGTCGGCATATACCTGTCGATGCTCCCCTTGTTTCTCCTCTTAAGCAATTGCTGCAGGTATTGCAGTTTTTGCTCGTCCATGAATTTGGAAATGACAGTGATAAGGGTAAGGGCCAATGGCTAGAATCTTTGGGTCATAGGCTTTATCGTTGACTTCTCGTAGTTGATGATGAACCTTAAATATACTATGCTCCAGCAAAGTGGGAGGCATACTGGAAAGCATATTCCTGATGTGGATTGAGACGTGATCTTGCATCTGGAACGCTTATGTATGAACTACTTCGATTTTCACTTTATCATATTATTTTTCATAATACATATGATCTCTAAACTACTTTCCGAAAATTGGCAGAAAGAAAACTAATCTCCGAATGAATTTCAAGACGAATTTCGTATTTTTGTGTGAATATCATGGACGATACAAATTGAGCACCGTAGTTGAACACGTGGTGTGTACATTCAAAACAAATGGATAGTTGAGGAAAATTTACAAACCCTGTACTATTTCTCCTTATATAATTTGGCTCCGAGAATAAATTAAAAGCTGTATGGGCTTTTTGCTCTTTAGAAGAGTTTTGAGAATATGAGTCCCCAAATTTAATCTCTCCAGCCACCAAGCAAGGACAATCTTTTAGACTCTAAAATGAGAATTTTAAATCTATTTTATGTGTTCTTATAAGTGAAATACTTGTAGATCTATTGAGCGGATGAGTCGGGTTATAAATGATTCGACCAAAATTGACCAATTAACTCATTTATGACACATTTATTAGAAATGTAAATTTATTGACATATATTTGACCCAACCTATATCCAATCCATACCCGACCCAACTTATATTGTACAACACTTTCATATTTAATCAAATATGAAAAACTTGTTTCTTATGATTTTAAATATATATATATATTATATCAAAACACTTCCTTACAATTACAAATTTAATGGACAAATTTTGTAACTTTTTTAGAAAAAATTAAGGCTCTATTTATTTCACGAAAAATATGGTATTTCTCAAAATGATAATATTTTCCAGTATTTTTTCTTTTTGGTGACCTAGGAACCCCGTGCACGGTCGGCAGCCGAGTAAACCAGGGGGGACACGTAAGCGGGAGGACCCACCACCCCAACGTCCCACTTAAGACTCCAAGCGACCGTGAGGGATTCGAATTCCTCCCCTTCGTGAGGGGGAGAGAGCCGAAACCATCACGGCCACCAAGCGGTGGTTATGTTCCAATATTTTTAAAACTTAAAAATGAATTAGAAAATATTTTCGTTTAGTATTTCCGTGCACTCTTTTTTAGTATTTTATTTGTATTTTTATTTTTAAAATAGAAGTTTTAATTATTTTTAATTATTTTTTCCTTTTTTTTTTTTCTTTTTCCTTTTCCTCAAGGCTTGAGCTCACTCGATTCCAACGCACTTAGCCTTGCTAACTTCAAGCAAGGCTCCACCTTGCCAAATCCAATGAGCTCGAGCTTGCCCCAACACCGGCAAGCTCAAGTCTTGCCAAATGGGTGAGGCTTGAGCCTTGGCCTTGCCCAAGGCCAGTGAGCTCAAGACTTGCTAGATCAGGGAGGCTAGAGTCTTGCTAACACCAAGGCCGGTGATGCATTGGCCTCGCTCGATTCAAGCCTAGAGCTCACCAGTGTGATTGACGTTAATGGGTTGACTCAACTAATAACATTTATAAGTTAAAAGGATTATAAATGGGTTTAAAGACAAACCCATTTATAACCCATAAATTATTAGATTTACATACAATCCAAACCAATTAACAATCCATTTATTAAAACTTAACTAACTCATATATGACTCATCTCATTGAAAATGAGTTCAACCCATTTTGACACCTCTAGCTACTTGCCATCGATGTTGATGAACCGCATTTGTTTTAAACTACATAAGAAGAATTATTGGAACGAAATTGAACCAAGATAAAATAGATAGATATCATTAAATGCGATGGGAACTGAGGATTTGAGATTAGAGAAGGCAAGACAAGCTTCTAGCTAAATAACATATAAATGAATTTTTTTCATAAAAAAAAAAAATGAAGGAATTTTTTGACCTAGGGAGGCAGGGCCGCCACTGGCCCGGAAGCCCCTAGGTTCGGTGCTAGTTCTAGAAATTATATGCGATTACCCCTTTCTAGAAGGATGAAAGAAATATGTACCCGAACCAAGAGACGACAAAATTGATCCACGAGTGACTTTGTCTGATTAAGACGCGTTAGTTAAGGTAATTTCAGCGCCCTGATTTAGATCTAATGTGTAGGATTTAATTTAATGATACCCACAATCATGTTAATATAAGGACCATAATTCGGAATTTAAAGAAGCGGTATCTTTTTCAACTTAATGTTTTCCCCTCAATGTGAATAATCGCAACAGTCAAGGATCAGAAAAGAAAAGGGAAATTTGTAAGACTTACTTGATTAAGTTGGTGGTTGCTCATTCTTCTCGCCAAGCTAGACCAGCTACCATCACGCAGTATCCAGTTCTTCTCCTTTTGTGGGACTCTTTTAGAGATAAAATGAGACTTCCGCACACATCAACCATTTATACAAAATTCCGACGGTGGAGGGCACTGCAATAAATTGGATGAAGATGCAAAGGTCTCAGCAAGACTAAAAAGGAAATGCCAAATATTGACTTAAGGAGAAAGGTGGATGAAGTCATCCACAAGTTGCGTTGTACTAGGTGAAAACGGACCATTTCACAAAACTTCATGGAACACGTGGAAAGAGTCTTACGCGAAAGAGCCCTACATTCTACCTGCCCAGCTAAAAATCATAATTGCCTTCACGAGGGAGACAACTTGTACAATTGTGATAAATGCAAATATAAAGATACTGGTGCAATTCTCTAGATTAGTGCGGTCAAACGAGGCGTTGACAGATAATCAAATTAGGAGTTGAAAGTTACATATTAAGATTTTACCAACTGCCTATAAAATGTTCTAGGTATTTTAATAAACTGTGAGAAATATATGAACCAGTATTGATCATATTTATTTTTTGCTTTCTATAAGAAAAAAATACTAAATAATGTTTGACCTGCTGCGAGAATGGACAAGAAGGCCCAAGGACTAAGGAAATATTCCCTCCTTAGTTTTGCCATCCAAACGTTCCACCTCTAGTTACAATACGCATTCACATTTTTAAATATCTCGGAGTAATAGAAATTGGATAGAGTGACGTAGTCACCCATCTTGTTGTGCATTTGTGCAACCACCTCGTCATTGCCCAAGTGATTCTTAATAATCCCTGTGCTGCGAAGCACCTCGACATCCCTTGAAGAGTTTATGAGGCAATCCATGAAGGTCACATGATCTGTATATTACTTTATGTCTCCGCCTTGACGATGCTGCTCATATGCGATTAGGTTTTGAAATTGTGACTCGGTGTGGTCCTGTACACTCAAGACCGGTATCTCAAGTTTCCCGTTCTTGAATATGATGTCTTTCATGGGTCACCCTCACACTGCCTTTCATGAAATTTGTTGCATTTCTAATTCCATTTGTTATTCAACATGACGATCATGTTATTTATTTTTTGTGATCCCACATTTTAGACTCGCATTTTCTCTTAAAGTTGCGACTGTTCAACATGAAGTTTTCCACGCTTCGTATCCTTTCGTGACAACCACCCATTGGTTACCGTTTTGATGGAAGACGGGATATAAAAGGAACGTACGTTCATTTCTGACGGGTGATGACAAGGTCTAACTCAAACTCTCTCATTCAGAATATATCATCAGTACGAGAGTGAATTGGGTAGTAGAGTGTCCCCAATTTTGTTTGATTTCAGGTTTAATGACGAACGCGAACAAGAACAATGGCTGGAGGTTTGTCTTCGATTGATCCTGGCTTCCGCATATGAATTATTTTGTCTTACATTTGGTATCAAAGCGTGTCTAGTGCCTCTGCCTTGTTCTTCTCGTTTTTTTTGGTGTATTTTCGGTGTATTTTCGTTGTATATTCGGGCTTTTAGAACATGAACAGTAACTTGAAGTTTTGAGGCCAAGAGAAATTCGCCGATTCCGGGCAAAATCCGACGACCCATACGGTCGTACCGCCATGAGGAATATTATCCATGAGTTATTTCGGCATATCAGTGTTCGCCGGAGGCTAATTGGGCGGCGGAAGGCGCGGTGGTTGAAGGAATCGTGTTTTTGGGAAATTTTCGTCTGATTTTGGGGCCAATTTTTGCTCATTTTCGCCGAAACTTGGACCCATGTGATCGTGCCGGCATGTTCTTCAAAACCCATTATTTATTTTTTGTCTGAAATGGGCTGCCGGAGAAGAAACGGCCGGCGAAACCACGGCGGAACGGCGAAAAACGGCGAAGAAAAAGCTTATGTTCGCGAGGAAGAAGGCGCGTGGAACCCACGCGCGCGCTGCGGTTGCAGGCGCGTGGAATCCACGCGCCACGAGCTCTCACGCGGCGGCAACAGTTACGCGCGTGGGATCCACGCGCGCGGCAGTTGCCAGGCGCGTGCGTTGCACGCGCCTGCGCGCTGAACAGCGCGCGTGTGGGGCACACGCCCGCGCGAATTCTGGCGCGTGCTCGGCAGGCGCCTGTCGTTCCCTCCACCGCGGCTCCTTTTTTACACTTTTGCCCCAAATTTTTAAATTTTTGCAATCATGCCCTTGCCCAATTTATTTATTTACTGTTCTGCCCTTGATGTATTTATTTATTATGTCATTTCATGCATTTTTATGAATATTTTGTGCATGAAATTAAATGTCCAATGGTCCATATATTTAATTAATTATGGAGTGGCCACAGCATCTTTAATTAATTAATTATATATTAAAAGCCTCCGGATCATATTTAGAAATGGACATTGATTGTAATTAATTATATTAATATGATGAATTTTATCCCACATGAATTTTCATTATATTAATATGATTAATTAGGATGAAATATCATATTATTTTTCTTAATTTACCCACAGGAATTAAGAAAATGCATATAATATGATAGTTTCTTCATGAAGTAATTATGAATCTATTTAAATTAAAAACTTAGCCCACAGGTAGTTTTTATGTTATGTGATTCATATTGTGACATGTTTACATTGGTAAAACATGATTTATTTATATTTGCCTCAAATTTTGTGACATAAGCATGATTATTTGATATGCAGTTTCGCAACTTTGTGAATTTCTCTGAATTTAAGTTTGATGTTCCTATACTAAATGATGAGAACTATAAAGTTTGGAAGGAGTCAGTTCTTCTTCAATTAGGGTGGATGGACATTGACTATGCTATAAGGAAAGACGAACCACCTGCTCCTACTGATTCGAGCACTCCAGCTGAGATAGCTCTTTATAACCAATGGGAGCGGTCCAACCGCGTTTGTGCCATGTTTATAAGAGCTAAGATATCTCATAGTATTCGTGGTTCAGTTTCTCAACATAGCAATGCTAAGGCTTTATTGGAGGCCATAGATGAGCAGTTTGAAAGTTCTGAGAAGGCGCATGCCATGACCCTGATTATGAAGTTTTCATCATTGAAGCTCACTAGTGTTAGAGGTGTGCGTGAGCACATCATGCAAATGAGGAACATTGCAGCTCAGCTTAAGAACCTTGAGGTTGAGATATCTGAATCCTTCCTTGTGTATTATATTCTGAACACTCTCCCACAACAGTATGCTCCTTTCAAAATCTCTTATAACACACATAAGAAAAAATGGTCTATTAATGAACTCATGACCATGTGTGTTCAAGAGCAAGAAAGACTGGTTATGGAATTGGGAGAAAGTGCTCATTTGGCAACACAAGGAAAGAATAAGGGCTATGGCAAGTATAAGGGAAAAGGTAAAATACCTCCCCAAGCTGACATTAAGAAAGAATCCAAATGCTTCTTTTGTAAACAGAAGGGGCATGTAAGAAAGGATTGTGTCAAATTTAAGGCCTGGCTCGAGAAGAAAGGTAATCTAATCTCTTGTGTTTGTTATGAATCTAATATGACTGATGTAAGTCACAACACTTGGTGGATTGATTCTGGATCTACAATCCATATTTCGAATTCCTTGTAGGGTTTTCAAAACCACAGGAAGCCAGTGGGAAGTGAACAAAGCATCTATTCAGGAAACAAGATGCGTTCGCATGTGGAAGCTATTGGGACATATAGACTAGTTCTCAATAGTGGTTTTGTTTTAGATTTGGAAAAGACCTTTTATGTTCCTAGTTTTTCTAGAAACTTAATTTCAGTTTCAAGACTTGTACCTTTGGGATACTCTTTTAACTTTTCAGATTCAAACTTCTGTTTATCATTTAAATCCGAAATTGTCGGGAGTGGTACTTTGTCTGATGGTCTTTTTCGAATTAATTTACAAGACAATGCATATTATGATGCGATGCATGTTCATGACAAAGCTGGTATGAAACGATGTGTTGTGAAAGAACATTCCTCTATGTTGTGGCATCGGAGATTGGGACATATCTCCATAGAAAGAATTAAACGATTAGTAAATGATGGAGTACTCGGTACTTTAGATTTTACTGATTGTGATACTTGTGTGGACTGCATAAAGGGAAAGCAGACTAACAAAACAAAGAAAGGTGCCAAGAGGAGTACAGAAATATTAGAAATCATACACACGGATATTTGTAGTCCGGATATGGACTCATGTGGTCAGAAATACTTCATCTCCTTTATAGATGATTATTCACGTTATATGTATCTCTATTTGATTCATAATAAGTATGAAGCATTAGATGCCTTTAAAGTATTTAAGGCGGAAGTAGAGAAACAATGCAATAAGCAAATTAAGATCGTGAGATCGAGATAGAGGTGGAGAATTCTATGGTAGATACACCGAAGATGGACAAGCACTGGTCCATTTGCAAGATTTCTTCAAGAGCATGGGATAGTTGCCCAATATACTATGCTTGGTTCTCCGGACCAAAATGGCGTAGCGGAAAGAAGAAATCGGACCTTATTAGACATGGTGCGTAGTATGCTTAGCAGCTCCAAACTTCCTAAATCCTTGTGGACTGAAGCACTTAAGACGGCAAAGTGTACATATTAAACCGAGTTCCGACCAAGGCTGTCCCAAAGACACCTTTTGAGTTGTTTAAGGGTTGGAAACCGAGTTTGCATCATGTGCGCGTTTGGGGATGCTCGTCGAAGTGAGAGTTTATAATCCACAAGAAAAGAAGTTGGACCCAAGGACCATAAGTGGGTATTTCATTGGATATGCCGAAAGGTCTAAAGGATACAGGTTTTATTGTCCATCTCACATCACTAGGATTGTGGAATCAAGAAACGCTAAATTTCTTGAAAATGACTTGATCAGTGGGAGCGATCGATCGAAGGACCTTGATCCTAAGAAAGATCATACAGATACTCAACCTTCCACCTCAATTTTAAGATTGGTTGTTGCTCATAATGCCCCTTCAATTCAGCCGGCTATTGAACAACCAATTGTTGAAGTTCCACAACCTGCTGATATTGATCTAGTAGATCCAATTGTTCAGCAATTACCGAAACTGTTGAACAACCGGTTGAGCAACACGCTCCTCAAGAGAATGTTGATGCAACATTGAGAAGATCTTCTAGAATAAAGAAATCGGCTATTTCTAGTGATTATATTGTGTATTTACAAGAGTCTGACTACAATATTGGAGCTGAGAATGATCCTGAAACGTTTTCACAAGCCATGGATAGTGATAAATCCAATTTGTGGTACAATGCCATGAAGGAAGAGATGAGTTCTATGGCATCTAACAAAGTCTGGGATTTGGTTGAGTTACCTAATGGTGTGAAGGCCATTGGTTGTAAATGGGTCTTCAAAACTAAGAAGGATTCATTAGGTAACATTGAAAGATATAAAGCTAGACTTGTTGCCAAAGGATTCACTCAAAAGGAAGGAATCGATTACACGGAGACTTTTTCTCCTGTATCTAAGAAAGATTCTCTTCGTATTGTTTTGGCTTTGGTTGCCCATTTTGATATGGAATTACATCAGATGGATGTGAAAACGGCGTTCCTCAATGGAGAAGTAGAGGAGGAAGTTTACATGAAACAACCTGAAGGATTTTCCTCTAGTAAAGGTGAGCATTTGGTGTGCAAGCTTAAGAAATCTATATATGGCTTGAAACAAGCATCCCGCCAATGGTACTTAAGGTTCCATGAAGTCATCTCTTCATTTGGTTTTGTAGAGAATGTCATGGATCAATGTATATACCAGAAGGTCAGTGGGAGCAAAAATTGTTTTCTTGTGCTGTATGTGGATGATATACTACTTGCAACCAATGATAAGGGGTTGCTACATGAGGTGAAACAATTCATCTCTAGGAGTTTTGACATGAAGGATATGGGTGAGGCATCTTATGTCATTGGCATTAAGATCCATAGAGATAGACCTCGAGGCATTTTAGGACTATCTCAAGAAACCTATATCAATAAGGTCCTAGAGAGATTTCGGATGAAAGATTGTTCACCAAGTATAGCACCCATTGTGAAGGGTGACAGGTTCAATTTGAACCAATGCCCGAAGAACGATCTAGAAAGGGAACAAATGTACAGCATTCCATATGCTTCTGCTGTTGGAAGCTTGATGTATGCTCAGGTTTGCACTCGACCTGACATCGCTTTTGCTGTGGGAATGTTGGGAAGATATCAGAGTAATCCAGGTTTAGACCACTAGAGAGCTGCAAAGAAAGTGATGAGATACCTTCAAGGTACCAAAGACTATATGCTTATGTATAGACGGACTGACAACTTGGAAGTGGTCGGTTATTCGGATGCGGATTTTGCGGGTTGCGTTGATTCACGAAAATCAACATCTGGATACATTTTCATGTTAGCTGGCGGAGCCGTGTCATGGAGAAGTGCCAAGCAGACTTTGACTGCTACTTCCACTATGGAGGCTGATTTCGTTTCTTGTTTTGAGGCTACCTCGCATGGTGTATGGTTGAAGAGTTTCATTGCTGGGCTTAGAATTGTTGATTATATTTCTAGGCCATTAAGAATATATTGTGACAATTCAGCTGCGGTTTTTATGGCTAAAAATGCCAAAAGTGGCAGTCGAAGTAAGCATATCGACATTAAGTATTTAGCCATAAGGGAACGTGTTAAGGAGAATAAAGTGGTCATTGAACACGTTAGCACTGAATTGATGATAGCCGATCCTTTAACTAAAGGCATGCTACCAATGAAGTATAATGATCATGTAACTAGTATGGGAATAGGTCCCATCATGTAATTTGTCGTCATATGAACGATTTTTTGTTGTATGAAACTCTTATTCAGTTGTAATGTTGATTCTCAATTTTTGTGTACACATTTTGTTGTTTATGAGAATAACATTTATCCTTGATTTTGGAATAAACATGGGGTTTATTCATTAAAATATGTTGTCACATATAGGCTGACATTAAAGAAATAAGATGCATTGTGATACATGGAAGATATTACTCACTCTTAGAGGACATGTCGCCATGATTCATGTGTTTTGTTTCTTTTCTTTAAGCATAAAGTTTTCGTGGAATTAGTTGGACAATTCGTATGATGAAAATGATGGGATCAAGTGGGAGAATGTTATTTATTTTTTGTGATCCCACATTTTAGACCCGCATTTTCTCTTAAAGTTGCGACTGTTCAACATGAAGTTTTCCACGCTTCGTATCCTTTCGTGACAACCACCCATTGGTTACCGTTTTGATGGAAGACGGGATATAAAAGGAACGTACGTTCATTTCTGATGGGTGATGACAAGGTCTAACTCAAACTCTCTCATTCAGAATACACCATCAGTACGAGAGTGAATTGGGTAGTAGAGTGTCCCCAATTTTGTTTGATTTCAGGTTTTCTGACGAACGTGAACAAGAACAATGGCTGGAGGTTTGTCTTCGATTGATCCTGGCTTCCGCATATGAATTATTTTGTCTTACAGATCATCCACTTCTTTACTTTTTTTGCAACCCTGTATTTGGTTCTGCAGAGTTCCATTTGTTGAAGATTATGTTCATTACTTGTTTTCAATTTAATTGTACCGCGAATCTTTCAAGTTTTTTAATATGTACAATTGAAAGCTGACACTAATGGCACACTCGATGAATTCAATTTGTTCCTGGTTTTCTTGTGATAGGAAACTAGTGATCCCCCTCAAGGTGGTCAAGAGTCGGAACCCGTGTCCCTATCATCTACCGTAATTCTATCATCCAAACTGATGTGGTTAATGAGCTTTGCTTGTCGCTTTGTTTGGCATTGTCACGAGATGATCATCTCCAAAAGCATGGATTTTTGTTTTTTGAAAATTTCCTTCTACAATTACCTCAAAAAATGGATGAAGAAAGTTCTCGTGCAAAAACTTCATATGGGAATACTGGAACGGAGTTATCTGCTTGAGAGTTCTGTTTATGGAAATGCTCAAGATAATGTAAAGCCTGTGCATACACATGTACACATATACTTGAATACAAATTTTCACATTCACGTAGTCACATAAATGTAAATCTGGCATGAGTGCTAAACAAACTGTCCATATTGCATCCAAAGGTCACTATGTATGAATTTTGAATGGCCCCACCGTGTGGTACTTAAGAATCGATAACTATAAACAGCAAGAAAGTTGGGCAAAAATAAAACTTTGTGATTGGGCCACACCATCACATAATTCAATTCTTTTACCATTTCCCCTGCACATATTACTTTATCGTTTGCATTAATCAGATAAAAAAGCTTAATTGGTCCTTCATTGATGTTTTTTTGAAAAATTAAAATGGATTCATGCAATGTATAAAGAGGCTATTAGTAATTTTAGTTATATATGTTTGGCAAACATGTAATTATTAATTATAAATGTGGACTGATAAAAAGCACAAGTCGATCGAGAAAAGGGAATAATATCAAAACAGTGAAGTTAAAAGGTTTTTAAGATAAAATAGGGAATAACATCAAAATAGTGAAAAAGTTAAAGGTTTGTAAGATAGAAACCACGAACTTGTGCGGTGATTTAGATAAGAAATTTAATTTTTCCACTTATCTAACATTCATGTTCTTTAAAAAAGATAAAACGTATTTAACTACATGTGCGTATATGTAGTAAGTTAATAACCCATTTTCCTATTTACTCCATAAATATTTGATTTTTTATTTTTTTTACAAATAGAATTTTTGTGGATTAATCTTGAGGAACTAAAGGAATATTCACAAAACAGAGTCGATGATTTGTAAATAATCGACTCTTCCGTTTTAACGATGGAGTTCTAGGATTCTTGATAAAATCTCCATTGGATGGTTTGACTTTGGTGCAAGAACTCTGTTATGAATGTATTAATTATCTAGACCAAGCTTTCTATATTCACTATCACTAAGCTTTCTATATTTATGTGTTGTCGGTAAAAGCTCTTTAATTTCGCCTTTGTCCACACAAACCACTTTCCCCAATTAGTATGTCATGAAGCTGGTGACATTTTCCATCTTTTGGAGCTCGGTTCTTCCCATTTGTCACGACATATCATGATTAGGAGCTAAACATACTTTGTCGTATATTTACTATGTGAATCTTATTTTGTTCTGAATTGTTATTCAATTAGCATGAAATATTTCCATTTGCGCACGGTGCTAGAATAAAACAAGGCGCATTGAGTTGGATATTGAACTTTCTTTTAGACATTTTTTTATAGGAACAAAATGTTTTTTTTTTTTTTTTGGTAAGTTATAGGAACAAAATGTTCATCAACTTCAATATCTATAATGACTAAATATGGCGATAAGTGCACTAAAATTTTAAAACTTGTTATGAAAATTTTAAAACTTTTAGACAATCAGGTTTTAAAAAATTTTAAAACGTGCAATTAAAATTTAAAACTTGTTAAATTGGTGCCGCTAAATCTTTTCATTTATTTCATCCAATTTAGTTAAAGGTAACTCCATCCAATTTAGTTAATGAAAAAAGGTTATCTTTTAGGCTTCATTCATTTCATGGAAAATAATTTCCATGAAAACGTTTTACGGATTTTCCAGCGTTTCATGGAAAATAAACTATTCAAGGAAAATGTTTTCCATAATTGAAAAAACAACCTTTAAAATTGAGGAAAATGTCTTCCACTTTTCAAAAGTGGAAAACATTTTTCATAACATCTTCAACCTTACTTCTTTTCACCAAACACATTTTTGTTTATATTTATGGTTTCTTTTTCTTTTTCTTTTTTTAAAAAATCAAGTTTATTTATTTTTTCTTTTCTTTCTTTCCTTTTCATCTTCTTGCTTGACCTTGGCTGGTCGCCGGCGATTGGCCGCGAGCTAGCTCGAGCCTCGCCCCAAGCTAGTGAGGCCCGAGCTTGATGGGCCGGATGAGCTCGGCTTTGCTAGATCGAGCTAAGCGAGCCTCGGCGGCCTAGGGTGGAGCTCGGGTGTTGCCAGATTTGGTGAGTTGGGCAAGGCTCGAGCCTCGCCCGAGCTCGCGAGAGGTTTGTCAAGCTCTAGCAAGCGACGAGCTCGTCGATTTGGCAACCGCGAGCAACCGGTCATCGTCAAGCATGCGGCGGTGGAGGAAGGAGGAAGGAAAAGAAAAAGGAAAAAAGAAAAAGAAAGAAAAAGAAAAAAGAAAAAAAATTTTAATTTTAATTTTTTTAAAAACAAATAATTAAAAAATATTTTTTAAAAAAATATAAAAAATAAAACTAATTTTGTGGTCAATTAAAAATATTAAAATCCATTTTTTTGATATTTTTTCCCAAACAATTAAATTAGCTAACGAACGGTGGCAAATATTTTCCACTCAAAGTTGAAGTTTTAGCCGAACACGAAAATATAGCATTTTCTAAGAAAATGACTTCCCAGAAAATATCTTTCGAAAATGTGATATTTTCCGCGAAACGAACAATAAGAATTCGTTTTTCAAGAGAGGCGCAATGATGTGGTTGCCATGTCAACCATTTTTAGGAAAAAAATATTAAAGTAAATTTAAAGGATAAAATTGATCTCAAGATTTTAGAAGAATAAAAATCTGAAAAAGAATTAGAAAAAGAAGAAGAATCAAATAGAGGAAAAGCCAAGGTTGAGATGGACAGGCTCCTCCAGTTGAGGCGGTGGCGTTGTGACGGCCACCCTTACACTGGTGAGGGGCGGATATCCCCTCTTCGGACTTAGCCAAAGCCAACGTGGCCCTTGCCACCACCTTCACGTGATGGAAAAAGAAAACAACACGTGCGCGTGCGCGTGATGAGTGAGCCAGGCGAGGTGGCAGCCCTCGCCACTTGCCCGCAATGTCATCTGCGACCTTGGCACTAGCGTCCCTCGCCCCTCCAGCAATGATGGTAGCAATCGTAGCCTAGACTTGAGGCAAGGGTCACAACCGATGTCATCAAAGAAGATTGAAGAGCGGGGTGGCGCTGGACCAATCGAGAAAAATAGTTGGTTCTTAAACAATTTTGAGATCAATGATGGGATCAAAATTATGTATGACTGTGGTGTATTCTATACCTTGAAGATGTTCGTGTGAAATTTTATGAGATCAATGTCAATTGTTGCTATTAACTATTTTAAAAACGGTTCTTAGAACAATTGACGGTTGTCCTATAAAATCTCACAGTTATAAGACTATAACAAGAGGAGATGTATTATGTGTAGAAAAGAAAGTGCTTCACTTCAAATCTATATAATGTTTTCACTTGCGTTTTTAATGTGCTTTGAATTTGTTATTGTCATATGATGATTCAGTGAGCTCAAATCCTTATGAAAAATCGAGAGTTATGAACTCCATTCATACTTTCCAAGGACCGTCGTGTTCGATTCGAAGATTGGAAGCAATCTACTTCAATGGCCGGTGGACTAATGAGAGAGCTTGAGATTCAGGAGCAAACAATTCCAAGAAAATCTTGAAATGAAGTTTTTCCTTCTAACTTTTTTATTTTTATTTTTAAAATACCTAAAGTTACATCTACATTATTGTCTTTCTTTAAAAAGAAAAACAGGCAAACAGCTTTTTCTAATAACCAATTTGGATAAAGCTAACAGATGACCTAGATTGTATTCATTTAATAAATTTTAAGATTTAATTATATATTTAAAAAAAATTGAGGACTCAATTGCACTTGTACATCAAATAGGTGCACTTATCCAATATAAAGGAAAGTTTTTATTGTCACTTGTCATTAATGGTGAGTTTATTTTTTGAGGGAAAATTCCAAATAAGGACCCTAAGTAGACTAATTTTCTCAAGTAAGGACCCGAAATGAACTGTGTGTCAGATAAAAACCTAAAGTGAATCAATTATCTCAAATAAGGACCCGAAGTGGTTGAATCAATTCTAAATAAGGACCTGAGCTTGCTGGTCAGCCAAAAATTTGTCGGCTATCAAGCATGTGACATTTCTGACGACCGAAGTTTGGACAATTTTGTACAAAAAAAAAATCTAGGGAAAATCAACAAATCTTAAAACGGAAACAAAAAAACCCTCAGTTCTCTACGGTCTCCCCGTTGCTTATACCCATCCTTTGCAAAGTCAAAGACCGAAGTTCTCCCCATTCCTTGTACCCATCCTCCGCAAAGTTGAAGACCCAAATTCTCCGTTGGTTGAGGCATGAATTCAAAAATAAGAAGAAAACCAGATGCTTCTTTCTTTGTTTGTGGAGACCCAAATTCTCCGTTGGTCGAGCAAGGTGAGGAGCGACGAGAATTGAGTCGCGACGATGATCGGGCAGCAATTTGGTTGAGGAGCAATGAGGGGAGAAGAAAGAAGAAAACGTAAACATCTAAATGAATAACCTAAACTTAATTAATTTACAATTTTCCCTTTTTTTCCAATCACAAATTTCTGAAAAATATAGAGTTATTTTTTTTTTAAATTTCGAATTTTCATTTCCAAACTTCTTGACCTTTTTTTTTTTTTACATATTTTCTTGATGTATAAACGTTCTATGCTTTGAAATCTGAGCAAGAAGAAGTTTACTCATCATGTTTATTTTGAAATCACTTTATGTAAACTTGGGAAAATTCTTGCACATTATTCATTAGTGGAACCAAAGATCATGTCATTTACATATATTCGCACTAACAAAATATATTCATCTTTCTTATTTATTAACAAAGTCGTGTTTATTTTACTTGTTTCAAAACTGTTGTCAATTACAAAACTACATAATTTCTCATACCAAGAAAGGAGCTTGCTTGAGACCATGTGAAGCTTTTCATCGCTTGTACACACAATTTTCTCATCTAGGATCTTCAAAGCCTGGTGATTGCTCTACATAGAACTTTATCTTCAATGAAATAATCTAGATAGATACTATCACATTCATTTGATATAAGTTGGAATTATAATAACAGGTATAGTAAATAACAGACGTATTGCTTCTAATCACCCAACGAGTTCATGTGTCTCATCATAATTTATCACTTGTTCTTGAGGATATCCTTGTAGAATAAGTTTAGCTTTATTTTGTACAACTTTAACTTTCTTGAGGTTAGTTTGATGTATACCAAACATGTCAAAAAAAGTTTCTTAGGTGAAATGAAAACTATGTGAATGTAAAAAATACATTCCTTTCTTCTTTGCTCAGTGAATTGGCATGACTAATTACACCGATTTGCACCGGTGGATAGGTATGGATTCATGGCATGAGGAATCCGTGCCCTATGGTGCCTTACCCCGGACATGGCAAATTTTCCCTGTGAAAAATGCCTAGCATAGGAGAAAACGACAAAGACTACTATTGTTTTGATTAATAGAGTAATCCTATCCACATTGCATTAACAACCCCGTGTTTAAAAAAAAAAAACTACATGGTCCACTCAAACTAAAGATTATATTACTTAAAAATGTTGTCATATCAAGTTGAAAATCGAGATTACCCAACATGTTACAATAAATGTTATATAGTTAATCATCACCTTAAGTTGAAGATTCAGGTTTAATGGTTCCCGATCAGCTTTCGCGCACCATGACTAGTGCACCTCCTTCAATGATTTTAAGGTCGCCCTCCATCTCATCGAGTCAGTGCATAAGATTTTCTTTCAGAAGTGCTCCTAACAAGGCCCAAATCTAACATCACAAGAAGAGTAGACTTTTTGGCCATCTGACCTACCGCCTTATTGGTTTATTCCTATTATATTTACTTAAAAAGTCTTACTTTTTTACTGGCATTTAATTCAAGAAAAGGTAATTTACCAGGGTTTGTCAATCATCCATGTTCAATTTCCATCATATGTACGGTCTATTGATTGCAAGCGACTAGTAATGATAATTATCTGAATTGATCTTCACTTTTTATTTAATCTAAATCTAGCAATTCACAATTCTTGACTTTTTTTTTTAATTCGGAACTTTTAGAATAGTTAAATGTTGACATGTAAATTCACATGCAGTTTTTTCATAACATCTATAATATAATAAATTTTAGCAAAAAAGTTAAAAAGAAGTACTTTTTACTTTTATCTAAGGATGACGAATCCAGTCTTAGGGTGCCCCATTCATAAAATCTTTATTGTGACCAATTCGAAGTTTGCATTTTATTTTGGAGTATTGGGTGAGCCAAAGTCTAGAATGCCAAACATGAATAGATAGATCATCAATGGGCATTCATTCAAGGTAATCTTTATGAATGACTTTCAAGGTCCATATAAGTGATACATGCCTATGATGAAACATGGGCATAAGAGTAGTAGGAGTGCCAAAACTTTCATATAACGCTCACTTGACTGCCAAAACATTTTTTTTCTCTCACTTGAGTACTCTATTGGAGAAAAATCGATTACTTAAGTGCCAATTTCCGGTCAAATGTCCTATGTGGAATTTTTTTTTTTGAATTATTTATTTTTATTTGTATTTTGCTCTTTTTTTTTTTTTTTTGATTTTTTCTTTAGAGCTAGTCACCAGATGACCCTCACCGACCATGGCTACCTTGCCTAGATTAGTGAGGGCCACCTCACCCTCAACTGCAAAGGCCTGGGCAAAGTTGCAAGGGCCATCACTGGTCATCAGGCGGTTGTGGGTGATGCCACCCAGAGTAGGCGAGGGTCATCGCAACCTCTCTAGTGGTGGGCAAGGCCTTGATGGCCTCACCTAAGGCCTTTGTGGTCAGATCTAGGTGAGGGCTGCCTAGCCCTCGTCGCGAAGGCCTTGGGCAAGGCCGTCAAGGCCTCATTGACCATTGGCGAGGCCATGATAGCCTTCACCCGCCTTGGGTAGTGTCGCTCGTGACCAACCAAAGTTGGATGTCACCTAGAGTGGGCGAGGGCCATCGCAACCTTGCCCAAGTCCTTTGCTCTTGAAGGCAAGGCAGCAAAAAATAAAAATAAGAAATTCAAAAAATGTAATAATAAAAAGTATTAAAATATTAAAAAATATTTTCTACACAGCCACATCAACTTTTCTGATGAGGCAAATCAAAAGTAGTATTTAAGTGATCTATTTTTCAAATTTGTAAAGTGTTGACATTGGTACCATTCTTACCCCCGAAACATGAAATTTTGGTTGTTGTTAGCTCACGGAAGACTTCAAGTAGCTATGAGCTTGAGAGCTCATTGATGGGAATACTAAAATAATAAATCACGCCTACAATTAAAAGTTCAAACTTTTAGAATAATTAACAGCAGTCTTACAAAATCTCTCACTTATAATGATGAGGAATTGGCTGTTGATGGGCGGAATTATGGCCTGAGGTAATATGATGCTACAATTTATATGCATTGCTCCTACAAAAACAAAGCGTGATGCATTGATTGAAGTCCTCTGTATTATTATGATTAGCTGAAGAGCTCGAAATTGGGGAAGAGTAAATAAAATACAAACACCTACGAGTTCGATGAAATTTTCGCCGAGTCCACGTCACAAAAACAAGTGTACGATATTTCTAGTATCATTATTGAGAGAGATCCACGGCCGGATCTTCTCCTTCAAGAGTAGCATTCGTGTTTACCACATCATTTTGAGGACAAGGTCCAATGACCTTTCCCAGTTGACATGATTTTACTTCCCAGACATTAGTTTGGGTACACTTTTAATTTAAGGTTAATATCACAATATACTCCATTAAGTTTTATTAAATTTTAGTGTCAAATTGTTGAGTTAAACAATATATGATAATTAACGGGTATAACAATTTAGTTTGTCATAAGTGTACTGATTTTGTAATTTTCGTGATATTAATCTAATTTAACATAAATTAATGGAGAGTATATTTGTCACGAATGTACCCGTTTGAAGGTTTTTTATAATAAAAAAATTAGTTTTGAGTAAATATATGATATGTATACTAGTTTGAGATTTTTATGGTCAAAAATTAATTTAGGGTAAATTTGTCATAAACATAAAAATTTGGGAGTTTTCATAATATTAACCCTTAATTTTGTAGCAGTTTAGTCCGATCTGAATTTTTATCCATTTTATAATATTTTTACAGTTTTTGGGAAATGCACCTTCTCCTGGCTAAACATGAAAGCTTGATAAAGAGCAAAGTATTGTTGTCAGATGTAGGATGAGCAAAAGACACGTCCAAATCGAGAACCGTCCGGACAAAACTAGATCAATTCTCAGTTCCTCAACACTTGAATCAATGGATACTAATCCGGTTTTTTATATCAGGTGTAGAATTACCCATTTAATTTTTTTTATTATGAATAAAACCCTAAGTCAGACTCCAGACCTTTTCTCGTGACCGCTCTCTTTCTTTAACCCACGACCCCTCTCTCTCGCTCAACTCCCGGCCTCGAGGCTCGTCGCTCAGTCACGCTCACTCTCTGCCTCGACGGTTTTTCAGGTACCAGTTTGCCTCTCGCCTCTTGCGGCCTATTTGCCCTACTTTTTCCCTTTGTTTCGTCTGGTTTGGTCTTGTCGTGGTGGGTCTTGATGGGTTTTACATTGTTGCTATCACTTAATGGTTTTCTTGTCTCCATTTTTGAGTCGTGGATTCGCGAGGATGGAGAGATGATCGATGGGTAATTGGCTTTTGAGTCTTCGATTCGCAATCCATCTGAGCTCAGGACTTAAAGTGATTTTTACACAATTTTACCTATGGACATGTTGTCCTCAGCTGGAGAATGATCAGCTGGTGTTTTTTCTTCCTATTTATGTTCTAAGGTTGTTTGGTCAAGGGACGTTAAGTGAAAATTCTTGTATCAAAAGTGGCGAAAGTTATTTTGGTGAAGTGCTGTTTCAGGTTGCTGGTAGTTGTGATCTTTTATGAAGCTTTCTTTGGATTTTTGCCTGCAAGTATGTTTGTATGTTTGATGATTGGGGAAGTTATGTGTCCATGGATTCTGAATTGTTGTACGACAGGCGGGTAACTGACTTAATGGGATTGATATGGTTTGCTGCATATTGTAGCATAACCAAGCTGCAATGAAAAAAAAAAAAAAAAAAAAACTGAAAAGGAAAGAGGAAGTGGCTGGTTCCCGGTGGAACTTGAAACTGGCAGGTTTGGTTTCAGAGTCAGTTCTAGCGTCCACAGGGCTAGTTCCTAGTTTCAAAAATTGGGAATGGGTCCCGACAGGGTAGGTCCCAGGTTCCAGACTTGGAACCAATCATCTAGCCATTTGCTGTTAAAATTGAGAATGAACCTGAGTTTAATAAGGAGGTAAACTCGGTGAGTGGAAGCCAGGTTTAGATTTTGAGCGTTATTTCTTGCTCTGAAATGTAATATAGGTAAAATGTGTGTGCAACTTGTTCTGCCAGCAATGTTTATTACATGAGTTCAGCTTTGCTTTCTCAACTTGCTCCATTAACACAGTTTAGCATATCGTTTTGGGCCATTGATTTTAACTTTATGATTTGATCTTTCTAATTCACAGGATGGTGCAGCAAAAGAGAAAGAAAAGAGAAATGGAGAATAAAATGAGGAAGAGGAGGAAGGAAAAAGAGGCGGAACTAAGTAAAATGTCAACAAAATCCCAAATAATGAAGTGGCTGAATTACACGGAAATATTATGAAGGATTTTTTCAGTGTTGATATAGATATTTAATTTAACCAACAACTATGACAAAGGATTTACATCATTGAATGCCTATTTACTTTGACACCATTTCTGTTTGAGTGCTCATAACACATTCTTCTCATTGTTACTTTGCTTAACACAGGTTGAGGAAAATTACTCTATAATATTTTCATCCAATTTGGCCATGTGAAACATTTTGGGATTTTGTTAAGCATGTCGCTCTTCCTTTTGACACTTTTCTCAGCTTTAGCTTCTTTTCTCTTCCTCCTTTTCTTCTCCTTTGCCTTCCTCTACATGTTCAAGTAGTTTGTCTCCTCAGCTTTTGTATGGTGCCTATACAAATTCCAGATATATCGTCAAAGAGGGCTAGTGTTGAACCTTCCCGAAAGAAGCTTCTTATAGTAATGCCTATGATCTGAACGGATTCTTGGCAGAGATAATTCCATATAATGGCTAGCCATGTAAAGCGGATTTAATTGTGTCAAGGAAAGCAGGTAATGAGTTGAGAATTGGTGAAAGGTAGTTGATGTTTCTTATATAATCTAAGATTATAGTTCTAACTTGTTATCCACTTTTCTTACAGTATTTTTTTTTGGATGAGTTTTTCAAAAGACCCTTTGTTGATTTTTTTTATTATTTTGCTTTGAGAAATTAGCTGTTGTGGTTGGGACCAAGTATGTTGTTCAATCTGACCTGCGGTCTCCTTCTTTGTTGTACTTGCTTTCGCACCATCACAGGACTCTTCTCTGTGCGAGCATGGTTGCGTGCGTGCGTGCATGGTTGTTAGGATCATGATCCAGATTGTAGGATCACAATCATATGATGCTACGACTCAAAAATTTTGAACAATCTGGATTCTAAGAAAAATGGTAGTATGCAGTGGTCTAATCTGTATCTTAGGATCGCGATCCCAACTACGATGCCGCTGCTCAAGCTTTAGAAGGCATTCTACCTTTTCAGCTGGAGCAAATATGAAATTAGGTCTCTGTCCCCTAGCGCATGTGCCATTTTCTTCTTACTCATGTTCAGGCTTCATTTGGGAAATGTAAGGCTTGGAGAATTAAGAAAAAGGGATGAAGATGAATGAACAGTAGAAAGTGAAGAAGTGCAGAGATGCCATCTCTTCTTCTTTAGTCTTGAATAAATTATGAGATGGGCATCGACCACCGTTGGCTCTCTGAACTGTGCCGTCCTTCGGAGATGAGAGGCACAAACCTTATGTCCTTCTGCAACCAGATGAGAGAGAACTCTAACATCCTTGAGAAGTTGACGCACAATTTGACTTGGCCTAGTGGCATAATATCTTTGGACGTGTACTAATTAGAACTGTCTCTATACTTTAAACAGTTGAAAAACCTGGAATTGCCAGTGAAAGTGAGGTTTGCTACGGAGGATGCGGGGAGAGTCGCAGATTAAGGTAAATAGTATTTTATCCTTTGAAATAAAGAACGAGACGATATGTATCACAGGAGAGAGAATATGCGTTACAAGAGAGAGATTAGAAATTCGGAAAAAGGCAGGAAAGTGATTTCTTGGCAGCCTACTTCTTTATTATTATGGCGATTGTTGTGATCCTATTCAACCTGCCTAAAAAACTAGCACAAGCAGATTTTATGCTTTTACATTTTTTTTAATTTCTTTGACATGGTACTTTAATTGTTAGTGGAAAAACTGACGACCAAGAATTTAAACCTGAGAACTCTCTGAACGCTACCTTTTAGCTTCACTATCCCTCTTTTGAAGGTTAATATGCGTTTAATTACACTGATTTAAGCAAGAATTTAATACTTGTAGGATCTTACGATCTTGATCTGATCTCGAAAACTTTGGAAGGATCCTACTTAGGATCCCGATCCTGACAACCTTTGTGTGTGTGTGGGTGGGTGTGGGTGTGCGCGCGCGCGTGCATGCACGCGCTTTGTGCGCATGTGACAAAAGTTGCCACCTTTAATATTTATTGTGTGTAAGCGACAAAGGTTACCAGCTTTAATATTATTGTGCATTGTATGGTCTTAGTTATTTATTTGACACGAAAAATTTGGATGCAGTTGTAAAATTTCTAATGGGAGTGAAACTGTTTTTCTGTCGAGTAAGCAGCTTTCACATGGAGCTTTTCTTCTCTATGTTGGTGTCCATCTTGTTCCTGTGCTCATATTGCATGGATGGAGACTAATTGCAGAACATTAAGAAAGTGTAAGGGCAATTTTGCAGTTTCTTCATTAGTTTGGTGTAAAATTGATCTCTGAAGCATAATGGGTCAAAGAGCCTTGTGTCAAGGGTTGGTCGATTACAATCGATCAAAACACCGTGCGGCCTTAGGATTATCAATCCCAAGTTAGCCTTACGCATACATGCTCAAACATAAGAGTCGGATGGGCAAAGAGAGTGTGTATTCACTTGTGAACGAACTGTTACAATGAGGGGAAGGGGCCCTTATTTATACAAGATCGGGTCTATCCCAGGCCGTTGATTGTCCCTCCGATCCAAGTGGATTTTGAATCCATATCATTACGAGGCTACACGGTAGGCTACTCGATAGCTGTACACAACAGGCTCTTAGGAAGACCATGAGCGTGTGTTAGAAGCAAGATCAGGGTCTGTAGGGCCGTCTGCACGAGAGCAGCTGAACGGTCATGGGCTGCACATGAGCTGGTCGAACATTGTTCACGAGTCGTTCATGGGTTGCACGTGGGCTGCGACTTTGTCCGTATTGTTCATGGATTGATCGTGGGCTGGTCTTCGATCAACCCTTGGGCATTACTTGGCCTACCACGGACGATCTTGGATCATGCTCTGTCCGTGGGTCGTGTCATTCTCCCCCACCTAATTCGGCAATGCCCTCGTCGCATTCGTGGTATGGAAAGCTTCGATGTGTTTCTTGAACTGCCACTGAGCTTCGTAGAGTTCCCAACTTGCTTCACTCTCAGGAAGGCCCTTCCACTGGATGAGGTATTCGTTCTTTGGCACATAATATCTCTTTTGTATGATTTAGTTCGCCATGATGCATTCAACATTCCGATCATATGAGGTTCTTGCTCCAAGGGGCGCTCGTTGTGACTCGCCTCGATCCGAATCATCCTCATCCGAATGGGAAGGCTTCAGCATACTCACATGGAACACAGACTGTAACTTGAGCTTGGCTGGTAAGTCCAGATTGTATGCCACCTTCCCGATCCGCTGCAACACTCGGAAGGGACCTTCATAGTGACGGATTAGCCCTTTGTGCACATCAAAGAACCGAAGGACCAAGTGAAGTTTGGCCAACACCAAGCCCCCGACCTGAAATTCCATGTGTCGTTGCTTCTTGTCAACTAACTTCTTGGTGCGCTTCGCGGCCCTATTGAGGCACACCTGCACCAAGTCCGCATGCTCATCCCATTCCTTAGCAAACTTGTATGCGGAGGGGCTACTTCCTTGATATCCCGAGGCAATCACGCTTGGCGTAAGCAATTGTTGCCTAGTCATGATCTCAAACAGGCTTTGGTTTGTGGACTCGCTCCGCTGCAAGTTGTAGGAAAATTGGTCCATGTCAATCAGCCGCGCCCAATTCACTTGCGTGTTGCTCACATAGTGCCGAAGGTAGATTTCCTGCAATGCATTCATCCGCTCTGTCTGTCCGTCGATTTGGGGATGCATGCTCGTGGAGAAGTTGAAATCCGTCTCCAGCAACTTGAAGAGCTCGGTCCAAAATCGCTCGGTGAATCGGGGATCACGATCGCTCACGATCGTGCGTGGAACGCCCCAATATTTGACAACGTGCTTGAGGAATAGCTTGGCTGCTTCCTCAGTTGGACAATCCTTTGTAGCTGGCACGAAAGTCACATATTTGGAGAGGCAATCCACCATAACCATGAGGGTCCGACACCCTTCGGACTTTGGCAAATTCACGATGAAGTCCATGGAGATGCTCTTCCATGGACGTTTCGGGATAGGCAACGGTTCAAGGAGCCCCGCCAGAGATCGTTGCTCTATCTTGTCCTGTTGGCGCACAAGACATGTCCGCACATAAGCTTCAATGTCGTCTTGCATGTGTGGCCAATAATATTGATCCTCAACGAGTGCTATGGTGCGGTGGATTCTCGGATGACTTGCCCATTTAAAATCGTGGCACTCGTGTAGGACTTCCTTCCGAAGTTTCCCGTGGAGTGACATATAGAGTCGTCATCCCTTGGTGTAGAGGAGATTGTTCTCGTACCAGAACTGCCTTGTTTTGCCCTCTTGTGCATACCGAAGGAGGGCTTGGGTTCTTTGATCATGCTTCATCCCTTCCTTGATATGCTCGATCCATGGGCAATCGAGTTGACTTATCACGTTGGATAGCTCCATCTTCTTGCTTAAGGCATCTGACACAGAATTGGATTTTCTGGGCTTGTATTCCAGCATGTAATCAAATTCGACCAGGAAGTCTTGCCACTGAGCTTGTTTTGGGCTGAGCTTCTTCTGGGTTTGGAAGTAGCTCGTAGCCACATTGTCGGTCCTCACGACGAACTGTGATCCCAAGAGATAGTGCCTTCACGTAAGAAGGCAATGCACCACCGTGGTCATCTCCTTCTCTTGGATTGTGTATTGTCGCTCGATATCGTTCAGTTTCCGAGACTTGAAGGCAACCGGATGCCCTTCCTGCATCAAGACACCACCGATAGCAAAATCAGAAGAATCGGTTGCTACCTCGTATGGCATAGTATAGTCGGGTAGCACGAGCACCGGTGTTGACACCTAAATTTTGCCATTTTACTTAAAACTTAATCGCATACAAAACTAGGAATTAGTTGCTAAAAAAAATCCAAAAAAATTGTCATAAAAAGAAAAAAAAACAACAAAACAACAAAACAAAAAAAAAACAAAAAAAAATGCTTAAGGGGGTCCAGTTGGGCTTGATCTGGCCTAGGCCCGGCCTAGCTTCCTTTCCCCTCCAGCCCACGCTTGGTTGTCTTCCTCCTTTGCACGCGGACCTGCAAAACAAAACAGAAACAAGGGCAGCAGGGGAGTGGCAGGAGGACAGTGAACAAAGGGGCATCGGAGACTGAGGAAAAAGAAAAAGGAAGATAGTGAATAGAGAGAAAAGGGGGAATGGACACACGACGAAAAACACCAAGAGAGAATCAGGGGGGAGAGTCTGAAGGGGAGAGAGGAACCGAAGGGAGAGAGAGAAAAATCAGCGTCGGGGAAGGATCCAAGAAGGGAGGCCTCGTCGCCTCAACTCGAGGTCGTCCGAGCCACCGCTCCTAGTCCCCTCGTCGTGCCGCCATCGCTCCGCAGCCAGCCGTCGGCGATCTTTGCGGCGACCACTAGTAGCTCGAAGTCGTGACGCCATTGCGGCACCTGCGGCTGCGACGACCACCGTGCCAGTAGTCGGAGCCCTCCTCCACTGGACATCGCCACTCTGAGCCCCCCTCACCCACGTCGCTCCTTTGAGCCGTGCCGCCATCGATCACACCAATCGCCGCTCATTTCCCCGGAACCTAGATCTGAAGTAGACGGAGAAAGAACGAGAACAAAAGATAAAGAGAAAAGAAAGTAGGCACAGCAGAGGGAAAAAGAGGTGGTCGAGAGTGAGAGCTGGATCGAGAGAAGTACTTGAGAGAGGGTGGAGAGCCAAAGAGAGGCTCAACCGTGCACGGAATCCGGCTCCCCGACGCCCTTCTTCTGGAACTATGAGAAACCAAGAGAACCGAGGAGGAGCTGAGAGGAACTAGAGAGAAACCGAGAGGGATTGAAAGCGAGAGAGAAGAGGACGACCCGAAGGGAGAGAAGGAGCTCGAAGGAAAGCTTCGCCATCGTTAGTCGTCTGCCTGAGAGCCGCCGTCCGCCACCGCGCTTGCCGTCTGCCACCACACCCCACCAGGTAAGTCCCTTGGGCCTTTGTGTGTGCTCTCTTTCTCGGGTACACTAGGCCGGAGCTCGTGGCCGTTCAGTTCACACGAGCTCCAGCCTACATCGCCTTACTTTTATTTCCGACGTCTTTTTTGTTGTGTGTCGAAGATCTCATTATGGTTCGAGCTTCATTGAGCCAAAAACCCCTCGTTATAGTAGCATACCTCATGTGTTTGACAAAATGCCCCAAACAGAACTGAGAAGCAACCGGGTCGAATCTCGGTTTGGTTCATGCTTGCTCTTATATACGTTGGACTTTGCCCGCCTTTTATGTTTCCATTGTAATTTCATACGATTTTCATGGAACAATCGTGTATTCTTGAGCCGAGGGGGTTTTTGTGCTCGAAAATGGTTTGGCCGCCGGCGTTTGTGCCCAACGGTGGTCGTCGCTGGTCGGAGTGGACAATCAATAGACAGTGGCGGTTCGATGACGAAAAGGTCGCTGGTTGCTATGCTAGTGTTGTTGTCAGGTGAAGTTTGGGGAAGGCATAGAAGGAACGTTTGACGTGCGAGAGAACGCACGAAGAAGAAGAAGAAGACCAAAAGGTAGAAGAAAAATAAAAGGAAAAGAAAAGAAATAAAAAGAAATAAAAATAAAAGGAGAAAAAGAAAAGAGAGAAAGTGGCTTCGGGAATAGAAGTTGCTGAAAAGGGGAGGGAGAGTGCAGTAGATAGGATAAAATAGGGAAAGGATAAAAGAAAAAAAATAATTAAAAAATTAAATAAAAAAATAAAAAAATCGAAAAAATAGTAAAAATTCAGAAAACTCCCAAAAATTCAAACAACTTTAAGAGAACATAAATTAAAAAAAAATCAGAAAATATTAAAAATTCGACTTTAAAAAAAATTAAATTAAAATTTTTTTAGAAAAGCAATTAAAAATTTCGAAAATCCAAAAATGATGGAGTTTGGTCGGGTATTGCTACGTTTTACATTCTTAGTATAATTAGGCATTTACTTGCTCATATTTTGATTATGGCGTATGTTTAAGTTGCCTTGCTAATTATGTTTAATTACATGTGTTTAATTTTATTACAATTAAGATCTTAATAACTATGATTGTTACTTTAATGATTGTATACCCGCATGATCATCTCTCATGTTAGTAGATAAGTATAAAATTAATCAAAATTGCCTAAAGAAAATCATTTCTTTTAAAATGAACAAGATTAGGTACCGAAAGGGCATTAATTGGTTAATTAGTGTAATCAAGTCCCCGATCCTAGACTCTCTGGTTGCGTAGGAAGTAAGGCACACTCCCATGCCTCACTTGGTTTCTAGCCAACCCCAATAGCTAGTGGCGACTCCTTTTGTGCAAAATTTTTAAGGATATCCTAACATCACGCGGGGTATAAGCTTGGGAGAGCCCGCGCCTAATCATAAGCCTTAGGTCTGTCTTTTAGGAAATACCCCTAAACCTGTTCCCTCCCCCCGATAATAGGTCGCGACAACTGGCTCTTCGATCATGGCTTGCTTCAACCGATCGAATGCCTCTTAACACCGATTCGTCCACTCCCACGGCCTTTCTTTCTTCAGCATATCCGTGAGTGGCACAGTGAGGTTCGAATATCCTCGGATGAAACGCTGGTAGTAATTTGTGAGTCTGAGAAGGGATCTCAACTCTGTCACCTTAGTTGGTGGCTTCCATTCAATGATGGCACGGATCTTAGCCGCGTTCATTCGCACTCGTCCACTCCTGACGATGTGCCCAAGGAAGGGGACTTCCTTATGAGAGAAAACGCACTTCTCGCGCTTCACATACATGTCATTCTCCCGAAGAGTCTGGAAAACTTGACTCAGATGCTCGACAAGTTCCTTGAGCGTCCGGCTATACACGACAATGTTGTTGAGGTAAACCACAATGAACCGATCAAGGAACGAATGGAGTACCTTGTTCATGAGAGTGTAGAACGTGGCCAGCGCATTTGTCAAGCCAAAAGGCATGACGAGGAACTCATACGATCCATATCGGGTCATGCATGTGGTTTTCGGCTCATCCCTTTCAACAATCCGAACTTGATAGTACCCGGATCAAAGATTAAGCTTGGAGAACCATCGGGCTTCCTCGAGCTAATCGAACAAGTCAGCAATGAGTAGGATCGGATACTTGTTCTTGACAGTGAGCTTGTTCAAGGCTTGGTAGTCTATACACAAGCGAAGGGATTCGTCATGTTTCTTTTGGAACAATACCGGAGCACTGAACGGAGTCTTAGACAACCGAATGTACCCCGCATCGAGTAGCTCCTTCAGTTGTTTCTGCAGCTCTTCCAACTTGGGCGAAGCCATGCGATAGGGTGCCATGGCCGATGCTCGAGCATTAAGCACAAGATCGATCCGATGATCGACTTCTCTCCAAGGAGGTAGCTTCTTTGGCAGCTTGGGCGACATCTTATCTTGGAAGACATCAAGGACTCAAGACACCTTTTCCAGTACCTCGCTTTCTTCCACGCCCTCCTCCTTCAATGCTACCAAAAAGGTCACCTCGCTCATCTTCAGCCCTTTAGATAGCTTCATGGCCGATAGCATCTTCTTATCGTGTCCCAATTCGCGGTAGATATGCATTGGCACCGCTTGTCTAGGATACATATGCAATCCACAAAGGGCATAATGCCCGCATTGATTCGATCGAGTAATCTTAAACCAAGCACGAAATAATAATCGTCAAGGGGGATTACCTCGATATCCTCTTTGCTGGTCCATGGACCAAGGTGCAGCTCCACATCCCTAGTCATGCCGCTAGTTGGGACTTCCTTGGCGTTCACCGTTTTAAGCCAACTGGCATCATTTGTCTCGACCGGAAGATTCAGCTTCTTCACGGCCTCTTTGGAGATGAAGAGGTCAGATGCCCCGGTATCAACAAGTGCACTCATCGTGGTACCTCCGATCTTTACATCCACGAACATCATTCCTTTGGGTTCCTTGGCCTTCTTGGCCTTGATCGACCCAAGGATCTGCAACGATCCCAACCGCACCTCCTTTAGTAGTCCATCCTCTTTGCACAGGTAGCTAGCTTCCCTCTTTTCAAACAATCTTGGGCCATGTGTGGCCTGTCGCAAAAGAAGCACTTGTAAGTGCATACCTTGCGATGATATCCTCCATTGCTCGACTCAAGTTGGGTCTTATAAGGAACCGAAGTTGGTCTGCCTACATTCGGACGATTGTACCGGTTTCGATCTCCCTTACCAGTGGCCCTTTCTCTTGATCAAGAGTCTGGTTTGGCCAAGGGCGATGGTTTGTATTCCACGAGGGACTCGGCTATAGAAGTAGTCATTAAGAGATCCGTTGCATTGCACCGTTTGAGCTCTTGCTTGACCCATGGTTTGAGTCCGCTCATGAACTGGTAAAACGTCTCTGTCTTGATCATGGATGGGATTTGGAGCAGCAGCTCTGAGAACCGCTTCACATAGTCGCAAACTCCGCCTTGTTGCTCTAGGTGCTTGAGTTCCCCGCGGGCTTCCTCCTCCGCATAAGCGGGATAATAGGTTCGCCGAAATTGTTCGACAAATCAAGTCCATGTGATAGGATCGCCATTCCTACCATCCAACCTACGATGCCACAACAACAACGCGTCATCAGCCAAATACATAGCTGCAGTGTTTACCTGGATTACGTTGTTGGTCATCCCCATGGTCTGGAAGTAGCGTTCCATGTACCACAGGAAGTTGTTCATGTCCTTTGCCACCTGTGAGCCCTTGAACTCTTTCGGCTTTGGTGCATCGGAATGTGGTTGCACGGTGATCACCCTGGTCATGCGTGCAGCTTCAAGCTCGACGAGCTTGCTTTTCATCATGGCCATCTTCATGTGCATGGCTACCATCGTGGCCTCCTAAGTCTCATCATGCTGCTGCAGCTTGTGCGCGATGGATCCCAACATCTCAACACGGAGCTCTCCCATGCTGGCTTGGAGTTCTTGCACTTCGGCCAAGAACTCCTCCCTACCGGCTTCTGCTCCTTCGACAGTCTGGTGCAGGTCGTCCATCAACGCTTGGACATCCGTGACGGTCTCTTCTAGGACCATCATTAGGTTCTCCAAATTCCCCTTCGGATCCTTCGAGCATGAGATAGCCCGGCTCTTCTTCGACCAGGTGGCCCTCTCGGCTGGACGCCCATGATCTTCTCGGTCATCGCCTTGAATGACCGGAGCAGGAGCATCAGCACAAGGATTCGCCATTGCGCTTGGAACGAAGGCTTTGATACCACTTATCACGAGTCGGTCAATTACAATCGATCAAAACACCGTGCGGCCTTAGGATTATTGATCCCAAGTCAGTCTTATGCACACACACGCTCGAACACAAGAGTCAGATGGGGAAAGAGAGTGTATTCACTTGTGAATGAACTGTTACAATGAGGGGGAGGGGCCCCTATTTATAAAAGATTAGGTCGCTGTTGATCGTCCCTCCGATCCAACGGTGAATTTTGAATCTGTATCATCATTACAAGGCTACACAGTAGGCTACTCGATGGTTATACACGGTAGTAGGGGTGATCGGGTCCAGGGTGGGTAGGGTCTAGACCTGGACTTGTACCCGACCCTGTTATAATCGGTTCTTTTTTTTTGGACCCTATACCCGACCCTGTTTGCATTAGACCCTGTTCCTGACCCACCCTGTTTTTCCGATCCGGGAACAGGGTTAACCTTGTTTATATTGGAACCTGTTTTGCATAAAAATTGAAATATGACAGGAACTGAGTTGCAATTATTGTAGTACCATGGCTTTTTAACAACAGTGGAGGCTTTTCTTCCTGACTAGCTTGATAAACATTATTAGATGGAGGATAGAAGTATGCATAAGCATTTTGACTAGGAACTTCAGTTGGAAATTCAATCAGCTCTGGCAAGCTGAAATAAGACTGGTACTTCAAATTGTCCGGTGAAGAGGACCATATAATCCGAAAATCAATGACTTCTAACTTTTCATCATTGAAAGTCACCTACAAATAATAAACAAAAGGAAATTATAACAACAATGAGAAACACTAATTACTGCAGCACTGTCCACACTTCACTAAATATGAGGAGATTACTACGGTAAAGTATTGCAAGCACCTTAGCCACAAATATTGGAAGTACTCCTGATGCTCCCTCAACGTATAGGCAATTGTTTCCTGAAGTCTGTAAAAGAAGAATGTGCACAATATACCAATCCATCAGCTTAAAAAAATTAGTAACAGCAATTCGTCACAAAGAAGGTATTGAACATACTATGTCTTGTATGTCTATGAATGGAATGTCAAGCAATGATAATGAGCTCTGAAGAACGTCAATAATTGCAAGATGAGACCTTCCCCTCTGCCTGCATGCAGATTCTAAATAATTGATATGAAGAATCATACAATAATTTGCATTTCGATAATGTTAACACCTTAGATCATCACATGGAAGAAAGCTCACTTGTAGTTGCAAGCAATCTGGAACTTCTGTTTGTCGCTCTAGATAACTTCATAAGAGTTCATACCGAAAACCCATAATGGCCTAGCAAACTCAGCATTTGACAGATAAAGAGGTAGGACCTCATTTGTAGATTCAATCTGTTGAATCATGAAGCACATAAAAGATACAATTCAGTTCCTTTCCAACCACATCATTGATAATGCTATGAGTGTATAAGTAGCAGTTGAAAGAGCTCACATATGTAATGATTATTCAATCACCTGCAGAAAATCTACAACTAAATAATTTATCCTCGTTTATAATTTTCACGGTGTGACATCCAAAAGCCATACTATATGACTGATGCAGTCTGAGTCTAGATGGAGTTTGATATGGAAATTACAGAGATCAACCATAATTACGATATAAATCACCATGTGGAAAACCTGCTTTGGAATGGTTACCATAAAAAAATGGTCGCTAGGAAATATCTTCAATGACATGAAGCACCTAAAATATCTAGACTATTCAAAGTCGATAAGCATGAACTGCAATGGCCCAGGGTTAAGATCTTACCCACTTATAGAGATTCCAAAATCCATTATGTCTATCTGTAATGAAAAATAGTTCACTTGATGTGTTCAAAGCACATTGTGATGTCTAGCACAATTTCAAACCACTTCGCTATGAAATTTATTTCTACATTTTCATTGAGACATTACATGTCCACAACTTCTAATGTAATATAGCTTTAGCATGCCGGACTCAATCATCCAAGCAGAGCGACACGGAAGAAAATTCGCAAAAATGTTGGATATAGATCACCTCACGAGTAAGAAGAGACATACCAGATGACTCCATATTCATATCATGGATAATACATGATTAAGAGACATTATAACATGAACATACCAATAGAAAAACCGTAGTGTCATTTTTTTCAACTCGTTAAAAATAAGACCAACATGCTCAGATCATCATGAAAGCAACATAATAAAAAAAAAAAAAATCATCAAGGTGACCCTTATTTGTTATTCGGGCAGATTAGCTAGAATTAGGAATAAGCCATTTACATTCGACGATTATTTTCGGGGATCAGGCTCCTCTTTTGTTCATTCACAACACAGTGATACTAGATCTTACATTTCTTCGACAATTGAAAGTCTTGACCAGCAGTTGCATCATATCAATTCTGAAGCACCGTGGTGCTGCATCATTTTTAAATTTCCGGAATTCCACAGAACTGAACCTTTAAACCTAAACTTCGGATTCACTGATCGTATAATTTGAAAAAAATAAATATCATGGCCATGAGCCGACACCAGAGTAGCTTTTAGATGGTCCTAGGACTCATAGCAGTTAATTAAATTCCAACGTCATGCACGGCACATATCAACATCAACGAGCTGCATAAGCCGACCATCAATAACAAGAATCAACGTGTTCTTGCCAAAATGCTCGCGAAAGATGCCATTGTCATGCCCTAGTTCTGGACAGCAGACTCCTACACAAGCCCAAAGCAAACTCTAAAAACTCGACACAAGCCGGAAGCACCCAAGAGAGAGAGAGAGAGACACACACACACACACACACACGCTGGAAGCACCCGAGAGAGAGAGAGAGAGAGAGAGAGAGAGAGAGAGAGAGAGAGAGAGAGAGAGACCTTGGAACCGGGTGCGGAGTTTGTGGACGACGTCAAGGGGGTGTGCCGGTGGCGATGATGGCGAACCCGGCAACGGCTCTGGCAGTGGCGTTCTCCCACTGACGGATCATCTGTATTAGCCCAAAGCAAACTCCAAAAACTCGACACAAGCCGGAAGCACCCGAGAGAGAGAGAGAGAGAGAGAGAGAGAGAGAGAGAGACCTTGGAACCGGGTGCGGACGACATCGAGGGGGTGCACGGCGGCGACAATGGCGAACCTGGCGATGGCGCCGGTGGTGGCGTTCTCCCACTAACGGATCTGGCGATGGGGCGCGACGAAGGAAAAGCAAGTCCGCGAGTGTGAGTCGTGATCATGTGAGAGGTGAAGAAGATAGAAACGAATTAGGGTTTTGATTTGTGGCTGCCTTAAAAACCGGTTCTCAAACTGATTCCCAAATCGGTCCGGTCGATTTGGTTCCCGGGTGGGTAATCCCTCGGAACCGGTTCCCGATCTTGTTTTTCGGGTGGACAGGACCAAGAATCGGATAAACCCGGTTCGGTTGCACGCCCCTACACAGTAGGCTCTTGGGAAGACTATGGGCATGTCGGAAGCAAGATCAAGGTCTGCAGGGCTGTTTGACACAAGAGCAGCTGAACAATCACGGGCTGCACATGGGCTGATCGAACATTGTTCACAGGTCGTTCATGGGTCACGCATGGGCCTTTGTCCGTATCGTTCATGGATTGATCATGGGCTGGTCTTCAATCAGCCCTTGGGCGTGACATGGCCTACCACGAACGGTCTTGGATCATGCTCTATCCGTGGGCCATGTCACTTGAGTGTAGGATCAGCCTCTCTAATTTCAGCCAAAGAGTGTGGAAAGTTTGTCTTTGTTTGCTTCTATTCCAGAATCCTAGGGCCTTTTTTTTCTTCAAATAGAATGTATATCTAGTATTTGGCTTATCTTGCACGGATGGGGACTGACTGCAAAACATTAAGAA
This sequence comes from Eucalyptus pumila, assembly GCA_016097595.1. Classification (NCBI taxonomy): domain Eukaryota; kingdom Viridiplantae; phylum Streptophyta; class Magnoliopsida; order Myrtales; family Myrtaceae; genus Eucalyptus; species Eucalyptus pumila. The sequence goes on from CM027853.1 coordinate 37,590,023, forward strand.
AGATTAAGGGCAAATTTACAGTTCCTCATCAGTTTGGTGTAAAATTGATCTTTGGAGCATAATGGGCCTAAGAGCCTTGAGTATAGGATCAGCCTCTTAAATTTCAGCCAAAGTGTGGAAAGTTTCTTTGGTGCTTGTATTACAGAATCCTGTGGCCTCCCTTTCTTTAGATGGAATGAATATCTATTATTTGTGTTCATCTTGCATGGATGGAGACTAACTGCAGAACATTAGGAAAGAGTAAGGACAATTTTACAGTTCCTCATCAGTTTAGTGTAAGATTGATTTATGAAACATGATGGGCCTAAGAGCCTTGAGTGTAGAATTAGCCACTTTAACTTCAGCCAAAGAGTATGGAAAATTTGTCTATGTTTGCTTCTATTACGGAATTTGGCGGCCTCCTTTTTTTCAAATGGAATGAATAACTGGTATTTGTTCTCCAACAAATTATATTCTCTTGAGGCTTCAAGTTGTCCATTTTATCCAGTGAGGCTACTCAAATAATTAATATACTATGTCAAGTAGTATAATATATGGATATCTTTTCCTTTTCAACTTTGTGATTGCATCGCTTCTTCCTGAAGAGTGCGTGTGTGTGTGCATGTGCGAGCATGCGCGCATGTGTGCATGTGTGGGCGTGTGTGCATTTGCGTGCGTGGGTGTGTGTGCGTGTGCATGTGTGCGCGCGCGCGCGCATGCGTCTGTGTGTGTGTCTGTGTGTGTGCGTGCGTGCATGCGTGTGTGCGCACGCGCGCGCGCGCATGCTCGTGCGTGGGTGTGTGTGTCAATGTGTGTGCGCGTGTCTGTGCGCGCGTGCATGCCTCCTTGGGAGTGAGCCATATTTTACTTTTCTTGTTTAAGCTTCATGATACTTGAAGTCTTTCACATTAGCAAGAATCCTCAACATCCTTGGTTAAGTTGAAAATTAACTTTGTACACACGACATGCCCCCCTTTCCATTTTTGTAGTTTTCCTTAGATCCTTAGTTTAATTACACTAATATCTTTCTTACAAGGCCCAATTGGTAAAAGATGTACTTAAACTGCCGTGAGTAACCTTTTATTTTGTAGCTATTCATTTTGATAGCTTACCTGGACCACAATGGTGCTATTTTGGGCTTTCTCTTGGTTGCTTAAGTTGACTTGGACAAAATTTTGGGATCCTTTGTTCGTGTTTTTATCTCTTCGGGACCAAGATTGATCCAAATGGAGCTTTGCTTCAACTTAGGTGAGTGATTAAGAGTTATAATTGTTCCAAATTCATTGTTGTTTATACTCTGTTGTTTTTTTCTGATTCTATTCACCCACCTTTCTGGTGTTTTTCTTGCTCTTTGGTTATGCCCTTACAAGAGTGAGTGCCTTTTTGCCTCATCAAGATTCCTGTGAAGAGTTTCTGGTTTGTGATTAGTATTTTATTACCCTTCAATAGTGTGTTTCTTACCTTTAGAGATGGATTATATTTTGCATTAACAACCAAAACAAATGGTCAAACACCAAATAAATAAATAAAACAAACAAACAAATGCCAATAGCAGCAAGGGACGAAGTTGTCTTCTCGGTTGGATATGAATGAAGATTCAACTAACTCCTAGGAGCATACCAATCACATGAGATGTGCCGCATGGGCTTATTATACATATTTCATGTACATGTTTGCTTTTAAGATTTAATGGACCCGCTAACCTATGGCTTGTAACCTGTGATGGATGTACCATCTGCTGATCATGTGATGTTGTTGTGTCATTGGGTGCGTTGTGCTTGGTTTGGTAGGAAGGAGAGATGTGTTGTGCAATTTGGAAAATGTTGTTACAAGGATGAATGCTTGGTGGAATGCTTGGTGGATGTTACTATTTATTGAGTCTGTGTTTAGAGACTTTAAGCTAATTCTAGTTTTGTTATTAAATACATGAAATCAAATGTTCAGAGAAAGGAGGTGAATAAACTTACCTCCTTGCTAATTGCATATTTTGTTAGCTGACATTAATGAATGTGCCTTTCCTAATAGGAATCATACCTGCCTTTCCATTATTAAATGTTAGACCATCCTAATAGGAATCATACCTGTCTTTCCGTTATTAAATGTTGGTTGATTTCTATGAGAATTTAATGTTGTTCCGATAAGGCTTCGCATGGAACAATTGCTTCCCTCACTTGGGCTGTTTTAGACAAATTTATCAGCAAAATAAGACTGATGCTATGGAACTCATTGGTTTGCTGTTTTCTTACAGAGTAGCATGGCCTTTCTATTAATGCAAGTATATAGCTGATCAGGAGACAGTCCAAAGGTTGATTTTGTTTTTGGGAGTATACATCCTGATTCAGAGGTTGCTGATAATATCATTTGGAGAACTACTCCTACTATCGATGTGGATTCCATCAAATCGTTCAGAGATACGAAGCTGCTGCGTGTTCTTTTTAGTTGTCCTCCAAGTTGAATTGTAACTCTTTTTTTAGGTCAAGCATGATCAGAGAACCAGCTGGATATTTTTGTGGGAAGAAGAGACTTCGTAATGTGATCCTACCGTATCTATTGTAATCATCTAAGTTGGCTCTACTTCTTTTTTCTTTTCTTTTTCAACCATATACCAATTTGGTTGCTAATGTCCTGTTGGTTTTCTTTTGTAATCATCTAGTTCCAAGTGAAGAGATTTGTGGACCTCATTTAAAGCACAAACACTTTTCACTATCTTTAAGCACATGTGGTTCGTCCTTATTGGAGAACCAAGATAATACTATTGGCTATAGAACACAAGTAGATGGTTCGGGGGAAATATATGAACCAGCATTGATCACATTTAACTTTACTTCGTGTAAGAAAGAACAGTAAATACTGTTTGTGTTGCTGTGAGTAGGAGCAACACGATGGCTGCAACAACGGACAAGAAAGCCCAAGACTATGGAAATATTCTCTCCTTAGTTTCGCCATCCAGACGTTACTCCTCTTGCCAAAATGTGCATTCAGATTTTGAAAGATCTCGGAGTAATAATAACGGGATGAAATGATGTTGTCACACATCTTGTTGAACATCTGTGCAACCACCTCATCATCGCCCGAGTAGTTCTGAATAATCCTTGCACGGCGAAGCACCTTGACGTCCTTTGAAATCAGGTTTCGAAATTCTGATTCGGTGTCGTCCTCTACTATCAAGACCGGTATGTCGAGTGTCCCATTTTCGATTTGATGTCACCCAGGTGGCGCCCTTTCACATCCCTAAACCTGACTCCTGACTCCTTTAGCTCAATAGCCAAGGGCATGACTAGTGTGCGGCGTAGCAGGGGCTTTTCAGGCAAGCCATGAGTGCTCCCAGTTGCCCCTCGTCCAATTTCGGTCAGAGTCTCCTTCGTCACGTTTGAAAAACTCGATGGCGACTACGTCGAACTCATGATGCTCGTACGGACCGTTAGTCAGGTCATATAGCTTGCTCAAGACGAAAAGCGGGAGTTGGTTCTCGAGCTGTAGTAAATCGCGGCGGAGGTAGTATTGAAGCCAATATGACTCCCTAAGCGGATCGTCTTTGTCTATCAGTATCTTCGTATTCCACTTACGGAAAAACTCAACGATGAAACAACCATCAATGAGCATCATTGCAAGAAACTTTTCTTGGGAGAGGTAGATGGTTTCCACATAGCAATTACGCGCCCGCCTTTCCAGTTCCCTGAGAGTCAGCACATACTTGTCGACGCTTCCCTCCTTTTTCCTTTTCAGCAATTGCTGCAAGTATCGCTGTTTTTGTTCCTCCATGAATTTGAACTTGTCATTTCCATAGTGATAATGGCCGATGGCTAGAATTACTGGTTCTTAGGCTTTCTCGTTGACTTCGCGCAGTTGATGATGAACCCTAAATATACTATGCTCTGGCGAAGTGGGAGGCATACTGCAAAGCATATTCTCGATGTGGACTGAGACATGATCTTGCACCATGATCCCTCATGATCCCTCTCTCTCTCTCTCTCTCAACTCGCTCAACTCGCTCAACTCACGACCTCGAGGCTCGTCGCTCAGTTACGCTCACTCTCGGCCTCGACGGTTTTACAGGTACGAATTTGCCTCTCGCCTCTTGCCGCCCATTTGCCCTAATTTCTCCCTTTGTTTCGTCTGGTTTGGTTTTGTAATGGTGTGTCTTGATGTGTTTTATATGGTTGCTATCTGTTTATGGTTTTTTTGTCTCCATTTTTTTGAGCCGTGGATTCGCGAGGAAGAAGGGATGGTCGATGGGTAATTGGCTTTTGAGTCTTGGATTCGCAATCCACCTGAGCTCAGGACTTGATGTGATTTTTACACAATTTTACCTGTGGACATGTTCTGCTTAGCTAAAGAATGATCAGCTGGTGTTTTTTCTGCCTTTCTATATTCTAATCTCGTTTGGTCAAGGGAGATCAAGTGGAAATTCTTTTATCAAAAGCAGCAGCAGTCATTTGGGTGAAGTGCTGTTTCAGATTACTTGTAGTTGTGATCTTTTATGACGCTTTCTTTGGATTTTTGCCTGCAAGTGTGTATGTTTTTTTTATGATCAGGGAAGTTGTGTGTCCATGGATTCTAAATTGTTGAAGCGCAGGCAGGTAACTAACTTCATGGGATTGATATGGTTTGCTGCATATTGTAGCATAACCAAGCTGCAATGAAACAAAAAAAAGAATGAAACCGAAAAGAAAAGAAGAAGTGGCTGTTTCACGGTGGAACCTGAAACTGGCAGGTTCGGTTTTGGAGTCGGTTCTAAAGTCCACAGGGTCAGTTCCCGGTTTCAAAAATTGGGAATGGGTCCCGACAGGGTAGGTCCTAGGTTCCTGACTTGAAACCGATCATCCTAGCCATTTGTTGTTAAAATTGAGAATGATCCTGAGTTTGATCAGGAGGCGAACTCGGTGAGCGCAAGCTAGGTTTACTTTTTGAGCGTTATTTCTTGCTCTGGAATGTAATACAGGTAAAATGCGTGTGCAACTTGTTCTGCCAGCAGTGTTTATTACACGAGTTCAGCTTTGCTTTCTCAACTTGCTCCATTAACACAGTTCAACATATCGTTTTGGGTCATTGATTTTAACTTTATGATTTGATCTTTCTAATTCACAGGATGGTGCAGCAAAAGAGAAAGAAAAGAGAAATGGAGAAGAAAATGAGGAAGAGGAGGAAGGAACAACAGGCGGAACTAAGTAAAATGTCAACAAAATCCCAAATAATGTTTCATAAGTGGCTGAATTATACGGAAATATTATGAAGGATTTTTTTTGGTGTTGATATAGATATCCAATTTAACCAACAACTTTGACTAAGGATTTACATCATTGAATGCCTATTTACTTTAACACCATTTCTGTTTGAGTGCTCATAACACATTCTTCTCAATGTCACTTTGCTTAACATAGGTTGAGGAAAATTACTCTTTGATATTTTCATCCAATTTGGCCATGTGAAACATTTTGGGATTTTGTTGAGCATATCGCTCTTCCTAGAGACATTTTTCTTAGCTTTAGCCTCTTTTTTCTTCCTGCTCCTCCTTTTCGTCTCCTTTGCCTTTCTCAACCTCCTGTTCCTTTTCGTCTCCTTTGCCTTTCTCTACCTCCTCCTCCTTTTCGTCTCCTTTGCCTTTCTCTACATGGTCAATCAGTTTGTCTCCTCAGCTTTTGCATGATGCCTAAGCAAATTCCAGATACATCGTCGAAGAGGGCTAGTGTTGAACCTTCCCGAAAGAAGCTTCTTATAATGGTGCCTATGATCTGAACGGATTCTTGGCAGAGATAATTCCATATAATGGCCAGCCATGTAAAGCGGATTTAGTTGTGTCAAGGAAAGTAGGTAAAGAGTTGAGAATTGGTGAAAGATAGTTGATGTTTCTTATATAATCTAAGATTATAGTTCTAACTTGTTATCCACTTTTCTTACGGTATTCAAAAGGCCCTTTGTTGGTGATTTTTAACTGTTTTGCTTTGAGAAATTAGCTGTTGGTATTGGGACCAAGTATGTTTGTTCAATCTGACCTGTGGTCTCCTTTGTTGTACTTTCTGTCACACCATCACAAGACTCTTCTATGTGCGTGTGTGCGTGCATGCGTGCATAGTTGTTAGGATCACAATCCAAATTGTAGGATCACAATCATACGATCCTATGACTCAAAATTTCTGAACAATCTGGATTCTAAGAAAAATGGTAGTCTGCAGTGCTCTAATCTGTATCTTAGGATTGTGATCCCAACTACGATGCCACTGCTCAAGCTTTAGAAGGCAATTCTACCTTTTCAGCTGGAGCAAATATGAAATTGGGCCTCCGTCCTCAAGCACATATGCCACTTTCGTCTTAATCATGTTCAGGCTCCATTTGGAAAATATAAGGAGACTGACTGCAGAACATTCAGAAAGTGTAAGGGCAATTTTGTAGTTTCCTCATTAGTTTGGTGTAAGATTGATCTCTGAAGCATAATGGGCCTTAGAGTCTTGAGTGTAGGATCAGCCTCTCCAATTTCTACCAAAGAGTGTGGAAAGTTTGTCTCTGTTTGCTACTATTACAGAATCCTAGGGCGTCCTTTTCTTCAGATGTAATGTATATCTAGTATTTGTGCTCATCTTGCGTGGATGGAGACTGACTGCAGAACATCAAGAAAGAGTAAGGGCAAATTTACAGTTCCTCATCAGTTTGGTGTAAGATTGATCTTTGGAGCATAATGGACCTAAGAGCCTTAAGTGTAGGATCAACCTCTTAAATTTCAGCCAAAGAGTGTGGAAAGTTTCTTTGGTGCTTGTATTACAGAATCCTGTGGGCTCTTTTTCTTCAGATGGAATGAATAGCTGGTATTTGTTCTCCAACAGATTATATTGTCTTGAGGCTTCAAGTTGTCCATTTTGTACAGTGAGGGTACTCAACCAATTAAATAATATGTCAAGTAGCATATTATATGAATAACTTTTCCCTTTCAACTTTGTGATTGTGTCGCTTCTTCTTGAATATATACATATATGCATACATACATACATACATACATACATACATACACACATATATATCCTTGGAAGCGAGCCATATTTTACCTCGCTTGTTTAAACTTTATTGTACTTGAAGTCTTTCGCATTAGCAAGAATCCTTAACATCCTTGTTTAAGTTGAAAATTAGCTTTGTACCCGTGATATGCCCCCCTTTCCATTTTTGTTGTTTTCCTTAGATCCTTGGTTTAGTTACACTAATATTTTGCTTACAATGCCCAATTGGTAAAAGCATATACTTAAACTAAACTACTGTGAGTAACCATTTCTTTAGTAGCTATTCATTTTGATAGCTTACTTGGACCACTGGTGCTATTTTGGGCTTTCTCTTGGTTGCTTAAGTCGAATTGGACAAAATTTTAGGATTCTTTGTTCGTGTTCTAATCTCTCTTGGTTCCTCGCCAAATCTGCAATCGTTGACCAGGATTGATCCAAATCCACAATGGTTGCTTCAACTTAGGTGAGTGATTACGAGTTCTAATGGTTTCAAATCCATTGAATACTGTATGTTGTTTTTTCTGATTCTTTTCACCCACCCCCTCCCCCCCTTTCTGGTGTTTTTCTTGCTCTTTGGTTATAACCTTACAAGAGTGAGTGCCTTTTTACCTCTTCAAGATTCCTGTGAAGAGTTTTTGGTTTGTGATTAGTATTTTATTACCCTTCAATATTGCATTTCTTACCTTTCCAAGTTGTGGTTCTTCTTCTTACATGCTCATTGGAACAGATGGATTATAATTTGCATTGACAACCAAAACAAATGGTCAAACACCAAATAAAAAAAAAAAAAAAAGAATTCCAAAAGCGGCAAGGGAGGAAGTGTATTCTCGGTCGGATATGAATGAAGATTCAACTAACTCCTATGAGCATACTAATCACGTGAGAAGTGCCACATGGGGTTATTATACATATTTCACGTACATGTTTCCTTTTAAGACTTATTTGACCTGCTAGCCTTTGGCTTCTAATCTGTGATGGATGTACTGTCTGCTGATCATGTGATGTTGTGTCAATGGGTGCATTGTGCTTGGTTTGGTAGGAAAGAGAGATGTGTTGTGCAATTTGGAAAATGTTGTTACAAGGATGAATGCTTGGTGGACGTACTACCTATTGAGTCTGTGTTTAGAGACTTTAAGCTAATGCTACTTTTGTTATTAAATGCATGAAATCAAATGTGCAGAGAAATGAGGTGAATCAGCTTACCTCATTGCTAATTGCATATTTTGTTGGCTGACATGAATGAGTGTACTTTAGACCATCCTAATAGGAGTTATACCTGCGTTTCTGTTATTAAGTGTTGGTTGATTTCTATGAGAATTTAATGTTGTTCCGATAAGGCTTCCCATGGAACAATTGCTTCCCTCACTTGGGCTGTTTTAGACAAATTTATCAGCAAAATAAAGCTGATGTTATGAAGCTCATTGGTTTGCTGTTTTCTTACAGAGTAGCATGGCCTTTCTATTAATGCAAGTATAGTTGATCAGGAGATAGTCCAAAGGCTGATTTTGTTTTTGGGACTATCCATCCTGATTCAAAGGTTGCTGATTACATCATTTGGAGAACTTCTCCTACTATTGATGTGGATTCCATTAAATCGTTCAGAGATACAAAGCTGCTGCATGTTCTTTTCAGTTGTAGTCCAAGTTGAATTGTAACTCTTTTTTTAGGGCAAGCATGATCAGATAACCAGCTGGATATTTTTGTGGGAAGAAGAGACTTCGTAGGGTGATCCTACCATATCTATTGTAATCATCTAAGTTGGTTGTACCTCTTTTTTCTTTTCTTTTTGAACCATATACCAACTTGATTGCTAATGTCCTGTTTCTATTGTAATCATCTAGTGCCAAGTGAAGAGAGATTTGTAGACCTCCTTTAAAGCATAAATACTTTTCACTATCTTTCTTTAAGCACATGTGGTTCGTCCTCATTGGAAAACCAAGATAATACTATTGGCTATAGAACACAAGTAGATGGTCCAGGGGAAATATATGAACCAGCATTGATCACATTTAACTTTAGTTTGGGTAAGAAAGAATAGTAAATACTGTTTGTGCTGCTGTGAGAAGGAGCAACACGATGGCTGCGACAACAGACAAGAAAGCCCAAGGACTATGAAAATATTCCCTCCTCAGTTTTGCCATCCAGACTTTCCTCCTCTTGGCACGATGCCTATTCACATTACGGTAGATCTCAGAGTAATAGGAATCGTGTAAAAGGACATTGACACACATCTTGTTGAACATCTGTGCAACCACCTTATCATCGCCCAAGTAGTTCTTAATAATCCCATCTTGGCGAAGCACCTCGACGTCCTTTGAAGAGTTTATGAGGCAATCCATGAACTTCACGTAATCCGTAAAGTATTTGATGTCTCTCCCTTGATGATGTTGCTCGTATGCGATCAGGTTTCGAAATTTTGATTCGGTGTCGTCATGTACATACAAGACCGGTATCTTGAGTTTCCCATTCTTGAATTGGATGTCTACCAGTTTCCGTTCTCCCACAGCCCGAAACCTGACTCCTGACTCCCTTAGCTCTGCCGCCGAGGGCATGACTGATACGCAATTTACCTGCCGCCTTTCAGGCAAGCCATAAGTTTTCCACGTGTGATATAGATGCAGAAGATGTTCCGCGTTGTCAATCCCCTGAATTCGGCTGGGGGGATTTAAGTACTTGGCGGCGACATCGATGAACTCACTCTGGTCGCCCGGATCTTTAGTCAGGTTATATAGCTTGCTCAAGACGAAAAGTGGGAGCTGGTTCTCTAGCAGCAGTAAATCGCGCTTAATGCTGTTTCGAATCCCCGAATCATGCATAACCGGGTCGTTTTCGTCTCTTCCCTCCTCAGAGTCGTTTTCCGCAAAGTCGTTTTCCGCAGAGTCGTAGTCGATTTCGTCTCTTCCCTCCGCAGAGTAGGTGTTGCCTCTTTTCGCAGAGTACTTACGGAACAACTCAATGATGAAACAGCCATCGATGATCATCATTCCAAGAAAATCTTCTCGGGAGAGGTTGATGGTTTCCGCATAGTGATCACGTGCTCTCCGTTCCTCGTCTATGAGACTCCCCTCGTCTATGAGAGTCAGCGTATACCTGCGGGCTCTCCGCCTCTTTCTCTCAAGCAATTGCTTCAGGTATTGCCGTTTTTGCACCTCCATGAATTCGAACTTGTTATTTCCATGGTGATAAGGGCCGATGGCTAGGATCTGTGGGTCATAGGCTTTCTTGTTGACCTCGCGCAGTTGACGACGAACCTTAAAAATAGTATGCGGCGAAGTGGGGGGCACACTGCCAAGCTCGTTAAGCATATTCTTGATGTTGATTGAGACTTGATCTCGCACCCTGGAATCCTCATCGTTCTCAGCATGCTGTATTGGTTACAACATAATTAATGTGAGTGATAATAAGCACGCAGTAAAGGAAGATGATGATTTTTCACGTTCTTAAAATGGCTCTTCATGTGCTTTAACCAAAAATTGTCCTCGTATATTCGCTTGCCTGTTTTTTATTTTGGTCACAATACTATTTTTTGAACATGTAGAGTTGGCATCGAATTTAAACAAATCAATATATTAGGAAAAATTACAAAAATAATCTAACAGTGGAGGATCAAAAAAAGGGGAGGGAAATTCACGAGGACTTACTCTATTGGATTGGTGATTACTCATTCTTCTTGCTGAGCTAGACCAATTCTTCTCTTTTTGTGGGATTGTGTATTCAGTGATCCGGGTATAGATAAAATGAGACTCCACCAAACATCAAACCTTTAAGACCAAATACAAACACGCTTTATTTGACAACCCACAAAAGAGAACACCCTTTCATGCATCTCTTTTGACCTTGGTCGTCAATAATTCTGAAGATGGAAGTTACTTTAGCGAACTGAAAGTTCTTGGAGATTGATGAAGAGGCAAAAGGCTAAGAAAGACGTAAGAAAACATTAAAAAGTGACCTTATGAGAACGATCCCACAAGTTGCATTTTACTATTCGAAAATTGACCATTCTAAAATTCTTAATGGATTTTTTTTCTAACATTTGTAAAGGATCCTATGTTTTATTATAGAGGTGTTAAAATGAGCCATCAACCCATTTCTGAACTCATATTTTATTTATATGGATTGTGTATGTGTAAAAGATTTTTAAAAACTCACCTATAATTTGGTCCAAAAATTGAATCTGATTTAAATGAGTCAAAAATGAGTCAGAACTTATAACCAATTTTTAATCAATCTAAAATAGACAGAATTGCGGGGATGATGAAAATGATGACGATCCATTTTCATCATCCCCGTTGGTGACCTAAAGCTTCCGCGACACAAGCAACCGGTTGCCCGCTACGCTGCTTGCCTTCGCGCCGCCTGTGTTACATCTTTCTTCTCCTCACTTAGGTCTAATCTAAGTAGTCCAAGGACTACCTGCAATGTGAGAGAGAGAGAGAGAGAGCATGTGGGTATACCTGCAATGTGGAAGCATAGGAGTGCGAATAGGAGCAGAGGGAGCACAGGCTTCAACGTCGCCGTTATTGTCGTCAAGCTCAAGAGGACCGTCGATCAGCAAACCAGAGAAAAAAGAGAGTTCAAGGAAAGGGCTTCTTCGCTCCGCTCTCTCTCACTCTTTTCACATCCTACTGATGAAGTGCTCCAATATAAAGGGAAAAACAGAGATATGGGGTCAATCTTGAGACGCATTTAAACGCTTCTGTTATCGGAACAATTTTTAAGATCTTAAGTCGTTTGGTAATCGTCCAAAATTTCGGTTAATGTAATAAAGGCGTTTGGTATCGTCTTTCAAAATTTCTACTTTAAATCATTTTCTTTTAATTTTTAAATAAATTTATTACTTTTTTCTTCTTTTTTCTTTTTTCCTTTCTTTCTCCTATTCTTCTTCTTCAAGTGGCTGGTCGCTGGCTTTGGGATGATGGCAACCAGCAAGACGAGGGCCGGCGACCTCACCAGAGCGTCACCAGCCCTCGACGAGGCTGGTCCTCATTGGCCGAATCATGGTTGGGCGAGCGGCCTTGCTCAAATCTGGCGAGGTGCAAAGCTCGTTGCTAGGCCGAGCTTCGCTAGTGGCTAGGCTTGCCTCCGACGAGCTCGCCGGATCTCCCCTTGGCCTAGCGAGCCTCCGACAAGCTAGCCAGACAGATTACCGGCGACTGGCGGTGGTGGGCGGCGGGCGGCGGATGACAACCAAAATGGTGGTAGTAGATGAAGAAAAAGAAAAGGAAAGTAGAATAAGAAAAAAAAAAATACAAAGAGAAAATATAGGCTTGATTCTAGAATTGTTTCCGGGAATAAGAATTAATTTATTTTTTATTCCGTTCCAAATCTACTTCCGAAAACATAAAAATAGAAATTTATTCCTGGGAGCAAAAATTTTAGTAAACATATTTTTGTTCTAAATTTATTTTCAAGAACGAAAAAAATAGAAATTAACACTATTTGACTAATTGCCAAATAGGCAACGAGGATTTCACTTTAATGGCTCCCCTTCTTTTCCTCCTCGTTTTGTTTTTCCTGCAGAGGGGTGAATAATGATAGACGGAGAAGAAATGGGGTTTACTGATATTAAAAGGTGACCCTCCTTCCATTTCACCTCCGTCAACCACTTTTGAGAGAGAGAAACGGTGACAAAAGTGTGACTCGTGAACCGAGGATGTCAGAGTCAGTGGAGGATAGTTGTCTGCATCCGAGATTCGAGGCTAAGAAAATCCTGAAAAATAAAGGAAGGGGAGGTGATTCCCCTTCGCCTCCGCCCCTTGGTCATGTCTGTCTGCCACATTGCAGGTGGTCCTTGGACTCTCAAGTAGATGTGAGAATGGAGGGTACAACAATAAATTGGATGAACAAGCCAAATACTGACTTAAGGAGAAAGACGGATGAACTCATCCACAAGTTGCATTGTACTAAATGAAAACGGATCATTTCACCTCCGTCAACCACTTATTGAGAGAGAGAAACGGTGACAAAAGTGTGACTCGTGAACCGAGGATGTCAGAGTCAGTGGGGGATAGTTGTCTGCATCCGAGATTCGAGGCTAAGAAAAGCCTGAAAAATAAAGGAAGGGGAGGTGATTCCCCTTCGCCTCCGCCCCTTGGTCATGTCTGTCTGCCACATTGCAGGTGGTCCTTGGACTCTCAAGTAGATGTGAGAATGGAGGGTAAGTGAGAATGGAGGGTACAACAATAAATTGGATGAACAAGCCAAATACTGACTTAAGGAGAAAGACGGATGAACTCATCCACAAGTTGCATTGTACTAAATGAAAACGGATCATTTCAGGAAACTTCATGGAACACGTGGAAAAAGTCCTACAAGAAAGAGTCCTACATGAAAGAGCCCTGCATTCCACCTACCTAGCTAGAAACCACAATTGCCTTCACGGGAGAAATAACTTGTACAATTATGATGGATGTGACAACTTGTAAAATTGCATCCACAAGTTGCGTTGTACTACGTGAAAACAGATCATTTCAGGAAATCTTTATGGAGCACATGGAAAGAGTCCTGCGTGAAACAGCTCACGTTCTATTCTACGTAGTATCGACACCGATACACGACACGCGACACGATATGTCGACACGTTATTTCTTAAAAATAGAGAATTTTGACACAATCCGACACATTATATATTAAATAATAATAAAAATAAGCCTAGAATTAATTTAAATGAAAAATATTAAATAATGTCATTCATTATTTTAATTTGTTACAATAATACATAAAATTTAGAAGAAAAAAACATTGTTTAAAGAAAAATGCTGAAATGATATTTTTAAATTTATTTATTTATCATATATAACATTTTTTATTACTTCTTTTATTACTTTTTTTTTGTATATTTATATTTTGACCCTCAAGTATTAGAAAATTTTAAAATTGACCCGGTGCGTGTCGGAATCGCGTGTCGAAATTCTAGACTCGCGTGTCGGAGCGTGTCGAGAGAGAGTTGACTATGTGTCGGATTTTTCGACACTCGTTGACCATACGTGTCGGAAATGTCGAAGACACGTCGGAATGCGTGTCAAACACGACACGAAGGCTCCCGGAGAGTGTCGGTCTTTATAAGTTCTACCCACCCAACTAGAAAACATAATTGCCTTCAGGGTAGAGATAACATGTACGATTGTGATAGATGTGATAACTTGTATAATTGCATCCACAAGTTGCGTTGTACCGCGTAAAAACAGATCATTTCAGGAAACTTCATGGAACATGTGGAAAGAGTTGTTAGGGAAATCCCTTATGATGTTTTGAAGATGACAAAATAAATCAAAGGCTACTAACATGTTTAATGGTTAAGTAATAGGCGCCACGCAGATGTTAGAACATGTAGAGGATATTATCAAAGTCGAAGACGATCGAAGATCAACGTAACATATGTCCGAGATATTTCAAGATTTCCGAACTCGTATCAAAATCCCGAAGACGCCAGACTCAAGACTAAAGTCAAGACGCCGGACTTTAGTGTCAAAGTCGTTTACTACATCAAGTCTTAACTCGACTAATTCCAAATTTAACGTGAATGATGAACCGTAAGACAAACTCTATCTTAAGGCTAACCGTAAGACGACTATATCTCAAAGGCTGACTGGTACAGACCTTAAAGCTAAATGCTCGTATGGATATGTTCAAACCCAGATTGTAAAGTCTATGACTCATATCAGTAAAGTCTTACAGATCAGACTTTACATCCAGATTCGATGAATCGTAACTCAAGCCCAATCGCATAACCAATTAGTGATCTGGTTTGGATTCCACACATCAAGATTGATTTGATTGACTCAATCTATTTGATTGGCAATTAGATGTTGAAGACAAGAACTTTCTATACGAAGAAGCTTTACTTATGGAAACCAAGATTTCGTTTGTATGGGCGATCGGAATCAATTTGGATTTTACCTTTGTCACTCAACGCTACCAAATCTTCTAGATACGAGTACATCCAATGGGTATATTGGAAGACGATTCTCCGGATCTTGTCCAACGGTAGTTTGGAAGTGGAGGAGTATTTAAGGAGATCATGGACCGATGAGCAAAAAGAGACGCAAGCGTAGAATTTATAATTCCAAAGTCCGAGCGACTTTTGATCATATACTTGTCTCTTGAGAGCTTAAACGTTTGTAATCGTGAGAGAAATACCAAGAGAGTGACTTAGTGAGATAGTGTGATATACTAAGTGTTTGCACTCGAAGTTGTAATCTCTTGTTGATTGCATAGTGGAATCCAGCCAAGAAGGCATTATCGTGGGAGAGTGGACGTAGGCTTGGATTAAGCCGAACCACTATAAATCTTGTGTTTTTATTCTCTTCCCTAACTCCTTTATTTTGTTCATACTAGCACTCTCAAGAGTCCCATATGAAAGAGCCCTACCTTCTACCTTACCCAACTAGAAACCATAATTGCCTTCACGGCAGAGATAACTTGTACAATTGTGATAGATGCAAATATGACGTTGCTGGCCAATGCTCTAGATTGGTGCGATCAAACGAAGCATTGAGAGATTATCAAGTTAGGAGAGGAAAGTTACATATTAAGATTTCACCCATTGGGTGTAAAATGTTCTAGGTATCTCAAAAAACTGTGAGAAATTTATGAACTAGCATTGATCACATTTATTTTTGATTTCTATAAGAAAGAATGCTAAATAATGTTTGAGCTGCGGCTAGAAGGAGCAACATGATGGCCGCGAGAACGGACAAGAAAGCCCAAGGATTAAGAAAATATTCCCTCCTCAATTTTGCCATCCATACGTTCCACCTCTTGTTACAATACACATTCACAGTTTTGAAGATCTCAGAGTAATAGAAATTGGATAAAGTGACGTAGTCACCCATCTTGTTGACCATCTGTGCAACCACCTCGTCATCGCTCAAGTAGTTTCCTAATAATCCCTCCACGGCGAAGCACCTCGACGTCCTTCGAGGAGTTTATGAGGCAATTCATGAAGGTCACATAATCCATAAAGTACTTGATGTCTCCACCTTGATGATGCTGCTCATACGCAATTAGGTTTTGAAATTGTGACTTGGGGTGATCTTGTACACTCAAGACCGATATCTCGAGTTTCCCGTTATTGAATATGATGTCTTTCATGTGTCACCCTCGTGCTGCCTTTCATAAAATTTGTTGCATGTCTAATTCCATTTGTTATTCAACATGAGGATCATTCTCTTCTTTACTTTTGCAACATCTCATATACAGCCAATTGCATTTGGTTCTGCATGAGTTCCATTTCTTGAAGATTATTTTCATTACTTGTTTTCAATTTAATTGTACTACGAATCTTTCAAGTTTTGTAATCGCTACAATTGAAAGCTGACACTAACTGCATACTCGGTGAATTCAATTTGTTCCTGGGTTTCTTGTGATAGGAAACTAGCGATCTTCTTCAAGGTGGTCAAGAGTCGGAACCCACATCCTCATCATCTACCGTAATTCTATCATCCAAACTGATGTGGTTGATGAGCTTGCTTGTCGCTTCGTTTGGCATTGCATGACATGATCATCTCCAAAAGCGTAGATTTTTTTTTTTTTTTGGAAAATTTCCTTCTACAATTACCTCGAAAAATGGATGAAGAAAGTTCTTGTGCAAAAACTTCATGGAAATGCTCAAGGTAATGTAAAACTTGTGCATACACATGTACACATATACTTGAATACAAATTCCTCTTATTCTTTTGTTTTAGTGAATTCATGTAGTCACATAAATGTACATCTGACATGAGTGCTAAACAAATTGTCCATAGTGCATTCAAAGGTCACTATGTATGAATTTTGCATGGTCCCACCGTGTGGTACTTAAGAGTCGATTACTATAAACAACAAGAAAGTTGGGTAAAGTAAAACTTTGTGATAAAATCTTTTATCATTTCTCCTGCACATATTACTTTATCGTTTACATTAATTAGATAAAAAAAAGCTTAATTTTCCGTCATTGATGGTTTTTGAAAAATTAAAAGGGATTCATGCAATATATAAAGAGATTATTAGTAATTTTAATTATATATGTTTGGCAAACATGTAATTATTAATTATAAATGCGGACTGGTAAAAAGTGCAAATCAATCGAGAAAAGGGAATAATATCAAAACAGTTTTTAAGATAAAAAAAGAAAGAATAAGATCAAAATAATGGAAAAGGTTTGTAAGATAGAAATCACGAACTTGTACAGTTATTTAGATAAGAAATTTAAATTTTCCACTTATCTAACATTCATGTTCTTTAAAAAAGATAAAACGAATTTAACTATACGTGTATATATGTAGTAGGTTAATAACCCATATTCCTATTTACTCCATAAATATTCGATTTTTTTTTTTACAAATAGGATTTTTGTGAATTAATCTTTGGGAACTAAAGGAATATTCACAAAACAGAGTCGATGACGTGTAATTATCGACTGATTGAGTGATCAACCAAAATTAATTTGACCCACCAAATAAAATAGTTCTTCCGTTTTAACGATGGAGTTCTAGAATTCTTGATAAAATCTCCATTGGACGGTTTGACATTGGTGCAAGAGCTCTATTTAATGTATTAATTATCTAGACCAAGCTTTCTATATTCACCATCACCAAACTTTCTATATTTATATGTTGTAGGTAAAAGCTCTTTAATTTCCCCTTTGTCCATACAAACCACTTTCCCCAATTAGTATGGTCTTTTTTTTTTCTTTTGTCGGTCCTACTCTATTCCTATTCTAACTTACGCTCTCAGACTTTTACTCTACTTTCTTGCAAGGCATGAGAGTCAAAACCCACTCCTGAAACTATATCGTGCCTACTCCAACTCCCCCTGAAAAGGTGGGGATTCGAATCCCTTACATTTCCCTTCCATGTTGAAAGGGTGGCCACTGGGGCAAACCCTAGTAGTTACCAATTTGGATAAAGCTAACAGATGATCTAGATTGTATTAATTTAACAAGTTTTAAGATTTAATTATATATTTAAAAAAAAATTAAGAATTTGATTGCACTTATAAAACAAATAGGTGCACTTATCACATATAAATGAGAGTTTTTATTTGTCATTTGCCATTAATGTTGAGTTCATTTTTTCGAGTTCGTTATTCCTATACCCAATATGCAAATAAAACTCATGCATAAGATTTTTTTTTGCATTAATGATGTCTACTAGATGGAAATTATTGGGGTATTGTCGGACAATGCTACCTTTCAATAGAATATATTATACTGCATTTTTCCTATAGCTAATCCAATAGGATAAACATAGAGTAATTTTTATTTTTTTTTTAAATTTCGAATTTTCGTTTCCAAACTTCTAGAATTTTTTTTTTTTTACATTTTTTTTTACATATTTTCTTGATGTATAAACATTGGGAAAATTGTCCAAAAAGTCCTAAACCTATTGCACTTTTGCCAATTCAGTTATAAACCTTTTAATTTTGCCAATGGAGTCCTAAACCTTTTCACTTATTGTCGATTTAGTCTATCCGGCCAATTTTGGTCGGAAAATGCTGATATGGATGCCGGCGATACCACATAGGACTGTCGGCGCCGACGTGGACGATTTGTAATAATATTTTAATATTTTTTTGAATTTTTTTTTTCTGTTTTTCCCTTCTTCTTCTTTTTTTGGCTTTCTTGGCCTTTTCCGGTGGCCGGCCACGGGCGATGGCCGGCCACCGCCACGCCAGCCGGCTAGCCTCGCCTGCCACAGGCGAGGCCTGGCTGGGCCAGGAGGAGTCCCGGCGAGGGCTCCTCCAGCGATGGCGAGGCCGGGCGAGGCCGGCCTAGCTTGTGGATTGACACGATTGGTCAGGGTGTCAATAGATTTCCAAGTTAGGAACTGAAGGTTAAAAATTCAAATTTCACTTACTCGATGAAACTATTCTGAGTTAGGGTCACTTGTACAGGTAAATAAAATGAATTTAATCAGTTCAAGGGCTGATAAAATGTTCAAATGGGCCTTCAGTTAATTAGCCTACTTGCGCTGGATTATAAAAAATAAAAAAGGTGTTGGCCATGGAAAAATTATATATAATTGTGATCTTCTTTTAGTTTATTTTTGGAAAAAGCCTGGCATAGTAACGGTGCAGTCTTGAAAACCACCCCCACCCCTCCGGCTCCATATTTTCCCCGGTTTCTTAGGGAAATCGTGGGATTTTGAGTGAAATTTGTTAATTTTTTATTTTATTTCCTAATTAAAATTTGCTCTTCAAATTTGCTACGTGGATTTGAAGCTATCTCAGGTGAAATAAATTTTTTTATCAACATTAAGTTATTAAATTAAAAAATTTGTTCATTTCTCTGATCCACACAATGTTTGCAATCTTCTACTAATCAAGCTAAATTATTAAAGATTTTATATCAAGATTAAGTTATTAACTTTAAAAAAAATTGTTCATTTATCTGATCCACAAAAAGTCTGCAATCTCCTACTAATCAAGCTAAATTATTAATTAATCAAGTGTTCCATAGCCTGTTGCTTTTGAAGTGATACTAAATAGGGATGATTGGGTCCAGGGTGGGTAGGGTCTAGACCTGGACCGCATTCCCACCCCGTTATAACCGGTTCTCTTTTTTTGGACCCCCGTTCCCTACCCTGTTTGCATTAGACCCGTTCCCGACCCACCCCGTTTTTCCGGTCCGGAACAGGGTTAACCCCGTTTATATTAGAACCTGTTTTGCAAAATTTTTCTGAACATGCACATTTCACATCCTGCTAGTAAACTGCAGTAAGCAAACTTCACCAGCTGTATCAAGTTTAACAGATGGTTCAAGAAAGGATTTTAGTTTGCTCATAACTAGTAAAGATTGAGAAACACTTCAAAGACCTACGATTTGATTTTCCCTTTCCGTTTTTCTCCGCATACAATCTAACTTTCCTTGAAGAAGTAAAGGACGAAATACACAAAGGAAAACTCCAAAATTTTACTCAACCTAATGCTATACAAGGAACTCTGTTCTTCACTTCTCGGCCATCTAAACTGATCCCATCTTCAATCTCAGTGCTCATCATCATCACTTCATGAGCTTGGAGTCTATGCTGAAGCCATTTACAGCAGTCATGTACTCATTACTGATGTATCAGTTGAGCTAACTCCATTATAAACCATGAATCTCTGTCCTAACATCTCATCCTGCAGCCAAACCGTGACAAGATTTCAAAGGTATAAATTTTGCATGGCCAGAAAAATAATTGTTAAAAATTCATCCAACATACTTTATATGCCAACCACAGAGGACTTTGAATTAAGAATGCTAAATAACTAGATTTCTCATAAACACACCATTTCAAATCCTACCAAAAGAAGAAACCACGATGTTAAAAAAAGCAAGATCAAGACACAGCTAAACGGAAACAAGATCCCGACATATTGTGCGAATTTGACTCCCTAAAAGTTCATCTTCCACGTGGAAACTATAAAAAAAAAACACACATCCCTTTTTCATCAATCAAATCATTTCTTTTCTTCATCAGGATCTCAGTCCAATCCGTCTTTAAACAAGAGTTATGTCTTTTCTAGTTGCAAGAAGCAGAATATCCACCTAGAGATCATCAATCTGTTCTTACTTTCTTGGTTCCTAGTTCCTGGTTCAACTGAATTTCCCATCAGTCACACGTACAAGCAGAAAAAACAGAATTCAACAACTTGAGGCATTCGATTTCTCACAAGAAAGATGTGCAACAACTTACCATTGGTGGTGGCAAAACACAAGCCTCAACAACAGAATTGGTTACATCTCTTAAAAGAGAATCCTTCTAACCAAACATACTTTACAGCATTCACTTTCACATGCTTTGCTCTTTGCTTGGAATTACAATTCTCAGCATTTCCTCAAAATAGAATACTGGCGAAGATGGCCCATTCAAACTCATCGATTCATCAGTGACCACTCGACCATCCATCGCGAACGCGCATCATCACAACTTGTGATAATCATGAGATAATCACCCAACAGCTTAGAGCGAGAAACAGGAGAGAGAGGAGAGAGAGGCCGCGACATTTCCTCAAAAATTTAGTGTTCTTCTCCACTCAACTCATGGGGGAACTAAGAAGATTAATGGCAAGAATTACATTGCAGAAATTCATGAATGACAGAAAATCTGCGGAATTAACACGTCTGTCACAAAGGTAAAACAATAATCTTGTCCAGAGGATAGGAAGACAGGCTCCAATGAACTAAAACTATCCTATTTCATTGAAACAACATGGATTCTCAAGCAGATATTTTGATCTGTCAAATTTTGTGCTAGCTTCTTTCCGCTCCTCTTAGGTAATCGCTCTTATATTTTTTTATAACTAGGATTGAGGCACCCACCTTAGGACCTTAGGTAGGCAAACCCCTGAAAATGTTTGTACTCAGTGGTGTGGGAATCAAACTTGTACGGCGTGCCAAATTCACACATATAAGTATGCCCTTAACCACTTAGTTGATCCTATGGGGTATATTGACTATCTTATATCACCACACCCAGTGAAGTCCAGCAAGTGTAATAACTATACATATCTCTCTTTGAGCATGTGTGTGCATTTTTGTCATTGATCAGCTGCTAGACAGCATTGAAACAAACTATTGTGATTCACAATAACCTCAAATGCTCGTTCGCTCGTTCGCTCAACTCCTAACCAATTCTCAAGATTCGTCCCACCGAGAAAAAAAACACCAGACTCGCAATACAAGAACGAATCAAAAGAGCAAACATCGACGGCGCCGGCGCGGGGTAAGTAGAACTAATTAGCTGGCAGCTCAAAACGAAGAGTAAAAATCGTGCTTACCAGTGACGGCGCCGGCGCAGGGGACGGGGACTTATCGAACAGCTCGGCAGGGAGGAGGACGCTGTCGACGGTGAAGATCACGACGGGGGTGGACTTGAGCACCGTGTTGGCCACCCGTGAGGAGTCGACCCCGGTGTCGAGACGAGGAGGCCCGCGAACGTCTTGCACCCAGCCTTCTTAAGCAGCGAGGCCGACGCCGAACGGCGTCAGGGTGGCGAGGATGGCCGGGACCAAGATGGGGGCGCTGATCTGGAGGAAGGCGATGCTGCTTCCACTCGGATGGATCGGCGGAGGTGAGACCGGGAGAGGCTGAGAGCAACGAGCGTGCTGCGTGAGAGACTGAGAATTGAAAGTTAGAAACGACTAGGGTTTTGTTTTGGGGCCCAAAAACCGGTTCTCAAACCGGTTCCCAAACCGGTCCGGTCGATCCGGTTCCCAGGTGGGTATTCCCTCGGAACCGGTTCCCGGACCGGTTTAAACAGGGTCTGAACTTTGGGAATCGGTTCCCGGACCGGTTTCAACCGGAACCGGTTCCCGACCCTGTTTTCCGGGTGGGCCGAACCGGGAACCGAGTTGACCCGGTCCGGTTGCACACCCCTAATACTAAAGGCACAAAATGCACCATTAGTTTGAAGCACTTACGGCACCATTAGGCTAGCATTGACCTTCTTATTATTCTCTCTTTGCTTTATCGGTTTCCTGTCACTCTTTAAATTTTTTTCACGTTGTTACAACTAAAATGATATCTAACATGATTTTCACGTAATAGAATACAAATTTGTCTTCCCAATTCAGTAAAAATAAGTGATCTATAAATGGCAATTAAAGAGAAAATCACTTTGATGTGCTCTAATTCTAAATAACTCTAGATGAAACCAGGTAAAAAACATGACAAATTTAGTCAAGAAAAAAGATCTAGTAAAGTTTCTATTCACTCCTTAAATGAGTTTTATATTTAAGTAGTAATTCAAAGTTTGAAAAAAGTTCACTCGCAGCAATTAGTTCTTACTGATTTCATTTCCTTTCTAGAAGAAAGAAATAGTGTCTATAATTGAGAATTTTCTATTTGAGAAATAGTCTCTAATTACGAATTGGATCTCCATCGCACTTTGTGGTAACAAGGACACTGTTTTTCACAAAGAGCAATGGTGGGGTTAGTGTTAGCAAGGTTATTTATTTTTTAAGATATGGGTGAGTATGATAAAGCCCGTATGTTTAGTAATTAGAGGGATGCTTATTTCTAGATCGACGGGTTGGTAGGAACGGTGGAATGAGTTGTTAAATTAATGTTTTGAGTTTGAATTCGGATGACGATTTATTATACCGAATTTTGTTGATAAAGATTTCTCAGAAGAAAAATCGCTGGACTGCATGAAGATTTACATAAAGAATTGCAAGTTTTTTGGTCCTTTTCTCGGACGGCCGAAACCTACAAAACAGAAAAGGAAAGCCGCGTGAAGCCTCTGCACGTAAAGGTTGGTTAATTGGTCGGGCCCAAGGTCAAACCTTTGACCTTGGGCACACACCCAGGCATACACGCACGAATTTCGTTTTTCAGGCGTGCGTGAAGCGGTTTAACAAAAGGAACCCGACGTCCGCCGAACCAGAAGCCGCCCGTCCAACGTTTCAGAAGCCGCAAGCCGTGAGAAACTTCGAAGAAATACACGAAGCCGTAGGTCCTGGTTTTGGTGTATTGGCCATTAACTTTGTAAGTGGCACAAGCAATTAGTTTTTAAAAAAAAAAAAAGTTTTGAATTATTCATATTTTACAAAATAAATATAGGTCTATAATTCATTTTTTGTGAAATAAATGTGAGTGTATTTTGGAATTTGGATTGAATTTCAATGTAGTGTATTTAACTGACTTTAATGATCTCCATAGAATAAGATGATATTGTATTTTTTTAGGTCTTTTATTTTAAGTGGAACATGCAATCGGATCTTTGAACTCTTAATTTGAGTAGTTAGGTATTATTGATGTGGCAACTTTAAATATTGCAAAATAAGTTTGAAAGGGAAGAAAATAAGTAGTCCTAAGATTGGGGTTTCCGTAATCCAAATTGAAATTCATTCTAATGATAAAAAGGGCAAGATGACAAGGGAGAGGAGCTGCTTATAAAAAGAGAGAGCAAGCAAGCCCCGTCATGATGCTACCCGGCCGTGCCAACCCTGCACCGGGAGCATAACCATCAGAGCCATCGCCCCATGAGCGCAAGCACCACAACCGCGATCACAGCAATGACATCGAGAGCCATCTCCACAAGCAGCATACCGTGATGAGGCGATCTGGAAATTTTATTCAATGGTTCCCAATGTCTTTCGGACCTATTTTCATTGTAATTGAATTTTTACACTGTCCATTTGTTTGCTCAGACAGCATTAAGATAGATTGGTGGACTAACTTCGGTTCGAACTTTCAAAAAGTTCAACATCGAACCGATTCGAAGACATGTAATTCTAGCTAGGAGTCCAACTCTCTGTCTTCGAATTCGCGTAACTTTTCTATTTAAGCCCGTCCATCTTCAAATACGGCAAATTGAAGACCGATGCCGCCGGCCAAAGCCAAGGAGAGACGTCGAAAGAACATTTGCTGTCGCAGACAAAAATAATTCAAGACACAACTAAATTCTGAGCAATGGATTAAAAAATTCACGGGCTTGACTTGAAAAATCGCACGGATTCAGGATCTAAAAGAGGAGAGGGAGCCTCACTTTTTTTCCGACGGAAACAGGGGAGAGAGACAGGGATGCCGCTGGGAAAATACTACTGCGACTACTGCGACAAGCAATTCCAGGACACCCCCGGCGCCCGTAAGCGCCATCTGCAGGGCCTCTCCCACCTCCGCGACAAAGCTCTCTGGTTCGACTCCCTCCACCACGGTAAACTCCCTCCCTTTCTCCGTCTCTCTGTACCTCCGCAGATCGAAAATTATTTTTTAAAAAACTAATTGCTTGTGCCACTTACAAAGTTGATGTAATTCAAGTTACATACTAGTCACTATTACTAGAATAAGGCGAATTGAGATAAATCTCATTATAGAAGAAAATGTTTCCTCATAATCAATTCATTCTTATTGATTATACCATTTTCGCTATAAGGTGAGCTTTATTTCTCTCTATTGAGCCATTAGCTTTACGCTTTATTTTGAGAACTCATTTGTTCCCAATGGCTTTGTGTCATTTTGGAAGATCAACAAATTCCCAAGTATAGTTTGTCTTCATTCATTTTATTTCCTCTTCCATTGCATTCATTCATTTTTCATTCTCAGGACAATTTAAAGCGTCATTTATATTCCTTAACTCATCTTCATCTTGTGGAGCAATCATGAAAGTTTCTCTTTTAATATCAAAACGTTGACGTGAAATAATTTTGCGACTTATTCGTCGTACGGGAGATTGTACACTTTACATATTATTCTAATTTATGCTCTAACTCGGATTAGATAATGACGATATCGTCTCATCAGGTTGTTGTAATTGAAATGAGTCGAATCTAATTCTTCACTTCTCATATTGCTCCCATTTGGACGAACTCCATTAAGTTCATTATGTTGATTCAAGATTTCAAACAGGGAGTAGTCTTTACATATTTTGTTCTTCTAAGGAAATTCATTCTCTAAGAATGTGACATCCCCTAATTTAAATTTAGTTTTACTCCTACTGTTCTACTCATCTATAAACACATACCCTTTCAAATGTTTTGAATATCTTACAAAAATACTATTTTTACCTTTGAGACCCAATTTCCCATACTTGTGAGAGGGATTGTGGGTATGGGTAGTACAACCCCACAATTTAAGAAAACTTAAGCCGAGTTTTCTACCTATCCATAATTCATATGAAGTAGAATTACTGATTTGAAAGGCACATGGTTAAGTATATAGATAACAGTTAACAAAGCATTACTCCAAAAAGTAATAGGTAAGTTAGCATGTACTATCATAGTACCTTCCGCCCGTGTGTAACGGAGCATGTAGCATCCCCCAGCGGCGTGCTGCCACTCATTTTTCTCATCTCGACAAGAACTACGACCTTGCAATTTCAAAAACGAATTCAAGAGAGGGGGGCCAAACAGTACGTTCGGTGTTGGGATTTCCGCTCCCGACCGTTTGTCAACGTCATTTCTCAAATTCCGGCCATAAAACCATGTATAAATAGCAACAACGATTGGAAAACAACAACCTATGCTCTGATACCAATAATGAAAATGGATTCCTAAAAACGAATATATACTCAAATTATTAAATAATAAAAACAAACGCAGAATGGGTCTGAGAATACATGTAACATAGATTGAAACACACATCACTAAGACGGATGTATTTTATATTGTCACAGATTAAGTACTTGTTACAGTCTTGAGAGAGATGGATTGAAGCCTTTGAGTTTTATTCTTGAGAGAGAATTTACTATCGTAAAAGCCATGGAGAATGTATGTACTATTTTATATTCTCAATGTTCCTCGTTTTTCTTTTTTATACAGCAATTTCTTTTACGTAAAAATAACTACCCTCTCTTATGGGCCATCCTCTCGTCGGGTTTGGTGCAACATGGACGGTGGGCCTGGTGTGGCATCCTAGAATTTCATGAAAATCCCTAAGTATGCCATGAGCCATGGATAGGCGATGGAAACACCGTTATTGTATTTTGTAGCCTTTTGATTCATGATTCTCAATAAGATTTATGGCCAAACTTTTAATGGATAAATTTTGGGAAAGAGAGTTCTATCTTTGGCCATATGTATTATAAATTGGAACTTATGGATTTATGATTTCAAGTGTATAGCCATTTAAATTGCAATTTAGTACTTTGATTTAATAGGGATTTAGTTAGTTTTTAAGAGGGTCAATTCTAGATTTATTTAAGCTTGGGTCTTAGGCCTAAGAGTGTTGGGCCTAAGATGGGCCTTAATGGCCGGTCCATAAGCCCATGAAGAGCTGTTGTTTCACGAAGGAGGGGAGGGAGTCCGGTTTGCATGCCTCCTCCCATTTGTCCCATGGTGATGGCCAAGTGTCACCCATGCAAAAGGTAATGATGGCTAATGATGAAGGAAAGGAAATTAGGGGGAAAAGGGTGGCCGGTTTAAGCGAGAGAGAGGGAGAGAGAGAGGAGGGTTCGTCCGAGAGAGAGAGAGAGAGGAGAAAAAGAGAAGGAAGAAGGGAAGAAGGAAGGAGGCCATGCGTGCGAGAGGAAGGAGGAAGGGCCGTGCATCGCCGCCCGTCGCCGCTGTGCCTCGCCATTGTGCTCACTGTTCGCTCGATCTAGAGGCAAGTGGGATCCTTTGATCTACTCTTGCATGTTGTGCTTAGTGTGTGTGATTGAATGGTAACAATTTTGGATGTATAGAATGTGAAAAATTGAAGTTATGAGAGTGGTGCTCTAGCCTAGTGTACTGTTCTTGAGAAAAACAGCTCGACCTTGAATGTTCTAGTGACTTGCATGTGATGTTCTAGTCGAGTTTTGGCTTTGATCTCTATATGAAAGTTGTAAAGGACTCTTGTAGTATAACATACTCAAATTTGGGACAAAAAAAACAAGTATAAGTGGGTGAAATCGTTATTCTTCGGAAAGACTGGATCTGGAAATTTTGGTACTAGGAACAGAAGTTTTAACCGCCTATATTTAATTACCTAGAGCGAATCTGACTTCATTGACTGCATGAAGTATTTACCTTATGGTCTTGGCTATCACATAATCGAATTTCATAATTTTTGAAGGTCATATGGGTATTTAATCGGAAATGTTTCTAAAACTGTGTAATCTGATGCGTTCGGACTTGGTAATGTTGCAATGCGTGGTATATACCGTTTTGGATGAGATTCTTTTGGAAACGTGTTCTGCACGAAATATATTTTTTTATGTCTTGCCTACAACATATTCAAATTTCGTAATTTTTGAAGTTCATTTGTCTATTTAACCAAAAATGTTTCAAAAACTGTGCAAGTGGAACGGACATAATTAGTAGTGCTGTGATGCGTGTTCTGTATTGAACTATATGGGAATCCTTTGGTGTAGTGTTCTTCATGAAGTATCTGCCTTTATGTCTTTACTATCACATGTTCGAATTTCATAATTTTTTAATGTCATTTGGGTATTTAATGAAAATGTTTTCTAAAACTGTACTAGCTGGATTGTGCAAATATCAAAAGCTGAAATTGATCTTGTTGCCATTACATCATGTGCCATGTTGATATTTAGACACAAATGTGAATATGAATTATGATAAATGAGGATACCGTAGGAGGTGTGAGCCGACAATACCTCGGGAGTGTTGGGATGCCTGGAGTGTGGGGGTGCCGGATGCCCGGAGTGTGTGTGCCGGATGTCCTCGGGAGTTTCTAGATGCCTGGAATGTGGGGGGTGCCAGAAGCCTCGTAGATGTGTGCCGGGGGATCCCTTGTGATGCTGGTTGGGGTACGAGATGCCCGGAGGTGTGTGCCGGAGGTTCCTCGCGATGCCGGGTTGGGTGCGAGCGATAGAATGTGGGATGCAAATTAATGGTCCCGGGAAAGAAAAATGTGGTGACCCAATTGAAAGATAAAAAGTTGAAATTGAATCATGCATGGTATGGTGACATGTATGCATGGATGCATGATATAATATGGATAAGTGCATGGTGGTATGTGCACATAAGACATGGATATGCATGAATGCTTGATGATGAGTGCATGGTTGTATATGCACCTATGGCATGATGGTATATGCATGAATGCTTGATGATGAGTGCATGATGGTGTATGCACATATGGTATGATGACATATGCATGGCTGCAAGGTAAGTTATGCTTGGATGCATGAATGATATGTATTCTACTATGATGTTATGATTGTTCTGTTTGATGCATTGAGTAGCTTAATGGATCTTTTACCTGCTGAGTGGCTGTACTCACCCCTTTGGGGACCAACATTTCAAAGTAGAAAGATGCCTCTCTCTTTCATCATGTGGGGTACCTTTTACGGCCTTCCATTTGACGTGGAGGTCGATTGTACGGAGCTTGATTGTGTCACCATCCCTGGTTTGACGTTCATATGGGTTCGGGTGCTAATGATGTATGATGTGGGCCTAGCTGAGGGCCCAGTCATCCAGGAGTTCTTGTCTGTCCACGTCCGTCGTGATGGAGTGATACGGGGGATGTTGCCGCCACCACCGCCCGATGCACCAGGATGGGTGTGATGGCCCGCGTGAGGAGGGGGAGCTGACTTTTTGGGGATAGTCGACACTTGTAGATGGAGGGTTATACATGATCGATGTAGGGGGTCGAGATCTCTCTTTTGAGTTGTAGCCAAGTTTAGCTAAAAGTCTTGGCTTTTTGGTTGTACCGACCCAAGATGTCCATCTTAAAAATGTAAATAAAAGTGGCTCGGCTTATGTTTTCCTTCGATGTGTAGTTGGTGTGCATTGTATCATCATTAAGAGAGTAGAGGGATGGTGAGACTCGTCTTTAATTTCACTATGAGCTGTGCTAAAATCTCTTT
The DNA here is from genome assembly GCA_016097595.1 of Eucalyptus pumila. Lineage (NCBI taxonomy): Eukaryota > Viridiplantae > Streptophyta > Magnoliopsida > Myrtales > Myrtaceae > Eucalyptus > Eucalyptus pumila. The sequence goes on from CM027853.1 coordinate 37,619,205, forward strand.
TTTTTTAAAAATGACTATGGACCTCGGTCCTTCTTTAAACCTCTTTATATCAAAGATATGTAACTGGTATTCATTAGGTGGAGCGATAGGTATCTGTGGCGACCTTAGCTGTTTGGGGGTGCCACACCTGGCCTAGCCCAACATGCTTTACAGTAAAAAAACCCATCAAGGGTCACATGATCCGTAAAGTACTTGATGTCTTTGCCTTGATGGTGCTACTCATACGCGATTAGGTTTTGAAATTGTGACTCGATGCGGTCCTATTCCTTAAGACTGGAATCTCGAATTTTCCGTTCTTGAATATGATGTCTTTCATGTGTTGCCCTCGCACTGCCTTTCATGAAATTTTTTGCATGTCTAATTCCATTCGTTATTCAACACGATGATCATTCACTTCTTTACTTCTTTTGCAACATCTCATACACGGCCAATTGCATTTGGCTCTGCAGAGTTCCATTTCTTGAAGATTATGTTCATTACTTGTTTTCAATTTAACCGTACTTCAAATCTTTCAAGTTTTGTAATCTCTACAATTGAAAGCTGACACTAACGGCACACTTGGTGAATTCAATTTGTTCCTGGTTTTCTTGTGATAGGAAACTAACGATCCTCCTCAAGGTGGTCAAGAGTCGGAACTTGCATCCCCATCATCTACCGTAATTCTATCATCCAAACTGATGTGGTTGATGAGCTTGCTTGTCGCTTTGTTTGGCATTGTCATGAGATGATCATCTCCGAAAGTGCGGATTTTTTTTTTTCTTTATAGAAATTTCCTTCTACAATTACCTTGAAAAATGGATGAAGAAAGTTCTCGTGCAAAAACTTCATATGGGAATACTGGAATGGAGTTATCTGCTTGAGATTTCTGTTTATGGAAATGCTCAAGGTAATGTAAAACTTGTGCATACACATATACTTGAATACATATTCCTCTTGTTCGTTTGTTTTATTGACATTCATGTAGTCACATAAGTCTAAATCTGACATGAGTGCTAAACAAACTGTCCATACTATCTATGAATTTTGCATGGTCCCACTGTGTGGTACTTAAGAATCAATAACTATAAACAACAAGAAAGTTGGGTAAAATAAAACTTTGTGATTGGACCATACCATCACATAATTCAATTTTTTTACTATTTTGCCTGCACATATTACTTAATCACTTACATTAATTAGATAAAAAGCTTAATTGTCCATCATTGATTTTTTTGAAAAATTAAAATGGATTCATGCAATGTATAAAGAGGTTGTTAGTAATTTTAATTATATATGTTTGGAAAACATCTAATTATTAATTATAAATGTGGACTGATAAAAAGCGCAAATCGATCGAGAGAAGGGAATAATATTAAAACAGTGAAGCTAAAAGGTTTTTAAGATAAAAAAAGGGAATAAGATCAAAATAATGAAAAAGTTAAAGGTTTGTAAGATAGAAACCACAAACTTGTACAGTTAATTAGATAAGAAATTTAATTTTTCCACTTATCTAGCATTCATGTTCTTTAAAAAAGATAAAATGAATTCAACTATACATGTATATATGTAGTAAGTTAATAACCCATTTTCCTATTTACCATGCGGATAATGCAATTAAAATCCCGACCCTTTCTTTTATTAAGCACAATAAAACGATGGGATAGAAAAGCGGGGCCATATTTTTCATATTGAAATTTATAACCAAACTTTTATACAAAACACAAACCAGAATACTTTCACTAAACTATTCACATCAAAATGGAGATCTCAAAAGAAGATAAATCTCAATCCATCCGGGCCGTACTCAAGGCCCCTCTCGAGATTATCTTCTTCTCCCAAAAATCTTTCTCCTTAAGTCTCAACTCCGAGTTCTCCTTCTTAGACTCCTCTTCATCAGCTCCTCATCGGGGTCCTGAAATGTTTTCCCCAAATTGGGATGAGACTACGTCTCAGCGAGTTCTACCCCACTAAGCCCGATTAGTAAACTATTATACTACAGGCTGCCTCAACACGCACAGGGCAGAGGACTTACCTTGGCCTCGATCCCACCCGCAAGTCAATACAATTCACAATAGGCACCCATTTATTCCAAAACAAATCGAACCAGCCGATTACATGTCATACAAATCACTCTCCACGGAGGAGTATCTAAAAGCGAGGCCACGTGCATTCTCTAGGACGACATTCCAAGTCTCCGAGTCCACGTGCCTCGAACCTTGGGCCCACGTGCATTCTCTCGGCGACCTCTTCGCCAAAGTGATACATCAAGTCACCGAGCCCACGTGCCCTTTTTTAGATGCTATTTCCGAATCTGGCCCACGTGCATTCTCTAAGGTGCTATCTCACCAAAGTGATGCATCAATCACCGAGCCCACGTGTCCTTTTACGATGCCTCAAACCCACCCACGTGCATTCTCTTAAGGTGCTATCTCACCAAAGTGATGCATCAATCACCGAGCCCACGTGCCCTTTTACGATGCCTGGGCCCACGTGCATTTTCTTAGGTGCTATCTCACCAAAGTGATGCATCAATTCACCGAGCCCACGTGCCCTTTTTTACAATTCAATATCGTCATTCTCTTTTTCTCACCAAAGTGATGCATCAATCACCGAGCCACGTGCATTCTCCAGGACGACATACCGAATCTCAATGCATTCTCTCGGCGCCTTTTCACCAAGGTGACATATTCAACCACTGAATTCACGTGCATTCTCCAGGTGATATTCCAATTCACCGAGCCCACGTGTTTTCTTTCAAGTGATTACCAATCTACTTTCAATACCGACAACCAATGCCCAACGATTTCTCAATCAAATAATTAAATCAACTCAACAAAGCATTATAAATGCTAAATAACATACTTGGCCATTCACCAATCAATAATTCAATCTCAATCAATTCCAATCAATTTAGGGTAAATCCCTAAATATCACAATTTATTCAATTCCATACAACGTAGAGCTCAAATAAATAAACGGACTGCGCCACGACGATCAGCACGAGATTTCGGTCGTCGGCCATCAAAATCTTAATTTCCGAAAAATAATTAATGAATTAATTAATTTCGAAAATTAGAAAATTAATATTAAAAATTCAATTTAACTCAAAATAAAGCCCGATTAAATAAACGGACTTCACCACGGTCATCAGCATAATATTCCGGTCACGACCATCTCAGTTGAATTTTCGGAAAATAAATAATTATTTAATTTAATTCCGAAAATTAATATTTAAATACTAAAAAATCCACTTAGGCCCGAAAAGCCTAATTGGAGCCCACTAAGGGTCGGGAAAATCCCGAGGCACTTCCAATAATTAGTAGACCACGTCTACTTGCTAATTGCGCAATCAATTTATCTAAATCTAAATCATCACAATTGACTAATAATTGCTAATTTATTCTAATCTAACAACCTAAACATAATTAATTAAAACTAAACCAACCTTAAGCATAATTAGCCAACTAATCCAGGATTAGTGAGATTACTCACCAAATCGCGCGCAAATCGGATCAATCCGACGGGGCGACGCGAGGAACGATTCTTCCCAAAGCACGGCTCACGGTTCGGGGCCCGGAAACGGCCCAAAACGGGCCCGAACCGGCTGGAAACCCACTTTTTGGGGGTTTGCTGGATCAATGGCTGCAAAATAGAGACAAAAAGAGAGAGGGTGGGGCGGCAAGGGGTTGGGAAGATAGGCGGGTCGGAGGGCGGCAGGCGGGGCGGAGGGCCCACTGGACGGTGGCTGAACGGGCGGCGGGTGGCACGGAGGGAACGGCCGGATGGGGGTGGACGCGCGCGGACGGCGGGGACGGGGCGAGGGCGGGCGGCGGGCGGGTGAGGACGGTGAGGCGGCAACGCGGCTAGACTTCGGGGGTCCGCGGCGGCGGACGTGGGTCATCGCACGAAACGTGAAGAGGAGAAGGGGGTGGACGACGGCGAGGGGGCGAGGGAGAAGCGGAGGCGGGCGGTGAGCGGCGGCGCGCTCCTCTTCAAACGACGGTGGCTTCTGCTTCTTCTTCTTCTTCTTTGGTTTCGCACAAAGAAGAAGGAAGAAGAAGAAGTCGGTTACAGGGGGAGTGGGGAGAAGAGAGAGGAGAGAGAAGAAGGGATAAGAGAGAGAAGAGATAAGATTTGACTGGTCAAAAGTAAAAAGAAGAGAGAGAGAGAAAGCCAATTTCAATTTGGCAAGGGGCATTCGGCGGTGGGGAGGGGCTGCGCACGAAGGGGGAGGGGAGAGGAGAGAGAGAGAGAGAGAGAGAAAAAGAGAAGAGAAAGAGAAAGAGAAAAAAAAATAAAAATAAGAAAACCCATTATTCTTATTTTATTATTTTCTTTTCTCATTCCCTTCTATTTTCTTTTGGTCTTCGATTTTTCCTCCGATAATTTCTTTCTTGAAATTTCGGACTCGGCAATAAATTGATGGACGATGAGACGGTCCTAAAAATGAATTGTGACACGCCCGAATATTCGATTCCCAAAACCGAATTAAATTTCATGATTAAAATCGATCGGACGCGATTTTAGTCCAATCCAACCAATTAGGTAGCTTTTAGGGATTTTACCGCGGTTATATCCCTTAACGGCTTCACCCAATAGGTTAGTTAACTCGTGAGTGATCAGCTCAGAGAAAAAGGACCATAGGCACGTCGACGAAATGCACATTTCATTTTATCGAAACGGGATCGAATTTCAGGATGTCACAACTCTTCCCCTCTTATAAAAATTTCGTCCTCGAAATTTAAACCATTATACACTTTGCTCAAAAAGGCGGGGGTATAATTGTCTCATCGACTCTTCAATCTCCCAAGTCGCTCCTTCAGCACCGTGGTGTTGCCAGACCACTTTGACCAACGGAATGGTCTTTGTACGCAGAACTTGCTCTTTGCGATCGACAATCTGAACCGGGCTTTCCACGTATGACACACGGTCATCCACGTCCAATTCCTCGAAATTGAGCACGTGGGTCGGGTCAGGCTCGTACTTCCTTAACATCGACACGTGAAAGACGTCATGCACTTGCGCCAATCTTGGCGGCAACGCAAGACGATATGCTAGGTTTCCGATTCTTTCAAGAATCTCAAACGGACCTACGTACTTGACTCGGACTCGGTTGCCTTTCTTACCAAAGTGCGAAGTTGCCCTCATTGGTGACACTTTCAGAAAAACGTGATCACCAACTTGGAATTCCAAAGACCTTCGACGCTTATCTGCATAACTTTTCTGCCTGCTCTGCGCTGTCTTTAATCTGTCTTTAATCACTGCCACGGCATCTACTGATTGCTGAACCAACTCTGGGCCTATTATCTTCCTTTCTCCGACTTCATCCCAACACACTAGAGTTCTGCATGCTCTGCCATACAACGTTTCAAATGGAGCCATCTTGATGCTCTGCTGATAACTGTTGTTGTAGGCGAATTCCACCAAATGAAGCTGATCTTCCCAACTTCCTTTGAAGTCTATTACACACGCTCTCAGCATGTCTTCAAGAGTCTGAATTGTCCTTTCAGACTGGCCATCCGTCTGAGGATGATACGCCGTACTGTACTGAAGCTTTGTACCTAAAGCACTTTGCAAGCTCTTCCAAAAAGCAGCAGTAAACCTCGGGTCTCTATCAGATGTTATCGTAACCGACACTCCATGCATACGAACCACTTGACGCACATACAATCTCTGCGTGTCTATCCGACTCGAGTCCTTTCGAACGCAATGAAGTGAGCCGACTTTGTCAGCCTGTCGACTACTACCCAAATCGAATCATTCCCCCTCTGACTCCTTGGTAGTCCAGTCACGAAGTCCATCGTGATATGCTCCCATTTCCACTCTGGGATCGCGAGAGGTTGCAGAAGTCCTCCCGGCTTGCAATGCTGGGCTTTTACTTGCTAACAAGTCAAACACTTGGCCACATGCTTGGCAATGTCTGCCTTCATACTTGACCACCGTAATGTTGACGCAGATTTTGATTCATCTTGGTACTTCCAAGATGAATGCTATAGTTGTTACGATGTGCTTCAGATAAAATTTCTTCTATAAGCTCAACATCATAAGGTACAACCAAACGTCCTTGGAACCTTAGAGTCCCATCATCAGAAACCTGAAAATCAGCCTTCCTTTTATCGGTGTCCTCCTGAAGAATTCTCTGTACATTTAGGTCTGTCGGTTGGAGATGCTTGATTCTGACCTAGACATCTGGCTCAATTCTAAGGGTGGCCATAAAACTCGAGAGATAGCCTACCTCAAATTTGAATCCGAATCTCGAGCTTTCTCGATTAAGTTCCACTCCTTAACCAAGATTTGTGCTACTGAAGACTTCCGACTTAATGCATCGGCGACCTTGTTCGCCTTTCCCGGGTGATATAAAATATCACAAATCGTAATCTTTCAACAATTCCATCCATCGACGCCGTCTCATGTTCAACTCTTTCGAGAGAACAAATACTTGAGACTCTGATGGTCCGTGAAGATCTGAAACTTTTCCCCGCACAAGTAGTGCCTTCAAATCTTCAACGCAAATATGATGGCTGCGAGTTCTAAGTCATGCGTCGGATAATTCAATTCATGAGGTCTCAACTGACAGGAAGCGTATGCAACAACTCTACCATGTTGCATCAGCACGCAACCCAATCCTCTGAATGACGCATCACTATAGATCTCGAATCCTCCAGGACCAGATGGAATCGTCAGCACAGGTGCGGTAGTCAGCTTTTCCTTCAGCTCTTGGAAACTACGCTCGCACTTGTCTGACCATACAGATTTCTCATTTTTCTTCGTGAGCTTTGTCAGAGGCGACGCTATCGATGAGAACCCTTCCACAAACCGTCTGTAATAACCTGCTAACCCCAGAAAACTTCTGATCTCTGTCACTGATGTCGGTCTCGGCCACTTGATCACGGCTTCTATCTTGCTCGGGTCGACGGAGATTCCTTCTCCGGAAATCACATGACCTAAGAACGCAACACGAGTCAACCAAAACTCGCATTTGCTAAACTTAGCATACATGTGATAAGTTCTTAAGGTCTGAAGCACTAATCTCAAATGATTCTCATGCTCTTCATCACTTCTCGAATAGACTAAGATGTCATCAATGAACACGATCACAAACTGATGATCCACATATTCCTTGAACACTCTGTTTGTCAAATCCATGACAGCAACTGGACTGTTCACCAAGCCAAACGATCTTACAATATTCTCGTAAAGACCATATCAAGTACGAACAAGACTTGTCTTTCGTACAACCTCCTTCCCGGTTCGTAACTATGACTTCATAATCTCAAGTCGACCTTTAAAACATCGATACTCTTTATAACTAGTCACACCATTCATTTGATCTTTGACAAAGAACACTTGTCCTTGATCTTCACCTAATTGAGTTGACGATGGTCGATGCACACTCGCAACAAACCATCTTTCTTCTTCTCACAAACAAAACTGATGTTTCCCCAAAGTGATGCACTGATATGCACGAATTCCTCATTCATCAATCTTCACATCTGCATCTTCAATTCTACCAATTCAGACAACAACCATTCTAGGTAAGAAGCCTTTGAGAATGGCTCTATCCTGGTGCTATCTCAATTGCAATTTCAATCTCTCTTTCTAGCGGTAACCCAAGCAATTCCTTTGGAACCATCTTAGAAATTTTCTGTATCACGGCCACCTTCTTCTCATTCTATTTCTCAACTGACACATCCACTACAGTTGTCAAATCAATCTTGGCAACCTCTGTCTAACAAACGGATTGTCTTTAGCCAACAAGATTAATGAAATCGAAGATTCTTTGTCGACTCTTAATAATCTCGACATTTTCGCAAACTAATAGACTAAACTGGATTACTCCAAGACCATGATTCATTATCACAAGATGCTCCATGAACCCACACTATTCACGTGGTGTCAAACTCACATCTCAGCAATTAGTCAAGCACAACTATTGCTAGTGATTCCCCTCTCTTTCACTTTTACTTCAACAATTTAAGTTCTACCAACTCATCACAAAACTCAGCTGCGCTACTCTAATAAAATCACCTCCAACACATTCTTTATCTGATCGGTGTAAGGTCAATTCTACTCCCATTCCTTTCGCCATCCTAGTGGCGTTCTGGCCACAGTAGCGATGTCTATGCTACCTTGGACTTCCACTGACAATCCTTCACCTGATGGCCATGCTAGTCATCATCACAACATGTTCTAGTCATACTCGGACACTGGATTTATCCATACTTCCTTCTACAATTCTGACACCTATCTGGTGCATCTTCTATCTTCTATTAGGCGAAAGCATGCACTCTTTCTGGTTGCCTCATCATTCTGCTAGGACCACTCCTGACCAGATATCCCTGTTAGCTATACTCCAAACAAATTCGCGTCCTAGGAAGGACATAATACCGATCTCCATCATCACGTCTGAAAACAACCTGATCTATTTGACTCGGTGTTGACTTGACTACTCCATCCTTCCTCGTGAGTGAAATAGAATACTTTTCTCTCGACCTCGGTCTTTTCCCTGACCGATTTCCATTTCTGCCTGAACTGGATCTATACCTCGACTCAAATGCAATGACTCGCTCCTGGATCACATCTCCACTCTGGATCTCAGCATGTGAGGTGACAACGACGGCTTGATCCTGAGCTTGTTGGCTCATCCAATTCCTAAGGAACACTAGCATTAGAACGATCCTATCGAACTTAGGATCATTCGACGCTGCTACACTAGTACCAACTTGCGGTGGTACTCTTACACTCGAGCTGGCTAGAGCCAACACTCTGCCACAACCACCTCGGGTACTGACCTTTGTCAGTGCATCATCCCGAGTTACAAAGGACATTGCCCTCTTACTAAGAGTTCTCAGCTCCTGCTCGCTCATGGTTCAGTCTTTACACTACAACCCGTCTTCCAAACCCACACTGGATTAAAAGATGAGCGATCCGCACACAACAAACAATTATAGCATTCAGCTAACACAGACATGCACCAGCATGAATTTAAAGGCCTTTCCTACTAACTATCCCATGGTCAACGCTCCTTATCACTCCAATCTTCAACTTCGCTCTGATACCACAAAAAGGGATGTCACGCCCCGATCCTCGGGCACGCACACATCCTTCTCACTTGGTCGATTTTATAATGCGATATCCCAGGACTATGTATCGCCGACCCTTTCATTTATTAAGCACATGCGGAAGCGATTAAAATCCCTGCACAATAAAACGATGGGATAGAAAAGCGGGGCCATATTTTTCATATTGAAACTTATAACCAAACTTTTATACAAAACACAAACCAGAGCTTCACAACTTTTTACTCTAAACTATTCACATCAAAATGGAGATCTCAAAATAAGATAAACTCTCAGCCATCCGGGCCGTACTCAAAGCCCTTCTCGGGATTATCTTCTTCTCCCAAAAATCTTTCTCCTTAAGTCTCACCTCCGAGTTCTCCTTCTCAGACTCCTCCTCATCAGCTCCTCATCGGGGTCCTGAAATGTTTTCCCCAAACTGGGATGAGACTACGTCTCAGCGAGTTCTACCCCACTAAGCCCGATTAGTAAACTATTATACTACAGGCTGCCTAAACACGCACAGGGCAGAGGACTTACCTTGGCCTCGATCCCACCTGCAAGTCAATACAATTCACAATAGACACCCATTTATTCCAAACAAATCAAACCAGTCGATTACATGTCATACAAATCACTCTCCACGGAGGAGTATCTCAAAGCGAGGCCACGTGCATTCTCTAGGACGACATTCCAAGTCTCCGAGTCCACGTGCCTCGAACCTTGGGCCCACGTGCATTCTCTCAGGTGACCTCTTCGCCAAAGTGATACATCAAGTCACCGAGCCCACGTGCCCTTTTAGATGCACTAGGGCCTACGTGCATTCTCTTAGGTCTATCTCACCAAAGTGATGATCAATTCACCAAGCCCACGTGCCCTTTTACGATGCCAAACATAGACCACGTGCATTCTCTTAGGTGCTATCTCACCAAAGTGATCATCAATCACCGAGCCCACGTGCCCTTTTTTACGATGCCGGGCCCACGTGCATTCTCTTAGGTGCTATCTCACCAAAGTGATGCATCAATTCACCGAGCCCACGTGCCCTTTTTACGATGCCCGGGCCCACGTGCATTCTCTTAGGTGCTATCTCACCAAAGTGATGCATCAATTCACCGAGCCACGTGCATTCTCCAGGATGACATACCGAGTCTCCGAGCCACGTGCATTCTCTCAGGCGACCTTTTCGCCAAAGTGACATATTCAACCACTGAATTCACGTGCATTCTCCAGGTGATATTCCAATTCACCGAGCCCACGTGTTTTCTTTCAAGTGATTACCAATCTTCTTTCAATACCGACAACCATTGCCCAACGATTTCTCAATCAAATAATTAAATTAACTCAACAAAGCATTATAAATGCTAAATAACATACTTGGCCAATCACCAATCAATAATTCAATCTCAATCAATTCCAATCAATTTAGGGTAAATCCCTAAATATCACAATTTATTTAATTCCATACAACGTAGAGCTCAAATAAATAAATGGACTGCGCCACGACAATCAGCACGAGATTTCGGTCGTCGGCCATCTCAATCTTAATTTTTGAAAAATAATTAATTAATTAATTAATTTCGAAAATTAAATAATTAATATTAAAAATTCAATTTAGCTCAAAATAAAGCCCGATTAAATAAACGGACTTCACCACGGTCATCAGCATAATTTTCCGGTTCCGACCATCTCAGTTGAATTTTCGGAAAATAAATAATTATTTAATTTAATTCCGAAAATTAATATTTAAATACTAAAAAAATCCACTTAGGCCCGAAAAGCCTAATTGGAGCCCACTAAGGGTCGGGAAAAATCCCGAGGCACTTCCAATAATTAGTAGACCACGTCTACTTGTTAATTGCGCAATCAATTTATCTAAATCGCATCACAATTGACTAATAATTGCTAATTTATTCTAATCTAACAACCTAAACATAATTAATTAAATCTAAACCAACCTTAAGCATAATTAGCCACATAATCCAGGATTAGTGAGATTACTCACCAAATCGCTCGCAAATCGGATCAATCCGACGGGGCGACGCGAGGAACGATTCTTCCCAAAGCACGGCTCACGGTTCGGGGCCCGGAAACGGCCCAAAACAGCCCACGAACCGGCTGGAAACCCACTTGGGTTTGCTGCAACTGCAAAACATAGAGAAAGAAGAGTCCGGGGGCGGCAAAGGGGCGGGAAGATAGGCCGGCGGAGGACGAGGGGGACGCCGGGGAGGTCTGGGCGGAGCTGGGCGGTGGCCGGAGCTGGCCGAACGGGGTGGAACGGCGGCTGGGTCGCGCGGGGGAACGCCTTGCACGAGGGAACGGGCGGTAGCGAGCAGCGGGACGGCGGCGAACGGTGGCCACGCGGGCGGCGGTGCGGGTGGCAGTCCGGCTTCGGTGCGGCGGCAACGGCGGCTAGACTTCAGGCGACGTCCGCGGCTGCTTCCGCTTCTGTCTCTGCTGGTCTTTGCACGAAACAGAGAAGAGGAGAAGGGGGGTGGCGACGACAGCTGAGGGGGCGAGGGAGAAGCGGAGGCGGGCGGTGAGCGGCGGAGCTGCTCCTGTCTTCAAACGACGGTGGCTGCTGCTTCTATCTTCTTCAGCTTCTGGTTCGCACAAAGAAGAAGGAAGAAGAAGAAGTCGGTTACGAGGGAGAGTGGGGGAGAAGAGAGAGGAGAGAGAAGAAGGGATAAGAGAGATAAGAGATAAGAGAATTTGACTGGTCAAAAGTAAAAAGAAGAGAGAGAGAGAGAAAGCCAATTTCAATTTGGCAAGGGGCATTCGGCGGTGGGGAGGGGCTACGCACGAAGGGGGAGGAGAGAGAGAGAGAGAGAGAGAAAAAAAAGAGAAAGAAAAAGGAAAGAAAATAATACTTTAATAAGAAAACCCAATTTTCTTATTTCTATTTTTTTCCTTTTCTCATTCCTTTTTATTTTCTTCCGGCTTCGATTTTTCCTCCGATAATTTCTTTCTTGAGATTTCGGACTCAGCAATAAATTGATGGATGATGAGACGGTCCTAAAAATGAATTGTGACACACCCGAATATTCGATTCCCAAAACCGAATTAAATTTCATGATTAAAATCGATCGGACACGATTTTAGTCCAATCCAACAAATTAGGTAGCTTTTAGGGATTTTGCTGTGGTTATATCCCTTAATGGCTTCACCCAATAGGTTAGCTAACTCGTGAGTGATCAGCTCAGAGAAAAAGAATCATAGGCACGTCGACGAAATGCACATTTCATTTTATCGAAACAGAGTCGAATTTCAGGATGTCACATTCCCGACAACATTTAACTTGGGATAGAAAAACAGGCAATCAATCACAACCAAACAAGCTTTCTTATAAACACATAGGTTTATATACAACATTGGATTGTCTACAAAATAGACCGGCTCAATAAAAAAGGAACTATCCTAAGACCAACTAGTTAGACACGTTCGTCAATTCTTCGGTCTCCACCTCCACAAATGTCCATGGCTTTGAGTCCTCCATGACCGCCATCTAAAGACTTGAAAATATTGAGCCTAGGACAGGGTGAGATAATGTCTCAGCGAGTTCTACCTCCTAAGACTTGATTAGGAAGAAAATACGCTTCAGGGTACTCTAGCCACACAAGTAGGATAGAGGACTTACCTTGCCTCAGTCCCTTCTTGCACGTTAGTACAATTCATATTCAAACAACGCTCGCACAAGCTGAAACTATCGACACACACATTAGTCTATCAATTCAATCATTCTAATTGATATTATACAATCCATACATCCATCAATTCATACCATCTATTAAACCATACCATCTACTCATCCATTAATACGATCATGGCTCACACAAGCTGATATAGATGGTGGCTCACACAAGTTGATAGATAGATGATAGCTGCACAAGCTGATAAATGGATTGTTGCTCTCGTAAGCTAATAAACGATCATGGCTCTCACAAGCTGATATACAAATGCTCACACAAGCTGATAAATGGATTGTTGCTCTCGTAAGCTGATAAACGATCATGGCTCTCACAAGCTAATATACAAATGCTCACACAAGCTGACATACAAATGCTCACACAAGCTGATAATAAATACATATTTGCTCGCCAAATATGTATATTCAACAATAAACCAGATAACTGGATAAACAATCCATTAAAAAAATCCAACGATTCAAACTGGTCCTACAAATCAATTACGGTGCCAAAAGCCAACACTGGGTATTTTCAAGTTAAATACCACAACTTCATCAATATTACTCAATTCCACACTTTAACAAACAATTAGCACAAATTGATTGCCTTTGTTGTGCTTTCGATCGAAATTTTAACGATGGCCATCCCGGCAAAATTTTCGAAAATATTAAATAATAAATTTTTATTCCGAAAATTAAATAATTAAATAATATATTATATTAATATATTTTAATAAAAATAATATTAATAATTTCAAAATAATTAATTAATTAAAAATAATTAATTAGGGCTTAAACAATATTACACTAATCTAAACATACAATTAGCCATAATTAAACATCCACTAAACTAATTATTCATCTATTCTAATTAACATTAAAATAATCTAATCTAACCACCTAAATCTACTTAGGCTAATCTAAACACCCCCTTAAGCATAATTAACTTATTAAGCAAGTATTAGAGGGTAAACTCACTCGATTAATGAGTCGTTTAGATCAAAGCGACGGGAAATCGACGCAAGGATCGATAATCTCCAAATTGGGCCTAGCTTCCGGGGTCGGGAAGCCGGGAAAAACTGGCCAAATAGACGCTGAAATACTCATTTCTTCAACTCTTTGTCCACTGCTGGTTGAGGCTGAAGGAGGGGGAAACGGTGGCTGGTTGAGCGAAGGAGAAGCAACGGCTGCAGCAGCTGGTCTAGGTGGTGAAGACGGTGGCTTCGGCGGCCTTGGCTGGCTCTGACGGTAGCTAGCAACCAAGGACAGAGGCAGACGATGGTGCTGGAGGGTCCTGGATGCACGAGCAGCGGCGCAGCAGCACGCGAGCTAGCTAGGCGTACGGGCGAAGGAGAAGCGGCGAGAATAGATGGCTAGGGGGTGACGGTGGTCCAAGTGAGGTTGGGGAATGGCTGGATGGAGACGGAGGGAGCTCGGCGGGGCTAGGATGCGTCTTGAGCAGCTTGGAATAGGGAGTTGGGACCATGGAACAGTAGGAACGCATAGCGACGGGCTCGGGTGCACGCAAGCAGCTTTGGTGGCTTGCGGGCGTTCCGGCGTGAGGTGTGTGACGACGAGGTTCCTTGGCGGTTCTTCTGGCCTGCTGAGGTCTTCGTAAAGCAGGAAAAGGGAGGAGAGAAGCGACAGAAGCAGCAAGGAAGAAAAGGGGGACGGTTCTCTCCCTCCCTCTCTCTCTCTCTCTCTCTCTCTCTCTCTCTCTTTGGTCTCTCAAACATGGCCCACCAACCCAGCTGTCTTCCACCAACATTTTCTAGACCTATATGCCCCTTCTAAAAGCCTTTAGGTTGTCCAAAATGTTGAGTCCATGGGACATACGAATTTGAGAGGGAAATTGCACAATTTGGACTTCAATCCTTCTTGAATCAATTCAATCCGGCCTCTGAAAATTCAACCGTCAAATCCTCGGTCAAATTAGTATTTTTCCTCACCAATATATCCCACTTGTATCCCAATCTCGCAATAAAAAATGGTCGTCTGCAAATTCCAATCGAAAACGGCCCTACCTCGACTTTTTTTCAAAAAATCTCGGTTTGCAGAAAAATCTTTTAAGGATGGGTCAATGTTCCTAAAATGAATTGTGACATGACAGGACTTTCAATTTCTGAATTCAAGTTTAAATCACGGTTAATTTCAATCTGGCGCGATTTTAGCGCATCCTAACCTACCGGGTAGCTTTTAGGAAATTTCTGTGCAATTGACCTGTGGTTGATTATTTTCAAGCCACAAAGTGCATCTTCGACACATTGGCGACTCTTAGTTGTTGTGGAAATCTCGAGGTTTCAAATACGGACATAAGGTACAAAACGACAGAGAAATCGGTCTAGTGTCGGTCGACAAGAATTTTGCAATTAGTTGGAATCACCCACACTTAATTACATGGTTATGTTGAATCGACATATCTCCGGTCTCTAATCGATCTGTGCCGTAATGACCCTTGCAGATTAGCACGGTTGAGCAGTTGATTCCTAGTCGAATTTTCAAGTCTATTGCGTTTAGATTCCTTAACGGCTTCACCTGATAGGCTAGTCATCTCATGAGTGGCCAACTCAGAGAAAAGAACTATAGGTGCAAAGATGAAATGCCCGACTTATTTAATTGAAAACCGAATTGACAAATCATGATGTCACAGCTTAAATAGGTGCATTAATTTTCTTGACCTGTTTAGGTGGTTAAATTAGCGTTTCTAGCCTTGGTTTGCATTTATTGGATTTAATTGCATTTATTTAATTAATTTTCTAATTTATTTAATTATTTAATATTTTCCGGAAATTATACTGGGATACCCGGTGACCGGAATTTCATGCCGGTTACAATGGTGTGCTTAGTTTATGCAATTGAATGTTAATTTGTGCAAATTGCGTGGTGATTGTAATTTTGAGTATTTAATTCAAAATTTAGAAATTTTGGTATTTAATTAGAAAATACCAAGTGTCGGATTTTGACACCGAAAATGGTTTTTTAAATATTATATCAAACAGTGGGATGTTAAAAGGAGTATCAATTTTTAAAGTTCGATCTGACCGTGTACCCACACACAATTATTTTTAACGGGTGTTTTTAATACGAAGAAAATAGGCCAAGTGCATTATCTTAATTGAGACATTTGAGTGCAATGCACGGTGTCCTTGGCTAGAATTGAATGATCGTGTGATGGTTAAGAGAACCCGCCCCCAATGTGCATCGGGTGGACGTTGCTCCTATATGGGATGCCCTAACAATGGATGCTGGATCGCGTTAGAGGCTGGACCGAAGCTCCTTCGGGAATGCCGTCCCCGATGTGTGTCGGGTGGACGTTGCCACACTCAAGGGATGAGGCGAAGCCTGGCTACGCCAAAGGACCGATGTGTGTCAGGTAAAATTGCTTGTGCGGGTAGTAATCAATTGGAACATGTGATTAATTGAGATAGACACGTGGGATTATGGGACAAAATTGTGTGGCACGGAATGAGACGTGTCATGACGATTTGACCTTATAATTAGAACCCCTGTAATTGATTGAGATTGAGTGAGACGTTCCAATTGGTGTGTGCATTTATTATATGCATTTGTGATATGAATTGTATTGATGTGTAGGAAGGAACTGAGACATGGTGAGTCTCATCGATTGTGTTGGTAGGCCACCTCTAGACGTATTTTCTTCCTAGTCGGGATTTAGGGGGTGAACTTGCCGAGACATTGTCTCACCTCGTTGTAGGTTAACTTTTTCAGAACCTTACATGGTGGTCCATTTGGAATGTTTTGGTCAGCCTCGGGGGGTTACCAAGTAGAGCATAGATGTCCTTGTCCCTAGGAAACACTGGGTTTATGAGCTCATAATGACCAATGTCTGGGTCGATGAGGGTTTACCTTAAAGGGTACCTCATCGATTCAAGGTGTGGTTTCGCCATGGGCTCAATGGATACAGAGTTGGTTCCCTTCGAGGTTTTGATATCCCCACTGTTATGGTCATCGCTGCTTTGGGCGAGGGTGCAACTGACCCTCTTGATGGGGTTGTGGAAGACCTGAAGCCCCTGGAGCCTGTGGAGGTAGGGTCTGAAGGATCAGCGAATGTGTCTGACTAGTAGATCATATGACAGCTTCTTTTTGAAAGCTGATCTTTTTGTAGTCTTTTGTATATAAACCAGTGTGTTTATAAAAAGTGTTTTATGAAAATTTTATCCTTCTTTTCTATCCCGTATTCGTGTTATCTGGGGATTTGTTTATTCACTTTCGCATGTGCAATAAAATGAATGGGTCGGCGACGCATTATGAGATGTCGCAATTTTTATCGACCGTCGAGAGATGCACATGCGCTCAAGGTTCGGGGTGTGACAATTTTGAGCCACCAAATCAAATAGCTCTTCCGTTTTAACGATGGAGTTCTAGAATTCTTGATAAAATCTCCATTGGACGGTTTGACTTTGGTGCAAGAGCTCTGTTATCAATGTATTAATTATCTAGACCAAGCTTTCGATATTCACTATCACCAAGCTTTCTATATTTTTATGTTGTAGGTAAAAGCTCTTTAATTTCGCCATTGTCCACACAAACCACTTTCCCCAATTGGTATGGTCATTAAGCTGGTGACATTTTCCATCTTTCGGAGCCTGGTTCTTCCCATTTGTCACGGCATATCATGATTAGGAGCTAAACATACTTTGTCGTATATTTAGTATGTGAATCTTATTTTGTTCTGAATTGTTATTCAATTGGCATGAAATATTTCCATTTGCGTGGTGCTAGAATTAAACAGGGCGCATTGAGTTGGATATAGAACTTCCTTTAGACATTTTTTTGTAGGATTAAAATGTTTCATCAACTTCAATATCTATAACAATAAAATATAATGATAAGTACAGTAAAAATTTTAAAACTTGTCGTGAAAGTGCAGTCAGGTCCTAAAAAATTTTAAAATGTGCAATGAAAATTTAGAACTTGTTAAATTAATGCAACCAAATCTTTTTGTTTACTTCATCCAATTTAGTTAATGAAAAAAAGCTAATCTTTTATTGTTTTTCAAGAGAGAGGCAATGATGTGGTTGCCATGTCAAACATTTTAGGAAAAAATATTAAAGTAAATTAAAAAGATAAAATTGATCTCAAGATTTTAGAAAATTAAAAATCTGAAAAAAAAATTAGAAAAAGACGAAGAATCAAATAGAGGAGAAGCCGAAGTCGAGAAGGACAGTGGTGGCTCCAGTCGAGGCGGTGGCGTTGTGGCGGCCACCCTTACACTGGCGAGGGGCCAGCATCCCCTCTTCAGACTCAGCAAAAGCCAACGTGGCCCTTGCCACCACCTTCACGTGCTGGAAAAAGAAAACAACACGCGCGCGCGCGCGCGGTGAGTAAGCCAGGCGAGGATGAAAAAACTTACGTCCTTGCTAATTGAGTCTGTGTCTAGAGACTTTGAGCTAGTTCTAGTTTTGTTATTAAATGCATGAAATCAAATGTGCAGAGAAAGGAGATGAAAAAACTTACGTCCTTGCTAATTGCGTATTTTTGTTGGCTGACATGAATGAATGTGCTTTAGACCATCCTAATAGGAATTATACCTGCGTTTCTATTATTGAATGTTGGTTGATTTCTATGAGAATTTAATGTTGTTCTGATAAGGCTTCCCACGGAACAATTGCTTCCCTCACTTGGGCTGTGTTAGACAAATATATCAGCAAAACAAAGCTGATGTTATGAAGCTTATTGGTTTGCTGTTTTCTTACGGAGTAGCATGGCCTTTCTATTAATGCAAGTGTAGCTGATTAGGAGACAGTCCAAAGGATGATTTTGTTTTTGGGAGTATCCATCCTCATTCAGAGGTTGCTGATAATATCATTTGGAGAACTTCTACTATTGATGTCGATTTTGTCAAATCGTTCAGAGATACAAAGCAGCTGCATGTTCTTTGTAGTTGTAATCCAAGTTGAATTGTAACTCTTTTTTTTTTTTTTTTGGTAAATAATTGTAACTCTTTTTTTAGGTCAAGCATGATCAGAGAATCAGCTGGATAATTTTGTGGGAAGAAGAGACTTCGTAGGGTGATCCTACCATATCTATTGTAATCATCTAGGTTGGTTGTACCTATTTTTTCTTTTCTTTTTGAACCATATACCAACTTGGTTGCTAATGTCCTGTTGGTTTTCTCTTGTAATCATCTAGTTCCAAATGAAGAGAGATTTGTGGACCTCATTTAAAGCATAAGTACATTTCACTATCTTTCTTTGAGCACATGGTTCGTCCTCATTGGAAAACCAAGATAATACTATTGGCTATACAACACAAGGTGATGGTCCGAGGGAAATTTATGAACCTATGAACCAGCATTAATCACATTTAACTTTACTTTGTGTAAGAAAGAATAGTAAATACTGTTTGTGCTGCTGTGAGAAGGAGCAACACGATGGCTGCGAGAACAGACAAGAAAGCCCAAGGACTATGGAAATATTCCCTCCTCAGTTTCACCATCCAGATGTTCCTCCTCTTATTGCAATGTGCATTCACATTTTGGAAGATCTCAAAGTAATAGGAATCGCATACACGGACATTGTCGCCGATCTTGTTGAACATCTGTGCAACCGCCTTGTCATCGCCCAAGTAGTTCTTAATAATCCCTGCGCGACGAAGCACCTTGATGTCCTCTGAAGAGTTTATGAGGCAATCCATGAAGGTCACATAATCTGTGAAGTAGTCAATGTCTATGCTTTGACGATGTTGCTCGTACGCGATTAGGTTTCGAAAATTTGATTCGGTGTCGTCCTCTACAAACAAGGCCGGTATCTCGAGTGTCCCGTCCGTGAATTTAGTGTCGCTCAGTTGGCCCCCTTGCGCAGCCCTAAACCTGACTCCTGACTCCCTTAGCTCAATGGTCGATGGCATGATTGATATGCAGTTTAACCGGGGCGTTTCAGGCAAGCCAGAAGTGCGCCACGTGTGATATAGATGCAGAAGATGTTCCCTGTTGCCAATCATCAAATTTCGGCCGGGGCCTTCTAGTTAAGAATTGAAGTACATGATGGCGACTTCGCTGAAGCAATGATACTCTTCCGGACCTTTAGTCATGTCATATAGCTTGCTCAAGATGAAGAGTGGGAGTTGGTTCTCTAGCAGCAGTAAATCGCGCGTAATGCTGGATTGAATTTTCCCCCCCAAAATCAAGCATAACCGGGTCATTTTTGTTCCTCAGTTTCTTCATTTTGAACTTACGGAAGAACTCAACGATGAAACAGCCATCAACAAGCATCATTGTAAGAAACTTTTCTTGGATGTGGTCAACGGTTTTCGCATAGCAATTACGCGCCCGCTATTCCTGTTCCCTGAGAGTCGGCATATACCTGTCCACGCTCCCCTCGTTTCTCCTCCTAAGCAATTGCTGTAGGTATCGCAGTTTCTGCTCCTCCATGAATTTGAACTTGTCATTTCCATAGTGATAAGGGCCAATGGCTAGAATCTTTGGGTCATAGACTTTCTCGTTGACTTTGCGCAGTTGATGATGAACCCTAAATATACTATGCTCTGGCAAAGTGGGAGGCATACCACGAAGCATACTCTCGATGTGGATTGAGACATGATCTTGCACCATGGAACAGTCATAGATCCCAGCATACTATATTGGCTACGACATAATTAATGTGATAATAAGCACAGAGTAAAGCAAGATGATGGTTTTTCATGTTCTTAAAATGGTTCTTCATGTGCTTCCCTTTCATTAAGATCTCCAAACGTCCCCCCACCCCCGCCCCAGCAGGGCGCCCACCTAAAAAAAGAAGAAGTAATTTCCAAATAAATTTTCAGGACAAGTTCTGCATTTCTGTGTGATTATTAATGGAAAATGCTAAATAAGCATCGGAATTGCACATGTGGAGCTGGCATCGAATTTAAGCAAATCAATATATTAGGAAAAATTACAAAAATGATCTAACAGTAGCGGATCAGAAAAGGGAAGGGAAATTCATGATGACTTACTTGATTGAATTGGTGATTGCCCATCCTTCTCGCCGAGCTAGACCAATTCTTCTCTTTTCGTGTGATTGTGTATTCAGTGATATGGGTATAGATAAAATGAGACTTCACCAAACATCAACCTTTAAAACCAAATACAAACATATTTTACTTGAGACCCCCCCCCCAAAAAAAGAAAAAGAAAAAGAAAACACGCTTTCATTCATCTCTTTTGACCTTGATCATCGATAATTCTAAAGATTGAAGTTACTGTAATGAATGGAATGTTCTTGGAAGTTGACAAAGAGGCAAAAGACTAAAAATGACATAAGGAAACATTAAAAAATGACTTTATGAGAACGACATATGAAGTCTTCCACAAGTAAGTTGCATTTTATTATCCGAAAACTGATCATTTTAAAAATCTCATGGATTTTTTTTTTTTTAACATTTGTAAAGGATCATATGGTGTAGCTAATGCTTAGATATTATAATTGCCTTCAAGATGTAGACGACTTGTTATATTTGTAGTATATGTAAATATAATTATGCCAGCCCAATTCTGTGCATGGGCACAGTTAGTAGGAGCGTCGGGAAATTTTCAAGTTGAGAACTGGAAGTCACACAACCATTCAGATTCTACCAAATGCATGGAAAATGCTTTGGGTTAGGCTACCAGCATATAACCAATTCAAAGGCTCATGGAATGTTTCGATGGGCTTTCTGTCAGTTGGCCTATCATTTGCGCTCATCCCTGTAGATTATCAGAAGTTGCTTTATTTTCTAGTTCCCACAAGTCCAGGAATTAGAGGGAGGCTTATATGTAGGTTAATTACCCATCAATCCTACCCCTTTTGTATGAATGAACATTCTATCTAAAATTTTCAATTTTACTCATTTAGTCATCAATATTTACGTGAAATTCCAATGTAGTCATTCTAGCCAATTGTTGTTGAAAATTGCCGACATGGTGTTCATTCATCGCTAGTCGTCTTACGTTGCACATTGATGTGTGGACAACTTACACATTGACATGTCTACAATTTCTTGTGGCAATTGATCGGAAGGATTACATTAAAATTTTGAGTTGGGGTTTATGACTATATTGGTAATGTTTGAAAGTTTAGGACTAAATTGGTATCCCTTAAAAAAAAAAACATGCTCTCATTCATCTTTTCCGACCTTGCTGGCCAATAAGCCGTTGATTGGTATTCGCATGGTACAATGTAACTTGTGGAAGACTTCATAAGTCCCTCTCATAAAGTCAACTTGTGATGTCTCCTTTTAAGTCTTTCTTAACCTTTTGCCTCTTCATCAACTTCCATGAACTTTCATTTTATTACAATCCCCAATATAGCTTACGCATGGAATCTGGACATTTGACTTTCAATTTCCAACTTGAAAATCTTCTGATATGCCAACAGATTGTCCATCGAGGATTTGATCGGCATCACAAATGAAATTGTGATAATTAGTTAGTAGCTTGAATGTAGAATTCTTTCCAAATGTTCCATTAAGTTTGTAAAATGGTCGGTTTTCACTTAGTACAATGCAATTTATGGAAGACTTCATACGTCGTTCCCATAAAGTCATTTTTTAATGTTTTCTTTTGTCTTTCATAGCCTTTTGCCTCTTCATCAGCTTCATGAACTTTCAGTATATTACAGTTACTTCCATGTTCAGAATGATTGACGACCAAGGTCGAAAGAAATGAATGACAGTGCGTTTTCTTTTGTAGGGATACCAATTTTAGTGCTAAACTTTCCAACATTGCCAATGTAGTCATAAATCTTTACATGAAATTTTAATGTAGTCATTCCAATCAATTGCTACTAGAAAAATCGCTGACATGTCGATCTAGAAGTTGTCCATATCGGTGTGCAACGTAAGACAATCAACAGTGACCGGATGCCACGTCAGCAATTTTTGCCAACAATGGGTAGAAAAGCTACATTGAAATTTCACTTAAAGATTGAGGACTAAACTATTAAAATTGAAAAGTTTAGATAAAATTGGCATTCGTACAATAGGGTTAGGAATGATTGGGTAATTATTGTAGATATAAGGGTCCCCCTAATTCATGGACGTATAGGAACAAGAAACTGACTGGGGTTTGCCCCAGTGGCCACCCTTCCAACATGAAATGAGGAGGTGGGGGGTTGGGGTGGGGACGATTTAGTTTCATGTTTGGGTTTCGACTCCCACATCCTACCAGGAGGCATGACAAAAGTCTGAGAGTGAGAGTTAGAGTAAGAATAGAGTAGGACCGACAAAAAAGAAAATGAAGAAAAATATGGACTATATATATATATATTTCATTGCCAACACCTTCCTTTTTCTGATAATCTACAGGGACGAGCTTAAATGATAGGCCAATTGATAGAAGGCACGCTGAAACATTCCATGAGCCTCTGAATGAATCAGTTAAATTCTAACCTTTTACCTGTGTTGGTTGTGACATCCTGATTTTCCAATTCTGGTTTCAATTAAATAAGTTGGGCATTTCATCTTCGCGTCTATAGCTTTCTTCTCGAGCTGATCACTCACGAGATAACTAGTCTATCAGGTGAAGCCGTTAAAGAATCTAAACACAATAGACTTGAGAATTCGACCAGGAACCGACTGCTCGACCGTACTAATCTGCAAGGGTCATTACGGCACAGACCGATTAGAGATCGGAGATAGGTCGATTCAATAGAACCATGTAATTCAGTGTGGGTGATTCCACCTAATTGCACAATTCTTGTTGATTGGCACTAGACCGATTTCTCTATCGTTTTGGTACCCTGTGTCCGTATTTGAAACCTCGAGATTTCTACGATGATCAAGAGTCGCCAATGTGTCGAAGATGCACTTTGTGGCTTGAAAATAATCAACCACAGGTCAATTGCACAGAAAATTCCTAAAAGCTACCAGGTAGATTAGGACATGCTAAAGTCGCGCCAGATTGAATTTAACCGTGAAATTGAACCCGATTACAGAAATTGGAAGTTCTGTCAAGTCACAATTCATTTTAGGAACGTCGACTCATCTTCAGAAGATTTTTCTACAAACCGAGATTTCTGGCGGAAAAAGCAAAGTAAGGCCGTTTATGTTCGGGATTGTCAGAGGGCCATTTTTAATCGAATCTTCGGGATGCAAGTTGGATCATTTGATGGGGAAATGTCATGAGAAGGCCGAGGACACATGGGTTAATTTAATTGAGCTTCAATTGAATGGAATTGATTGAGAATTGATTAAATTAAGTGTACAAGAATGGACCCGGCGGAAAATGAAATTGCAACAATTGGAAGAGGTTGTGGAGGATTAGGTGAGTGGATTATGACATCATCCATGAGGTCATGGTGGGGCCAAAGAGAGAGAGAAAGAGAAAGAGAAAGAGAGAGAGAGAGAGAGAGAGAGAGAGAGAGAGAGAGAGAACCGGTCTTCTTCTTCCTCCCCTTCTCTCTTCCGTCGCTTCTCTCCTTCTCTCCCTGCTGTGCGAGACCTCAGCAGACCAGAAGAACCGCCGAGCAACCCCATCGTCGCATGCCTCACGCCAGAACGCCACCGCAAGCCACCGGAGACCGTCTCTCGTCCAACCGCGCGCAACTGTCTCCCTCTCCCTCTTCAGCCGTAGTCAAAGTCCTCTCTTCTCCATCTCCGGTTGCTGCTCGTGTCCCAGCAGATTTGGGAAGACGCTGGAGCAGCCAGCCGTCTAGTCGGACCGCCGTCGCACCGCTTGTCCGCCGTCCGCCGCTCACGACACCCCGCCGTCCTCGCGCGGCAAGCACCGCTCGTCCCGCTGTTCCGCGAGTCCAGCAGCCATTCCGGATGCGAGGAAGCTCAGCCGGAGCTGTCCAGCTCACCTTCAGCCACCGTGAAGCCCCGCCTAGGTCCGGTTTGGTCTCCTCCATCCATCTTGGCCCTTGTGCGCCTCAACCGGTGCCGGATCCGCCCTCAACCAGCAGCGAACAGAGAGTTGGAAAAATGGGTATGGCTGCGGCTATTTGGCCCGTTTTGGCCGGCTTCCCGACCCCGGAAGCTAGGCCCGCCTTGGAGACTATCGACCCTCGCGTCGTCCTTGTCGTTTTGAGCCGTTCGGCTCGTTAATCCGGTGAGTTTATCCTCTAATTCTTGCTTAGTGAGATAATGATGCTTAAGGGGTGCTTAGATTAGTCTAATTAGGTTTATATGATTAAATTAGATTATTTTAATGTAAATTAGATTAGTTGTATGATTAGTTTAATGGATGTTTAATTAGGGCTAATTGTATGATTAAATTAGTGTAATCTTGTTTAAGCCTAATTAATTATTTTTAATTAATTAATTATTTCGAATGTTTAAATATTATTTTATTAAATTATATTATTATAATATAATATTTAATTATTTAATATTCGGAATTAAATTTAATTATTTAATAATTTCGAAAATTATCTTGGGATGGCGGTCATTAGAATTTCGTGCGATCGCAAAGATGCATCGGTTTGTGTTAATTGTATGTTTAAATTGAGAAATTGAGTGATTGATGATTATGGTGAATAATTCCAAAAGTGTGGAATTGTGTGAAATTCATGAAGTTGTGGTATTTAACTTGAAAATACCGGTGTTAGCTTTTAGCACCGTAATTGGTTTGTATGACCAGTTTGAATCGATTGAATCGATTGATTGATTGAATTGAGGTATGAGTTGGTTTATTATTGAATTATCAGCTTTGGCGAGCAATTGGTTTATATATGTATCACCTTGTGTGAGCATCATTGTCAGCTTGTGTGAGCACTGTATGTCAGCTTGTGAGAGCAATGATCATTTATCAGCTTGTGAGAGCAATGATCGTTTATCAGCTTGTGAGAGCAACGATCCATATATCAGCTTGTGCGAGCTACCATCTATATCAGCTTGTGAGAGCATTGCATCCAATTCAGCTTGTGCGAGCCATAATTGTATTGATGGATGAATAGATGGTATGGTTTAATAGATGATATGAATTGATAGATGTGTGGATCGTATGATATCAATTGGATTGACTGAATTGATAGACCGATGGGTATGTCGATAGTTTCAGCTTGTGCGAGCATTGTTTGAATATGAATTGTACTGATGTGCAGGAAAGGGACTGAGGCGAGGTGAGTCCTCTATTCTATTTGTGTGGCTAGAGCGCCCTGAGGCGTATTTTCTCCCTAATTGAGTTTTAGATGGTAGGACTCGCGAGACGTAGTCTCATCCCGGTTGTGGGATAATATTTCAGGTCCCTAGATGACGGTCGTGGAGGACCGAAGTCTGAGTTCGGAAGGTGGAGGCTGAAGAATCGGCGAACGTGTCGACAAGTTGGTCATAGGACAGTTCCCTAGTTGTTGAGCCTATCTATTTTTAGACCATCCAGTGTTGTATATAAACCTATGTGTTTATAAGAAAGCTTGTTTGGTTGTGATTGATTGCCTGCTTTTCTATCCCAAGTTAAATGTTGTCAAGGGATTTGTTTCGCTTCCGCATGCATAATAAAAATTGAATGGGTCGGCGACGTGTCCTGGGAAGTCGCATTTGTATCGACCAGAGTGGGATGTTCGCGCGCTCGGAGGATCGGGGCGTGACATTGGTAGCCTAACCCAAAGCATTTTAGATGCATTTGGTAAAATCTGAATGTGTGTGGCTTCCAGTTCCTAACTTGAGGATCTCCTGACATCCCAACCAACTGTGTTCATGTAGAGGATTGGGCCGGCATAATTATATTTGGGAAACTTTTTAGAAAGTCATAAACCTTTTGTATTGGTATTAATTTAGTCATAAATTTTTTATTAGTGCAAATTAAGTCATAAACCTTTTGACTTGGTGCCAATGCAATGCTAAATTTTTTATTGGTGCCAATTTAGTTCTAAACTTTTTGACTTGGTATCAATTTAGTCTTAAAACTTTTGACCTAGTGCAAATTCAATCCTTTTAGCTAATTTTGACCGGACATTGCTAACATGGCATGGTTGGCGCCGCGTGTCAACTTTTAATAATATTTTAATAGTTTTTGAATTATCTATTTATTTATTTTCCTTTCTTCTTTTCCTTTCTTCTCCTTCCTCTAGTCGGTTGTTGGCTCGGCAACCGGCCAAAGGCAAGGACCAGTGAAGTCAAGATCGAGGTTGAGGTCGAGATCAACCTCGATAGCTGCTGGCTAGCCATGAGTGAGGCCCCACCTCGCTAGATATGGTGAGGTCGAGCCTTGGCCAGCGAGGTCATGTCTTCAAGGACTCGAGCCCTCGCTAGTGGCTGGGCGAAGCTTGACCCCTTGCCAGTCTAGCATGAGGCAACCCTTTTGGCCAAGGGCTTGAGCCTTGCCAGTGGCCAACGAGGGTTACTAATGGGCTGGCGAGTCGACCTTGACCCTACGATGCTCACCTTGGTTGGTCGCCCAATTGGCAACCAGCCGGAGGAAGGAGGAGAAGGGGCAAAAAACAAAAAACAAAAAGAAAAGGAAAAAGAGAAAAAGAAAATAAATAAATAATAAAATAATTCAAAAAATATTAAAATATTATTTAAAGTTGTATATGTCAGCACCAGTCGTCCTACGTTTGTAATATTTGCCCAAAAATAGCTAGAATGACTGAATTGGCACTATGCCAAAAGTTTTATGACTAAACTAGCGCAAAATCAAAAGTTTTAGGATTAAATTAACACCAATAAAATGTTTAGGACTGAATTGACACCAATAAAATGTTTAGGACTAAATTGGCATAAATGCAAAGGTTTTATGACTTTTCTGACACTTTTCCCAAATATAATTATGCCGGTCCAATCCTTTGCATGAGCACATTGGTTGGATGTCAAGAGATTCTCAAGTTAGGAACTAGAAGTCACAAACATTCAGATTTTACCAAATGTATCACAAATGGGCCGATTCAAAGGCTCATGGAATGCTTTGATGGGCCTCTATCAATTGGCCAATCATTTATGCTTGTCCGAATAGATTATCAGAAAAAGGAAAGTGTTGGCAATGGAAAAAAAAATAGTCCATATTCATAAAGTTGTATTAGTTTCTTGTTCATTTACGGCTAGGAATTAGAGGAACGCTTACATCCACAATAATTAACTAATCAGTTCTAACACTATTGTACGGATATCAATTTTATTTAAACTTTTCAATTTTACTAATTTAGTCCTCAATCTTTACGTGGAATTCCAATGTAGCTTTTTTGCCTATTGTTGCCAAAAATTGCTGATGTGGCATCCAGTCACTGCTAGTTGTCTTACATTGCACGTCGATGTGGACAACTTAGGGATCAACATGTCTACAATTTTTCTAGTAGCAATTGGTTGGAAGGACTACATTGAAATTTCATATAAAGATTTCTGATTAGATTGACAATGTTGGAAAGTTTAGAACTAAATTGGTATCCCTACAAAAGAAAACACATCGTCATTCATCTCTTTTGACCTTGGTCGTCAATCATTCTAGGTCCACTACTGATTCAACGACAGACATAAGTCCACAAACTATGTGTGATTAAGGGGTGAAAGCAATCGGCTACTGAATCAAGAGAAGACAAAATTGATCCACAAGTGACTTTTTCTTATTGAGACACATCAGTTAACGTAATTTCTACCCCTAAACAAGATCTATCGTGTACGACTTAATTTAGTAGTTCCTAGAATTGTGTTAATTAACGAACCATAATTCCGAATTAAAAGAAATGGTCTCGTCCTTCGACTTTATGGTTTTTTTTTCTCTCAATGCGAATAATCACAATTGCTGTACTTAATCAGTACGTCCATGATCGGGTGTGATGAGAACACACCGTTTCGTCTTGATACGCTATGATGGAAAGACATCCTTTGAAAGGACATGAGGGACTTATATAAAATTCTTCTGAAGATAACCATTGACACGGTTGGCAGAATGTACGCTTAAAAATTCCTCTCCTTTTCTTGTCCCCTTTCCATCAAAGAAAAATGATTCGTTCCATTTCTCTTTTACAAGAATAATTGGCATTTACGCTATGAAAATCGGATGTTTTCCTCATGACTACATTCAAACCAACGTGAAGTAATTTTGTTCGTGATTCATCTGCAATTCAACGATCGTTCCGGGGTAAATTGTTGACTGTGCATCAAAAACAGGTAAGCCGTCTTCCGCCAACTTTCTTCCTACTCTTAGAGCCCGGTTGTGAATTCTGCCTTGTTTTTCATCGAATTTTCTCATTTACCATTTGATATCGAGATCAAGAGTATGAAATCTACACTGTTTGGATGTGTATTGCTTAGAATTGCTATCTAAATCATCGAAAACGAACCGAAAAGAAGAACGAGTTCAGGGTCACGTACACCCATACGGTTTTGGCCACTTTTTTGAATATTTTTTTCAGCCAAAATCAATTTTCAAATATACAGAGTGAAAGTACTTGTCAAGACGAGTCCAACGGTGAGTTGAGTGCCGCCGTAGGAGGCTAGACGTGCCCACATGTGCGGCCATAAGCCTTAACACATGAGTGCCACGTGCTGGGAATGCCAATGCGTGAGCGTCAAGCGCACATCGACAAACTGACGTGTGCTGACATCATCGATGATGTCACTGCCGGCAGAAGTTGGCCGGCCTGTTGCCAGCTGGCAACCCGACTTGACCCGACCGAGACCCGACCTGGAAACTAGCCCGTCCTGTTGATCGGTCAACCGGTCCGGCAGTCAAATCGGTTAGACTGGTCGCCAGTTGGACCGATCAAACTAGTTGGACCAGCCAAGATCCGTTGAGGATCGCTAGCACATGCGCCGCACACATCACACACTCAAGCGGTGCATGTGGGAGTGTGAGAGCTCCGATTGGAGCGTGGTCGATGGCGTTTGGTTCGTTAGATGTGTTTTACACTATGGTATAATTATTTCTTATTTTTGAGTTTTTTAAAGGTATAAAAATGTGTAGTGAACCCTAAGTATGCGAATTTTTTTGGGTTTAGATGCACTGTTTATTCTTATTTGACCTGTATGTTCTTGTGATTTTGGAAATACAATATCTTGCCTATGTGAAAATGGTATCATATATACTATGTAGAGCTTGGTTTGATGATAGCATGTATATAGTTTAATATACTTGCAATTTTCAAGTTCCAAGAAAATTTGAACAATGGCAGGAAATCCTTATGTTTCCATTACATGTTGATTCAGTTTTGATTGTAGTTGCAGCATGATTGTTTTTTGTATGTTGGTTCACATCATACTATACTTTTGTGTTAATGAAAATATGTAAAAATTACATGAGGTCATGTACTTATTTTTTCTTATGGGAGTTCGTAGATTGGTAGAATTCGAAGGAGTCCTCACCTAGAACTTAAAATTTGAGCAAATTAAACTAATTAATGATAATAGAACAATCATACATAAGAGCTAATTGGGAACATAATGAACTTTCGTTTCTATGTCTTTTTTTGAATAATTGTTAATTTAGTTTATTTTTTGTTGACACCTCAATTTTGACGATTTAGTTTATTTATTTATTGCATAGGAAATTATGGGTTAATTTTTATTAATTGCATAGCATATAGATTTAGATTGCATTTATTTTGTTTTTTGCATTTTTTGCATTTTATTGGACTTGGTGGCGGATGAGTTCGAATTAGATGGATCAGGCCCACGAAGCGAGCAGGTTGGCCCAAGCCCCCGTTTGTTTAATAATTAAAAATTATCTCATGGGAATATAATATTTTACAATTTTTTCGAGATATAAATCTTTTTTGGATAAGGTAGATGGGTAAAAAAAATATTGCGATTTGGTTTTGAAAGATTTGGATTTAGAGAAATTTTTTATCTTAATCTCGAATCCTTATCAATAAGGAATGAATTTTGTGAAAAATATTGCGGATATTGATTCGAGGAATAATTTGAAAATCCAATTCCTTCCCTATAAAAGGCCATCCGCGTATGAGCGCAAGGGGGGCTTCTCTGGAAAAAAAATTCATAAAAGAAAAGAAAAAGAGAAGCTGCAGAAAGTACACAGGGGGCAGAGAAAAAGAACGTGAGAGAGAGAGAGAGAGAGAGGAGAAAAGTAAAAAGCAGAGGTAATTTGACTCCTACTGTTCATCATCTTCCCCACTTTCGCTGCCCCAATCGCCAGTTTCTCTTCACCCGCGCTGCGCTCACACCGCCGGTCTCCACCAGCCCGTCGTCGCGCCTTCGACGACCCGTGAAGCTCCGCCGCGCCGAGCCCCGCTCCGACGGCTCGCTTCGTCCGACGCCAATAGCTGCGACCCGGCCTTCCTTGCTCGCTGCTCGCGGCCCACGACGACAGCGAGTCCGAGTCCGAACGCCGGCCTCCGAGCGGCAACGCAGCCACGCCTTAGCCGTGGTTCGCTGCGGCCGCACCGACCCACGACGGTCCGGCGTCGCCTCGCCGCACCTCCTCCGCGAGCAAACCGCGACGCCGCGGCGGAGTCCCGGCGGCCGGCTGCACCGCCGCGTCCCGCAACCCTCGCCATCCGACGCTGCGACTCGTCCGCAACCCGCGACCCGGCGAGATCTCGAGCCGGTTCGCCGTACCCCGCGAAGTGCTGCTGCCTCGCCGATCCGCTCCACCGGACCGCCAAGCCCACCGCGCCTCAACCGATTTCCGTCCCCGATCTGCCGCTCCGGCTGCTGCCCGACGCAGATTGCTTACCCTCTCGCCGGTGCCGAACGCCGATGCTTCGCCGTGCCGCCCTGTCCCGCTTGACCCGTGACCGATTCTTTGTCTGCGTCCACCAGCCACCGAGTCCCTTCGCCGGAGCTCCAACCACCGTGACCTCCGTTGACGGTGACCCACCACCACAGCCCACGCCCTTGCCGGACTAATCAACCAGCTTCCCGATCCACTCGGTGACCGCCTTTGCACGAGCAAGCTTTGTGGGAAAATAAAAGAAAAAAGGAAAATTAGGTAGTTTATTTATTTATTTATCTTTCTTTTGAAGTCTTTATTATTTTTCCTTTATAGTTTTTTAGTAGACTTGTTCCTTAAATGTATGATTGATATTCCGACATGAAAAAGTCCCTCAAGCTAGGGATTGATAGTCCGATTTTCGCGCCCGAAATCCGACTCGCAATCCCTTACAAAAATCGACAATCTAATCTCAAGCCCGAGATTCGATTCGCGATTTAATTTAAAATTGGTCAACCCGATCTCATGCGCGAGATATGGTTCACTAATTTTTGGATATCAATCTTATCTTGTTCGATTTGCCATCGTCAAGTTAGTTAAGTCGAATCTTATTTTCGTAAAATAAAAAAATAAAAAAAAAATCTTAATTAGGATTAGGTTTGTTGTTATCTTGCATATTTAAGATTGCAATCTTATTTCGAATTTTTAAATAAAAAATCCAAAAAAGAAAGTGCAATTATTTAGGTTGTTAGTTTTGCATGTTAGTTT
Organism: Eucalyptus pumila; assembly: GCA_016097595.1. NCBI lineage: Eukaryota > Viridiplantae > Streptophyta > Magnoliopsida > Myrtales > Myrtaceae > Eucalyptus > Eucalyptus pumila. The sequence continues at coordinate 37,651,216 of CM027853.1, forward strand.
TAATTTCGAATTTCTTAAAGAAAAACACAAAAAAAATCATTGTGCATATTAGATTAGAATTGCATGTTTCATTTTAAATTTAGATAATTTTTTATAGATAAATGGCATTTTAGATTTAGATAATGTCTTAGTTTAAATTAGGATTTAATATGACTTAATCCCTAGTTTAAATTAGATAAAATCTTAATCTAGCTAGATCATTTCAAATTTCATAAAATTTGTCTTAGGATATATTAGTTGCAATTTCTAGGATAGATTGCATTTTCAAAATAAAAATGTCATTTGCATGAACTTAAGGAGATTATGCAGAATCTCCCACCATTACAAATACCATCAACAGGCAAAAGAATTCTCCAGACTGACGCCAGTGATGAATATTGGGCAGCTGTCCTCTTTGAAGAAATCGATGGTAAGAGACTCCTCTGTGCTCATAAAAGTGGAAAGTTTTCCCAAGCTGAAATGCATTACCATTCCACTTTCAAAGAAATCTTAGCTGTCAAAAATGGAATCAAAAAATTCGAGTTCCACCTCATTGGCCACCACTTTCTGGTAGAATTAGACATGGCATCTTTCCCTCAGATGACCAAGTTTAAACAAAAGCAGATTCCAAACTCCCAACTGCTTCGATGGGCTGAATGGTTTTCAAAATATTCCTTTGAAACTAAGCATATTCCTAGAAAGAAGAATGTGCTTGCTGATTTCTTATCAAGACCAAAGGCACCAGCCGAGATCAACATGTATATCAAAAGGTCAGCTTTCCATATGCTCAACCATGGAGTAAAATACAAAATTGAGAACATCAGGGATTTGCAAAGCTGGAAATATCCCCAGGAGATCATTCAACAAATCCATAACGACAGCCTTGCTGAAAATTTGGAGAACCTCATGTGGCAAAGCCATACAGACCTATTCAGGTTCAATGGAGGTTCGATTCTTTATCCTTTTGGGTTAAACATGAATTATCCATTCATTCATCCTCTTATCTGGAAAGAAGATGATTTTCCTGAACAGCTCAAAACATTATTATGGTACTTAACCAATAAGTATCTAATAGCCTTTGAAATCCCAACCAGAAGATTCATTGCAAACCTCACAAGGATATTCTTGCTCGGAAGAAACATTGAAAAAGAATGTGATAGAAATCTTTTAGAATTTCTAAATTGGTTCTATCATCCTACATGTTGGAAGCAAGACTTGGAAAAAGAACTGAGATCCATGACACCAGATCCTGAAGTCCATACCATCCTATTTTTCCGACGCCCTTGGAATTTTTGCAGAAATAATGGTAGTATTCTTGATGCACCTCTGGAAATAGGAACTACTTCTTATAAACCTAACCTAAATAGCCGAGAATCCGGATTTACAAATCTTATCCTAGATCTGTTCGAATTTGTGAACGAGAATATTGAGAACTCCAGAGAATCCCATGCCAGGAAAACAAGACCATTCCCGAAGACGTTTGGAATAATGCACCCACTACATGGGACCATTATGACCTAGCACCAGAAGCTAAGGAAGCACTGGGACAATACAGACAAGCCTCATCGTCCCAAGAGCCTGAAATGACAAATGAAGACGACATTGTCCAATCCACCCAAGACCCCTATGCACGCTTTGGAGGACCTCTGTCCCAGGACCCCTACGAACAATTCCAAAGCATGGACACATCTTTCTATGCAGAACCATCCAACTGGCCTCAGCCAAGAATTGTTAACCTTCAACAAGATGAAGATACAAACTGGGCTGAAGAAGAAGCATTACATTGGGCTCATGAACAAGCATCCTCATCACGAAGGCTGAATCAGATTCTCTCACCAGAAGACCTTGAAGCCCTTGAACAAAAATACGAGGCACATCTCCTAGAAGAAAACTCGGATGATTCAGTTTGCAGCTACAATGCTCGAGACGGACGTGACCGTTGAGTCCGTACATTTTCACTGTAGCAAAACACTGTTCACTTTTACTGTAGCACTAGGCTAGGGAAAGTACTGTTCACAGTACAGTTACTGTTCATAGTGTTCGAATAATTCCCTTTCGGTGCCCTGTTTGTTTCCGGACCCGTGAGCTAGGTCCCTGTGTGTGTCCTTGTGACCTCTTATTGCCTATATAAGGCAAGGAGGGTGTAATGTTTTGGGCAGAGTCCCCTGAAGTAAAGTGTGTGCTTTGTGAAAATCTCTCCATGGCTTTCTAAATTCCTTTTCTTCTTCAGCCTGGTAGGATCCTTCAAGAAATGCAGCTTGGGTAGGTTAGAAACGATTCCATCCTGGCATCTCTAAGTGTCTCTAGGCTCTGAACTAAAGGGCTGAGTGGTTTTCTGCTAACAGGCTGTCCCTAAAGGGCTAGGTTCGCCCATGTGGGATGCATACCTGCAGGAAATTTACTCTCCTTCCCTGATTCTAAGTCTAGGTCCATTCATTGGTATTAGAGCCGTGATTCCGTTTTTAACACTATCCATTCCATGCGCTTGAAGGTGAATCCAGAGCTGAAAAGATCTCCTCTTATCATGTCTACAGAACCAGAGATTCACGAAGCATCTGTTACTCTAGCACCTTCAGCTTCATCTTCAACACCTCCAGAATTCCGTGTTTCTAATGCTTCAAAGATAGACTATCTCTATGAAGTCTCTCTTAGCGATGAAACCAAAATCTCAGAAACCCATCTTCCCCTCATGAACCCTTATTCTGCTTTTGCAAAACCAACCTCTTCATTTTCACCGATCCGCTCCATCCGCCAGCTAATTCATCAAAGCCCAAAGCAAGTAAAGGAGTACGTCCAGTCCTCCAAATTCGACCAACATCCTATTCCTGCCACTGAAAAAGAATACTTTGTTACTCTTCAGATTCCTCCAGAATTCCCCAGACAATGGGCTCAACAGGGATACACTCATGTCCATTATGGAGCTGTTCGTCTTGCTCTGAAAGGGATTGCCACCAGTGCTTCAGGCTTCCTGTGAATCTTGTAACAAAATTGTACAATACGTCATTCATATCATGGTTGGTGATAGCCTGGGTGTTCATCCAAGCATGAAATTCTTCAAGCCTCAACGGCCACCTTTGATAAGGTATATCATCAATGGTGAAGAATTGTTTTGATGCTGTGGATACCTGATGAGTGGGCTCGCTTGTCTGGCCTATTTCTGGGTCAGAATAATCTGATTCCATATCATCATCTGGGGAGTCAGCCATGAATATTGATGAGGTAATTGGTGCAATAGGGAAGGTATCAACTGAAGAGGAGGAAAGGGATACTGAAGATTCTGTTTCAGTATCCTAAGAGGCTGTTCTATTGAAAGAAAAGTCTGTTTTTTCAAAGGATCAGGTTGTTGAATAACAGAGTCAGGTTCCTGAGTGCTTAAATCCTTTAGAAAAGACTCTAGTGGATTTGATAGCATCATATGTTCTGGCCTATCTCTTATGATGATGGAACTTGATCCTGTAGGTGGTGCTTTTTCTTTCCCCTTCTATTTCTGCATGGTTTTGAGGCGATTTCGCAGATCTGCCATGTCTGGTTCTCTTTTGTAAGGTTCTGTTAGGATATTGGCGAAAATGGATGTTTGTGGTGGTGGAGGTAAATATCCAGTTTTAACAGGAGGTGCTAGAGGATCAAATGGTCTGAACCTTCCTTCTTCAAGAAGCTGGATTTGGTTTTTGAGCTTTTCTATTTCTGGCTTTGGATTTTCAAGATAATGGTACCCAAGATGTTGTCCTGATTCCAAGGCATGAAGCCTCTTTTGGAATTCAGAGAGTATCTTCTTGGTACTTTCATCATATCTTCGGAGATCTTGTTGCACATTTCCAATTTTGGAGTCAATTGCTTTGAAGGCATTGTTTTGTGCAAGCAGAGTCTCTGATTGCCAATTGAGGACAGCTTCAGCAGCAGGGGTTTTATTCTGTCTTCCATGTTCGTCCACATCAGTGGGAGTAGAGATTTTGGGAATATGTCGGTATCTTCCCTGAGAATCAATAAACTCTTCTGCAGCCGGGAAAGAGAGTTTAGAACCTTCTTTGACTAGAGGCGGAAAGTCAGCATCCTGGAACATGGCAATAGAAGAAGTAGGTGGTGCTTCTTCTGGAACTTCGAGGGGATAAGAATGCTTCTTAGCCCACTTAAGGATTGGCTTATAGAATGGAGAGAGGGTTTGCTTCTTTTGGGATGGAGGTGGTGGTGGTGTTTTTGGTAAGTCTTGTAAGGCTTGGGATGTAGTACTGGACTCTGGTGATGGCGGTGGTGCATAAGAAACCATGAATTGGTATTTGTGGCTTTCACCAAGAGTGTCGATGGATGTATCTCCATCTAAGTACTTTTGGAACATCATATCCTTTGGTTTTTTCTTTCGAGGTGGAGGTCTTTCAAAAAATTCTCTTTTTTTTATCTCTATGAGATCACCGGGTTTTCCCACAAAGACATGATATAACAGAGTGCATCCAAGATCATTATGACTGACCTCAATAAGGGTGAGAAGCTGAACGGTGACAAATATGATATTTGGCATCAAAAGGTTTAGTACATCCTTGAGGAGCAAGATGTTTTGGAAACCCTTTACCACATCATGAATGAACCTGAGCATGGAACTTCAGCTCAACACAAGATAGACTTAGAAGCTTATCAAGCTTGGAAGAAGAAGAATAACATTACTCGCATCACGTTGCTAAGCTGTATGCAAGATGATCTTATGTGTGAGTTTAAAAGTTATGATAAAACTCAAACAATGTGGGTTGCCTTGAAAGATAAGGTTAGGGGTACATCTACCACTAAGTTGGGGAGACTCACCATCAAGTTTGACACATACCGAAAGCACCCAAATGTAACGATGAAGCAGCGTTTTCAAGAGATGTCAAACATAATTCGTGAGCTAAAGTTGGCAGGTTACTCCTTACTAATGAACAAGTTCAGGCTGTTATAAGGTCTCTTCCTAGCAATTGGGAGCACATGAAAATCAACATGGCGCATAATGAGAGTATTATCACTTTTGATGATATTGTGCGTCATTTGGAATTAGAGGATGAGTGCCTAGAGGCTGCGAGATCCTCTACCCATGCTTATGTTATTGAATCGAGTTCGCGCAAAACTTCGGGCTTCAAGCGCAAAAGGAAACAGCAATTCAATAACAAAGGGAAGAAGACTGATCAGGCACCTAAAAGAGCTAAGACCTTCCGACACAAGAAACGTGGTGGGAAGAAGGATAAGGCCAAGATAAAGTGCTACAATTGTGGCAAGATGGGTCACTTTGCTCGTGAATGCACTGAGCCAAAAGAGGTACCCTATTACTCCATTACTTTAAGTAATGCTTTTGTTTCTAGCACTATAATGCTTGCTAAATCGCATCTGATATGAACTGTAGACTCATGAGCAACAGACCACGTAGCTAAAGATTGAGAAGCATTTGTGGAATATCGTCGGATATAGCCTGGAATAAGATGGATATATGTTGGGAATAACTCAAGAATTAAAGTGAAGGGTATCGGCGCATGTAAATTAATTTTACATGGTGGTTAAAGCATATTCCTACATGATGTCCTTTATGCACGGGATATTTGACGAAACTTGGTCTATATAATTGTTCTTCTTAGCCTAGGTTATATATTGAATTTTCATAGTGATTGTGTTGACATTTTGTTTGGAACAATTTATTATGGTTTATGTCATGTATTGAATGATTTTATGGTGTTGGACATTGATTATGATCAATACAATGTTAATGTCCATAGTTGTTTTTCTTTCATTGCATCTTCTAGTAATGTTGAGATTGATACAAGTACTTGACATGCTAGATTAGATCACATTGGGTTACAAAGAATGCAAAGATTAGCTAAAGAAGGCCTTTTAGGATCACTCACTAATGTTAACTACCAGCATGTGAACATTGTTTAGTAGGAAAAACAACTAGAAAACCATTTGGTAAAAGGACTAAAGCCGAATTTCTATTGCAACTCATACTTTTGACATTTGAGTTTCTTTGAATGTGAGGGTGAGGCATGGAGCCTCATATTTCATCACTTGTCACGCCCCGATCCTCGAGCGCGTGCCTATCCCTCAGTTGTCGATAAATTTGTGACGTCCCAGGATGCGTCATCGACCCATTGATTTTAATGGGCATGCGGAAGCGAATTACTAATCCCCTGAAAAGAACATACATGGGATAGAAAAATAAGACAATAAATTTCAATTCAAACACATTATTAAAAACCACAATCTGGTTTACAAACAGAGGCCAACTCTAGAATCTAAGTGCATGAGGTTTATTTTCAAAAAGAACTTCTGAGCCACCCATGCTCCTGACCTTTCCGTCTCAAGCTCCGGGTTCTTCACACTAGGGACCTGAAAAGTTAAGCCCACGACGGGATGAGACAATGTCTCAGCAAGTTCACCCCAAAAACTCCGACTATGAAGGAAATACACTTAAATGCTACCTATGCACACACAAGATAGATGACTTACATTTGCCTTAGTTCATTCCTACAAGTCAATACAGTTCATGATCTCAAGCAATCAATTTAATTCCAATTGAACCATCGATCAATTAGTCAATCAACTCAATTCCATACCAACAGTACTATCTATCAATTCAATACCATATATCAATCCACTGATATCATTATTACTCACACCAGTTGCAATATATGGTCATAGCTTTTTCAGGCTGATAAATATATATATTGTGCTCACTCAAGCTAATAAGACGATCTTGGCTCACTCAAGGCTGTCAAATCACCGCATTGAAAATACTTGATCAAATAATCATGCGTGGGTACACAGTTGGCTTGAATCAAAATTTCAATATCTTTATTTTAGAAATTCCCACTAATTATAATAGTCCATAACACATTTTTGACGCTGTAAACCGACGCTAGGTATTTTCCAATTATATACTGAAATTACTCAATTTTGGAATAAATACCTAAAATTATAATTCTCACTCAATTTGCACAATCTAACATTCAATTAAATAAACCAAGCATACCATTGCAATCAACACAAAATTCCGATCATCGACTATCCCGATATAATTTTCAGAAAATAATAAATAATTAAATAAATAATTAAATTAATTAAATAAATATAATTAAATACCATAAATAGAGACTTCGGCCGGAAAAGCCTAATTAAATATCGAAACGGGCTCGGAAAATTTCCAAACCTATCTAGATAAATAATACAACCTATCTAGTTGCTAATTAAGCCGATCTAACCTCCTAACATGCAATAACGAGTAATTAAATCACTAATCCATTCTAACTAACCACCTAAACCATACTTAGCTTAAATTAATCAATCCTTAAGCATAATTAACTCTCTAAGTAGAATTTAGTAAGTAAACTCATTGGATTAGCGAGCCGGTGAGTCCACGGCGACGGCAATGTGGCGGCGACTAAAACTTGGGCTTACGGCAACGCTAACAGAGGTTCGGACCGGGCTGAAAACGGCCCCAAAAGTCTCATGGTTGCTGCTGGTCTTGAAGTGGGGTTTGCTAGTCGCGGCTTAGCTCAACTTGGTGGGCTGGTTTTGGTGGAGTGGGATGCTAGAACGGTGAGTGGGCTGTTTGGCAGGGTTGCTTGGCGAACCAGCTGCTAGTCGGCATGGAGCTGCTGAAGCTTGGAGAGGTGCGGCCTGGGCTGGGCGTGCATGAGCTACACGGCCAAGCAAAGAAGGGGGCAGAAGCAGAGGGTGCTTGGTGGGAAGTAGCAGAATTCGGTCGTTGCTGGAGTCAACTTCGGGGGAGAGATTCGCTGGTGTTGACTGGAGGGGTGTGGGCTATGGATGTGTGGCAGCCGCAAGGGTGCTTCAGTGGAGATGGGAGCAAGCGAACGTTGCTGTAGGGGGCGTTGCAGATGAAGACTTACGGTCAAAGGTGGGAGGCTTCGCTGGAGGAGTGAACTAGTGGTAGCAGGATAGGGGTAGAGACCGAGTGTGTAGCGGAAAAATGAAAGTGGAGGAGTTGGCTGGCATCAAGGAAGGAAAATGAAAGGAAAGCAAGAACAGAACATGGACAAAGATGAGGGGTGTTCGGGGCAGCTGGACCGTGCACGAAGAAGAAGGGAGGAGAGAGAGATGTTGGGAGAGAGGAAGGGATAAGAGAGAAGGGAGTGTCGGCAGAGAGGGGGGGAAGGAAACGTGCAAAATAAAGAAAGGGGGAGAGAGAGAGATGTGCGTGAGAGGGAAAGTTAAGGAGGAGCCCACAAGGAAGGTCAAAGGAGAAAAGAAATAGAAGAAGGTGGCAGAGGATGGTCGGATGGAGAGGAAACGTGCAAGAGAGAGAGAGAGACCGAAGGAGGGGGAAGGGAAAAAGTAAATCAAAACATTCCACAATCATCAATTCTTGGTTCCACAAGCTTTCATACAAATCCCTTTGGTCCCCTAAGCCTTTCTTGCGCAATAATTCCAGAAATAATCCACTTTGGTGCAAAATGTTGCAGCCCCCATACCAACCTCCGAATTTCACTCAATTGGACTTCAATTTCTTTAATTTGATGTCCAATTTTTCTGAGGAAGAAGCCCACACGATTTTTACAATTTCCTTTCACCAAATAGCTCACTTTGGAGGCCAAAAATCCCCTTTATTTGGCCCATATGAATTTCCTTTCGTTTCCAAATCGTCCAAATTGATTTTCCGTAAAAATTTCAAACTCACCAAATTTTTTTTGAAGGATGAGTTGGCGTTCCTAAAATAAATCATGATATGACAAAACTTTCAATTTCTGAAATTGGGTTCAAATTGCAGTTAATTTCAATTTGACGCGATTTTGGCGTGATCTAACATACCGGGTAGCTTTTAGGAATTTTTAGTTCAATTGACCCGTGGTCGTGAAAATCTCAAGGTTTCAAATACCGGCATAGGATACCAAAACGACAGAAAAATCAGTCTAGTGCCATTCAACGAAAATTTTGCAATCTGGTGGAATCATCCACACATTGATCACATGCCTATGTCGAATTGACCTATCTCCGATCTCTAATCAATTTTTAACTGTTCTGTAATGACCCTTGCAGATTAGCGCGGTCAAGCAGTCGATTCGTGATCGAATTCTCAAGTCTATTGCATTTATATTCCTTAACGGCTTCACTTGATAGGCTAGTTATCTCGTGAGTGGCTAACTCAGAGAAAAGAACTATAGGCGTGTTGATGAAAAGGCTAACTTATTCAATCGAAAACAGAGCCTGAAATTCAGGATGTCACATTACTTTCGTAAATAACTTCACACGTTTCGGTTATGTCTTTATGATCTCCATAAGTCAGAAGCATTAGGCTGCTTTAGATGATATATAACGATGGTAAAGAATCAGTTGAACAAAACAATAAAGGTATTGGGAACAGATCGCGAACATGAGCATCTATCGGAGCAATTCAAGACTCTTTATGATGAAAAGGGAATTGTACGACAATTGACTATTCCTGGTACTCCACTACAAAATGGGGTAGCTGAGAGAAGGAATATAACCCTATTGGAAATAGTTAAGTCTATGATGGTGCAAGCAAATTTACTTATCTCCTATTAGGGAAATGCATTATTAACTGTTGCCTATATACTTAACCGAGTGCCCTCAAAATCAGTCACTTCCACCCCTTATGAATTATGGATTGGTAGGAAACCAGACTTAAGTAATTTACGTCCATGGGGGTGTGCAACTTATATTCATGATTATTCCCATAAATATGACAAATTAGGTCCTAGAAGGAAAAAATGTATATTTATAAGATATTCTGAACACTCCAAAGGGTACGTGTTCATAGGTGAATAAGTTGATGGAAGTATGTGACTGAAATGGAGTCACGACATGTCATATTCTTGGAAAATGATTTTCCTAGTAGAATTGAGATTGATAAGGACTTCCTATTATATGAGGTGGAAGATCTTGATAACACATCCACTAATGTTGTAGAGGGAAATGAAGATTTACCTCAGCATACAAGACCTAGTAGGAGTGTTGCATCGCTTAGTGACCTGAATTCAAGAGAAATTCAGTTACGTAAAAGTAATTGTAAAAGTATTCATTGTCGTCGTTTGAGATTGAAGGGGAAGCATTTATGATTGTTCTGAAAGATGATGCAGAGCCTAAGACTGTTCAAGAGGCTCTCTCATCCTTTGATAAGGAAAAATGAAGAAAAGTTTTGGAAAATGAGATGAAGTCAATGAGGGCAAATCATGTTTGGAACTTGGTTGATTTATCACCTAATCACAAGATCATTAGAAACAAATGAGTTTTTAAGATTAAGCGAAATGGATCAATTGAAAAATATAAGGCTCACCTTGTGGCTAGAGGTTATACTCAACAAGAAGGTATAGATTATGAGGAAACATTTTCACCAGTTGTAAGGTTTGCCTCAATACGCCTTATCCTAGCTATCGTTGCACATTTGGATCTTGAATTATATCAAATGGATGTAAAGACGGCATTTCTTAATGGAGAACTAGATTATGAAATTTATATGAAGTAGTCAATATGTTTCATAGCTAAAGGTCAAGAGCATAAAGTTTGCAAACTTCATCACTTAATATATGGCCTTAAGCAATCATTTAGACAGTGATATCTTCATTTTCATTATGTCATAACAACTTTTGGTTTCACGATGATCGAAGAAGATCACTATGTATATGTCAAGCGGTCTAAAGATAAATTTGTGATTTTATCACTTTATGTGGACACTATTGATTGGAAAAGACAAGGTTTTAGTTATCATCATAAAAGAATGGTTGTCGCGACCTCTTTTTTCTCGGCGCCCGCAATCGGGTACAAGTGCCTAAGGAGGCTAATGGCTCGGCTGAATTTATTAAGCTCGGACTCTCCCAAGTCCACCAATTCACGACTTTAATAGTCTGAGTTTTTAACCTGTAAATCAATTTTTAAATTGGAGTCGCCACTAATTGATATGGGGTGGATTGATTAGAAACCTAAGTGAAGTATCAGGAGAAATACTCACTCCTGCGCAACCAGAGAAATTAGGATCGGGGACTTGATTACACTAGTTAATCACTAATGCCCTTTCGGTACCTAATCTTGTTTAAACCCTAAGGCTTTTTGGATTTTTGAGAGATTTTCCATGTATTTTTGGGAGGAAAAACATTTTTGAGTCTTTTTCTCATTTTTGGACATAAAAAGGATTTTTTTTGGATTTTTTTTGGAAAAATACAAGTCTTTTTGGCTTTTTCATGAATTTTTGGCCTTTTTTTGGATTTTTGGCATTTTTTGGAAAATTTGAAATATTTTTGATTTTTTGATTTTTTTCGGAAAATAAAATATTTTTTAAATATTTTTTTTATTTTTTTGGAAAATAAATTATTTTTTGATTTTTCTCGATTTTTTAGAAAATAAAACATTTTTCAACAATTTTTTAATATTTATTCGATTTTCTGGAAATTAAAACATTTTTTATTTTTTTTAAATAAACCATTTATTTATTATTTATTAGAATATTAATTTATATTAAAATAATAAAACAAAATAAAACCAACCCGGGTCGGATCCGCGGGTTGGGTCCGACCCGGGCCGGCGACCCAAACGCGGACGGGCCCGACTTGATATTCGCTCCCTTTTTTTTTTTTTTTTTTAAATATTAAAACGACGACGTGGCCGGGCGTTTGGGACACTGGCCCGGCCCGACGGCCCGGCTCCACGACCCGCTCCGGCTCGCAACCGGTTCCTTCGGAACCCTACCCGACCCGGATCCGGCACACGACGACTCGCGGCCGCCCCCCGGGATCGCAAACCCTACCCGATTTTCCGGTGCGGATCCGCTTGCGACCCAGGAAAATCGCAAACCCTAGGGTTTGCGAATCCGCGGCGCCGGGGAGGAGACTGACGGCGACGATGGCCACGGCGGTGACGACGACGACGATGGGAACCATGACGACGGCGACGCCGATAGAATGGGGTTGCGATGGGCGGCGACGGCGACGGTTTTTACCTTTTCTTGAACGGAGGAGATGACGGCGACGACAGGAGTTGATCTACGACGGTGGCGGCCACGACGAGGGCAGACTGATGGCGAAGATCGCGGCGGACGACAACGGCGTCGGTGGGTCTGGACGGTCAAATTCGACCGATCCGGCGCCGAGTTACCTTCTCTCTCCCTCGGGCTTGCCCTTCGAGCTCCCGAAGTCTCTCGGGGACCCCTCCGAGCTCACCACGCCACGGCCGGCTGGAACTCGAGCTCCCGAAGTCTCTCGGGGACCCCAAGCCTCGGCTGGCCTCTCTCTCTCTACCTTCCGGATCTGGGCTTGCTCGTCTTTGGCTCCCCCGAAGTCTCTCGGCGGGAAGCTCGAAGCTTTGCGGCCTTCGATAGTTCTCGGCATGCTCCTCAACGCGGAAACGGGGGCCTATTTATAGGCGAGGGGTAGCCGGTCGACAAAGCTTCGACCGCCGATCCCCGTGCGCCAAGCGGCCTCCGCCGGCCGAATCGGCATCCCATCCGCCACCTGTCCGCCAGCTGCCCCCCCACACGTGTCACCGTCCGTCCGCTCATCCGGCGTCGCGCCCTCTGCGCGTGCGCTGCAGAGGCAGACGGAGGAAGAAGATGACCCGAATGGGCCGGGCTGAGGCAGAAATGGGCCTCTCAGGCCCATGTGAGCGCTATATACGCTTCTTTTTCTCTTTTGTTTCTTTTCCGTTTTTTTCTTTGTTTATTTATCATCCGAAAAAAAAACAAAAAAAAAACAAACAAAAGTAAAACCTAATTAATTAAAATGGAATTTTAGGCGTCAACAGCTGCCCATCTTTGAAGGTGAGCTCGCAGAAGTTGCATTCAAAGACAAAAACGATGCCTAAATTTTGTCCATATATGCGTAGCAGATTATATTTTATTTGAGACTTATTATCCTATGTAAAAAGAGCAATATAACACTACATATATTAAGACAGATAAGAAGATACACTGTAGTTACCTACAGGGAGTGAGTGAGATAGGGTGTGAACCCCAAGTTTGGCAAGTATCAAGGCGTCATCTTACCTGGTGATATGAAGAGGTTGTTTTTCCGGGGCTCGAACCATTCTTCGGTCGCTGTTAAAACAATCAATGATTTTTCTAGGACCCGAACCTTTCTTCGGTCGCCTTGACGGGAAATTGCTCCTCCAGGACCCGAATCTTTTTTGATCGCCTATTGGAGCAATCGGTGGTTTGTCTCGGACCGAACCATTCTTCGGTCGCCTATTAAAACAATCAATGATTTGTCTAGGACCCGAACCTTTCTTCGGTCGCCTTGACGGGAAATTGCTCCTCCAGGACCCGAACCATTCTTCGGTCGCCTGTTGGAGCAATAAGTTGTTTGTCTAGGACCCGAACCTTTCTTCGGTCGCCTTGACGGGAAATTGCTTCTCCAAGACCCGAACCATTCTTCGGTCGCCTGTTAAAACAATCAATGGTTTGTCTAGGACCCGAACCTTTCTTCGGTCGCCTTGACGGGAGATTGCTCCTCCAGGACCCGAACCATTCTTCGGTCGCCTGTTAGAGTAATCAGTTGTTTGTCTAGGACCCGAACCTTTCTTCGATCGCCTTGACGGGAAATTGCTTCTCCAGGACCCGAACCATTCTTCGGTCGCCTGTTAAAACAATCAATGGTTTGTCTAGGACCCGAACCTTTCTTCGGTCGCCTTGACGGAGATTGCTCCTCCGGGACCCGAACCATTCTTCGGTCGCCTATTAGAGTCCGGTTGTTTGTCTAGGACCCGAACCTTTCTTCGGTCGCCTTGACGGGAAATTGCTTCTCCAGGACCCGAACCATTCTTTGGTCGCCTGTTAAAACAATCAATGGTTTGTCTCGGACCCGAACCTTTCTTCGGTCGCCTTGACGGGAGATGCGCTGACCTTTCTCAGGGCATCTGTTTGTTGGGAGATAGTACTTGGATGATCACAAATACAAACTCTTTGGGGATACTTGGATGATCACAAGTATCGAAGGGGGTGCACTGGACAATCACGGTACAAACTCTTTGGGGATACCGGATGATCACAAGTATCGAAGGGTACACGGACAATCACGGTACAAACTCTTTGGGGATACTTGGATGATCACAAGTATCGAAGGGGCACTGACGATCATAGGTACAAACTCTTGGGGGATACCTGGATGATCACAAGTATCGAAGGGGTACCTGGACGATCACAGGTACAAACTCTTTGGAGATACTTGGATGATCACAAGTATCGAAGGGGTACCCGGACGATCATAGGTACAAACTCTGAAGGAAGAATCAAGGCATACCTGAGATGTTCGTGTGGAAATATCGAGGATAGGTCTTGCATATACGTGAAGGTCTCTCACCTGCTGGTAGTTGGAATATCGAGGACGTACCTTGGATATTCATGAAGGTCTCTCACCTCCTGGTAATTGGGAATATCGAGGGCGTGCCTCGCATATTCGTGAAGGTCTCCCACCTCCTGGCAACATAAACTTGGATGTAGCACAAGGCTTACTTGGATGGCCGCAGGCACTCAAAAGGGGTGGAACACCTGGGTAGCCGCAGGAGTACAAAGTACCGGAATACTTGGATGAACACAAGTATTTAATGACATGATCTGGGACCACTCAGCAAGTCCAAGTGTAAGAAAGCATACCTGGGCGGTGGTGCCAAGCAAAGCAATGGAATGCTTGAACAGCTGCTATATTATTTGGGGACAACTCGGTCAGGTTGAGTGTCATGAAAGGGAAGTACCCGGACAACAGTGGGTATTTGACGATACGGGGATATTCCGACAGCAGTAGGTATTCAACGATAAAGGGATACTTGATCAGTCACAAGTATCAATACTTTGGGGACAACTTGAACAGGTCGAGTGTCAGGAAAATGGAGTATCCGAACGGTGGCCGGTACTAAAAAACAATGGGGATACCTAGACAGCAGCAGGTATTCAACGATAAAGGGATACTTGGTCAATCACAAGTATCAATACTCTGGGGACAACTCGAACAGGTCGAGTGTCAGGAAAATGGAGTAACTGAACGGTGACCAGTACTCAAAGACAATGGGATGCTAAGACAGCAGTAAGCATCGAAACTCAAGGGACAACTTGAATAGGTTGAGTGTCAAGAAGAGAGTACCTAGACAGTGGTAGGTACCTTAAGACAAATGTGGATAGGGATATGCTTACCATGGCAATATCTCTGATCTCTGAGAGTGTGTCTGCTATTTGCACAATATGCACACATGATTGTATATGCAGTAAATTCATGAGTTCAAATGAGATTCATGCATGATAATTTTGTCAGTTCTGCATCTTTTGATTTCCATTGGGGAAGATTTTGAAAGACAACCTTCATTTAGAATGTAGATGCTTCGAGCATGCCATATGAGGGACTTTCAGTCTGAAAGGACTTTTCACTCACTCTCATGGAGAAGGCTATCCTGACCATTGATGCTAGATTTATAAGGACCACACTATCTCACTGTCATCATGTCAACAGGGGTCTGAGTATTCTCGCAAGTGGTACGGCTTTACCAATGTGAGAGGTCTTTGTTGAAATTGTGATGAAGACTTGGTCAACGGCTCATCAAATGGGACCGTCGAGGTTAAGGCTTATGAACAAAGTGCCACGCGCTCATCTCCGGGTTTGCAAGTCAAGAATCCTGCGAAAAGATATAGAGTAATCTTGCTCGTACTTCTTCGAGCGATGTTTATAGACATATGAAATACTGCGTTAATTGAAGTGCCCCTAGTCTGAAGAGACTTTTACAATGGGATGCAACGTAGGCTTGATTCATGTGTAAAAAGGTAGAGCTGGTGATTGCCTTAGCATTTGTCACCGATCTTTCTTCTCCCTTTGTCAAATGGAGGTTCTATGGACCACAACAGCAACATTTTCTTGGCTGCATTTTCTTGCGGGGGCATTGGCCTTACTTTTACTAGGCACACTGCTTTTTCATGCCCCTATTTTTATTCCAGTTCTTCATTTATGGGCATTGACCTTGCTTTTACCAGGTAAGCTGCTTTTTTATGCCCATGTTTTTTTCATTCTTGTCGTTGGAGGAACTGGCCTAGACAAGTTCAATCGAAGCACCGTTATTAGACTCTTGAGTCTTCATCTTCAATAGGCGCTCTGGGCTATGCTGCTTAAATGGCAGTAATTCTGTTTTGCCTCCATGTGAGGGTGAAATTACAGACTCAATTGGGTTGTACAATGAATACAAGTGCATAGAGAAAGAATTTTTTTTGGTCATTCTAGGGCACTTAAATTAATGCGAGCGTCCATATGCAATAATGACACCTGAAGATTGATGCAAGTGCGAGCAAGAAAATTTCTATCTCTCTTCTCACCTTGTGATGCTGCTTTGTCTTCGATCTGCCCCAGTGTGGGGTGGTTCTTGACGAGGGTATGAGAGAAGCTTCACCAATGTATGGGGCTCGATGGGGTGAGCGATGGAATGCCTCTCACTGTTTTGGTTATCGTACCATTCGCGAGAGAACTCTTTATCCTGCAGTTATGGAATCTTCTGCACTCATCTCACAAGTGTATAGATGGGGGACTGTGTATAGGATATGGCTTGCCTTTCATCGTTCTGACGCACCTCATCCAGCATGCTCAATTAATCTTGTATTCTTCACTTAGCTGTCTATTCGATAATCCTCGTTGGAATCGGTGATTTAGACGACCAAAATCATCATGCGAGAATTCATCTGGAAATGACATGCAACATTTTGAATATGATGGAGTTTGAACTTTTCAAAACGAGTAAATGGTTTTGACTCAAAAAAGACCCTATTGACAACTTTAGGAGTTAACATGATGGTGTTTCCAAATATGTTAAATTTTGAACATCAAAATGGTTATTTGCAAATGGGCGTCGATGGTTGTCCCCATTGATTAGGAATATGACACATGAATGATCAGTCGGGGTTGGGAATCGATCGAGCATCTCGCTTTTGCCTAGGAAGAAGATGTACAAGTAGATCAATTAGTCGGCCAAAATCAAATGTGAGTTGAGGCCTGAAAAATTTATGTCATTTGCTTTGGCAATACTTGAGACACCATTTTGTTTGGAAGAGCTTATCAAAGTCTAACATGTCTCTTATTGATTTGTTATCCTTGCTTTTGACAGTCAGGTGATCCTGCAACAGACAAGAGGGAATGTGTTAGTCATGAACTCTTTCAAGAGTCAAATAACTGGAATCGATACAACTTTACCCTTCACTGGCTTGTAGATGATTGGGTGAACCTGAAGTGAGAAAGGGGACACGAAGTCCTATGTCCCTTGTTTCGTTAGGTCAATTATTCTCTGAATTGGCTCCTGGATGACATGTCTTTTTACACGAAGCCAGGTAAATTTGATGTAGGTCATTTTCATGGACCTCACTTGGCTAATATTGACCATCAAGTTTGGTTTTTGATTCCCAATGTTTCCCGTCAATAGGAAAATACGTCAAAAGTGAATTTTTCAAAGAGTTGGGAGTATTGGAAACGATACCAAATTACTCTTCTCCAAAGTTTGTATTTGCTGACTCCTAAAGATATTTGAATGTCGATGATGGCCTCTTTATCTTGGCACAGTTTAATGTTTCCTTCAATTGGCCTTCCTCATTTGTGAGCATGTATGCATGATTATTGATCGTTGATTCATCTTCAACGCCTTCTTTCTGTGGAATTTTTCTTCTGTCTTTGAGGAAATTACTTCTTGGGAGAGCATGCGTCTGGAGCACGAAGTGAGGTTTCTAAGCCCTTAGTTATCATTTGAAATAAGGGGCTAGAGCTGTCTCAAGCGTCTAGATTTCCTCCTGTGACGAGTGGTCAATTCAAAGGAAGAGAAGAAATTCATTTTCTGCACTTCTTGGCTTGTCGAAGCCGGAAATCCCATTGATGAAATCGTAGCATTTAGTTGCTCGGGCACGTTGAGGGAAGAAGATGCTGCTCCGGCTTGAGAAGGAGTTGGGCAGGAGTGAGGTGGAGTGTACAGAGCTCTTGGGGATGGCTTGATTTCAACCGTATGCTCGTACCTATTACATCCTATCTTTTGTTTCCTGTAAATAGAAGAGAGAGGACATCATTTCCAAAATTATATTCGGAGAATAAAACTTACCTTCTTTGAAGTGGGATGATCTTTTATTTGCCCCACTGTCTTCTTGGAAGAGTGTCATTGAATTCGGTGAGTTCACATAATATGCTTGCTTCAAATGCCCCCTGTCACACTAAGTCAAAGGGGACATGAATGATCTTCTGAGACATGAAGTGAGTGAGTCAGAAAGACAAACGT
Source organism: Eucalyptus pumila (assembly GCA_016097595.1). Classification (NCBI taxonomy): domain Eukaryota; kingdom Viridiplantae; phylum Streptophyta; class Magnoliopsida; order Myrtales; family Myrtaceae; genus Eucalyptus; species Eucalyptus pumila. The sequence continues at coordinate 37,669,393 of CM027853.1, forward strand.
GCTTAAATTTATCATCTTGTTTTGACAAAGCTTTTGGGTGATGAAATATATATTTTTATTTTCAAAATGCATCTTTGGGGGGAGAAAAAGCATGAGGAAGCCCAGCCCTCAGTATTCTCCTTGGATGATATATTTTTCTTCATGGTTGGATAGCATCACCGCGCTGGTTTGGAGTACCGCCTCATGTTCTTAAAACAAAATATTACAACTGTACAATAGAGTACTTGGAATGGAAAATACAACCGTAGCACACTAGATAAGATGAGAAACATGAAATTATAAAAAACAAGTAAAACTCATGAAAACCCCTGTGTAAAGGAGCGCTTTGATAGTGCTGGTCTTGAAGCTAAGCGTCTTTGAATTCCTCGCCTTCGATGACTCGAAGTATTCGCATGCGATGACTACCTCGTTGAAGTTACGGAAGTGTAACCCATGCAGCCAACAACGATGCTTGCAGGACAAAACTTCTATGAACTGCTTCATTAACTCCTCTTCAGCCAGTTGAGGGTGGGTTTGCATCATGAAAGCCCTCCACCTCCCTGCGTATACTCGGAAATCTTCCATTGGTTTTCTTGTGAAGTGAGCCAAGCTCTCACAAGGCAGTTTAGTTCCGATCTGGCTTTGGTACTGATGCAAGAATGTGGAAGTCAGCTCATTCCAATCCTTTAGAAGATAAATGTTTGCTGTGATAAACCATTGCGGTCTGCGGACCCGTAAGAGTTTCTTGGAATGCCTGAGTTGTGAACGACATCGGGCCATAATACCGACTCATTTCCGCATGGAGATACTGTAAGTGGGCCATGGGACAAGCTGTGCCGTTATACTTGCGGAGATTGGGTATCCACATTTCTATGGGGCTCATGATCCTACGAGGGCAAGACGGGCTTGATGTATCTTGGTTAGGCCACTGGTTTTCCCACTGCATATCTGTTGTGGTGGTGAATTTTTCTGTTTCAGGGAAGCTGGACTCTATCGAGATTACCCCATTGCTTTCTTCCGGGTCGAAATTACCGAAGGAGGATGAGGCATTTAAGCTATCCTCATGGTCAGGTGACGAGCTTAGTATTTTGTTAGGATCGTAGCGGATAAAGACGTATGCTTCCTCTTCTGACGGGCCTTCATCCCCGGATGAGAGTAGGAAACAGTTATACGATGAATCGTTAGTTTCATTGTCGAAATAACGCTGGAAGTCTTTAGGATTGTATTCTAGGGCCGGGAAGTCTTCAAAGCTGTATTCTTGGGAATGCTCGAAGCTTTGGTGCGGTGGCTCATCGGCGAATCTTTGAATTGATCTCGCTTAGGCTTTCTTTTTCTTGGCCCCCGGTCCGGATCTTTTGAGTAAGGCCCTTCGTTTTGCCTCGATTCTCATCAAAGGAAGTGAGAGACATTGGAGTTTCACTATCTGATTCATTTCCCAAGTTGATAGGGGTTAGTATTCTTTGGACCTTAGCTCTTGCAGTAAGCTTGGGGAGTTGTCCAGTCATGCCCTGCTCTTGAACATGCTCTGATTCTATGATCTCGTACAAAGGCTCCTTGCCTTTCCTAGTGGGAAATTTTCCAGTAACAGGGTGTTGTTCAGTTGCCCATTTATCATGCAAGGCTTTATTGACATGCTCTTCTCCTATCTCAGCGACTAACGGCTCCTCGTGTTCCGCGATCATTGGCTCTTCATAGGGCATGGTGATGTCAAGATTATACTCTTGGTGAAAAACATGAATTAGTTCCCTCCATGTTTTAAGGGGACTAATCTTCCTGAAAATGTACCATCGCAAGGCAGGGCCAGTCAAGCTCGATTGGTACGATTGAATAATCCTTCGGACCAAGTAGGCCTGCAAGTATGTCTCTGGGCGGAAGGTATCAGCATACCTTTCGCATTCAGGTGCTTTGAGTTTTTCAGGGATCTCGATGCCGAGGTAATTGGACAAGTCCATGGGATTCTGCTCCTGCAGCTGGCTTAACTTTTTCATGATACTTTCAAACTGTCTATGGTACTGGCTACTTTCTGGCAAATTTGCGGGTGTCATGACGGTGTTTGAGGCAACTATAGAGTTGGGCTCAGCTTGAGTGGATTTCATTTGTCTTGAGAGTTGTTGAAGGACAATGGACATTTGTCCTACGCCGTCTTCAATGTTAATGAGGCGATTTTGTACATCATTCTGATCGGGCCCTAATGCATGACGCCATTCGCGAGCTATTGGTGGCCGGCGATTCATAATTACCTGCTCGTTGTGAAAACAATAAATGAGCACGGAAGTAAACAAAGATTGACCCATGGCAATGGTCTAACTGCTTTTTTATTTATCAAAAGAGGATTTGTAGACTGCCAACCCCTAACACTTAAAACTAGAAATTGAAATGACGAGATGAAATACTAGATATTAAACAAAAGTCCCTAAACAATGGGACAAAACTTTCACACTGTTAACACTAAGGGGCACATGATTGCCAATTTATATGCGACGGGGAGTCTTGCGCTTGCGCGGATGCTTGCTTTCTTGGGCCGGCTCTGAGGTGTGCATCCAGTCCATTCCCAAATCCCTCTCCATGAGCTCTGCTTGCTCGTGCTGGCTGCTCTCGCTGATTGAGTGAGGGAGTGATGGCTTCCATTTTGTCGGGATGCGATGATTGTGGATGTAGGACATGGAGGCGTGGTGGGCTTTTTCCTCTCCCTCAAGCCCTTCAGGTACCACGATCCTTTTACGATGGCACTTGTTCCATGCTTCTTCATAAATGTCAACCATGTATTCAAAATTTTGATGAGTGAAGAGAAGTGGAGGGGTCCTCTTCTTGAAAGATGGCGGGATCTCCTGAAGGGCTCCATCTTGTCGTGCCACCCGTTGTGGGAAATAGGAAAAAGCACCGGTGAGGCCGAGCAGCGGAATTGGATGGTGGCGCTTGAAAGCAAAGCGAGCTCTCTTTTCATAAAACCAATTAGCACACCATTGGAATGCCTCAGGAGCCGGGTCTCTTAGGAAATTTATCCAATTTAAACAGCTTTGATTGGGAATGTATGGTCCTAAAACCATAAATTTTTGTAATGGATTTTCGAAGTCATTCATTCCAGATGATCGCATGAAGCCTTGGAATTCGCTTAGGTGAGAAAAGAACCAGACTTGTAAAATTTCAGGAGAGGCTCGCATGATTTTCTCCGTGTTGTCTTTAAAACGATTAAAGGACAAGAAAGTTTCAGTTAAAATCATATTGACATAATTTTGCCCGCTCAAGATTTGATCAACTATCCATGCCATCTTAGGACTTATGACATTTATTTGATGGGGGAAAATGATGAACCCAAAAAAGCCCAGGAGGAAAATCTCACTTTTTTGGGTCATAGGCTGACTTTGAAAACAGGCATTCATGAATTCTAGTAGGCAGGTATTATGGTTGCCTTCAAGAATTTGTCTCATGACATGGATTTCAGTTCCTAAAAATCGCGCTAACCCTTGCCATGGGAGGAAGCCTGTCGATGGCCTAACAAGCTTTTTCTCGAGAGGCATTCCAGTGATGATGCTGTATTCTTCCAGAGTTGGGGTTAGCTCAAACCCACCAAACATAAAAGTAGTCGTCTTCAAGCACCAGAAATGTGCCATGGCCTGTATGACTTCGGGATGAACAGTGATTTGAATCAACAATAGGAGATGACCGATTTTGGCTTTCACGCGCTTTTGGGCAAGCTGATCCAATTGACCCCACCATCTGAAGAGTTCCGCCTTAGGAGCAGGAATGAACTGGATATCGTCTTTCCCCATCGCACATAAACTGGAATTTGAAAAGCTTATCCTAAATTGCCATGGGCCAAAATAAAAAGACTGAGTAAAAATAAAGAAACACTTTGCTTTTAAAGAAAAATGGCAAGCACAAAGACATGCGCATGGGACGTGCGGCTCGATTTCTAACTCGAAGGCTTGATGAAATTAAAAAGGTATCCGCCCGTCGCAGTCTCGCGTTAGCAGCATACCCCCTTAACCTCGGCTAAGAAATTCGGGGAAAAGAAAGGCAACCTCTACATCGCAGTCTCGCATTCGAGGTCGTATCTTTCTTAACACCATCCTAGAAATCCTATGGCGGCCGGGTTGTGTGTGTCATGTGTAGTGCTAAAATATTTAAGGATACACAGCAGTTTATAATCACAAAACATTTTATTTTAACAGAATAAAACTTTAAGCTATTACCCCGCACAAAAGAAAAAAAAACCAAGTCAGCAAGGCATTTAAACAAAGATAAAATGGCCTAAGTCCTCAAAGTTCCCCAGCGGAGTCGCCAAGCTGTCGCGACCTCTTTTTTCTCGGCGCCCGCAATCGGGTATGAGCGCCTAAGGAGGCTAATGGCTCGGCTGAATTTATTAAGCTCGGACTCTCCCAAGTCCACCAATTCACGACTTTAATAGTCTGAGTTTTTAACCTGTAAATCAATTTTTAAATTGGAGTCGCCACTAATCGATTTGGGGTGGGTTGATTAGAAACCCAAGTGAAGTATCGGGAGAAATACTCACTCCTCGCTAAACCAGAGAGAAATTAGGATCGGGGACTTGATTACACTAGTTAATCACTAATGCCCTTTCGGTACCTAATCTTGTTTAAACCCTAAGGCTTTTTGGATTTTTGAGGGATTTTCCATGCATTTTTGGGAGGAAAAACATTTTTGAGTCTTTTTCTCATTTTTGGACATAAAAATGATTTTTTTTGGATTTTTTTTGGAAAAATACAAGTCTTTTGGCCTTTTCATGAATTTTTGGCCTTTTTTTGGATTTTTGGCATTTTTTGGAAAATTTGAAATATTTTTGATTTTTTGATTTTTTCGGAAAATAAAATATTTTTTAAATATTTTTTAATATTTTTGGAAAATAAATTATTTTTTGATTTTTCTCGAGTTTTTAGAAAATAAAACATTTTTCAACAATTTTTTAATATTTATTCGATTTTCTGGAAATTAAAACATTTTTTATTTTTTTTAAATAAACCATTTATTTATTATTTATTAGAATATTAATTTATATTAAAAAATAAAACAAAATAAAACCAACCCGGGTCGGATCCGCGGGTTGGGTCCGACCCGGGCCGGCGACCCAAACGGGACGGGCCCGGGACTGATTTTCGCTCCTTTTTTTTTTAAATATTAAAACGACGCCGTGGCCGGGCGTTTGGGGACACCCGGCCCGGCTCGACGGCCCGGCTCCACGACCCGCTCCGGCCGCAACCCGGTTCCTTCGGAACCCTACCCGACCCGGATCCGGCCCACTACCCGACTCCCGCCGCCCCCGGGATCGCAAACCCTACCCGATTTTCCGGGTCTAGATCCGCTTCGCGACCCGGAAAATCGCAAACCCTAGGGTTTGCGAATCCACGGCGCCGGGGAGACCGACGGCGACGACGATGGGAACCATGACAACGGCGACGCCGATAGAATGGGGTTTTGATGGGCGGCGACGGCGACGGATTTTACCTTTTCTTGAACGGAGGCGATGACGGCGACGACAGGAGTTGATCTACGACGGTGGCGGCCACGGCGAGGGCGGACTGATGGCGAAGATCGCGGCGGACGACGATGGCGTCGGTGGGTCCTGGACGGTCAAATCCGACCAGATCCGGCGCCGAGTTACCTTCTCTCTCCCTCGGGCTTGCCCATCGAGCTCCCCGAAGTCTCTCGGGGACCCCTCCGAGCTCACCACGCCACGGCCGGCCGGAACTCGAGCTCCCCGAAGTCTCTCAGGGGACCCCAAGCCTCGGCTGGCCTCTCTCTCTCTCTACCTCTTCCTTCGGATCTGGGCTTGCTCGTCTTCGGCTCCCCTTCTAAAGTCTCTTAGCAGGAAGCTCGAAGCTTTGCAGCCTTCGATAGTTCTCGGCATGCTCCTCAACGACGGAAACGGGGGCCTATTTATAGGCGAGGGGTAGCCGGTCGACGGAGCTTCGACCGCTGGTCCCCGTGGCCAAGCGACCTCTGCCGGCCGAACCGGCGTCCCATCCGCCACCTGTCCGCCAACTGCCCCCCCACGCGCGTCGCCGTCCGTCCGCTCATCCGGCGTCACGCCCTCGCGCGTGCGGCTGCGAGGCGGAGACGGAGGAAGAAGATGACCCGGATGGGCCGGGCTGAGCGAAATGGGCCTCTCGAGGCCCATGTGAGGGCTGCTTCGCTTCTTTTTCTCTTTTGTTTCTTTTCCGTTTTTTTCTTTGTTTATTTATCATCCGAAAAAAAAAAACAAAGTAAAACCTAATTAATTAAAATGAAATTTTAGGCGTCAACAATGGTTGTCCTCCAATTTTGAAATGAAGGATATGGGAGAAACTGTTTATATATTAAGAGTTAAGATCGAAAGAGATCAATCAAGGAAACTCCTTACTTTATTACAAAAGTCTTATATTATAAAGATTCTTGAACGTTTCAATATGCAGTACTGTAATCCCATTGATACCCTTGTCATGCAAGGTGAAGTCCTAAGTACTAAGATGTGTCCTAAGACTAAAAAAAAAAAAATTAATGGAAATTGCTCCTTACGCTTATGCGGTAGGAAGTTTGATGTATGCTATGATGTGTACTCGACCCGACATATGTTATGCCATGGGATTAGTGAGTCGATATCAATCAAATCCCGGTCAAGCACACTGGAAAGCAATGAAGAGGATCCTGAGATATTTAAAAGACATCATGGACTATCGACTTTGTTACCAAGGGAATGATTTACACCTATTAGGCTATTCAGATGCTAACTAGGGTGGAGACCTGGATGAGTGTAAATCGACTTCTGGATATGCGTTCTTGCTCAATGGAGGTACAATTTCTTGGAATAGCAAGAAACAGACACAGACGACTTTGTCTACTATGGAGGTAGAATTTATTGTATGTTTTGCCATAGTGCAAGAAGCAGTATGGCTAAAACATTTCTTGGAAAATTTAGCCACTGTCACTGAGGTTCCAAGACCGGTGATAGTTTATTGTGATAGTCAAGCAGCTATTGCCTATGTGAAATATCCTAAGTATCATGGAAAGACGAATCACATTGACATAAAGAACAACTTTATAAAAAATATAATAGCGTAGAAAGAAAAGATCCTACAGTATATCTCAACTAATAGAATGGCTATTGATCCATTTACGAAGGCTGTTCCTAGAGATGTATTCTTGACCCATAGAATATCACTAGGATTGCGTAGAATGTGATATGTGTTATTGTAGAGGATCATTGGTTTATGTATATGTGGACATATGTATTATATTTGTTTATTTATTAGTGACTTGATGTTTTATCAATAAGTACAAATCTATTATGAGACTAGCACAAACACATATATTATTGAAAAGTATGTTAGCATGCAATGATTGGCTCACTCACACAAGCAATCACCTCAAGTGCTATAGTTAGCACATTGAGATGAGACATTATGTACAAATAAATGTTGAAGAGCAAGTTTACTACATAAAATAATATGTCGCCTTGATTGAAGTCAAGATGAGGTTATTGATTTGTTTATAATAAAACCGAACATGATAGTCCCATAATCATGTATACTTGAAAAATGCCAGATGCGAGTACTTAATTGGGCGCTATAGAAAGCAAACTGATATAGCACTCGAGCTAAACATGAGTACATGAGAAGCACGTGACTATGTTTAGGCCAAAATCTGTATAGTAGATATATTTAATAAATGACATATGCTCTTATAGAAAGAGAAATCCACTATACCATGTAATTCATACTACATGTGCATTGTTCGACCAACAAGGGAAGATGAATAAAATTATCCATATTTACTCATTGTGTGAGCCCTTGAGGTAATTTATAATTTACCTCATTTTGTGCCCTATGTTACTTCTGACTATGTTCTCGAAGTGAAAGATCAATGTTGCTATTTTAGCATGTTACCGGTGGTCATGAATAGATATAGCTTTATGGGACGTGTTTTGGAAAGTAGTTGTTCTGAAATTGAGAGAGACATGAGTGCGAAGGAAGACTATTATTGTTTTACATCTATCACATATATTTACTAGTTGATTAATTATATCGCCTTATGTGGTTACGGATATAATTGTAAATACACCGTGCTTTTGAGAATAGCCAAGTATAGACTTTAAGGGATATGTATACTTGGATTAATGTAACAAAATATGTCTGGGGCATTGTGAGATATCAATTGTTTATTTCTTTTTAGGATTGTAACCATTATGTCATCCCTAATAGGTGCATAATTTGAGCTCCCAAGTGCAAGTGTACTCACTGGTCGCAAGGCTTACTTGCTAGTATGAATTGTTTTGTAAAGTTAATGAATGTTGAATGCCTTATATTCTTAATAGAGCACTATCAAGCCCATCATGTACGAGTGGGAGATGTTGTACTTAATCAGTACGTCTATGATAAGGTGTGATGAAAACACACCGTTTCGTCTTGATATGCTACGATGGAAAGACATCATTTCCTCGTGATTACATTCAGACCAACGTGAAGTAATTTTGTGACAGTCTGATTTTTCCACTTTTGTTTCCGATTGAATGAGTCAAGCTTTTCATCAATGCGCCTATAGTGTTATTCTCTGAGCCGATAACTCATGAGATAACTAAACTATTTGAGGAAGTCATTAAGGGATTTTAATGCGCCAAGCTTGAGAATTTGACCAAGAATCGACTGCTTGATCGTGTCAGTCTGCAAGGGTCATTATGGCGTAGTCAAAAATTTATCAGAGACTGAAGATAGGCTGATTTGGTAGAGATGCGTGATTAAATGTGGGTGGTTCCATCTAATTGCGAAATTCTTGCAAAATGACACTAAATCAATTTTTATGTCGTTTTGGTACCCTATGCTCGTGTTTGAAACCTTGAGATTTTCACTACAATCAAGAGCCGTCGATGTGTTGAAGATATACATTGTGATTCGAGATAAATCAATCAGGGGTTAATTGCACCAAAAATCTTTAAAACTACCTAGTAGTTTAGGTCACGCTAAAATCGCATCCGATTGAAATTAATAGTAAAATTTAATCTAATTTTAGAAATTGAGAATTCGATTGTGTCACCAAAAATTTTAGGGACATTGATGCATCCTCTCAAGGCCTTTTTATAAACTTGAATTGTTGGTGAAAAATTCAAATTTCAGCAATTAAGTGAAATGGAGAAAGGCCATAATTTAAATGGATTTTAGTCTTCAATGTGGGATCAATGGAGAAAGGAGTTATAAGAGTTTAATTGAGGACTTATTTTTGTTATCTAAGGCCATTAAATGGCAAGGTGAAAGAAAGAAAGGAAGGTGATGTAAAGGCAATGAAATTTGGAGCTCCACTTGCACAAGGGAATTCAACTTCATTTGAGTGTCATTTGAAGATGATACATTCAAGGGGGGTAGGCCCCTTGAAAGTGATGGAAGCTTAGATTCCATAGAAAAAGGACCCTAGGACATGGAAAAAGGAGGGAGGGACCCTCCATGGTTTGTTTTTCCTTCTTCTCTCTCCCAAATCCGTGCGCTTCCCCCTCCTCCTTGTGCCGTGCGACGCCCCTCTCCCTCTCCTTTTCTCTTTCTTTCCTTTTCCTTCCTTTTCCCTTGCCGTAAATTCCTTTATCCTCTTCTTCTTTAAGAGTTTCGATCACCCCTACTTCGGCTCTCCTATTTATGTTTTCTCTTGGCCAACCAAAACAACAATCGAAAAACAAAGGAAGCTCTGTTTTAGGTGCCGTTGGTGCTGGTCCAACACCCCCTCTCAACCAAGTTGTCCTTCATGTTCCATTTCTCCTTGTTTTGGCCTTTGTTTGCTCAAAAATCACCCCGCGCCAGCAAGCCCACAGACTCTCCAAAACAGGCATAACCCCTGCATCTTTTTTCGGAAACTTAGCAGCTCCGTTCACCTTTGTTGCCACCACACCACAACTCACCCATCCTTTGTTTCAGCTCACCACCCCCACCGAAAGACCTCATCTCTCCGCCTGTGCTGCTATCCAACAGCCGAGACTCCAGTAGCTCCGAGGCAAGCCACCAACCGGCGAACTGATGCCACTGTACAGTCGCCTCCCCTCCACGGTTGCCGTGTAACCGCTGTTCGACTCCCCCTAGCTGAGGGGAGTCCCTCTCAGCTGTGAGCTGAGGGCTTCACGGCCCTATCACAGGCTGATCGGAGCCACTCCGACGCCCCCAAAGGTCGGGACCTTGCTGCTGCTGCTTCGCCGTCACTAGAGGTCTTTGGCTTTTAATTTAAGTGAGTTCGTTTACTAATTGTTGATTAGAAATTGATTACATTTATTAAGTGTTAGATTAAGTTTAATTAAGATTAGTAATTAGTTTGGTTAGGGTAAAGACTAGTTAGTTAAGTTAGTTAGGGTAAGTGTTAGTTAGCCAAGTTAGTTGAGTTAGGACTAAATAGTTAGACTAGTTAGTTATGTTGGTTAGACTATTTAGTTAGGAATTTAAATATTCAAATAGCATTTTAGTCTAGGAGGTTAATGTAGTGAATTAATTTAATTAGGTATTTGAATAGTGGCCTCAAGTTATGTGCAATTTAATTAGTAATTGGCCAAATAATTGATTCAAATAATTTAATTATAATCTAATTTATTATTTAATATTTTTCGGAAATTATACCGGGATAGTCGATGACCGGAATTTCATGCTGATTGCAATAGTATGTTTCATTTATGCCATTAATTGTTAAATTGTGCAATTGAGTGATGGTTGTTAATTGTGAATATTTAATTCAAAATGACGGAATTTTGGTATTTAATTGGAAAATAAAGGGTGTCAGGTTTTGGACACCGAAAGTGTTTTAAAGTACTATATCAAACTGTGGGATTTTAGAAGAGATGATACAACTTTTCTAGTTTGATCTGACCGTATCCCCACGCACAATTATTTTACCATGCATTTCTAATATGAAGAAAACAGGCCGGGATCACTATTTTAATTAAGGCATTTGAGTGCAATGCACGATTTCCTGAGCCGAAATTGAATGAATGCATGAATGATATGAGATGCCGTCATGAGCCTTTGGGGCTGAATGATGCTCCTTCGGGAATGCCCCAAGTCAACGGATGTCGGTCGTAGTGGAGGGCTGGACTGATGCTCCTTTGAAGAATGCCATCTAGATGTAGACATTGTCGTGCTCGATGGTGCGAGATGAAGCCCAGTTAAGCCGAAAGACTGCTGACTGTTGAGTCGGCCGTGACCGATGGGTCATAATCAATTGGAACGCATGAATGATTGAGATTGATGGGCCTGATTAGGAGACGGAATTGTGTGGTGTGGTATGGGCCGCACCATAACAGTTTGGTCTGGTAATTGGGGCCCGTGGATCGATGATGATATATAATTATATGTGTATACATGTCAAGATGTTCCAATGATGCATGATTTCAATATAATTATATGCAAGTTGAATGGTACTAGCATGTAGGACAAACACTAGTGTTACATGATTTTTGAGGAGATATGGTTAGACTACATACGGGTGTACTTTTCTCCTAATCGGGATTTAGGGGATGGACTCGCTGAGATATTGTCTCACTGATAAATATAACCATTTTTAGGTCCTTAAATGGAGGATTGTCAAGCGAGGTGTAGGGGTTTGCAAGAAATGAAGTCTAGGTTTTTCTTTAGTCTCTGCCAGATGTCGACGGGTCTTCCGTCTAATTTGGATAGTAGGTGACAGTTCACCCTTTTTGTTATCAAGAAATCTGACAGGATTGGATGGGACTCTGGTCCCATTGACGAGGAGCTCAGAGCGTAGATAGTCTAGAAGCTTTTCTTTTTGAAATAAATCCATGTGGTGTTAGACTTTTCTGTATATATACATTGCTATATTATAAGTTTTGTGAAAGTATCATCCTACTTTCCTATCCCACTTCTATGTCGTTTGGAGATTGTTATTACGTTTCCGCATGTGCCATAAAATGAATGGGTCGATGACACTTCCTAGGACATCACAAATTTTATTGACTACCAAGGGATGTGCATGTGCTTGAGGTTCAAGTCGTGACAAATTTTGTTCGTGATTCATCGACAATTCAACAATCGTTCTGAGGTAAATTATTGAATGCACATCGAAAATAGGTAAGTCGTCTTTCACTGACTTTCTTCCTACAACAACAGTCAAGGACCAGAAAAGGGAAAGGAAATTCATAAGACTTACTTGATTAGGTTGGCGGTTGTTCATTCTTCTCGCCAAGCTAAACCAGCTACCATCACGTAGTATCTAGTTCTTCTCTTTTTGTGGGACTATTTTTCAGTGAAATAGAGATAAAATGAGACCACCGCATACACAAACCATTTATACAAAATTCTGACGGTGGAGGGTACTGCAATAAATTGGATGAAGATGCAAAGATCTCAGAAAGACTAAGAAAGAAATTTCAACTATTGACTTAAGGAGAAAGACGGATGAAGTCATCAACGAGTTGCATTATACTATGTGAAGACGAATCTTTTCACAAAACTACATGGAGCACGTGGAAAGAGTCCTGCGTGAAAGAGCCCTACGTTCTACCTACCCAACTAGAAATCATAATTGCCTTCACAACGGAGACAACTTGTACAATTGTGATAAATGCAAAAATAAAGATGCTGGCCCAATTCTCTAGATTGGTGCGGTCAAACGATGCGTTGAGAGATTCTTACCAAAAAAAATAAAAAAACGATGCGTTGAGAGATTAACAAGTTAGGAGCTGAAAGTTACATATTAAGATATTACCAATTAAGTGTATACTATCCTATGTATTTCAATCAATTGTGAGAAATATATGAACCATCATTGATCACATTTATTTTTGCTTTTTGTAAGAAAGAATACTAAACAATGTATGAGTTGCTGCGAGAAGAAGCAACATGATGGCTATGAGAACGGACAAGAAAGCCCAAGGACTTTGGAAATATTCCCTCCTCAGTTTCGCCATCCAAATGTTCCACCTTTTCTTACAATACTGTTGTGACCCAATCTCGCCATCATCCCTCGAGCGGAGGGGAAAGATCGGATTTAGGGGTACTTGACCATGAGAGTTCCCTTATGGTTTACATTCCAAAATGTGTCATTACCTCGCCTTTCATATCGAACCTCTTGTGAGTTCTCTCGTACAAGGTCGTGAGTTCTCCAAAACTCGTATTTTGCATGACAGTAGAGTGTCGCGACCTGTATCCACATGGATGACACACCTCGAGAAAAAAAGGTTGGGTGTGAATATCAGATTTAAGAGTACTTTTACGGTCACACTCCCGCCCCACCTCTGGCGTGAGAGTGTGACTTGGTGGGTCAACATCAACGTCCTAGGCACGTAGATTGTCCCAAAAATATTTTGTCTTTGATTACGCAGATGCGGAAGCAATCACAAAAACAATCCCCGTACAAAAACAAACATGGAAGTCGAGCAACATGTATACAAGCCAAGCAAACAAAAGCAACATATATTCATACATATATACACATATCAAGTTATTTTGATTACATGCCCATCTTAGTCCTAGGCTACTTATCTTCATTACCACACTTCAACGATTAAAAGGTTGGGGTAGCTTAGCTCCTCTATTGAGCTCCTCCTAAAATGGCCCCCATCCTAGGCCCTTGTTCTACGATGCTCCCGTAAGATCCACCAGAAGGATGAGGCCTTGGATGGGACTTAAATCGTCCCCATAAAAAAATGAGGCACCAAGCCTCATACACATGGGGAACCAAGGTGTCTACCCTTCTTGGACCCATACAGTGGTAATATACTTTCGGTAAGTAACGTCCTCTATTAAGTCTACTATATCCGTCACGGTAGTAACCATATCATTCGGAAGACTAGGATAGATGGGCGATAAGGTTGGTTCACCCATCCCACACCTGAAATGGTGAAAACAACAAAGGTGAGTCGATGACTCAGTAAGTAGAAATCCCTAATTCTCCTATAGGAGGACGTTTCGTCATCAATCCTCAAATACAAGATCATCACCCACTTGTCAATGGAAAATCAATAATTTGGTTCGTGCATTGCCTTGCTTATGCATATGAAGGGTTCTCAATCAGCTATGTGCTTTCAAGCATCAAAGACAAGGAGTTAGTGCATAAAAACAAGCATTCCAAAGATCTGTGGCTTATGATCATTCCAGTCACCAAGAGGGATGCATGCATCACATCAAACTCATTCAAGTATTAAGTGACTTGATGCAAACATATGCTCAAATTGATGCAAGAACTCAACAATACATATCATGTGGCATCCGAGAATTTCAGCGAATCCCCGGATAGGTGACGGTCATGACCAATTGATAGAAGTACCATTGAACTATGGCATTAGTATCAATGCGGGCAATCATCTGTGTTTGTTTATTTGTTGGATTGATTTGGTATGTTTAGCAATGGACCGATCAACCGTACAACAAGAGAAAATCTTTGAACTATGATTGAATAATATTCTTATTTTATTTCTTTGAACCGAAAGGATGGAATTTGGTCATGCGTGAGGAACATGCTTGCTGAAATTTAAGAATAAAATTGTGAGGAGTTGGACTGCACGCAAGAACTTCGGTTATATCCCTGTATATGAAGCAAATTGACTATAGGGATATCAAATTGATTTCTTGTGGAAACCAAATGCCTTATAATTGTGCAGAAAATTATGGGCTTAAATTTCTAAATCATGGGCCATTTAATTTGGACCTTTGGCCACAAATTTTTGGGCCCAAGTAGGCCTGAGAAGCCTCCAAGGCTGTCGACCAAAAGGGGGGGGGAAGGAACCAGATGGAGGAGGCCACGCCACCCTCCACTTGTCCTTTCCATGAGGCCACTTGTCACCTGCATGCAAAATTAACAAAATAATTAACCAAAGAAAGCAAAAGCATTCAGATGGAGCAAGTGAGAGAGAGAGAGAGAGAGAGTTCGAGCGAGAGAGTGGCGGCACGGGTGTGAGCCGTGAGGGAGGAAGAGGAGGATCGCCTTCCACCGTGTCCGAGCTGCTGCCATCGACGCCGCCGATCCCTGTCGCCGATTGAGCTGCGTTCGAAGTCCCGAGTTTCTGTTTTTTTTGCCGATCAAGCTAGGAGTTGAGGCAAGTGAAAGTTCATTGATCTATGTGTTGCATGCTGCAATTTTCTAGTGAAATGCTGGTAGATGTGAGGAAATGCAGAATAGGAAGCTGCATGTTGAGTTTTTGAATGATAGAGATGAAGATTGAATGCTGAAATGTGGAGGATTGAATGTGATGTTGCCGTTTTGTGTGGGATTGAACTAAACGAGTAATAGATTGAAGCTACCAGTCATTGCATGTTGTATCAGGGCCTTGTTTTTTTCGAAAATTGAGTGTGAAATGGTTGTGTGGATCGAGCAAGGTGAGGAATGGGTTATGGCATCCCAAAATTCAAAGTCAAGATATAAGGTGTGTTAAAGCCTCTAATTAGGTAATGAAATTACCTATGGTTTATGCTTTAGCCATTAGTTTCTTTTAAGATTAGGTGATTTGTGCTTGTGTTTATGAGATTTTAAATTAGATAGATTAATGATGATAATCTATGCTTGGCCATGCATCTTATGAATTAAATTCCTATAAATAAAATGTCACAAAACTTTGGCCATGTGGAATTTAAAATATAAAATTTATGGAAGAAATTATAAAAGGGGAAAACTTATTTAGGTTGGGCCTTAGGCCCATTGGGCAAAGCCTTGATGGGCCAAGCTGTTCGGCCCAATTAGGCCTGCGAAAGGGGCTGCTGTCGTCGGCCCATTGAGGCCCATGGAGTGGCGTCAACCGAGTGAGGGGGAGGGAGGAATGGCCGGCCCATTTGCTGGCCCGATTGCTCCCAAAGCCCAAGCCCATGCATGTGTTGTGACAAGTGGTAAGAAGAGATGGCATGCATTGGCCAATTGAAAGGCAATCTAATGATTGCAAATGATGAGGTTTAAGGGGGAATAAAAGGGAAGGAAAGGAGAGAGAATGGCTGGTTAGCCATTCGGCCAAGAGAGAGAGAGAGAGAGAGAGAGGTGCGGCCGAGAGGGAGAAGAAGGAGTCGCCGCCGTGTGCCGTCGTGTTCGCCGCCATGTGCCATCGTCCGTTCACTCTAGAGGCAAGTTGGGGTCCTCTTGCTGCTCTTGCATGTGTGTGTGTTACAAGTATGTTGTAGAAAAGTCGAATTTCGGGTGATTAGGAGGGGGAAACCGAAGCTTGGATGACTTGTTCTTGAGTGGTGTTGCTGTTTTCGCTTGAACCGCCTGAGTCAGAAATTTGTAAGAGCTTGCATGTATGTTTTGAGTTATATTTTGGCTTTGATCTTTTCATGAAAGTTGTAGCTAACATCTTAAAATAAAACATACTAGAATTTGGTGGAAAATGATGGAGATTTAAGGGGTCAAACTCTCATCCTACGGAGACCTCAGATCTGGAACGATTTCACTGACCTTTTGGTGGATTTGTGGTTGCATGTTGATTTGTGCTAAGAATATCTCATCGATTTCTTCATGAAAGTTGTACGGGACATACTAATCTATAAAATACTAAAATTTGAAGCAAAATGAACAAGTATAACCTAGTAAATCGACTTAATCTTGAAGACGGTAATTCTGGAGACGTGGTACAGGACACCCGAGAATCCATGGAGCTAAATGACGACTATACTCTGGATATTTGATTTAGATCTCTTCATAAAACTTGTAGAGAACATCTTAATGTAAAACATACCCAAATTTCAGAGGAAACGAAGAAGATTAGGTAGGTGAAAACACAGTATTTCGGAGAAGCATGCACTGGACGATTCGGTGTTAGATCCAGAAGCTTCGTGTGACTGTAGAAAATAATATAAAAATAATTTTTCTTGGAAGCCTTCATTAAAAATGTGCTTTGATGTCTTGGCTATAACTTGGTTAAATTTCGTAATTTTTGGAGGTCGTATGGATATTTTAATTGAATTACTTCGGAAACTGTGCATTCTGATTTCATCCGAAAATTACATGTTGTTTTGTGTGAATTGTGGATTTGTGTGGAATTCTATTTAGCCATATATATTTGCATGAGATCATTATCCTATTGTCTTGTTTATCATTTGCCATAATTTTGTGATTATTGAGAATCATATATATATTAAATTAAATATTTTGAAAGTGGCACAAGCTGGAATTTAAATAAATGTAAAAAGGGCATGACAAATTGATTATTTTAATTGGCATAAATTCCATAAATTTTATTTTATGAACAATTGTACCATGTTGCATGTATGATGAGGTCTTGATGTATGCATGACAATGAATCGAGATGCATGTGTGAATTCAAATGCTGAATATGATTGTTGGTTGCCATTACATCACATGCCATGCTAAATTGAGACCGAAATTGGTGAACATGAATAATGTTAAATGAGGAGATTGTTGTGGCGGATGATAATGCCCTGGGAGTATCAGGATGCCCGGGATGGGGGGTGCCGGATGCTCGGAATGTATAGAGATACATTGGCGGATGGCCCTGGGAGTTTCAGGATGCCCGGAATGGTTGGGTGCCGGAAGCCTCGGAGGTCTTTGCCCGAGGAGATACCTTGTGATGCCAGTTGGGATGCGAGATGCCCGGAATGTGGGGGTGCCGGATGCCCGGTGGCCTTGAATGGCTGAATGCCGGAGGTTTTCTCGCGATGCCAGGATGGGGTGCGAGTGTAAAGTATGAGATGAAATTGATGATCCGAGGAATGGTGATGTGGGGATCGAATTGAAAGTTAAAAGTGGAAATTGAACCATGCATGATATGATATGACATAATGATGATCACCCATGGCATGATGATATGCATGATATGATGATGATCACTTATGGCATGATGGCATGTGTATGCTATGGTGATGTAATGATGATGATGACATGTGTATGATATGGTGATGTCATGATGATGATGACATTTGTATGATATGGTGATGTCATGATGATGATGACATGTGTATGATATGGTGATGTCATGATGATGATGACATGTGTATGATAGGATGATGTCATGATGACAATGATATGAGTATGACATGATGATGATGATGTATGATATGATTGTGATGATGATGCATGATGATATATGCATGGCATCAAGGTAAGTACGCATGAATGCATGAATAGCATGTGTGATGTTATGATTGTATTGCATGATGCTTTGAGTGGTTATTGGATTCCTTTACCTACTGAGTGGTTGTACTCACCCCTTTTGGGGACCAACATTTCAGATTAGCAGCATGCCGCTCCCTACCATCATGCGGGGTGTGTTTTACGGCCTACCATCCGATCTAGAGGTCGAGTGCGAGGAGTTTGGCTATCCTTCTGTGCCTAGATTGACATATATTCGAGTGCGTTGTTTAGTCACGTACGATGTAGGCTTGGCTAGGGGCCCGATTTTCCAGGAGTTCATCTCTGTCCACATTCGTCGCGACGGTGTGATGCGTGGGATGTTGCTGCCGCCACCACCTGATGCACCGGGTTGGGTGTGAGGGCCCGTGCGTGACTAGTAGGAGCTGGATTTTTTTTGGGAATAGTTAGCCGACATTGATGATGGGGATTGTGCACGTGAGTTGTACCAGGTCGAGGGTTCATTTTGGGGTTTTAGGCCGGACGTGGCTGAGTCCTGGCTTTTCCTTTTGATGTACTGACCCAAAGAAAGCCCATCTTGAAAATATATGTAAATAAGTGTCGTGGCTTGTCTATTAATCATGATGATTAGTGGTGTGTATTTGTATCATGGTTGTTGGAGGGAGAGATGGTGATGTTTTATTTTGCTTCCGCTAATGAGTCACACTTGGACCGTTTGAAAAAAAAATATTGTCTACGAATTACGACGCCTCTTCTAAGAAGAAAGGTAATAAGGTGCAACGTTGGTGCTTGTGGCGACCTACGAAGGGTTCGGGGTGCCACAACGCCCGCCCCCCCCTTGATTTTTGTTTTAGAGCGAATGGTTATAGGTGGAGTGATAAGGAGCCTCATTTGGAAATTGAGGAACATGATGACAATGCACACCATAGGATATAAAACGAAATAATTGAATAACGGGTGATGAGTATTTACTCGTAGATCTCTAGTAGTTTGTTTTGAGTTGGCTTTAGGTACCAGTAACATTTATATGTTACTTATGTAGTATTAGTTGCTTTGAATGGAGATAAGGAGTCTCAGATTATTCCTGAAGCAATGCTTGGAAATTGCAGGAAAGTCATGGTGCAAGCTGGAAGTGCTCATTCATCGAGGGCTGAAGCCTCTGTTGCAAGGGCTGAACCCCGAATGGAAGACATCCTGCAGGCATTAGCCAATATTGGAAATCTGATGGAAAGGTAGGCGCAGCAACAGCCCGGAGCAGAACGTCGTACTCAAGGACTGGTGGAGCAGTTTCTGAAGCTAAAGCCACTTAAGTTCCATGGAATGGGAAGTCCTGAGGAGGCGGAGCGATGGATTGATGGAATGGAACGAATTTTCCAGCTGTTGGACTACACTGATGCTGAGAAAATAGTCTTAGCAGAGTACCAGTTGGATGGAAATGCAAAGTTTTGGTGGAGAGTTTCGAATGACATAATCTTTCCACCAGGTATTGATGTTAACTGGGAGGAGTTTGTTAGAGCTTTCAATAGGAAGCATTTTTCTGACTGTGCTAAGGATAGGAAGATTACAGAATTTGTTTAGCTAGAACAAAAGGAGTTGACAGTAGATCAGTATGAGGCTAGATTTTCTGAATTGTCTAGATATGCTCCTAGATTGATTGAGGATCAGGAGGAAAAGGCTAAGAGATTTCTGAAAGGGCACAGTTAGTGGAGCAGGAATTGTTGAGAGAACAGTTGGAGTTTAAGAAACCGCTGAATTTTAATGATGTGAGAAGGGGTAAGAGACCTTATTCTGGTCAAGGTCAGACCTAGAATGTAAAGAAGATGAGTACTTTTGGAAATTTTGGAGGAGCTAGAAATGGTCCGAATATAGGGAAAGCACCCTATCAGCCTGGTGTTTACCAAAGGTGTAATGGGCGACATGGCCCAGGACCTTGCACTGGACGACTGAAATGTTTTGGTTGTGGACAAGTGGGTCATCTTAGGAGAAGTTGCCCACAAGAGAGGTCGCAAGTGAGTGTTGGCTCGGTGCGACAAGGATATCGGAGTGTTGTTAGATCAAACTCACAAGGAAATCCTCAGAGGCCACCAGCACAAGGAAGGGTGTATGCGGTCACCCAAGAGGAAGTGGAATCTTCCAAAAATGTTATCTCAGGTACGATTCTTATCAATGGTGAAAAGGCATATGCGTTGT
Source organism: Eucalyptus pumila (assembly GCA_016097595.1). Classification (NCBI taxonomy): domain Eukaryota; kingdom Viridiplantae; phylum Streptophyta; class Magnoliopsida; order Myrtales; family Myrtaceae; genus Eucalyptus; species Eucalyptus pumila. The sequence goes on from CM027853.1 coordinate 37,689,565, forward strand.
TTGATACGGGTGCAACGTATTCATTTGTGTCTGAAAGATATAGACGTTTGAATAAAATAGCAGTTATGCCTCTTGAGACGCCTCTTTGCGTTTCCACGCCTTTAAAGGATATGGTATTGTCTACGTTGGTGTGTGGAAATTGTAAGATATCGATGGGAGGAAAAGATATGGAAATAGACTTGGTTGTAATGGCTATGTATGATTTTGACATTATTATAGGAATGGACTGGCTTCGTAAGTATCGGGCTAGAATGGATTGTTATAGAAGATTGGTTCAATTCATTTTACCTGATCAGTCTAGTTGTGAATTTTTAGGAGGTCAGGCCCATCTTCCTGTAGCACTTATTTCGGCAGTAGAAGCCTGTAAGTTACTTGACAAAGGATGTCAAGGGTACTTAGCCATAGTTAGAGATTATGCAAGGGAGGAGCCTAAACTTGAGGAAGTTCGTGTAGTTAACGAATTTCAAGATGTATTCCCTGAGGAATTGCCTGATTTGCCACCAGAGTGGGAGATTGAGTTTGAAATTGAATTAATGCCAGGAACAGGACCAATATCGAAAGCCCCATATAGGATGGCCTTAGTCGAATTGAAGGAGTTGAAAGTGCAACTGCAGGAGTTGCTTGACAAAGGATTCATTAGACCAAGTGCTTCACCTTGGGGTGCACCGGTCTTGTTTGTGAAAAAGAAAGATCGATCGATGCGCTTGTGCATTGACTATAGGCAGCGGAACCAGGTGATCATTAAGAATAAGTATCATTTGCCTAGAATTGATGACCAGTTTGACCAACTCCAGGGAAGTTCGGTATTCTCTAAGATTGACTTGAGGTCAGGATACCATTAGTTAAGAATTAAGAAGGAGGACATTCCTAAGACTGCGTTTAGGACTCGTTATGGACACTACAAGTTCCTTGTTATGCCATTTGGATTGACTAATGCGCTGGCTGCATTTATGGATCTAATGAACATAATATTTCAGCCTTATTTAGACCAGTTTGTGATTGTTTTTATTGATGATATTCTGGTATATTCAAAAGGGCCTAAAAAGCATGAGCAACATTTGAGGATAGTTTTGCAGACCCTGAGAGAGCATAAGTTGTATGCTAAGTTTAGTAAGTGCGAGTTCTGGTTGGACCAGATAATATTTTTAGGACATGTGGTGTTAGGAAAAGGAATTGCAGTAGACCCGGCAAAGTTGAAATGGTAGTAAATTGGCCGAGACCAACGACACCCACTGAAATACGGAATTTCTTAGGACTGGCTGGTTATTATAGGAGGTTCATTGAAGGATTTTCAAGGCTGGCAGGACCTTTAACTAAGTTGACTCGGAAGAACTTAAAATTTGAATGGAATGGGGAATGTGAAAGGAGTTTCCAGGAGCTCAAAAGGAAATTGACTTCAGCTCCAATCCTGACTATACCTACTGGACCTGACGGTTTCACAGTGTATAGTGATGCATCTCACAAAGGACTCGGATGTGTTTTGATGCAGCATGGCAAGGTTGTAGCCTATGCATCTAGACAATTGAAACCCCATGAACTGAATTACCCGACGCATAATTTAGAACTAGCAACTATAGTGTTTGCCTTGCAGATATGGAGACACTATTTGTATGGGGAAAAGTTTGAGATTTATACGGATCATAAGAGTTTGAAGTATCTGTTCTCAGAAAAGGAGTTGAACATGAGACAAAGGAGGTGGATGGAGTTGTTAAAGGATTATGATTGTGAGATAAGATATCATCCAGGGAAAGCAAATAGAGTAGTGGATGCTCTTAGTCGTAAGTCGGCTATGGAAATGGACAGTTTAAGGATGGCAGAATGGGAATTGTTAAAGTCTGTAGCAGACTCAGAATTTAAATTGTAAATGGATTGTCTTATTGGTATGCTTAGTGCATTAAGAATAGAACCTGAAATTATCCAAAAAATTAAAATCCTGCAAGAATCTGACCCAGAGATTTTGAAAGTAAAAGATGCTGTATCTTTAGGAAAAAGATTGGAATTTCAAGTCTCTGATGATGGAATAGTAAGATGTCAAGGACGACTTTGTGTTCCTGACAATGAGGAACTAAATAAGGAAATTCTGTTAGAGGCACATAAGAATAATTATAGTATCCATCCAGGTAGTACAAAGATGTACAGGAATTTGCATCAGCAATTTTGGTGGAATGGTATGAAGGCAGATACGGGTAAGCACGTTTCTCAATGTTTGACGTGCCAGCAAGTAAAAACGGAACATCGTAGACCCGCAGGACTCTTCAGACCATTAGACATTCCAGAATGGAAATGGGAGCATATAACAATGGACTTTGTGCAAGGATTGCCGAGGACGTCAAGCAGTCATGACTCAATTTGAGTTATAGTGGACCGTTTGACTAAATCGGCTCATTTCTTAGCGATTCGCATGGACTACCCAATGGATAAATATGCGGACATGTATGTAAGTCAAGTGTTACGCTTACATGGTGTTCCAGTGACCATTACTTCAGATTGGGATTCGAGGTTTACTTCGAACTTTTGGCGAAGTCTTCAAATTGCATTAGGAACTAAGCTTTAGTTTAGTACTGCCTTTCATCCCCAGACAGACAGACAAATAGAAAGAGTGATCCAGATATTAGAGGATATGTTAAGGGCTTGTGTAATTGATTTCAAAGGAAATTCGGATGAAAGATTGCATTTGGTGGAGTTTGCCTATAATAATAGTTTTCAGAAAAGTATAGGCATGGCTCCCTATGAAGCATTATATGGAAGGAAATGTAGGACTCCTGTCTATTGGAGTGAAGTAGGTGAGAGGAAATTGACAGGACCAGAACTGGTACAAGTTACCACTGAGGCTGTTGAAATTATTAGAGAAAGACTTAAAACAGCTCAAAATAGGCAGAAAGACTACGCAGATAGGTGTAGAAGGCCTTTGGAATTTAGTGTAGGAGACCATGTATTCCTTAAGGTATCTCCAATGAAAGGGATATCTCGATTCAGGATGAAGGGTAAGTTAAGCCCTAGATTTGTTGGACCTTTTGAAATACTCGAAAGGATAGGGGATGTAGCTTATCGCTTAGCGCTACCTCCTAAGTTAGAAAATCTGCACGATGTGTTTCATGTATCGATGTTGAGGAAGTACCAGCCGGATCCTGGTCACATACTCGATCATGAAGCCATCAAGATGGATGAGAAAGTAAGGTACATTGAAGAACTTGTGCAGATATTGGATCGAAAGGAACAAATTCTTAGGACTAAGAATATCCCATTGGTTAAGGTATTATGACGACATCATGATATGGAGGAAGCCACATGGGAAAGTGAGGATCAGATGAAGGAAAAGTACCCTTATTTGTTTCAAGAAGGCACGAGTGGTGTCTAATTTCGAGGACGAAATTCTCTAAGGAGGGGAGAATTGTGGCATTTCAAAATTCAAAGTCAAGATATAAGGTGTGTTAAAGCCTCTAATTAGGTAATGAAATTACCTATGATTTATGCTTTAGCCATTAGTTTCTTTTAAGATTAGGTGATTTGTGCTTGTGTTTATGAGATTTTAAATTAGATAGATTAATGATGATAATCTATGCTTGGCCATGCATCTTATGAATTAAATTCCTATAAATAAAATGTCACAACACTTTGGCCATGTGGAATTTAAAATTTAAAATTTATGGAAGAAATTATAAAAGGGGAAAATTTATTTAGGTTGGGCCTTAGGCCCATTGGCCAAAGCCTTGATGGGCCAAGATGTTCGGCCCAATTAGGCCCGCGAAAGGGGCTGCTGTCGCCAGCCCATTGAGGCCCATGGAGTGGCGTCAACCAAGTGAGGTGGAGGGAGGAATGGCCGGCCCATTTGTTGGCCCAATTGCTCCCAAAGCCCAAGCCCATGCATGTGTTGTGACAAGTGGCAAGAAGAGATGGCATGCATTGGCCAATTGAAAGCCAATCTAATGATTGCATATGATGAGGTTTAAGAAGAAATAAAAGGGAAGGAATGGAGAGAGAATGGCTGGTTAGCCATTCGGCCAAGAGAGAGAGAGAGAGAGAGAGAGAGAGAGAGAGGGTGCGGCCGAGAGGGAGAAGGAGTTGCTGCCGTGTGCCGCCGTGTTCGCCGCCGTGTGCTGTTGTCCGTTCGGTCTAGAGGCAAGTTGGGGTCCTCTTGCTGCTCTTGCATGTGTGTGTGTTACATATATGTTGTAGAAAAGTAGAATTTCAGGTGATTAGGAGGGGGAAACCGAAGCTTGGATGACTTGTTCTTGAGTGGTGTTGCTGTTTTCGCTTGAACCGCCTGAGTCAGAACTTTGTAAGAGCTTGCATGTATGTTTTGAGTTCGATTTTGGCTCTGACAAATTCATGAAAGTTGTAGCTAACATCTTAAACTAGTACATACTAAAATATTTTGGAAAATGATGGAGATTTAAGGGGTTAACCTCTCATCCTACGGAGACCTCAGATCTGGAACGATTTCACTGACCTTTTGATGGGTTTGTGGTTGCATGTTGATTTGTGCTAAGAATCTCTCTTCTATTTCTTCATGAAAGTTTTAGGGGACATATTAAGCTATAACATACTCAAATTTGAAGCAAAATGAACAATTATAACCTAGAAAATCGACTTAATCTTGAAGACGGTAATTCTGGAGACGTGGTACAGGACACCCGAGACTTCATGGACCAAAATGACGACTATACTCTGGATATTTGACTTAGATATCTTCATGAAACGTGTAGAGAACACCTTGATGTAAAACATACCCAAATTTCATGGGAAACGAAGAAGATTAGGTAGGTGAAAACACAGTATTTCGGAGAAGCATGCACTGGACGATTCGGTGTTAGATCCAGAAGCTTCGTATGACTGTAGAAAATAATATAAAAATAATTTTTCTTGGAAGCATTCATGAAAAATGTACTTTAATATCTTGGATATAACTTGGTAAAATTTCGTAATTTTTGGAGGTCGTATGGATATTTTAATCGAATTACTTCGGAAACTGTGCATTCTGATTTCATCCGAAAATTACATGCTGTTTTGTGTGAATTGTGGATTTGTGTGGAATTCTATTTAGCCATATATTTTGCATGAGATCATTATCCTATTGTCTTGTTTATCATTTGCCATAATTTTGTGATTATTGAGTATCATATATATATTTAAATTAAATATTTTTGAAAGTGGCACAAGCTGGAATTTAAATAAATGTAAAAAGGGCATGATAAATGGATTATTTTAATTGGCATAAATTCCATAAATTTTATTTTATGAATAATTGTACCATGTTGCATGTATGATGAGGTCTTGATGTATGCATGACAATGAATTGAGATGCATGTATGAATTCAATGCTGAATATGATTTTTGGTTGCCATTACATCATATGCCATGCTAAATTGAGACCGAAATTGGTGAACATGAATAATGTTAAATGAGGAGATTGATGTGGCGGATGATAATGCCCTAGGAGTATAAGGATGCTCGGGATGGGGGGTGCCGGATGCCCGGAATGTATAGAGATACATTGGCGGATGGCCCTGGGAGTTTCAGGATGCCCAGAATGATTGGGTGCCAGAAGCCTCGAGGTCATTGCCCGAGGGGATACCTTGTGATGCCAGTTGGGATGCGAGATGCCCGGAATGTGGGGGTGCCTGATGCCCGGTGGCCTTGAATGGCTGAATGCCGGAGGTTTTTCTCGCGATGCCAGGATGGGGTGCGATTGTAAAGTATGAGATAAAATTGATGATCCGAGGAAGGGTGATGTGGTGATCAAATTGAAAGTTAAAAGTTGAAATTGAACCATGCATGATATGATATGACATGATGATGATCACCCATGGCATGATGATATGCATGATATGATGATGATATATGATATGACATGATGATATGCATGATATGATGATGATCACCCATGGCATGATGATATGCATGATATGATGATGATCACTTACGGTATGATGGCATGTGTATGATATAGTGATGTCATGATGATGATGACATGTGTATGATATGGTGATGTCATGATGATGATGACATGTGTATGATATGGTGATGTCATGATGATGATGACATGTGTATGATATGGTGATGTCATGATGATGATGACATGTGTATGACATGATGATGATGATGTATGATATGATTGTGATGATGATGCATGATGATATATGCATGGCATCAAGGTAAGTACCCATGAATGCATGAATAGCATGTATGGTGTTATGATTGTATTGCATGATGCTTTGAGTGGTTGTACTCACCTCTTTTGGGGACCAACATTTTAGATTAGCAGCATGCCACTCCCTGCCATCAGACGGGGTGTGTTTTACGGCCTACCATTCGATGTAGAGGTCGAGTGCGAGGAGTTTGGCTGTCCTTCTGTGCCTGGATTGACGTATATTCGAGTGCGCTGTTTAGTCATGTACGACGTAGGCTTGGCTGGGGGCCCGGTTGTCCAAGAGTTCATCTCTGTCAACATTCGTCGCGACGGTGTGATGCGTGGGATGTTGCCGCCGCCACTACCTGATGCACCGGGTTGGGTGTGAGGGCCCGTGCATGACGAGTAGGAGCTGGATTTTTTGGGGATAGTTAGCCGACACTGATGATGGGGATTGTGCACGTGAGTTGTAGTGGGTCGAGGGTTCTTTTTGGGGTTTTAGGCTGGACGTGGCTGAGTCCTGGCTTTTCCTTTTGATGTACCGACCCAAAGAAAGCCCATCTTGAAAATATATGTAAATAAGTGTCGTGACTTGTCTATTAATCATGATGATTAGTGGTGTGTATTTGTATCATGGTTGTTGGAGGGAGAGATGGTGATGTTTTATTTTGTTTACGCTAATGAGTCGCGCTGGGACCGTTTAAAAAAAAAAATTGTCTACGAATTACGACGCCTCTTCTAAGAAGAAAGGTAATAAGGTGTAACATTGGTGCTTGTGGTGACCTACGAAGGGTTCGGGCGTCGGTGCACATTCGACGTGATGGAATCATGCTAGGGATGTTGCCACCGCCGCCAGTCGATGGACCGGGCTGGGTGTGATCGTGTGTGACAAGTAGTAGATGAAACTTTTTGGACTACTAACACTGTCTGATAGACTTATGTATAGGGCTGAATGGAAAGGAAAGCCAGGGGAAAGTCGGGTTATCTTTTGTTATGTAGTCGGGTATAGAAAATCACAGCAAATTTTGGTGTACCGACTTTTGATGTCTATCAAGCTTATGTAAATAAAAGTGTCCGGCTTAACTTATAAAACTGTTTAGTGGGTGTGCATCATTTCAAAAAATTTGGGATAGGGAGATGTGATTTTCGCTTCCGCTATACATTTATGAACTGCGCAGGGACCGAACTAAAGGATATAAACCCCCAAGAGTCATGAACTTATTATAATTCTATGGTATCAAAATGATATATTATCAAGTCAAGAGAAAGGCAAGTGGACTGTGGTGACCCTAGCGGATCGGGGGTTGTTCGAGGGGTGCCACATATCAAACAAACCTAGTTTTTGCAAGCCTCAATGCCGGTATCGGTGCAAGCATCAATTCAAGCATCGCACATGCATCAGTCATGGACCACATGTGGACCTCCAGTTTATTTTAGTCAGTTCAATTAGTCGAAATCCATTGACTCTTCTGGTATCAACTGGGCATCAGTCTCCCCTTTGGCAACCGACATCGTCTCGATCTCATTATCAAGAAGCATCTAGGGTCACCCCCGAGCATTGGCCTCACCTGGGCCGGCATCGTCCACGATATCAATATCGAGACGGCATACGAGGCTTTACCCCAGGCAACGACCCGGCATACCTCAATGTCAGCGGTAAAAGTCCATTGTGTGTCCATACGTTCAAGCATCAATCAATCCATTTTGTTATCTTGAATCATTAGCTGAATGAAAGGCTCGAAAGCATGACATACAAAGTGAATCAATGACTTTTGTGCCTTCTTAAACTAGACTCATGCCGGATGCAATTTGGGCTCGTGTTCTTGACTTGGAATTGTTCGCTTTGGCTTCGGCATCGACTTGATGCTTGTCCCAAGTAACAACACGCTTCAATGTTGTCCCGAGATTAAGTGTGGGCCGTGCACCCACCTCGGCACACGTCCAATTTGCCAAGACCTTTCTTCTCATCTGGGTGTGCTTGACACCCACATGAGATCATGATTTACTTGCTGCAAAGACAAGTAATTGAAAACACGCAACAAGCACAACATACAAGTAAACACGAGCAAGCGATGACAAGATCCTAAATCAATTCGCGTAGCACATTGTCCTATCGAAGAGTTAGGAAAGTCTACTTACAACTTTTTGAACCTAGCTCCAAGATGTTCCTTTGGTGACTGGACGACTCCTAAGGTGGCTTGGTGAGGAAGGCGTGAAAGAGACTAGAGAAAGGGAAAGGAAAGGAGGGAATGGCTTACCTTTTATATGTGAGGATGCCTTTTTCTATTTATAGACCTCTTCCTCTTAGATTTTTGTACAAACTCATTATTACGCCTAAATGACGAGTTGGCCTACCTATCCTTTCGAGTTGGCGCCTAGGTCCTTTAGTGTTGGCTTGTGATTGGTCCACCTATTTGCTTGCTCTCCAAGGCTCACTTTAGGTTCGTTATTGCCTATGGCGCCTAAGGGACACACAAGCCCCTTTGATGCCTAATGTCCTCTCTTGATTAGTTGGCTTTTGCCTTGTTCACCAAGGCTATCCTTTATGCTCATCTTAACCTAAGATTTTAGGGGACACCTAAGCTTATGAGTCACAGACTTCTTCTCCAAGGCAAATCTCAAGCCATCATTTCTTTGAGTGGACACCTAGGCTTATAAGGTGGAGACTAATGACTTACTGTCATCATTTAAGGCCTTGCTTGTCTCCATTTCAATGGACCACATTAGCACTTAGCTCATTATTAAGGGGACAACTTATTATGGATAGGTGGCACTCTAAAAGATTGGGTGGCGTCAAGGTTATAGGATAGCCATAATTAGTATCAATGTGTCCTATTTTTATTGGAACACTTGGCTTTGATACTTTGCTTAATCCACAAGGTAAATCCTTGGTAATCATGACCATATCATGTCCATATCTAGAAAAATCTAGGTGAAATGATAAGTCAACCTCATTCAGGAAGAAGTTAGGGTGTTCTAGAGAATTCAATTTTGTCATTTTCTTCCTCAAGAAGGTGGTCTAGAGAATTCCATCGTCTAAGTTGGTTCCGGGACCTGAGAAGGGATCATTAGGTACACCTTGAAAAATCAAATCACATACACCCGAGGTTTGGCTATCACGTCTCATGCTTGCCTAAACCGTTCCTTTGGACGATTGATCGGCCTAAAGGGTCAGTTGTCCTTCAATTGAAGGATTCAGTATGAACAAGATATATATGGCTTTCTGGTTAAAAATATCACTTACCTTTTTAGATATTATTGATGAAATCAATCACAAATCGATGAAATCAATTTGGAAGACGGGTTTATTTGGAAAGAATCTACTTATGGAAACCAAGATTCGGATTGTATGGGCGACCAGGATCATTAGACTTTCATCTCAATCTTTAAACAGCTTGAGATCTCTTTGATTGATTATGTCTAATGGGTTGATTAGAAGAATTTCTCTAGAAAGTGTCAACAGTCATAAAGGCATGGAGGAGTATTTAAGGAGGCTTTTCGGGTCATTTGAAAAACGGGTGTGACAACTAGAATTTCAAAGTCAAAAGCTTCTCAAATCACTTGTTCTTCATCGAAAGTGCTCATACATATGTTTGAAAGAGAGAGAAACATTAAGGAGTGACTTAGTGAGAGAAAAAGAAACTCTTTACTAAGTAGTCAATGTTAAATTGCTATAATTCTCTTTCAATTCATAGTGAAATCCAGCCATAAGGCTGTCAGCATTGGAAAATAAACGTAGGCTTGATCTAAGCTGAACCACTATAAATCTTGTGTTCATTCTCTCTTCCTTGAACTTCTTTAATTTATTTGCTGTGATATTTTTCTAAGTTTCGCTATATTCTAAAATATCTTATTTGAGTCTGAATATTTATTCGAATTCTATTGTCTAACAAACTCAGTTTATAAGAAAAATATTTTTACTACATCCGTAGACATCTTCGTTTTTACACCTATTCACCTCATTCTAGGTCATTTTACTAGCTCTTTCAATTGGTATATGAATCTTGTGTGCTTACTTTATTGAAGTGTTTTTACTTCTAAGCTAAAGATCCTTTATGGTTGATATTTTGGTTCTAGGATTGGTTGAAGGACAAAGCAATACCAGACATCCTTATTTCGATGGAAATGAGTATAATATGTGGAAGAACAAAATGAAAGCATTCATCAGATCCAGAAATCCTCTAGAGTGGGATGTTGTTGAAAAAGAAATCAATCCAAAGGCAACATCAACTTCAAACAAAGGGAAAGAAGTGATGAAAAAAGATGCTAATGAATCCACACAAGCTGAAATCACCAAGAGACAAGCTCTTGATAAAAAGCAATTTATTCCTTATATTGTGCCTTATCTCCTACTAAATATAATAGATACTCCTCTTGTGAAACAGCAAAAGAAGTTTGGGACAGACTTCATGTCACTTATGAGGAGACTGATCGTGTGAATGAGACAAAGATAAATATTCTACTTGGACAATATGATCTTTTAGAATGAAGCCTGTAGAATCTATTTTTGATATGTTCGGTCGCTTTACAAAAGTTGTGAATGGCATGGCTTATCAAGGTCAACCAATTTCTAGACCAACGAAAGTCAACAAACTATTGCATGAACTTTCAAAAGACTGGAATCATGTGAAGACTTCAATCAGAGAAACTCAAAGGATCATGCGTCTATCAATTGATGAACTAATAGGCACGCTTCAGTCGTACGAAGTGGAGCAGATCAATGAAGAGAAATATCCAAAAGGTAAGAAATCAATTGCATTAAAGTTTAACGTTGATTCTGATGATACAAATTCGGGCGGTGATATGGACGATAAGGAGCTAGCCCTTATAATAAAGAAATTCAGAAAACTAAACATAAAAGGAAGAAGGTTGAATTGAAAGAAGCAAAGCATGCAAAATTCCTAAAATAGACCAACGGAAGACGTTGAAACTAGCAATGAAGTAATATGTTTCGAGTGTAAAAAAGGGGCATATCAAACCAAACTATCCCTTGTTGAAAAAGAAGAAGGGGAAGTCTGAGAAGTACAAGAAAGCTCTTAAAGCACAAACTTGGAGTGACACCGAATGTAAAGAAAGTGAAGAGGAATTTGCAAACATATGTCTGATGGCTCACTCAAATTCAGACTTAGTATCAAAAACAGATACTGATTCATATTCTGACAAAAAATTCAAGGTTAGTCACTAAAAAATTCCTGTTAAAGTCTCTATGTATGTAGATGAATTTTGCCTCAACCTTAAATCCTCTCTTAAAAGGATTTCCAAACTGAAAAAGAATATTCTAAGCCCAGGTAACATGAAGTCTCTTGGAAAGAAAAGTTTAAAAATCTAAAAAGAAGTTTTGATGATTTGAAAGAAAATTATGATTCTCTTTCAAAGGAAAATGTCTGCTTGAAAATGGAGATTTCAAATATTTCAAAAGGTTTTCCAAAAGATCAAAAAATTGGAGAAAATTCTTACACTTCAAATACCCTATTTTAATAAATCTAGTTTGGGTATGAATAATAAAATTATTCCTTTAATAGATTTTCCTAAAGTAAAAGAGAGACTTAGACAAAAACCTCCAAAGGCATTTTACAAAAATTATTTTCAAAAAGTGTTTGTAAAAACTATTGGCCGAAGTGCTCTCAGATGTTTTAAGTGTAACAGCTCAAAACATTTTGAGGATGAATGCCCCAAACTTTGGAGACCGGTTAAGAAGGATTGGGCGAAGACTTTTTTTAACACTAACTCTCCTGGACCCAAGAAAATTTGGGTACCAAAGAAAGTTTGAGTTATTCTTCTGATTGCAGGTCACTATTAAAAGAAAAATCAAATGATATTTGGATAGTAGTTGTTCTAGGTATATGACAGGAGACTCAATCTACTTCGTAAAGCTTGAAAGACGAAAAGGAGGAAATGTTTCTTTCGGTAGAAACAGTAAAGGGAAGATTATAAGATATGGAACAGTGAAGATTGGAAGTCTGACTATCAACAATGTTTCCCTAGTAAAAGGTTTAAACTATAATCTTCTGAGTATAAGTCAGTTTTGTGTTACAGGTTTCAGAATAAATTTTCAAGAAGGTGCTTGTTTTGGAATAAGTCAAGATTTCTCTCAATCCTTTACTGGGCGAAGGCATGGCAACATATATCTTCTGGACGTAAATTCAGAAAATTCTCAATGCCTTATCTCAATACAAGATGAAGCAAGCCTCTAGCATCGAAAGCTTAGTCATGTAATATGAAACAAATTGCCAAAATTTCTTCTAAGAAGCTAGTTCGAGGGCTTCCTAATTTGGCTTATCAAAAGTCTGAATTGTGCACTCCCTGTATCTTGGGAAAATAGGTCAGAAGTTCCTTTAAACTAGTAAATCAGATTTCTACCAATTGTGTTTTGCAGCTTCTCCATAAGGATCTTTTTGGATCAATAAGAACTCAAAGTATTGGTGGAAAGAAATATTGTCTAGTAATTGTGGATGATTATTCACGTTTGTCTTGGGTATTCTTTTTGGCAAATAAATTTGAAACATTCTTTTATTTTTCAAATTTTGCCAAGAAAGTGTAGATCGAGAAAGGTTATGCAATCTCAAGCATAAGAACAGATCATGGAGGTGGGTTTAAAAATTAGGATTTTGTAAACTTCTGTGATGAATTTGGTCTTCAACATGTTTTCTCTTCTCTATATACTCCAGAACAAAATAGAGTTGTTCTCCATATACTCCAAAACAAAATGGAGTTGTGGAAAGGAAAAACAGATCTTTACAGGAAATGGCCAGAACTCTATTAATAAAAAGCAAAATATTCTCTCGATTTTGGGCAGAAGCAGTCTCTACTGCCTATTATATAATCAACATAGTGTTTTTAAGGCATATCCTAGAGAAGACTCCCTATGAAATATATAAAGGGAAGAAGCCTAACATATCTTACTTTCACATTTTTGGCTATAAGTGTTTTATCTTGAAGAATGCAAATGATCGATCTAGAAAATTTGAAGAAAAATCGGATGATAGAATTTTCCTTGGCTATTTAATGTCAAGTAAAGCTTACAGGGTCTTTAACAAAGAGACTCAATTTGTAAAAGAATTGATGAACGTCAAATTTCAGGAAAATATGCAAAATCAGCCAAATCATATTCAACTTGAAGAGTCTGAACCAGTTCTAGACTCAGCAAAGTCTAATTCCCCCAGAGAACTTCAATCTTTTGGAAAGCAGCAACAAGCAGAACTTGAAGAATCAAAGGAAACAAATGATCAACAGAATGTCAAATCAAATAGTAACTAGAACAAAAAATCAAGTCATCCCAAAGAACTCAACATTGGCAAATTAGATGAAGGAATCGCATCAGATCCAAAGGAAAAGAAGATTTCAGTGCGGTGGCACTTATTTCAGAAATATAACCAAAAGGAGTAGAAGAAGCATTGTCTGAAGAAAGCAAGATAGAAGCTATGCAGGAAGAACTCAGACAATTCAACATTAATGATGTGTGGGAGCTGATTCCTAAACCTAAAGGCCAATCTTTGATTGGAACAAAGTGGGTTTTCAGAAACAAGATGGATGAAAAATGTAAAGTTATCAGAAACAAAGCAAGGCTTATGGCAAAAGGATAGACATGGGAAGAAGGTGTCGACTACGATGAGACTTATGCACCAGTAGTAAGGTTAGAAGCAATTAGATTATTACTTGCTTTTGCCTGTTTTCAAAAATTCAGGTTATTCCAAATGGACATCAAAAGTGCTTTCCTTAATGGATTCATATAAGAAAAATTCTATCTGGAACAACCATCAAGTTTTGAAGATCCTTAAAAAACCAAACTCTGTCTACAAACTAAAAAAGGCATTGTATAGTCTGAAGCAGGCACCTCAAGCTCGGTATGAAAGGTTAAGTAAGTTTTTAACAGATAATGGCTTTGAGAAAGGAAAAGTTGATACAACCTTGTTTATAAAAAGAGAAGAAAAGATTTTCTACTTGTACAGATTTATGTAGATGATATAATTTTTGGGTCTTCTAACGAAAATCTCTGCAAGAAATTTTCAAGATCTATGCAGGAAGAATATGAAATGAGCATGATGGGTGAATTGACATTCTTTCTGGGATTGCAAGTCAAATAATCAAAGAAAGTAACAATCATTCACCGTGAGAAATATGCCAAAGATATTATCAATGAGTTTTTTTTTGGTAAGGTAAGTGATATATTGACTTTTAACCAAAACTATACAATAAAAGGATCTCGGCACCAAAAAACTTACACTCATAATGACGAACATGTCAAAACAAGTGGAATGGTGTCGAGAAAAAAGGAAAGAACCAACAACCAAACAACAGCAAACAAGCAACCAACCAGTGTTAGACAACAACCAAAATTCAGCAACAAAGGAAAGAAACAGGGATAGGATGGCCAGACAGCAACAACGGCCTCCACCTAGTAAGGAATAGGTGCCCAACATTGATGATCCTCAAAACGCAGTAGAAATAGGAACACCGAAGGAAACTAGAACCAACTCCCCACTTCACTCCAAACAACATCAACCCTCAAGCTACTAGGGAAGACCAGAGACCTATGAAGAGAAAATGGAGGGATCAAGTTCCCAACTGTGCTGAATCCTCCTATTTCTTGGCGTATCCGCTACCTGATTGAAAGTTGAAGCCTTGTCCTTAACGACTCTGGAGAGGTGGTTCTTCAAGGCAGGTAAGAAGAAGGCATGACTCCGGCAGAAAATATTGTTCCTTGTCATCCAAATAAGGTGACAAAGAGCACCAAAAGCAAATCGGGCAATGCAATGGGAGAAGTCATTGCCAGATATATATTTAATGATCCATTGTAAGTTTTTTGTCCAAGACTTGTTTTGCCAAGAAAGATTGCACTTCGTAGCCCAAAATGTAGCAAGAGAAGCAGTAACATTGTCACGCCCTGAACCTCGAGCGCGTGCACATCCCTCGGTGGTCAATCAAATTGCAATGTCCCAGGACACGTCGCGGAAGAAATCCCTAGACAACACATATGGGATAGAAAAGCAGGGTACCATTTTCACCAAAACACTTTCCATAAATAACCTAAGTTTAAACACAGAGGCCAACTTTAAGGTCTAAGTACAATAGGTCTATCTCCAAAAGGACCTACTGAGCCATCCATGCTCCTGATCCTTCCACCTCAAGCTCTGAGTTCTTCACACTAGGGACCTGAAAAGTTAAGCCCACGACTGGGTGAGACAATGTCTCAGCAAATTCACCCCCTAAATCCCGATTAGGAATGAAATACACCTAAGGGCGACCTAACCACAAAACCATAGAGACTCACCTCGTCTCATATCCTCCCTGCACGTCAGCACAGTTCATACACTCAACCATATGCGGTAATAATACTTAATCAATTGGAATGCCACATCTCATACTTCAACCAACCACACGGGTTCCGATTATAAGGCTAAATCGTTATAACACGTCCCATACCGTGCAACACAATTTTGTCCCATAATTAGGCTCATCAATTTCACTCAATCATGCGTTCCTAAATTTAATTTCAGCCCAATGGGCATGGCCTACTCGACGTTCGGCGGCCTTCTGGCGTAACCAGGCATCGTCTCACCCCATTGAACACGGCAACGTCTATTAGAGATGGCAATCCCAAAGGAGCATCAATCTAGAATCCACTGCGATCGGCATCCATTGTCGAGGGGCCTCCCATATAGGGGGAATGTCTGGCTTAACAGCCCGGGACGGGTTCTCATACCATTCATGCATCCATACAATCTCAGCCAATACATCGTGCTTTGTACTCAAGTGTCCCAATTAAAATAATGCATTTGGCCCATTTTTTTCGTATTAAAAACCACGATGATGTGTGGGTACACGGTCAATTTGAACCAGAAAAATTGATATTCTCCCTTTTAAAATCCCACTATTTGATATAGTCTTTAAAAACATTTTCGTTGTCAAAACATGACACTTGGGATTTTCTAATTAAATATCAAAATTTCACAATTTTGGATTAAATAACCAAAATTCCAATCACCACTCAATTTACACAAATTAACACTCAATTGTATAAACTAAGCACACCACACCCAATCAGCACGGAATTCTGGTCACGGGCTATTCCGGTATAAATGCAAAAGTAATTAATTAATTGTAAATAAATAGCAAAATTAATTAATTAATTGCAAATAAATCCAATAAATGCAAATCTAGGTCGAAAATGCTAATCTAACCACCTAAACAGGCCTAGAAAATTTATGCACTTATCTAGATAAATAGTACAATATATCCAGCCCTTAATTAGTCTATTCTAACCACCTAACATGCATAATTAAACAATTAAATCACTAATCCAAACTAACTAACCACCTAATCCACACTTAACCTAATCTAATTATCTATTAAGTGTCATTAACTCCCCAAGTAGAGTTTAGCAAGTAAACTCATCGGTTTAGCGAGCCGATGAGTCCATGGCGATGGTAACGCGAAGGTGAGCGATAAACAAGCCTACAGTGACACCAAGCGAGATCCGGACAGGCCTTAAAATGGGCCTTGAAGTCTCTGCTGTGAAACCTCAGCTTCTGGTCTTGGGCTGAAGGGGGCAGTCAGAGGCCTAGCTTTTGTTGGAATGGGCCAGACAGGACGGCGGGCTGCAGCAGCGAGAGCAGGGGGACCAGGCAGCCAGCTCCAGTGGCTGAATGGTGATGGATGGTGGCTTTGATGGCTGGACAAAGGCTCAGGTAGCAGGGGATGCACGGTTGGAGGCGCGGGGACGAGCGGCCGCAAGCAGGAGGCCGGCGACGGCTCGAGCAGCAGCGACGTGCACGACGGCGGCGGGGGAGGCAATCAACAGCTAGGCTAGCTTGGCTGGCTGGTTCTCTAGAATATTTTAGCTTAAAACACACACAAATGGAGAAAGGCAGCGCAAGGAAGAAGAAGAAGCCAGCTGTTGAAGAGAGGGGGCCACAGACCTTCACAAATATCCTAAACACTTGAGTTTAGTGCCCCACCATCCTTGGCCATCATCCTCAGCCAATTTGCAGCACCAAGGCTTCCTTAGCAAGCCATCTAAGTGGTCTAAATGTTGCTGCCCCTTGGTCCTACGAATTTTGGACATTCCCCATCCAATTCCATCCAATTCCACTTCAAGACTTCTCCAATTGAGCTCAATTTGGCCCTCATAAATTCAGCCAAGGTGCCATTGTCCATCTCATGATTTTTCTTTATCAATTGAACCAACTTGAACCCCAAAAATGCGACCAAAAATGGTCCCTCGAATTTCCCAGTCCAAAATAACCCAACTTTGATTTTTCGCCGAAATCTTGGGTTTGCAGAAAAATCTTCGGAGGACTGGTCGACGTTTCTAAAATGAATCGCGACATGACAGAACTTTCAATTTCTGAAATCGGGTTTAAATTCGCGGTTAATTTCAATCGGGCGCGATTTTAGCATGACATAACATACAGGGTAGCTTTTAGGAATTTTTGGTGCAATTGACCTATGGTCAATTATTTTCGAACCATATTGTGCATCTTCAACTCATTGGGGACTCTCAGTTGTCGTGAAAATCTCGAGGTTTCAAATACAAGCACTGGGTACATAAATGACAGAAAAAATCAGTCTAAAGCCGTTCGACGAGAATTTTGCAATTAGGTGGAATCACTCACACTTTAATCACATGTCTCAGTCAAATCGACCTACCTCCGATCTCTAATCGATTTTGACAATGCCGTATTGACTTTTGCAGATTAACACGATCGATGGTGGCCAACTCAGAGAAAAAAGCCATTGGTGTGTCAATGAAAAGACTGTTTCATTTCATCGAAAACATGGTTGAAAATCAGGATGTCACAAACATGACAACCAAAAATAAGTGATCAATAGAATCAGGTGTGAGATTGCAGAATACACAAGAACCCTCAGCAATCCTGCCATTAGGAAGTAAAAAGACCTGGGTAGGTAGCCAGTTTTTGGTGATGAGCCATAAGTGAAACCGGTACCATGGAGACAGAGAAGAGTTCCATATAAAAGGATACCAATGGACGAGATTTCGCTTCGGACAAATTGCATTCCAAGATGAAGCAATAGAGAAGATCCCTAAAGGGTGCTCCGTCCAAATGAACCGATTAGGACCCTCCAAGAGGGAGGGAGCGACCAAGAGTCCAAGATAGCCTTAGTGGTGCTGCCATGAGGAGAAAATAGATCTGCAACCGAAGTCCGCCTAGGAAGTCCAGATCAATAGATGAAAGAATCTAAGAAAAAACAGTTCAAAGGACCTCGAGGGTGCCAGGGGTCGAATTAGAGGGAAACTGAGAAACCGTCTCCAACAAGCCAAGAAAACAACTTCTGACGAACCTTTCTTAGGTCAAGGAGTTTCCTCCAAGCCCAAGAACAAAAAGTTGGTTTGGAAGCAACCCTAAAGTTCTTGTTCTTTAAATAGGTAGCATGTATCCATTTGCAGCACAGAGATTCTTTATCAGTGAAGAAAATCCAGATGTGCTTAAACAAAGCTGCATATTGCAATCCTGGAGCTTGCGAACACCTAATCCTCCTTTTTTTGGGAGGCACACTTCATCCCAAGCTACTTTTGCAGCCCCGCTACCAAGACTAGGACCTTTCCATAAGAATTGTCTAAAGACTTGTTCAATACAGTCTAGAACAGTCCTAGGTAGGAAAAACATACTCGCCCAATAAACTTGTATAGAGTGGAGGACTGACCTTATGAGTTGTAGGTGGCCCATAAGGATAGAAAATGATGTGTCCAAGACTACACTCTAATTGTAATGAGGTTTACAAGGGAGACACAATCTAATTTACCAAGCCACATAAAGATGATCGGGACCCCCAAGTACCGAACCGATAAAGTACCTTCCCGGAAGTCGAGGGTGTGAAAAATTTGTGACCGAAGGCTGCAAGAAAAAAGAAACTCCCATGTCAATTTCATCAAAGCTTGACAAGGATGAAGGAGGAAAGAAAGTAGATCAAAAACTATACAGAAGCATGATTGGTTCTCTTCTTTATCTTACTGCCTCTAGACTTAACATTCTATTTAGCGTGTGCATCTATGCTAGATTTCAATTTGATCCTAAAGAATCACATCTAAGTGCTGTTAAACGTATCATCTTATATATTGCGACTTTTTCAAAGCTAGGTCTGTGGCATCCAAAAGGAGGAGACTTTAACTTTATTTAGTTATTCTGATGCTGATCTAGCCAGTTGTAGAGTCGATAGAAAAAGTACGTTTGGTACATGTCAGTTGTTGGGACAAATGTTGGTATAATGGTTCTCAAGAAAGCAAAGTATTGTGGCATTATCTACAACAAAAATAAATATGTTGCTCTTGGAAGTTGCTGCTCACAAATTATGTGGATTAGACAACAACTAAGAGACTTCAAAATTGAAGAATTATGCACGGAAATTAGATGTGACAACACAAGTGCTATCAACCTTACTAGAAATCCTATTCTTCACTCAAAAGCAAAGCACATCGAGATTCGTCATCATTTCATAAGAGATCGTGTTCAAAATGGCAAGATTAAAGTTGAATTTGTTGATTCAAAGAATTAGCTGGCAGATATCTTTACAAAACTATTAGAGAAAAGCTTATTTGAATCAATTCGTAGCAAGCTGAATATCATCCTTCCTGTTGACTAAAGTCTATGGTTGATCAGACTCAACATCTCAACTTAAGGAAGTTACTTCAATTTGGGAATTTTTCAATCGAGGTATTTTATTTTTGGCATGTTAAAAGTAAACAGGTATGATTATCTCTAAATCATCACTTACCCTTTTTTTTGGAAATTACAATTTTATTGTTGATTTTTCGAAATATATTTTTGGTAGTTATTCGTTTAAATTGTTTTCCAAAAAAGGCATTTTTCTTTGTGTCGATTCAGTTACCCTATTTCGATTTCTTTAAATTCTTTGGATTATTTTTTTCGAGCATAGTGTTTTCAAACCCTAATTCTCGAACTCTCGTCTCTTTCTCTTGATTTTTCTCACAAAAACACTTTGCAAATTTCTTTCTCTCTTCCACTCAAGCATGTCAATGAAGTCCTCCAAATCTGCAACAATGTTGTTCTAGAGGAAATCTTCTCACATTGCTAGTCGCAGCCCTCACAATATGCCTGAAGGACTAACACATTTTGATCTAATTGGAGAAGATTCTCCCCGGAGTTCTCCTCGTCACTCTATAGATGAGGAAGTTACACAGGAGGCAACACCCATTTCTGTAAAGAGGCCTGAGGTAATTTTCAAACATTATACATTTTTGAAATAGGGTGGAAGTCCTATGATCTTTATCACTAAGTTTCCAAAAGACAATGGATACGGAAACAAAACTTTGTTTTTGAGAACAATGGAAAGGTTAGGACTGGCGCCAAAAGGAACAATAGAGAATGAATTTTTGAATTTTCCTTATGATCCTCGTTTTGGGTCAGAAAATCAACCTGAGAATAAAGATGATGATGAGAGAATCTTTACAAATTTCCAACCAAAGATGGGTGTAGCAATTAAGATTACTGGAGAAAGAACGAAAATTTTTCGTTAAAATTTATATATGAAAAGGTTGATGCTCAAATGTTGAACAGAGGGGTTATAAACCCATGCACAGTAGACTTTGACTTTCTGGACTCTAAAAAGGTTAACTTGAGGGAAAAGTTAGCCAAACTTCAATTTGAGAAGTTTTGTGCAGAGACATCTGAAGCATATCCTGAATTAACAGCATATTTTTACTCGAATCTGTCATTTTTGGATCAAACTCATATTCAATTTACTGTATGTGATAGAGTGTTTGATGTAGATATGGATCTTCTAGCTAACATTTTGAGTGTAGAACAAAGTAGTTTTCTACCCATAAATGTATCCATCAATCAAGCTACTAAGTTTCTCGTGAAAGACAAATTTCCAAGTGGAAGTATTACTTACTCTTGAATGCCTGCTTCAAACATTCTGCTACATAAGATAGTGATCAATTGCATCAGATCCAAGGCTGCCTCTAAGACTGATGTTTTGAGGTTTGAGGCAAAGATAATGTGGGCAATATGCAATGGTGTTCCTTTTTCACTCCCACGTACTATCTTTTTACATATGTATAGAACAGTGATGAAAGAAAAAGGGCAACTACCCTACTATGCCTTGGTAACGAGATTATTCAGACACTTTCAAATTCAGCTACCTTCTCAACTTCGATCAGGGACTCTTGCTCCTATGGAAATAGGAATGAAAATGATTTCCAAGATGAGGCTAAAAGATCTTTCTAAAGTCCTGGATCTTTTAAAGAATGAATCATCTAGCAAAATCAAGGAAGGATCTATTGTTACAAAGAAGCGCAAGGGAATGGATGTTGTCTAAAAGACATCAAAGAAGAAGAAATCTATCATTCTGCAGGATAAAGAGGAAGAAGATGATGATTTGACAATCTTTGCCATCATTTTTGTGCAATCTTCAAGATTTTGTTGATTCTGAAGAGCTAGAAGAAGAAGGTGAAAAGGAAGAAGAAGAAGAAGAGAGTGATACCGAAGAATCTGAAGAGAAGGCGGATGAGGATGAAGACTTGGAAAGAGACATTGGTATAATACCAGAATTGGAGGAAACTAAGGAAAACAGGGATATTGCTACACCTGAAGTAGAGGAGACTAAACCAGAGAAGTAATCTCGTGCTGGAAAGGAGAAGGTGCAAGAAGGAGAAGTTTCGTCTCAACCTGCAAGCACCAAAACAGGGGGAGAACATGACAAAACTCCATTAGTTGCACCTACTGTTAGTGATGGTATAAGTAGATCTCCTACAAATGCTGAAGATGTATTTGCATCTCATTTCCCTGAAGTTCAAGTTGAAGAGGAAACTCCAAGTTAGGGTACACAACAAATTGCATATGCTCAAGTTGATGTTCCTTCACTTCTGGATGCTCCACAGATTCATTTTGCAAAAGCTAGTGCCCAAACCAAACCTGAAGCAAACTATCCAAGGATAGTAGAACTCCTCTTGGAGATAAAGGCACAATAATATGCAATGGAGTTTGAGATTCAGAAGTTACATGCTGCTTTAAGATCTACCTCAGAATTTCTTACAGGCAAGGTACAGTCTTGACACTCAGGTTCAGACACTAAATCAACAAGCTTTGTAGACTATAACCAAAGTGGAAAATGTATATCATCAATGCCTACATAAGCTTGAGGAGACCGTGCAGTCACTAGAAGATTTATGACTTGTTCGCATTCCAAAGTAGTCATAATCATCTTTTTATTCACTCTTTTTATTATCAACTAACTTTATCTTTAGCTGATGACAAAAAGGGGGAGAATGAGAGCAGATTTAAAGTTCTTGTTTTGATTGAACCTTTGTGGTTGAACCTTTGTGGTTGTGGTTTGAACTCTTGAACTTTTGTGATGTGGTTTGAACTTTTGAACTTTTGTGGTGCTTGAACTCTAATTGTTTTGTTGTTCCATAATTGTTAAGACTAATGGTGTTTTGTGGATGCAGATTCTGTTATTTAGTTCTATAATAATCTACTCTTATCATGTTTAAGTCTGCATAAAAGTTTTGTCACCATAAAAAAGGAGGAGATTGTTGAGGAAACTCTTATTAGATTTTGAAGTTGACAAAAAATTTCTAAATCTATTGTTATCCTCATTCTGAGGAATACTAGACTTATGTGGAATTCTATCAAAAATCTATCTTACACCAGAAGTCTACCCCACTCTGGCAAAGACCCAAAACGAACTCAAGTGAAGAACGAAGAAATATTCAGACATAGGATTATTGTTCTTCCTTCAAGGATTCAATACGAACAATATATATCTAGCTTTCTGGTTGAGAATCTCACTTACCTTTTTGGATATTATTGATGAAATCAATCACGGATCGGTAAAATCAATTTGGAAGACAGGTTTATTTGGAAATAATCTACTTATGGAAACCAAGATTCTGATTGTATGGGCGATCAGGCTCATCAGACTTTCATCTTAACCTTCAAACAGCTCAAGATCTCTTTAATTGATTATGTCCAACGGGTTGATTGGAAGAATTTCTCTAGAAAGTGCCAACGGTCATAAAGGCATCGTAGAGTATTTAAGGAGACTTCTTAGGTCATTTGAAAAAAGGGTGTGAAAGCTTGAATTCCAAAGGTAGAAGCTTCTTAAATCACTTGTTCTTCATCAAAAGTGCTCATACGTGTATTCGAAAGACAGAGAAACATTAAGGAGTGACTTAGTAAGAGAAAAAGAAACTCTTTACTGAGTAGTCAGTGTTAAATTGCTGTAATTTTTTTTTCGATTCGTAGTGAAATCTAGCTAAAAGGCTGTCAGCATGGGAATGATCAATTTGTGATCATATCATTATAAAAGGCTGTAATACTTTTACATATAATGATATGATCACAGATTGATCTTTGGATCTTTCGATATATATGCAATGATCCTCATCAATCATTGTAAAAGTATATGTCATTATGGCATTATGAAAATATATATCATTATCTTAATGATTACTTAAGACCATATATTGATCTCAAAAGCCGACATACATTTTGTTTTAGGCCTTTTTAAATAAAACTAACAAAGTTATTCCATATTATTTTAATTCTCCATTGAGAAAAGCAATATTTATATCCATTTAATGTAATTCAAGATCCATACTAGTCATTATTACTATAATAAGGCGAATTGAGGTAAATCTCATTATAGGACAAAATGTTTCCTTATAATCAATTCATTCCTATTGATTATACCACTTTCGCTATAAGGTGATCCTTATATCTCTCTATTTATTTTAAGAACTCACTTGTTCTCAATGGCTTTGTTTCATTTTGGAAGATCAACAAATTCCCAAATATAGTTTGACTTCATTGACTCAATTTCATCTTCCATTGCACTAATCCATTTTTTCTTATCTGAACAATTTAAAGCATCATTTACATTCATTGACTCATCTTCATCTTGTGGAGCAATTATGAAAGTTTCCCCTTCAATATCAAAACGTTGATGTGGAATAATTTTGCGACTTATTCGTCGTACAGGAGATTGTACACTTTACGTATTATTCTAATTTATGCTCTAACTCGAATTAAATAATGATGATATCGTCTCATCCGATTGTTGTAATTGAGACTGAGTCGAATCTAATTCTTCACTTCTCATATTGCTCCCACTTGGATGAACTCCATTAAGTTCATTGTGTTGATTTAAGGTTTCAAATAGGGAGTAGTCTTCACATATTTTTCTCTTCTTAGGAAATTCATTCTCTGAGAATGTGACATCCAGTAATTCAAATTCAGTTCTACTCCTACTTTCTTACTCATCCATAAACACATAACCTTTCAAGTGTTCTGAATATCTTACAAAAATACTCTTTTTACCTTCAAGACCCAATTTTCCATACTTGTGAGAGGGGTCGTGGATATGGGTAGCAAAACCCCACGATTTAAGAAAACTTAAGTCGAGTTTTCTACCTGTCCATAACTCATATGAAGTAGAATTATTGATTTGGAAGGCACACGGTTAAGCATATAGATAGCAATTAACAAAGCATTACTCTAAAAAGTAATAGGTAAGTTAGCATGTGCTATCATAGTACCTTCCGCCCGTGTGTAACGGAGCGTGCAGCATCCCCCAGCGACGTGCTACCACTCATTTTTCTCATCTCGACGAGAACTACGACCTTGCAATTTCAAAAAAAAATTCAAGAGAGGGGGCCAAACAATACGTTCGGTGTTGGGATTTTCGCCCCGACCGTTCGTCAATGTATTCTAGAGTTGCTCCCTACAGATATATATTTCGTTCTAGTTGGAACTCGTTGGAAATGCACGAAGGCATCTCTATCTTTCGTTAAATGATCTGTTACTCTCGAATCTAAGTCCACAAATGATTAGATTTAGTTTAAAATACATAACTTGATACAAAAGCAAAATTCTCAAAAATACAAGGGGTGTATACCTTCTTTGGCTTGGCATAATTGCAAGCATTGTGACCTTTCTTGGCACAGTTGTAACATTTCACCCATGACATTCTCTTCACACGATAACGTTTTTCTCTTTCATGTTAGTGAACTCTTGGTTTCTTGCCTGAATGGCTCGATCCCTTGCCTTTCCATCTTTTGAACGAATCACGATGTTTGCGTTTGGAGCTTGAAGTCCCTTGTGAGCTAGAACCAGTATAATGAATATATCTTTTTTGCTTAATTGAAAGGAGACGGTCCTCTATTAGCTCAAGATAGCACATGGCATTCTTAAGTTCTTTCATAACTTGGTTAAGAGTTTCTGGTGCTTCTTGATTTTTTAGCACATATTGAATTTTCATATTTAATATCTCATAATTCTCGCCGTTCACTACCTCTCATTTGTCCAATTCAGCTACTATGTTCTTGGAAACTAAAGCCATTGAATCTGAACATTTCAAACATATTTACACGAATTATTAATGCCTAACATTTATGCATTTATTTTGCATAAACTAATCATGTTAATAAATAAGATCAAATAAGGCTTTAGAGTCACTCTGTTTCCAATCATCATCCAAAACTCCTAATTTGAAATCATCGTTAATATAATCATTTATGCAAAAATAAGTTCCCTAAAGTCACTAACTTTCTTGAACTTCCCACAAATAATTATAAATTAAAATAATAATTTACAATAGCAAATAACATTGAACTTTCATTAACTAAACATGTCATTTACACAAAGTAATATGTCCAATAGAAAGATATCAATATCAATATAGAAAGAATTATTTACACCTTAAATATCTCAAACCAACCTAAGAAAAATAATAAATAAATGAAATCAAAGATACTCAATTATCTCATAAACAGGGAAAGACTTATCTAATTTCTTAGAAAATTCCTTTGAGAATTTCAAAGACACATTGGGCAACCATAAAAGGACCCTAGGAAATCCCTTAAGGCGCCTCCAAGGCACATTAATTATGTGTCAAGTTACATCCAACTCAAGAGTTGAAGTCTTCATTACCTCTATCCTATAGTATTCCCTCACATGGCGCGTTGAGTTGGATATAGAACTTCCTTTAGACATTTTTTTTGTAGGATTAAAATGTTTCATCAACTTCAATATCTATAACAATTAAATATAACGATAAGTGCACTAAAAATTTTAAAACCTGTCTTGAAACTGCAATCGGGTCCTAAAAAATTTTAAAATGCGCAATGAAAATTTAGAACTTGTTAAATTAATGCAACAAAATCTTTTTGTTTACTCCATCCAATTTAGTTAATGAAAAAAAGCTAATCTTTTATTGTTTTTCAAGAGAGAGGCAATGATGTGGTTGCCATGTCAACCATTTTAGGAAAAATATTAAAGTAAATTAAAAAGATAAAATTGATCTCAAGATTTTATATGTGACATCCCAGATTTTCAGTCATGTTTTCTATTGAATAATCGGGCATTTCATTGACGCGTTTAGAACATTCTCGGACTAATCATTCTGAGATAACTAGGCTATCTCAAAACTATTAAGAATTTTAAAAATAGACTTAAAAATTCAACCGGGACCGGTTTTACTCCGTGCTTTCATCTATCAAGATCATTACGGCATAACATAAATCGATTTGAGATCGGATATAGGTTGGTTCGATTGAGATATGTGGCTAATCGTGGGATACCACCAAATTGGGAAAATTCATCGACCGACACTAATCTGATTTTATCACGTTTTGGTACCCTTATTAATACAATTGAATCCTCGAGATTTTCAATGCAATCGAGAGTCGTCGTTCGTCGAGTGGGTTCATTGTGGCTCGAAGAAAATCGACCACTTTACTATTTGCCTAAAAATTTACGAAAGCTACCGTGTTTGCGCCACGCTTAAAAACGCGTCGAATGGAAATTAACCGTGAATTCAAATCTAATTTCAGAAATGGAAAGTTATGTGTGTCGCATGATCAATTCTAGAACGTCGACTCGGTCTCGAAAGGTTTTGGGAGATTCAGACTTTTTACGGAAAATCGTTTTACGTCAATTTTAAAATTAATGTAAATTCATTATGGACCAATTTAAGGGAGTTTGAACTTTCATGAGTTTTGAAATGTCGGGAACTTTATAGAAAATCGTTGGGATTTTTCTTCAAGAAATGGGACGTCGATTTGGAGAAATCGTGAAGAAATCGTTCAAAATTTATGAAATTCGGATTTAGGGTTGGACAGCAATTTTTGAATCAAGATTTGAATTATTGGTGGGTTAAAAGCCAGAAAGAATTAGGGGGACATAAGGGATAACCATGAAGACTTTTGAGGCTAAGACATGATGATTATGGGATATTTTTCTTTGACTCTTCCCCCGTCCACCGGCTTCTCTTGCGTTTGCTCGGTGCTGCCCTCTCCACGTCGGTCTCTCACTCTCTCTCTCTTACCGCCGTCCAAATCCGCTCTACCCTCGATTACCTTGTGCGAACACCAGCTGAAGGAGAAAGACGGAGCAGCCAACCGAAGCAGCTGCACGCCTCGACATCCCCCTTCTCCACCGATTGCTGTCGACCACCGAAGCAGCTTCAGCTTAAGGCACCGAAGCTCAGTCAACATCCTTGAAAGTAGAGCTCATTTGTTGACCGTGTGAAGCCCCCACTCACCCAGCAACAGCTTCAGCGTCGCGTCTTCATCTCCTGCCCCGTTTGCTGCCACTGAAGACCCTAGCAACGTCCACCGAAGCTACCGTGTCGTGTCTTCAAATTTACTTGGTCAATTCCACTGCAAACGAAGCCCAGGTGTTGGCCGAAGCAGCTGCCAACGTCCCAACCTTCATCCATCTTCGTCCGCTTCTCCGCACGAAGCTGCTGCTTCCTTCGCCCACTCGTCCATACCCACCGAAGAGCCTTGCGCCTCCTTCGTTCTTGACCAACCTGCTGCCAGCAATTCCATCGAACTCCTCTCCCCTGCATCTTTCCTCCACGCGGCCCCGAATTTCCCTGCAAGCTGCCGCTCGTCCAGCTTCAACCGAAGCTCACTGAAACCCCACGTTCCAGTCAGCACCGTCTCCACCAAGCCACCGAGTCAGCCCACGAACCAGCAGCAGCTCCTTCGGCCCATTCAGTTTAGCCATTTCGGCCCAGCTTGCAAAGACTGGCCCATCTGAAGATAAGCCCAGTGGAATCAGCAGCCCAGCTCAGCCCATTAAATAAGTCCATCAGCCCAAGTCTTTGGCCCAAAAATCCAGCAGCTCCATTGAGCCCAAGTCAGCAAGTTCGGCCCAAGTCCAGCCCGAAGAAGGCCCAATCGCAGCCAAGCCCAAGCCCAAGAGTGAGCCCAGTCTAGTGGAAGAACAAATCTCAGTTGGGCTGAGATTTGTTGGCCCAAGTTTAAGGCGATCCGGCCAAGCTGGTGTCGTCGAAAAAGCCCAATTTCGGCCGCCGTCGCGTCGTCGTCGCAGTGTCCCGATCCCCGCTTATAATCAAGTGAGTAATCTCACTAATCCTTACTTAGTAGACTAATTATGCTTAAGGGTTGATTAGATTTAATTAAGTGCAATTAGGTGGTTAGATTAGTTTAGAACAATTAAATTAGTGACTTAATGATGCATGTTAGGTGGTTAGACATAGTCATTAGCAAGTAGAGAGCTGCTAATATTTATTGAATGCATCTCGGGATTTGTCCCAACCCTTATTGGGCTTCAATTAGGCATTACGGGCATAAATTGAATTTTTAGTATTTATTTATTAATTTTCGAAATTAATTATTTAATTATTTATTTTTCGAAAATTAAGCGAGATAAACTTAACAACCGAAATTCGTGCTGATTGTCGTGGTGCAAATCCGTTTATTTATTTGAGCCTACGTTGTGCTGAATTGAATTAATTGTGCAATTTGAAGAATTATTCCTAAATTGATTGAAATTGAGTGAAATTGAATGATTGATCGGTAAATAGCCAAGTATGGTTATTTAGCATTTATAATGCTTTAATGAGTTGTAAAGTAGAGAAAATCGGGAGATTGAACTAAGAATACTCTTGGTTGAGACCGATTAGGTACGAGGTATAGACATACGTGGTTCGGTGATAAGGAAATCACTGGTGAAAACGGCACTTGAAGAACGCACGAGTCTTTGTCTATTACCTGCATTAGTATAGACATACGTGGTTCGGTGATAAAAATCACTGGTGAAAAACGACGCTTTAAAAACCTTGTGAGTCTTATCTATTACCTGCATTAGTATAGACTTATGTGGTTCGGTGATAAGGAAATCACTGGTGAAAACAGCGCCTTAAAGAACACACGAGTGTTATCTACTACATGCATTATCATGGACATACGTGGTTCGGTGATTGAAGTTATCACTGGTGAAAACAGCGGCTTAAAGAATGCACAAGTGTTATCCATTGTTTATGTTGGCTCTGTGATGAATATATCACCTTGGCGAAAAAGACACCCGAGAGCATACTGAATTGTTTATGTTGGCTCTGTGATCAATATATCACCTTGGCAAAAAAGACGCTCGAGAGCATAGTAAAGTGTTCACTGTACGTCACCCTGGCGAATCGACGCCCGAGAGCATTACTGTAGCTCTGTGACTAAGAGTACAAACGGGAGGTTTTATATTGAGAAGTGATTTGACCTGGAAATGGTCCGACTGACATGTAATCGACTAAGTCGATTGATCGAGATATCGATCTGTGATGTGATTGATAGGGTGCCTATTGAACTGTACTAATATGCAGGTGGAATATGAGGCCAAGGTAAGTGCGTTCATAGGCAACCCTAAGGTGTATTAGTTTACTAATCGGGTATTAGTGAGGTAGAACTTGCTGAGACGTAGTCTCATCCCGGTTGTGGGATAACATTTCAGGACCCTGATGAGGAGCCTAAGGAGAAAGAAACCGAAGAGGAGTACCTGGAGGAGATCCCTGATGATGATCCGAGTACGACCCGGATGAGCACTATGATCCCATCCTCTTTGTGAACAATGTTTGTAGATGGTCGAGTGTGAGACTAGACCTTTGTGAATAGTATGGTAAATTACTTTGAGGTGTGGTTGCATAAAAGTTTGGTTGCGAATTTCAATATAAAAAATATGGCCTTACTTTTCTATCCCATTGTTTTATTGTCTAGAAATTTATAACTGCTTCCGCATGTGCTATTAAAAAAGAAAGAATCGGCGATACTTGGTCCTGGGATATCGCATTATAAAATCGACCAAGTAGAAGGATATGCGTGTGCCCGAGAATCGGGGCGTGACATTAGAAAAATAAAAATCTGCAAAAAAAAATAAGAAAAAGACAAAGAATCAAATAGAGGAGAAGCCAAAGTCGAGAAGGACGATGGTGGCTCCAGTCGAGGCAGTGGCATTGTGGCAACCACCCTTACGCCGGCGAGGGGCCGGCATCCCCTCTTCGAACTCAGCCAAAGCCAACGTGGCCTTTGCCACCACCTTCACGTGCTGGAAAAAGAAAACAACACTCTTGTGCGCGCGTGGTGAGTGAGCCAAGTGAGGTGGCAGCCCTCGCCACTTGCCAGCAAGGTCATCTGCAACCTTGGCACTAGCGTGTGGCATCCTAAAAATTTCATAGCAATCTCTAGATGCATTACGACCCATGAATAGGTATCGGAAGTGCCATCAGACTATATTATAGTCATCTGACTAATGGATTACAATTAAACAAGGCCGAGCATTGAATGGACTATTGTTTTGATTGGAAATGTATCCTACATCCATGTGTGATCAAAGATTGTACTAAAGGATGAATTAATAAAGAATTTTCTATTCTTGGCCGTATACTCTATAAGTTGGATTACCATCGATTAATGTTGCAATATTATATGGACATGTGAGAAATTGAGATTATGAAATTAAGTGGGGATTAAAGTGGAAAAATAGGAGCAAGTGTGGGCTGGACACTTAAGGCCAAACCAGCCCAAAGCAGCCCACCCTTTCCCCCCTATT
This sequence comes from Eucalyptus pumila, assembly GCA_016097595.1. Classification (NCBI taxonomy): domain Eukaryota; kingdom Viridiplantae; phylum Streptophyta; class Magnoliopsida; order Myrtales; family Myrtaceae; genus Eucalyptus; species Eucalyptus pumila. Next base: position 37,720,525 of record CM027853.1, read on the forward strand.
CGGTCAACCAAGGTTGGCCCAAGTCCAGCCAAGTGAGGCCCATCAACCTTTGCATGGAGATTGACAAGTGGCGTGAGGGATTTTCCATGTGTCTCTAGCATGCAAAAGGCAACGATTACTAGCTAATCATGAGATTAAGGGAGAGAGAGGGGCGGAGTGAGCGAGGGAGTGCTCGCGAGAGAGAGAGAATCTGAGAGAAAGAGAGAGTGATCGAGAAAGAGAGAGTGAGACCGAGAGAGTTTGAGCGGGTGAGCAAGCAAGAGAGAAGGGAAAGAAGGAGACCAACCCCGTCGTGTCCTAGTTGCCGCCGTCAATGCCGCCTAGTCCGCCGTCGCCGAGCCGTGTCCAAGACCCTGAGTCCTCTGTTTTGCTGTGGTCACATAGGGCTTAAGGCAAGTAGAAGTTCTTCAATCTATGTTTTGCTTGTTGTTTTATCTAGCTAAGAGTTGGTGGATGTGAGAAATGTGAAATTTTAGAGCTGCATGTTGGATTTTGGACATGTAAGATGAAGCCAGATCAAGAAAACTAGGAAAAACAGGGCATGCATTGTGGATTTCGAATTTTAGATGGAACAAGAATTTAAAAATCTGACTATGGAGAATTTTTGGAAATGATAACGCTGTGTTATAGTGTAATACGCTTGTATTTATTTGATTGTGGATGTTGGAGGTCGAAATTCAAGGAGTAGGAGAAACTCTCATTAGGTTAATGGACTGTTTTGTGAAGAACAGTGTGACCCTTGGTGACCTTTTGATTTTTCTGTAATTTTCCAGCCACAATTTGACTTAAATTTCTTAATGAAAGTTGGAGAGTACATCTTTAGGTAAACATATCAAAAATTTAGGGTAAATGGATGATATTTAATTGACGAAATGGTTTTTATACGGAAATGTTAAATCTGGAAATTTTACAGAAACTGTAGCAAGAAATACTGAAGTTTTTACTCTCGATATGTATGGAATTTGACTTGGTGTTCTTCATGAAATTTGTTACTTTAGGTCTCATTGATAATGTGTCAAAATTTCGTAATTTTTTGAGTCCATTTAGTATTTATTTCTACCAGAACTGTGCATTGTAAAAGTCGGGCTATTCTATTCTTGAATTTTCACAAAAGTATCCGAAAGTGAAGGTGTTTCGAATGGCTATGTGATGTGATGGTATTGGCTGTGGATATTTGTGCAATATTGAGATGTGATAGAGGGTCGTTGAGACATCTTGTTTTAGCATTTGAAAAAGTTTTGTGAATTAAAATGCTAAGTTGTTACCGTTGAATCATCGGGTCAACAATACCCCAGGAGTCGAAATGCCCAGAGGATCGAGTGAGTCGATGCCTTGTGGATGCCCAATGGCCTTAAATGGCTGAATGCCGGAGTTATTCCCCAGGAGCTTCGAGATGCCCGGTGGTATGCTAGTCGGTACGTAATTCCGAATGGCCAGGGTAACCATTTTCATGGGAGGCCCTCGAGGTTCCTCGTGATGCCAAGTGGGGTACGAGATGCCTAGAGGTGTGATTCGCTCCAGATGCCCGGTGGCCTTAAATGGCTGAATGCCGGAGGCTTTCGTGATGCCTGGAGGGATGCGAATGCCGGAGGGACGCAAAAGTGGTCTCCCGGGGATGAAACCTTTTGAAAAATAAAATGAAAGATTCCATTATAAGTGTGTGTGGGTCTGGATATATGCCTGAGTGTATGGCATGGAATGGAATGTGATGTTTCAATTTGACCCTATGATCGAGATTTGTCTATCTTGGAAATGTTGCACTACACATTAGGACTACATTGTTATTACATTGAAGGTTTTCATGATTTTGATACATACCTATTGTTAAATGTCTTGTTTTGTCTACCATACTTGAATCTGGATATTAATAGTAATGCTTGATATAGCTTGAGGAATCTTTTACTGCTAAGTGGTTGTACTCACCCCTTTTGGGGACTAACATTTCAGATTAAGAGATGCCTTTGTCACCTGTCACACGTGGTACTTTCTATGGCTTATCGTTTGATGTTGAGGTTGAGCCCTCGGAGCACCCCTGTGTTGGTGTTCGTGGACTGGTGTTCATCCGTGTTCAAGTTTGAGTTATGTATGACGTGGGTCTACCTAATGGCCCCGTAGTCCAAGAGTTCCTGTCCGTGCATGTTCGTCGCGACGGGATTATGATGGGGATGCTGCCACCACCCCTAGCCGATGCACCGGGTTGGGTGTGATTGCGCGTGTGACTGGTAGAGAATGACACTTTTTGGATAGCCGACACTGGATGATGGATCGATGTACATGACTAATGTGGGGTCAAGTACTTTTGGGTTATAGCCGAGCTTAGTAAAGCCTTGGCCTTTTGATGTACCGACTCTTGATGTCCATCTTAGTTATGTAAATAAAAGTGTTTCAGCTCTAACACGTATATATATATATATATATATATATGAAAGTGTAGTTAGTGTGCATTGCATTGTATTATTTGGATTGAGTATGGGTTAGGGAGATGTCGAATATGCTTCCGTTATAAGAGCTGCGCTGGGACCCATAAAAATAAAATAAAATAAGATTTATAAACCCCCAGGATATATTGACCCACTATAATTCAATGGTATCAGAGTGACATGTTATTAGGACAAGTGAAAGGTAAGCAAACTGTGGCGACCCTAACGGATCGAGAGCCGTTTCAGGGGTGCCACAGCGGGTGGTATCAGAGCAATGGTTACATGTGGAGTGATAAGGAGCCTCATTTGGAAATTGAGGAATATGATGACAATGCACTCCATAGGATACTAACTGGAATGGTTGACTAACATTGAACAACGGGTGATGGGTATTCACTTGTAGATCCTTAGTAATTATTATGAGTTGTCTTTAGATGCCAGTAACATGTTTATGTTACTTATATAGAGTTGAAGTTGCTTTTTGGAGACGTTGAGTCTCAGATTATTCCTGAGGCAAATGCTTGGAAACTGCAGGAAAATCATGGTACGAGCTGGAAGTACTCATCCATCGAGGGCTGAAGCCTTTGTTGCAAGGGTTGAACCCCGAATGGAAGACATACTGCAAGCATTGGCCAATATAGGAAATTAGATGGAAAGAGAAGCGCAGCAACAACCTGGAGTGGAACGTCGCCCTCAAGGACTGGTGGAACAATTTCTGAAGCTAAAGCCACCTAAGTTTAGTGGAACAGGAAGTCCTGAGGAGGCGGAATAATGGATAGATGGAATGGAACGAATTTTTAGGTTGTTGGACTGCAATGATGCTGAGAAAATAACTTTGGCAGAGTACCGGCTAGAGGGAAATGCAAAGTTTTGGTGGAGAGCTTCAAGAGACACGATCTTTCCACCAGGTATTGATATAAATTGGGATGAGTTTGTTAGAGCTTTCAATAGGAAGCATTTCTTTGATTGTGCCAAGAATAAGAAGATCACTGAATTTGTCCAGTTAGAACAAAGGGAGCTGACAGTGGACCAGTATGAGGCAAGATTTTCTGAATTGTCTAGGTATGCTCCCAGATTGATTGAGGATCGAGAGGAAAAGGCTAAGAGATTCCTGAAAGGATTGAGGACTGATATCAGGAAACAACTAATGCCTCTGAATATAAGAGATTATAATGAGATTTATGAAAGGGCACAATTGGTAGGGCAGGAATTAGTGAGAGAGCGATCGGAATCCAAGAAGCAGATGACCTTTAGTGATATTCGAAGGGGTAAGAGACCCTATTATGGACAAGATTAACCCTGGGAATCTAAGAAGAGGAATAATTTTGGAAATTTTGGAAAAGCTAAGAGTGGCCCAGTTCTAGGGAAGGTACCCTACCAAGGTAACACTTGTCAAAGGTGTGGTGGACGGCATGGGACAAGATTTTGTAATGGTCCGCCAAAATATTTTGGTTGTGGACAGATGGGGCATTTTAAGAGAAATTGTCCACAAGAGAGGTCACAGCTGAGTATCAACTTAGTGCGACAAGTGGGACAACGTACTATTAGGTCAAATTTACCAAGGAATCCATAGAGACCACCAGCACAAGGAAGGGTATATGCAGTCACCCAAGAGGAAGTGGAAGCTTCCAAAAATGTTATCTTAGGTACGATTTCTATAAATGACAAAAAGGCATATGCATTGTTCGATACGGGCACTACGCATTCATTTATATCTGAGAGATATAGGCAATTGAGTAAAATAGAAACTATACCTCTTGAGACGCCTCTTTGTGTTTCCATGCCTTTAAAGAATATGGTATTGTCCACGATGGTATGTGCAAAATGTAAGATAACCGTAGAAGGACGAGATATGGAAATAGATCTAGTTGTGATGGCTATGTATGACTTTGATGTTATTATAGGAATGGATTGGCTCCATAAGTATCGGGCTAAGGTGGATTGCTATAGGAAAGTGATCCAGTTCATGTTACCTGATCAGTCTAGTTTTGAATCTTTTGGAGGTCAGACAAACCCCTCTATAGCCATCATCTCAATGGTAGAAGCTCGTGAACTACTTGATGAAGGATGTCAAGGATACCTAGCAATAGTAAGAGATCTTACTAAGAAAGAGGCTAAAATCGATGAGATTCGAATAATCAGGGAATTTCAGGATGTGTTTCCTAAGGAATTGCCTGGATTGCCATCAGAACGAGAGATTAAGTTTGAAATTGAACTAATGCCTAGAACAGGACCAATATCGAAAGCCCCGTATAGAATGGCCTTGGTGGAGCTGAAGGAATTGAAGGTGCAACTTCAAGAATTGCTCGATAAGGGATTTATTAGGCCAAGTGCTTCACCTTGGGGTGCACCAGTTCTATCGGTGAAAAAGAAGGACGGGTCGATGCGTTTATGTATTGACTATAGACAGCTGAACTAAGTGACTCTAAAGAATAAGTATCATTTGCCTAGAATTGATGACTTATTTGACCAACTGCAAGAAAGTTCGGTCTACCTGGTCGATTTCAAAATGCGATATCCCAGGACAATGTATCACCGACCCTTTCTTTTATTAAGCACATGCGAAAGTAGTTATAAATCCCCAGACAGTAAATCGATGGGATAGAAAAGCAAGGCCATATTTTTCATATTGAAATTCACAACCATACTTTTATACATGGCATAACTCAAAGTATTTCACAAACTATTCACGACTTTCTAATTTCACTCTATTCACATCAAAATAGGATTCCCAAAAGAGAATGGGACCTCAGTCCTCATCCTGTCGTACTCAAGATCCCTTTTGGATCTTCTTCTTCTTCAAAAATCTTTCTCCTCCTCAGGTTTCACTCCAGTGTTCTCCTTCTCCAATTCCTCCTCCTCGGGCTCACCTACGGGCTCATCCGTGTTCGAGTTTTAGTTATGTATGACGTGGGTCTACCTAATGACCCCGCAGTCCAAGAGTTCCTGTCCGTGCATGTTCGTCGTGATGGGATCATGATGGGGATGCTGCCACCGCCACCAGCCGATGCACCGGGCTGGGTGTGATTGCGCGTGTGACTAGTAGAGGATGACACTTTTTGGATAGCCGACACTGGATGATGGATCGATGTACATGACTGATGTGGGGTCGAGTTCTTTTGGGTTATAGCCGAGCTTAGTAAAGCCTTGGCCTTTTGATGTACTGACTCTTGATGTCCATCTTAGTTATGTAAATAAAAGTTTCTCGGTTCTAACGTATATATATATATATATATATATATATATATATATATATATATATATATATATATAAATGAAAGGTGTAGTTGATGTGCATTGCATTGTATTATTTGGTTTGAGTATGGGTTAGGGAGATGTCTAATATGCTTCCGTTATAAGAACTGCGCTGGGACGATAAAAATAAAAAATAAAAAATTTATAAACCCCCAAGATATATGGACCCACTATAATTCAATGGTATCAGAATGACATGTTATTAGGACAAGTGAAAGGTAAGCAAACTGTGGCGACCCTAACGGATTGGGGGCCGTTTTGGGGGTGCCACATAGCAACCCTCGCCCCTCCAGTAATGATGGCAGCGATCCTAGCCCAAACCTACAGCATCTACAGCAAGAAGACAATCCTCACCCAGATTTGAGGCAAGGGCCACAGCCCATGTCGTCAAAGAAGATTGAAGGGGGGTGGGGGTGGCGCAAAACCAATTGAGAAAAGTTGGTTCCTAAACAATTCTAAGATCGATGTGGGGATTGAAATTAGATATGACTACGATGTATTCTATGCCTCGAAGATGTTCTTGTGAAATTTTATGGAATCGTTGTCAATTGTCACTATCAACTATTTTAAAAGCAACTTTTAAAACAATTGATATTGGTCTTACAAAATCTCACAGTTCTAAAACTAGAATGGAAGGATGCGGATCATGTGTAGAGAAAAAAGGGCTTCACTTCAGATCTATACATTGTTTTCACTTGCATTTTTAATGTACTTTGAATTTGTTATTGTCGTATGATGGTTTAGTGAGCTCAAATCCTTATAAAAGATCAAGAGTTATGAACTACATTCATACTTTCCAAGGACTATCATGTTCGATTCAAAGACCGGAAGCAATCTACTTCAGTGGCCGGTGGAATAAGTGGTGAGCTTGAGAATTAGGAGCAAACGATTCTGCGAAAATTTTGAAATGAAGTTTTTCCTTCTAAATTTTTTATTTGTATTTTAAAACACCTAAAGTTACAACTAGATTAGTGTCTTTCTTTAAAAAAGAAAAGAAAAAAGAAAACAACTTTTTCTAATTACCAGTTTGGATAAAGCTAACGGATGACCTAAATTGTATTAATTTAACAAGTTTTAGGATTTAATTATATTTTTAAAAAAATTAAGGACTCGATTGTACTTATACAACAAGTAAATGCATTTATCCTGCATAAAGGAGAATTTTTATTTGTCACTTACCATTAATGGTGAGTTCATTTTTTCGAGTTTGTTACTCCTATTAAGCCTATACCCGATATGCAAATAAGACTCATGCATAAGAACTTTTTTTTTTTTTTTTTTTGCATTAATGATGTCTACTAGATGGAAATTATTGGGGTATTGCCAGAAAATACAACATTTCAAAAGAATATATTATACTTATTTTTCCTATATCTAATCCAATAGGACAAACATAGAAAGCAAAGAAGTGCAAAGACACCATCTCTTCTTCTTCTTCAGTCTTGAATAAATGATGAGATGGGCCCAACCAATGTTGGCTCTCTAAACCGTGCCATCCTTTGGAGGCAAGAGAGACAAGGCTCTTGTCCTTCTGCAACCAGATGAGAGAGACCACTTAACATACTTGAGAAATTGGCGCGTGATTTGACTTGGCCTAGTAGCATAATTTCTTTGGATGTGTATTGATTAGAACTTACCTCAAACTTTAAACAGTTTTTTCTAGAATAACTAGTGAAAGTGAGGTTTGTTACAAAGGAGGGACAGGTTAATTGGAGAGCGTGTCCCAGATTGAGGTAAATAATATTTTATCCTTTGAAATAAAGAAAGAGACGATATGCATTCCAAGAGAGAGAAGGATAAAATAAAGGTTTAAAAAAAATTCGAAAAAGCCAGGAAAGTAATTTCTTGGCAGCCTTCTTCTTGATTATTATGGTGATTATTGTGATCCTATTTATTACACCTTAAAAACTTGGGCAAGTAGGTTTTATGCTTTTACATCTTTGACATGGTGCTTTAATTGTTGGTTGCAAAACTGGCAACCAAGAATTTAAACCAAAGTAATCTCTTGCATGATTACACTACCTTTAAGCTTCAATATCCCTTTTTTAAAGTTAACATGTATCTAATTGCACTGATTTAAGCAATAATTCAATACTTCAAATTTGTAGGATCTTATGATCTTGATCTCATCTTGAAGACTTCGAAAGGATCCTACTTAGCATCTCGATCCTGATAACCTTTTTATGTGTGTGTCTGTGTGTGTGACAAAGGTTGCCCAACTTTAATATTTATTGTGAATTTATATGGTCTTAGTTATTTATTTGACAAGAAAAATTGGATCCAGTTGTAGAATTTCTAATGGGCGACATGAGAGTGAAACTACTTTTCTGTGGGGTAAGTAATTTTCTCACATGGAGCTTTTCTTCTCTATGTCAATGTCCGTCTTGTCCCTGTGTTCATATTGCATGGATGGAGACTGACTGCAGAACATTAAGAAAGTGTAAGGGCAATTTTATAGTTTCCTCATCAGTTTGGTGTAAGATTGATCTTTGAAGCATAATGGGCCCAAGAGCCTTGAGTATAGGATCAGCCTCTTTAATTTCAGCCGAAGAGCGTGGAAAGTTTGTCTTTGTCTGCTTCCATTATGGAATTATGCAAGCCTTCTTTTCTTTAGATCAAATGAATATCTAGTATTTGTGCTCATCTTTAATGGATGGAGACCGACTGCACAACATTAAGAAAGAGTAAGGGCAATTTTATAGTTCCTCATCAATGCGGTGTAAGATTGATCTCTGAATCATAATGGGCCTAAGAGCCTTGAGTGTGGGACCAGCCTCTTTTAATTTCAGCTGAAGAGTGTGGAAAGTTTGCCTTTCTTTCTATTACGGATTCTTGCAACCTCCTTTTCCTTAGATGGAATGAATATCTAGTATTTGTGCTCATCTTGTATGGATGGAGACTAACTGCAGAACATTAAGAAAGAGTAAGGGCAGTTTACCAGTTCCTCATCAGTTTGGTGCAAGATTGATCTATGAAGAATAATGGGCCTAAGGGCCTTGAGTGTCGGATATGCCTCTTTAGTTTCAGCCAAAGAGTGTGGAAAGTGTCTTTGTTTGCTTCTATCATAGAATCCTATGGCCTCCTTTTCTTCAAATGGAAGGGATCCCTAGTATATGTCATGTAGTATATTATATGAATAACTTTTCCCCTTCAACTTGGTGTTGCATTGCTTCTTCCTATATATATAATCCTTGGAGACGGGCCATATTCACCCTGCTTGTTTAAACTTTACAATACTTTTAAGTCTTTCACATTATTGAGCATCCTTAACATCCTTGGTTAAGTTGAAAATTAGCTTTTCACCCATGACATGCTCCCATTTCCATATTCGTAGTTTTCCTTAGATCCTTAGCTTAATTACACTAATATTTTGCTTACATGCCCAATTGCTAAAAGGATATACTTAAACTATTGTAACTTTTCTTTGGTAGCTATTTGTTTTGATAGCTTACCTAGACTACAGTGGTGTTGTTTTGGGCTTTCCCTCAATTGCTTAAGTCGAAGCTAGGAAGGACCAACATTTTTCGAGAGCCTTCATGTCGTGTCAGATATTTCGACACATGTCCAACACGTGATCAACAAGGGTCGGAAAATCCAAAACGTTATCAACTCTCCCAATTGTCGCGACCCAATTTTTCGGGTGCACCCCCTAAAACTAGGTTAATGGACTGTCAAGTTTTTAAACTTAACTCGGGCTCTCCCAAACCCATACCAAATCGCGACTTAAGTCTAAATTTTTAAATATGTGAAAGATCATTAATTAGGAGTCGCCACTAATCGGTTTACGGTAGGTCGATTAGACACATAAGTAAAATAAATGGAGATTTATTTTACTCCTGCAACAGAGGCCCAAGTGCAGGGACTTTAATTCTACACTAGAATTTTCTAACGCCCTTTTTCGGTACCATTTCTTTTTTTAATTTTCAAAAGTGTTTTTGCAAGCGGCTTGAATTTATTTTAACCTAAATTACTATCATGCGAATAAGTGATCACACGAATGCTCAAGCATTCAATAAATAAATTGCATCATACAAAGCAAACAATTTTTAGGGTTTTCTTGAAATTAGGATTTTTTTTCATAAAAACATGCATTTTAACTACATGACCTAAACTATATGACATGAAGAAATGCAATCTAAATGACCTAATTCTAATGACATACAATGCAATGCAATGCAATGCAATGCAATGACATACAAAATTATTTCAACTAAAGTGACATGTAACATGCAATTTAATATGTGAGTTATATGTCACGCGACATTTATTAAATGACCTAGCCTAATGACGTGCATTTGATATTTCTATTTTTAAAAATGCAATAATGATCTAGCTAGATTAAAATTCTATCTAATTTAAACTAAGGATTAAGTCACATTAAATCCTAATTTAAACTAAGATATTATCTTAATCTAACATGCAATTTATCTAAAAAGATGATCTAAATTTAAAATGAAACATGCCATTCTAACCTAATATGCTCAATGATTTTTTGTGATTTTCTTTATGAAAATTCGAAATTAAAATTAATACATAATTAAACATGCAATCCAAATAACAAACTAACAACCTAATTGAATGCATTTTTTGTTGTTTATATTTTTTTATTTTCGGAATAAAAACAAGAAATATTCCAAAACAAACTGAATCCTAATTCAAATATTTTTTTGGATATTTTTTAGTGGTTTTCCAAAACAAGCAATTATCAAATAAACATTGTATTTAAACTAATCAGGACATTCAATCAAATAAAGGATTAAAATAATCGAAAAAATAACATGTTGTCTCACAAGTCAAATTAACGATTATCCTAACCCTAATTATCACGACAAAGAGATCAAAATAACTAAAAATCTGATCCGAATTCTTACGGATCAAATTAATAGTTATATTCATTCAACACTTAAAATACTATCGACAAACCCCAAAATTAATATAATTAAAAAAAATGATCCGATATCTTACGGATCAAATTAGTAATTACAATAATTCTTCGAGGAAGACCCTGCGGATAATGCCTACAAAATTCATGAAATGAAGATCACTCCAAATTTTCACAATAACAACTAACTTAAAAGAAACGAATAAAATAAAGTTAATAGAAAAAAAATAAAACTACCTAATTTCTTTTCCTTTTTTTTTGTTTTTTCTTTTCTTCTAAGCAAAGCAGCATGTGGTGGCCGGTCCGGTGAGGAGTCGCCGGCGTGAGGAGATGATCGTTAGAGCTCCGGTGAGAGGAAAACAACAGCAAGCGATCAGCGAGGAGGTGAATCGGTGGTAGCTTCGCGGACAAGGGTGCTGGGTCGGACCGCGATTCAGCTTGGGTCTGGCTGTTGGGCGACAGACACCGACGATCGCAAGCGTCGGGAGTGATGAGCGGCATCGGGCAATGGGTGGTGGTGTCGTGGCGGTTGGCGCCTGGGTCGTCGTGAGGGAGACGAGCGCTACGACTGGAGTGGGTTCGTCAGGGGGCAAATCGGGCGGCAGCGAGCGGTCGGAATCGTGGGTCAGCCAGCGGTAGGGATGGCTCGGACTTTTGGAGGCTGGACGACGGCGACGCACGGGTCTTCGGCTCCGAGTAGCAGGTGGATCGCGATTCAAGCGAGGCCGGGGAGGCGTTGGGCAACAACAACTCGTCGGGATCGTGGGTAGGCGCGACATGAATGGGAGAGCTCGGACGGACACCGGCGGGGCTTCGAGCGAGGCGGTCGCGGCTGGCCTCGGCTTCCAGGCGGCGTCGACGTGGCGAGACAGCGGTGTCCGGCGGACAACGTCGATGACCGGTCAGGATGCTGGCAGAGTGGCGGTGGGCGCGGGAGTCTTCGCAGATGGAAGTTGCAGAGGGGCGAGCGGCGAGGGAGATGATGAACAGTCATCCCTTTGCCGCTTGTACTTTTCTCTTCTCCTCCTTTTGCTTTCTTTTTGCTTTTTGCTGTTTTTGCTTTTTCTGCTTTTCTTTTTTCTTCCAAAGAACTGAAAAATCTCCCTATCTCTCCCATACACGGTCTCCTTTTATAGACAAACATAATGTGATCTTCGTAGAATATTTCAAAAATTACCTATAACATTCGAATCACAAAATCCTCTTATTTTATGAATATTCTCCCCCGATTTCATCATCTATCGATAAAGATAAGATTACAATGTGATTTTCTTAATTTCCAAAAATCATCATAATATTGCATCAAATCTTAATTTTTCACAAGATAATCAATTAAAAATAACGACGGGCTTGGGTTAATTTTCCCCTTTCGTGGGCCTAGCCCAGCCTGCCGAATTAGAGCTCAGAAATATTAATTCGAACCCATCCACCACCGGTCCTAAAAAAGTGCAAAACATGTAAATTAAAAATAAATGCACCTTAAAAAAATTACATGCTATGCAATTGAATTATAATATTTTTCTTAGGGGTTAAAAATTAATCCCTAATTTTTTTGCAATAAATGATTAAATGGGTTGTCCAAAATTTAGGTGTCAACACCAATACACTTCGATATGCAAGTTCGGAATTCTGACACGTGATTCAAACACGCATGTTGCCAATTTTAAAAATTTTCAATAAATGATGAGTCAAAATATAAATATGTAAAATATAAAAATAAAAATAAAAATAAAAATAAAAATAAAAATAATAAAAGAGGAAAGAAGTGATAAATTGTCAATTGAAGCAATGAATGATATTAACAAATGGTGTATTAATATTTTTAATGTAAATTCATTCAAGGATTTCTTTTATTATTATCTATTTATTTGTGAATTAGAATCAAATTAATTTGATCGAAATAATCATAAAAATTATATTTTATTATGTATATATAAAAATATACATTTAATATATAATGTGTCTCAATGTGTCGAATTTCTATTTTTTGTTAAATGATGTGTTGGTGTGTTGTGTCGTGTCACGTGTTGTATATAGGTGCTACTTAGAGTCCAATTGGGCAAAATTTTAGGGTTCTTTGTTTGTGTTTTCATCTCTCTCGGTTCCTTGCCCAATCTGTGATTGTTGACCAAGATTTATCCAAATGGAGCTTTGATTCAATTTAGGTGAGTGATTACGAGTTCTAATTGCCCCAAATCTGTTGTTGTTTATACTGTGTTGTTTTTCCCCCTGATTCTGGATTTCACCGCCCTTTCTGGTGTTTTTCTCGCTCTTTGGTTATGCCCCCACAAGAGTGCGTTTCTTTTTGCCTCGTCAAGATTCCTGTGAAGAGTTTTTGGTTTGTGGCCAATATTTTATAAACCTTCAATGTTGTGTTTCTTACCTTTACAAGTTGTGGTTCTTTATCTTACATGCTCATCATAAGAGATGGATTATATTATGCATTACCAACCAGAAAAGGTCAAACACCAAATGAAAAAACAAACTCTGAAAGTGGCAAGGGAGGAAGTGTCTTCTTGGTCGGATCTGAATGAAGATTCAATTAACTCCTATGAGCATACTAATCACATGAGAAATGCCACATGGGGTTATTATACATATTTCATTTACGTGTTTGTTTTAAGACTCCTGCTAACCTATGACTTTAACCCATGATGGATGTATCATCTGCTGATCACATGATGTTGTTGTGTTATTGGGTACATTGTGCTTGGTTTGGTAGGAAGGAGAGATGTGTTGTGTATTTGGAAAATGTTGTTACAAGAATGAATGCTAGGTGGATGTACTATCTAGTGAGTCTTTGTTTAGAGACTTTAGGCTAATTCTATTTTTGTTATTAGATGCATGAAATCAAATGTGCAGAGAAAGGAGGTGAATAGACTTACCTCCATGGTAATTGTATATTTTGTTGGCTGACATGAATGAATGTGCTTTAGACTATCCTAATAGGAATTATACCTGCGATTCTGTAATTTAATGTTGGTTGATTTCTATGAGAATTTAATGTTGTTCCGATAAGGCTTCCCATGGAACAATTGCTTCCCTGGCTTGTGCTGTTTTAGATAAATTTATCAGCAAAATAAGGCTGATGTTATGAAGCTCATTGGTTTGTTGTTTTCTTACAAAGTAGCATGGCCTTTCTATGAATGCAAGGTGTAGCTGATCAAAAGACAGTTCAAAGGCTGGTTTTGTATTTGGGAGTATTCATCCTGATTCAGAGATTGCTGATAATATAATATGGAGAACTTCTCCTACTATAGATGTGGATTCCATCAAATCGTGAAGAGCTACAAAGCTGCTGCATGTTCTTCTTATTTGGAGTCCAAGTTGAATTGCAACTCTCTTTTCAGGTCAAGCATGATCAGAGAACCGGCTGGATATTTTTGTGGGAAGAAGAGACTTCGTAGGGTGATCCTATATCACCATACCTACTGAAATCATCTAAGGTGGTTGTACCTCCTTTTTCTTTCTTTTTGAATTATATGCCAACTTGGCTGCTAATGTCTGGTTGATTTTCTGTTGTAATCATCTAGTTCCAAATGAAGAGAGGTTTGTAGGCCTCATTTAAAGCATATACCTTTACAAGTTGTGGTTCTCCTCCCTCAAGGCTAGGCCCAAGACCCAATGTCTATGCCTAGGTCCTTGGTAAGAGTGCTCGGGTATCAACTCCTGCATCCAAGTAATCAGTGCCTGGGCTTAGGTCCATAGAAGTTAGGCTCGAGACCCTAATGCTCGTGCTGGATACCAAAGAGCCATGTCTGGGATTCCGGTGGTCATGTCTGGGTCCTCCAAGGCCATGGAAGAGACTACGGTGCTCGTGTTTGAGTCCTTGGCTGCCATGGCCGGGTCTCTAGTGCTCGTACCCAAGGTGCACTTTGGTACTTGTACTTGTGTCCCTAGCTTCTAGGCCTAAGTCACTAATGCTCAAGCCCTAGTCCATAGAGGTTGGGTTTGAGTCTATAGAGGCCAAGCTTGGTTTCATAGAGACTAAGCCTAAGTCCATGGAGGTTGAGCCTTGGTTCATTAGCGTCAAGCTCGAGTCCATAGAGGTTGACCTTGAAACCTTGATGCCCATGCTCAGGTACTTGACTCCACCTCAGTGTCCATGCTTAAGTCATCAACGACCATGAGTGAGTACTCAAGTTTTTGCGTTCAAGTCACCAATGGTCAGGCCTTGTTCCTTACTGGTCGGGTTGAAACCAATCGTGTGACGTCTCAAAACGTCATGTGGAAACAAGATCTTTCGTTTATTCCTTATTATTCTTCTAAACACTTGGAAGCATAGTAAAACAATCACATCATTTGGTAACAGAAATTTAAAAAGAATATTGCCTTATTCGATCTAGATTTATAACTTGACCATAATCAGGGTTGGTATCAAAAGGATGTCGGGGATGCACCACACACGTAATCGAACAGGGGAACAAAGATTTGTAGGTTTTCATCTGACCAACTCCTTAACGCATGCACTTAGGCAGTTTTGACTTCTCAAACACCACCCCTTAAGTGTGCAATTGACCTAGAATTTTGAACCAATTGGAGGCGACTCTATTATAATGTTGTAAATTCATGATCAGTTTTTTTTTTTTTTCGGCAGATTACTTGTACCGAGGTTTTGGAAGATCCTGCGAAAAAAGGCTCTACAAGTTGGTGAACACTGTCTGGTAAATTGAAAGATCTACAACTCCATTTATAAAATCTGCATTAGGTTAGTATGGTAAAATTTTTATTTTATCAATAACTTACTAACAGTTGACCGCATTAATATGCGTGGCTGTTCGTGAAACCGAAACAATGTTAACCTACTGGGAATTTATAATGGCAAAATAGTTATTTTGTTCGTAAGTTACAAATAATTAGCTAAATTTACTAATAAACTGTGAGCATTCGAAATCTCATAGTGGAAGTACATTCCAATTTGTAAAATCTAAAACTAATTGGCAATCTACTATTGAGGATGGAAAAATTGTTATTTTATTGGTAACTCACTAACAGTTAGCCGGGCTAATATATGTGGTTACTGATAAAATTAAAACAATGTTAATAATTTACTAAGACTATATAGAGGTATTGATAGTAAGTTACATCATTAACCAAGACTACTAGAAAAAGTATGTAAGCACTCATAATCTACTGCAGCAAATACACACCTACTTGTAAAATCTAAAAATAAGTAGTGATCTACCATTAGGTTTGTGAATGGTAAGATTGTTATTTGGTTGGAAACTTGCAAATAGTTCCACATCCCCTTGTAAAATCTACAAAACAAGTGGAAATGTGGTATTAGATTTGTGGATGGTGAAATTGTTATTTCTTTCATGAATTACAAGTAGGACTAATAATAAACGGTCACATTTTACGATTGACCATCAACAATTCAAATTTATTATTAAACTTTGCATGTGTAAACACATAACAAAATTCTATTTTTGGTAAATGGAATTTTTGAAATCTACCTAGATTAAGTGGAATTAACCGTTGTCTCCTTTAGTCAGGTAAGTACAAAAGAAATCTCCCAAAATCAACACCAATATTGCCACTATAAAATGGTTGACTTTTCACCGTACAAGTCATTTAATATCTTCCTTTTAGCACATCAATATTGCCACTATAAAATGGTTGAGACTCTAATTGATGTAGAAATACTTTTCACCGTACAAGTCATTTAATATCTTCCTTTAAGACTTGTTGATGCGGTTGCGGGGTACGCGAATGTGTTTTGAGTGGTGTTGAAGAAAGTACGGATAGGTCAAAGTGTGTGCGGATAGATGTTGATGGATAAATGAATATTCAAAATAGAATACAATCACCACCAAGGCCTAAAGGATGCACCACCGGCTAAGGAAGAAGATCGGAATTGACGAAATTCATCACCGAAGCTTAAAGAATGAATATCCCACCAAGGATAATGGACTTTAGGATAGAAAAGCTCACCACTAGGGGCTAAAGGAAAACCACCAGTCGAGGATAAAGGGCTACTTGGTTCACCATCAAAGAAAAATCCACTCTTCAAGGATTTAAAAAAGAAAAAGAAAAAGCTAGGATAAGGGTTATCCATTCTCTAAAGTTATTTGCTCACATCGATGAAAATCTCAAATATTCATATACTGAAATCAACGTATGTTTTACAAATGAGATTGTGTTTCTATTTTTAGAGATAAAAGAGAAGACTTTTTGAATTCTTGGAATCGAATAGACTCTTGGGGGAATTGACCTTAAGACTCTTAAAAGCAACACCACAATTAAGACTCATAAAAAGCTACGAATAAAGAGACTCAAATGCATGCGACTAATCATTGTTGAGACCTACTCTTGAGGGGTTGCCCTCGATGAATAAGTTTAGAGGTATTTGTTTATGAGATGGTCCAAGTGATACATACAAGCTAAGGTCTCAAATGGACCTTCACTTGACAACATCACAAACGAAGTTTCTATCTT
Source organism: Eucalyptus pumila (assembly GCA_016097595.1). Lineage (NCBI taxonomy): Eukaryota > Viridiplantae > Streptophyta > Magnoliopsida > Myrtales > Myrtaceae > Eucalyptus > Eucalyptus pumila. Next base: position 37,737,520 of record CM027853.1, read on the forward strand.
AAATGTGGTCTCCCCCAACATCATACCTCGTGTGACATGGTATTTGCAATTTAAGTTCAAATTGATCCTAAAAATTCTACGAAAAGTAGTTGCCACTAACCTATTAAGGTCAACTACAAACCAAGTGATGAAGGAGATGATACCTCACTTTTTATGCAACCAAAGATTTATGAAGTGGGGACTTTATTACACTAATTGTCTAATTAATGCATTTTCAGTACCTAATCTTGATTATTTGTTCATTAAAGTGACCAAACAGTCTTTTTACCAACTATGAACCCTAAGATTCTTGTCTACTAAGGGTCCAAGTGATAAGTGTATATTATGGTCATAGTGATTTAACCTAACCATGCTAAAGTAAAAATTAACAGCCAATTATTGAAAAAGCACAATTTGACGTTTTCGGAGTCAAAAAATGAAAGTGTGTAGATATTGACCTAGCATTGTCTCTCAAAAGTAAAAAAATGATTCAAAGTCCTATTGTGGAAATTTGAATTTTTCATTTTTGGGTTCAGTTTTTTATCAAAAGATTTTCTCATCTTTTTTTATGCTAAACTAGTTTTAAACTAGAATTAGCACTAAAATTCTAATGAAGCTAGACAAAATCTAAATTCTAAACTTTTTTCTGAATTTTTCTGAATTTTTAATTTTGTATTACTTTTTATTAATTCTGGGAAATGGACTTCGGACAAGGCCAGCGAACCCGGTGTGATTACTGGTTTGACCCGGACCTCTAGGGCCCGGTCCTAATGTGGTTATGGCCCGATGGACTCGGGCTATAACAACAATACGACCCAAGTTGCCAATTTCCCCATTTCTAGTCATTCTAAGCCCAATCAGCAGTCAGCCCACACGCTCAATTCGGTCCAACCAATTCTCTTAACCCAATTTGCATACTCGGCCCAATTAATTGAGCCCTTAACACCTCAGTCCAAATCATTGGACTTTCTAATCAGCTCGTCTTTAATTTAACCTTGCCGGCCCCAACAAACATATCCCACCGAAGCTTCATCATGACATTTTTTACATTTTTTTTTTATTTTCTATTTTTTCAATTTCTTTTTCCTATATAATTTTATTATTTCCCTGCATCTTCTTCCCCAAGAGCTCGTCGTCTTCTTCCCTAACTTGCCTGCACCAAGAACGACGCCTCCTTCGGACAAGCTTTCGCTGAAGCTCCGGCCATCATTGGATCACCCTCCGTCAGTTGTCCATTTTGACCACCTCCGGACCATCATATCGGCCGCTGTTGGTCTATCATCGACAACAATCAAGACAAACTCATTCTAAATTGGCTGTGGTTTTTCGACCAAAGCAACATTAAAAAAATTTCATACCATACCATGAGCACATCTACATAGCAAATGGAAGGGAATGGGGAGCTACCTTTGGCGGACTCAAACCGCGGGCATTGCCGGTAAGTAAGGGGGATCTCCGGCTGGAAGTTTTATCCATGACAAAAGTACATCATATTAGAGATATTTAGAATATTTTTTTTAAGATAATTGAGGATATTTTTCTTGATTTTTCATATCTTTCGTAATGGTGTATTGATTGTGCATAACTTGATTGGTTTGTTGCCTAGATAATCATCTAAAAAAATCTATAGATAAATTCATGTATTATTGATCAAAACACAAAAAACATATTGAAAAATTCCACCATTTTTTTTCTTTATTCGTATATCATCATTTGAGACAACTTATGCCAGTTAGACACTTCTCCATCATTTTGCAAAAGTCAATTTTTGACGTTTTCAAGTAGTCTTCATCATCGTTTGCTCATGACTTTTATTTTCCACAAAGGTTTTTTTTTTTTTTTTTTTTGCCATGACGATGACAAAGGTTGATGGTGGTGAATCAAAGCGTGTATGTAGTTAGAATAAGGGGTTGGTATTTGTGAAACTCATCATTTTAACTTCACTCATCTATAAGTATCTTGCCTAATAAAGTAAGTTTCATGCATTTCCTTCCCTTATCAGATCCTCAGCTGTGTTGAGATATTCCCTGCACTAAACAAAAAATTGAAGAATGAGACCATCTTTCTCTCTTGTAAATCCATATTGGTGATTCAATGATTAGCGTGATTATGGATGTATTTGAGAAATAGCTATTTTGGGAATTGCAATAAACTAAAAGTTCATGGACCTTGATGAAGAGGCAAAGGGTTAAGAAAGACATAAAAGGAGACGTCACAAATTGACTTTATGAGAATGACATATAAAGTATTTCACAAGTTGCATTGTCCATGTTGACACCTAATTTTAGCAAATCTAAGGAAATAAAAAAAAAAATCGCATCAGAACAAGTAAAGGGAAAAAATGGGAAAAATCAATATAATTGATTATGTATGGAAGTTTGAAATTCTAATGAATATTCAGATTTTGATAAATGCGAAATCAATTTTCAGTCGATGATCAAGATTTAGGGAATTAAGTAAATAAAAAGTAAAAATTTGATAAAATTGAAAAAATCGAAACAAAATCGAGTTGATTGTGAAATCACATTCCGATTCTGATCGTAATTAATGTAACAAAAGATGGAAACTCAAAAATTGTTATGGAAAGCAGCCGTTTGGAAACACTATAAAAGAGAGCAAATTCGTAGAGTAAAGGGGGAGCAAAAAAAATTTCGTGAAAAGAATTCGTGCAAGAAAGAATTGAGAGAAAAATCGTGCGAGAGAAAAGGATCTTCGTCCGTCTTGGTCAAAGAAGAAATCATTTCTCTTTTCTTTCTCTGACAGAAAGGAAAAAAGTCAACAGTGCAGCAGAGTGAGAGAGACAGGTGAGCGATAAAAAAAAAAAAAAAATAGCGGCACTGTTCATCTTCTTCGCGAGGCAGCCCCTGCCCGCGCCGGCACCGCCTCCGCCTAAGCGCTTCCGCCACCGCCCCTTCGCCGGTCTCCCCGCTAAGCTCGCCGCGCCGATCTCGCTCGCCGACGCTCCCTGCAACCCGCTGATCCGGCCACTGCCGCTCCGCCCACGAGCCAGCACCCGACGACGCCCCTCTCCGCCTGTCCCCGACGCCTTCCAGCCCCTACTCGACGACCGCGCCTGCAGCGGCGCCTGAGGCCTTCACCGCTCACGCCGCTGCTGTCCCGATCTCACCGCTCGAGTGCCCCGACACCAGCAGATCTGAGGCCCTCGCCGCTCACACCGCTGCTGTCCCGATCTCACCGCTCGGGTGCCCCGACGCCGGCAGATCTGAGCCTGCCTCCGCCCGCGACCCAGCGACCTCCACGTCTCTGTGCCCGCACCAGCAGCGCCGGACGCCAGAAGCCCCGACGCCGACGCCCCTGCTCCGTCTCCGACCAAGCCGGACCGCTGCCCCTCCGACCCGACGCCCCTGCAGCGTCTCCGTCCGCGACCGTCCGGTGTCCGACGCCCCTCCTCCGTGCGACGATTCCACAGCACCTCTGTGCTCGCTGCAGCGGCGCCACCGCCGGCACGCCCCTCACCGTCGCCGCTCGCCAGCCCTCACCGGAGCACCGACGCCGGCCACCCTCCGCCCGCGCCGACCAACCTTCTGCTGCCCTTCCCAAGCCCCTTAGTTTAGTTTATTTTTAATTTTTAAAGTCCTATTATTATTGTACAAATTTGAACATTTAAAGGTGATTTTCATTTTATAAATATTATAGGCATTATCCGCAGAAAGATTGCTCAAAATTATTGTAATTATTAATTTGATTAGTAGGCCATCGAATCATTTTTTTAGTTATATTAATTTTTTGGGCATTTTTGATAGTATTTTAATTTATTAAATCATTATAATTATTAATTTGAACCATGAAATTTCGAATCAAATTTTTAATTATTTTGAATTTTCTTATCTGTGATGATATTTACGATTAAAATAATCGTTAATTTAATTTATGAGATAATAGATTATTTTTTCTATTATTTTAAATCATTTATTTGTTGAATACCTTGATTGTTTAGATATAATGTTTATTTAATAACGGCTTGTCTTGAAAAACACTAAAAAGAATATAAAAAAAATCAAAAAATCAAATATTGCATCAAAGTGTGTTGGTTTAGTAAATTAGGATTACATTTTTTAGGATTGCATTTTTAGATAATTTTCGAAATATATTAGGATTGAATTTATATATATATATAGACTCTTAAATAATGTTTGCATATTTTAATCATCTCATTTTTCTATAAAAAAATAGTTTCCTAAGATAGAATATGGTTTAAGTCAAATTAATCCCTAAAATAAATTAGAAAATTATTTTAGTTTAGATAGTTTAATTAGGGTTTCTATTAATTCCAAATTTCAGTAAAAAAAAAATACAAAAATATTAGGTGCATGTCAATTAGTTTGCATGTTAGGTTCATTTAATTAGAAATAGCTTGTTAATAAAGTTAGGTCATGAAGTTAAAATGCACATTTCAATTTCAAGATAAAAGAAAACCTAAAAAATGGGTTGTGTGTTTATTTCTTTTAATGGAAGTCTTTTGATTGTTTAATAGTGATTGAGCATCCATGTGATCACCATTTTGCATGATAGAGATTTAGGTTAAAATAAATCCAAATTGCCTGCAAAAACATTTTCGAAAATAAAAAGAATGGCACCAAAATGGCATTAAATAAATCTAGTGTAATTAAATTCTCGTACCAAAAAATCTCTGGTTCGTAGATTTAAAATAATTCTCTCGTTATTTTACTTAAGTGTCTAATTGACCTACCGTAAACTAATTAGTAACGATTCTTAGCTAATAATATTTTGCATGCTAAATATATTAACCTTAAATCGCGAATTGGTATGAATTTAGAATAGCCCGAGCTAAGTTTAAAGACTTAGTAGTCCATTAGCCTAAACATAAGTGGTGCATCCGAAATTTAGGTCACAACAGTCCACTTCACAAAACCCACACGGGAAAAATTCTGTTCCCATTAGTGGCTAGATATTATAATTGCCTTCATGATCGAGACAACTTGTACACACGCAATAGGTGAAAAAGTTAAGATGTCTGTCCAATCCTCTACATCGACGCAATTGATCACTTTGTTTAGATTTTACCAATTGCGTAAAAATTACTTTGGGTACTACACTAAACTAGAAGTTCATGAAACTTGATGAACATGCAAAGGGCTAAGAACGACTTACAAAGAAATATTAAAACTTGAGTTTATGAGAACGATGTATGAAGTCTTTCACAAGTTGCGTTGGCTAGATACTAGAAAGATGTGTGAAAATTGATCACTGTACAGAACTTCAAAGAAAATCTACAAAAGTTATGACATTCTAGCTACTTGTTAGTTACTATAATTGCTTTCATGGTGTCCAGTAGCTAGAACGTCATAATCTTTGTAGACAACTGATGTTCTATCATTTTATCTAGAGTTATTTAGAGTTAGATGTCGCGCTCCTCGACGGCCCTCGAACCGTTAAGGTCGTCACAGTTCGATTACCATTCTCTTGCTTGACCTGAAAGTCCATCAATCCTGAGGGTTTGGTCCCTGCGCAATTTATATGGTGGAAGCACATCCATCAACTCTCTTCCCTATATTCAGAAAACGATGCACACCAACTAAACTTTTATAGGTAAAAGCCGAACACTTTTATTTACTTAAACCAGATGGACAATGCCGTAGCCTTCTATACTCGGCTATACCTCAAAAGATAACCGACATCTCCTCCAACAGTCGTATACTTAAGGTCCATCGATCAGTGTCGGCATCCAAAAGTTGCTTCCTTTGCTATCCTCCTCCTTGCGGTCATATCCAACCACTTGATCCATCTATCGGTGGCAGTAGCAACAGAGGTATCTTATCTAGTCTGAAATATTATTCCCCAAACGGGGTGAGTACAACCACTCAGCAGTAAATATCCGTCACACTACACAATGCATCAAACAGAACAATTAGGGTATCATGAATAAAACACATATCATTCATGCATTCAAGTATACCTTACCTTGCAGACATACATATATCACCATGCCATCATCATCAAACATTCATGCATACCCATGCCATATGTGCATATACCACCATGCACTCATCATCAAGCATTTATGCATACCCATACCATATGTGCATATAGCACCATGCACTCATCATCAAGCATTCATGCATACTCATGCCATATGTGCATATACTACTATGCACTCATCATCAAGCATTCATGCATACTCATGCGCACGATACAATCTCAATCTTTATCCTTTTAGGGACCAATGTTTTCATCCCACAATTAATCGCTCATATCCATCTTGGCATCATGAGGAACCTTCGGCACACACCTCCAGGCATCTGGCACCTCCACATTCCGGACATCTCGTATCCTAACTAGCATCATGAGGTATCCCCCCGGCACACACGTTCGAGGCTTCCGGCACCCCCACATTCCGAGCATCTGGCACCCTCACATTCCGGGCATCTTGACACACCCAAGGTATTGTCGGCTCACACCTCCGATAGTCTTGTTATTATCTCAATTTATATTCACACATGTATCTCAATTTCAACATGGCATTTGATGCAACAATATCAAGGGTTTCAACCAAATTTTCATGCCATATGTCATCAATATGCAGCAAAATCAACCACTCAAAGTATTACATCACATGGATAAATTTATTTATTTTTGAAAGTGCAGCGATTTTTGGATAAAAGCAGATTGCACTCCTTTGGTCATAATTCTTGAAAAATTAGTAAAAAGCATTAATAAATTCTAAAAATTCGACATGTTATATATAAGATTTAGAGGAAGATATTTCTTGAAGGACACCATGTCAAAAGAGCATCACACAAATCAGTATAATTTACGCACCACAGTCCTTAAAATTTCGGAGTATTGCCATACACAGTTTTATTCACAAATTCGGTAAAAATCCTAAAACAGCTCCAAAAATTCTGAAATTTTTATATGTTATAGAAAAGATCCAGAAGTAAACATCTCATGAAGAACTCGAAATCATATTTGTGATGGATTAAAAACTATAGCCATCATAACCGTCTCTAACTCTTGGCAAAATTCCCAGATCTGACCATTTCAAATAAAATCGTTTCACCAACCTAAACTCATTAATTTCCTCTAAAATTTTAGTATGTTACTTCTTAACATGTCATCACCGACTTCATTCAGAACACAAGATCAAATTTCAACTGGAGAATTTTTTAAAATTCACAGAACCCTACTAAGTCGGCATTTCGTTTCCAGATCTGACTTTTCCAAAGAAAATAGTTTCACCAATATATACTTGTCCATTTCTTCTGAAATTTTGATATGTTACTCTCCAAGAAGTTCTCTACATCTTTTATCAAGGAGTCGAATTAATATTCCAACTAAAAAGTCACATGCAACACACAAACTCACGGACAGTCGGACTGGTCTTTCCAGAATCAGCATGCATGACCAACGAATCTCTCTTCAAAGCTCCGAAATCTCATCCCATCTACGACAACCAAGACTTACCATCTACTACACATACACACAGCAATGCAAGGGATAGGTTTAGGACTTCACTTGCCTCAAATTTGAAGGAAACACAGCAAGACAAGGCGGAGCGAGGCGGCGAACGAACGGCGGCAGCAGGCGTGCTCACGGCGGGGCTAATCTCCTCATTTCCCTCACCGACACACCCTCACACTCTCGAACTCACTCTCCCTTTCTCTCTCTTGGTCACTCTCTCTCTCAGTCACTCCGCCCCCTCTTTCTTTATTTTCTCGATTACCATTTACCATGGCCGCTGGTTTTTACTTAAAACCAGTCAACTTAAGGGGAGTTTTTCCATGGTTTGGCCGCATGAAGGTCAGCTGGATTCGTACGTGTCCAGCATGCATTTCTTCCTTCGACACTTTGCTCCTCCTTGCCACGTGTCTTCAGCAATTTAACTAATTCTCTTCTTAATCCTAATCTGCTGGCCGACCGAGGGAAAGCAACATAGCATCATTGGTCAATGGTTTCCCTTCATAGTTGACTAGGGTGTCGACTAGTATGGGGACCTTTGGGCTGTTTTGGGCCAGCAAATTAGTGGCCCAAATTCCTTAGAATTAATCCTTAATCTTGCACATACATGGGGCATTCTTGATCCCATGGTTTCATGGTTCAACAATTTATCAAATGTACTCTTTCATGCTCCAAATTCTTTTCTTGTTCCATGGTCGGCTAGACATGACTGAGATTGGTCCCACTAATGACCTTAAGGAGACTTTGATGAATCTATAGCTTATTCGATGATCAAACTATTTCCATATGTGACTCATCGATCCAACGATGCTATGAGCCAATGTCATAATTCAACGATACTCTCATCACTTAGTCGTGGACCATTGTATATCTAAGGGTCGTTACAAAATTTCGGATGCCACATTAGACCACATCGAAAAGATTTTCTCATTAATTGCCATTTGTAGATCACTTATTTTTATTGAATTGACAAGACAAATTTGTATTCTATTATGTAAAAATCATGTTAGATATCACTTTCAAAAATAAAGATGCAAGGCCAATCCTGTGAATTGACACGATTGGTCAGGGTGTCAGTAGAATTCCAAGTTAGGAACTGAAAGTTAAAAATTCAAATTTCACTTACTCCATGAAACTATTCTGAGTTAGGGTCACTTGTACAGGTAAATAAAATGAATTTAATCAGTTGAAGGGCTGATAAAATGTTCTAATGGGCCTTCAGTTAGTTAGCCTACTTGCGCTGGATATAGAGGTGTTGGCCATGGAAACATTATATATAGTTCATAATTGTGATCTTCTTTTAGTTTATTTTTATAAAAAGCTTGGCATGGTAACGGTGCAGTCTTGAAAACCACCCCCCGGCTCCATATTTTCCCCGGTTTCCTAGGGAAATCATGGGATTTTGAGTGAAATTTGTTAATTTTTTTTTCCGAATTAAAATTTGCTCTTCAAATTTGCTACGTGGATTTGAAGCTATCTCATGTGAATAGATTTTATATCAACATTAAGTTATTAAATAAAAAAAAATGTTCATTTCTCCGATCCACACAATGTTTGCAATCTTCTACTAATCAAGCTAATTTATTAAAGATTTTATATCAATATTAAGTTATTAAATTTTTTAAAAAAATGTTCATTTCTCTGATCCACAAAATGTCTGCAATCTTCTACTAATCAAGCTAAATTATTAATTAATCAAATGTTCCATAGCCTGTTGCTTTTGAAGTGATACTAAAGGCACAAAATGCACCATTAGTTTAAAGCACTTATGGCACCATTAGGCTAGCATTGACCTTCTTCTTATTCTCTCTTTGCTTTATCGGTTTCATGTCACTCTTTAATTTTTTTTTTTTTTTTTCACATTGTTACAACTAAAATGATATCTAACATGATTTTCACATAATATAATACAAATTTCTCTTCCCAATTCAGTAAAAATAAGTGATCTATAAATGGAAATTAAAGAGAAAATCACTTTGATGTGGTCTAATTCTAAATAACTCTAGATGAAACCAGGTAAAAAACATGACAAATTTAATCAAGAAAAAAGATCTAGTAAAGTTTCTATTTTCTCCTCAAATGAGTTTTATATTTAAGTAGTTATTCAAAGTTTGAAAAAAGTTCACTCGCAGCAATTAGTTCTTACTGATTTCATTTCCTTTCTAGAAGAAAGAAATAGTGTCTATAATTGAGAATTTTCTATTTGAGAAATAGTCTCTAATTACGAATTGCATCTCCATCACACTTTGTGGTAAAAAAGACACTGTTATTCACAAAGAGTAATGGTGGGGTTAGCGTTAGCAAGGTTATTTATTTTTTAAGATATGGATGAGTCTGATGAAGCCTGTATGTTTAGTAATTAGAGGGACGCTTTTTTTTTAGACCGACGGATTGGTAGGAGCGGTGGAATGGGTAGTGTTGACTTTAGGCTCATATCGTTCATATCAAATAATTTGGCAAGTCTTTCCACAAATGGCATTAGTAAATAATGAGTTTTAGAAGTTAAAATCAAATGCGGAAACCAAGATCAATTATAGACAAATCTCTAGCCATTATTCATATTCACGTTTGTCGGAAAATCCTGAAAATTTAGAGAAATATTGGACACATTCTACTAACCCAATTCCCTCATATACTAATGGTGTATTCCAAAATTGAGAGGGTTTGTGTTAGACCTTGTGATTACCCCATTAGAAATGAACGATCGTTCATTTTCTATACGGTCTCTCATCAAGACGGTTACCAAAATGGATGGTTGTCACGAAAATGTATGAAACGTGGAAACTTTACATGTAGAATAACTACACTTTAAGAGAAAATGTGGGTCCGAAAATGTGGGATCACACAATATAAATAACAATGAGTCCACGTTACCAAAAAAAAATAACAATGAGTCCATATTTGCGTCTTGAGCTTTTTAGTAACACAGTTTTACGTCAACAAAATTGATAACGTGTTAGCACGACCATATGTACACTTATCGCAACACTACCGTGTAGACTAAAGGGCACGTTTGGTAACGTTTCTGTTCAAAAACTGTTCCAGGGAACAGAAATAGAAAAAAGTGTTTATGTTCCGGGGAACAATTTTTGACTAGAAAGATGCGTTTGGTAAACTTGTTCCGGGAATAAAAAATGAATAGAAACACGTTTGGTAAATTTATATTCTTTTTTTGTTTCTTTTAATTTTTTAATATTTTTATTTTATTTTTCATTTTTTCCTTTCTTTTTATTTTTTTCTTCTTTTGGCCGGGTCGCCAGCCTCCGGCGACCGGCCGACGGGGCCGGGCAGCCTCACCTTGGCTGGGCGAGCTCGAGCTCGCCTAGATCCGACAAGGCCAGGGGTCCTCGAGCTCACTTAGTCATGCCGAGGCTCGGCCTCGCCGGATCCGGGCGAGCTCGAGCTCGCCCAGCCAAGGCGAGGCCGAGCGTCGCCGGCGCGGCGAGGCTTGGCCTCGCCTTGGCTGGGCGAGCTTGGCCTCGCCCGATCCGGCGAGGTTGAGCATCGTCAGCCCTTGGCGAGGCTTGGCCTCGCCGAATCTGGGTGAGCTCGAGCTCGCCCAACCAAGGCGAGGCCGAGCCTCGCTTGCGCCGGCGACGTTTGGCCTCGCTGGGCCGGCGACGCTCCGGCGAGGTTGCCGACCCTCGACGGCGTCGCAGGCCTCGACGGCCGGCCGCCAGCCATGGCCGAGGCCGGCGACCGGCCAAAGAAGAAAAGAAGAAAAAAAGAAGAAGAAAAGAGGAGAGAGAAGAAAAGAAGAAGAAAAGAAGAAAAAATGTTTTCCGGAGCAAGAAACAAATTTTTTTTGTTTCTCATTTCTGTTCTTTTTGTGTTCCGGGAACAAAAAATCTGATTTTGAACAAAAACGCAAACAAACGTGTTTCTGTTTTTTTTTGTTCCCGGCAACAAAAAACAAATGCGTTTGGTAAATTTGTTCTTTTTTTGTTCCCGAATAGAAATAAAAAAAAAAGTGTTTCTATTCTGGGAACAATTTTTGACCAGAAAAATGCGTTTGGTAAATTTGTTCCGGGAATAAAAAATGAATAGAAACACGTTTGGTAAATTTTATTCTTTTTTTTGTTTATTTTAATTTTTAATATTTTTATTTTATTTTTCATTTTTTCCTTTTTCTTTTTTTATTTTTTCTTCTTTCGGCCGGTCACCGCCTTCGTGATCGGCCGACGGGTTTCGCAGCCTCGCCTTGGCTGGCCGAGCTCGGCCTCACCGAACTGGCTAGCCCGAGCTCGCCCCGGCCAAGGCGAGGCTCGGCATCGCGCCGCGGGCGAGGCCGAGCCTCGCTAGGGGCCGGTGTCGCTTGGCCTCGCCGGGGCCGGCGACGCTCCGGCGAGGTCGCCGACCCTCGACGGCGTCACCGGCCTCGACGGCCGGGTCGCCGGCCATGGCCGAGGTCGGCGACCGGCCAAAAAAAAGAAGAAGTAAAGAAGAAGAAAAGAGGAGAGAGAAGAAGAGAAGTGTTTCTTCAAAATCGCTTTCGAACAAGAAGTAAGTTTTTTTGTTTCTTTTTTTTTTTTTTTCAATTTTGTTCTAGGAACAAAAAAAAAAAAAGAACAAAACGCAACCAAACGCTTTTGTTCTTTTTTTGTTCCCAGGAACAAATAAACAAAAAAAGTGTTCAGAAACAGAAATAAGAAGTGTTTCCATGTAGGCCCAAAATTTCTGTTCTTGAATAGAAACCAGGAATAAAAACATGCAGGCCTTAAACAAGCCGTAGCTTTGTGTTAGAAAAGCTATAAAATCAAAGCTTGCGCATTATAAATAAGACCGAAGCCACTTGTGACCATCTTAGAAACACACCACACTTTCGTTAGAGTTTTTCCAATCACAAAGATCCTACACTTTATTTAACCCCCAGTACTCGGCCATCATTATCTTCCATATCTTGCTGACCTTAAAAGGACAAAACCATGTCGTCCCAGAAATCGAACCCTCTTCCTCGTTCTCAAGGATACACGGTCGGCACCGGTTTACCTGTCAATTATCTTCAGGAACACCACCACCACCACCACCATCATCTTCCGCAGCAACAGAAAAACTCCGTCACTTGGTCTTCCGATATTTTTCATTGTTGCGACGATCCATGCAGCTGTTGCTCTTTTTGTCCACTCAAAGTTGTATAATTTTAAGCATAGTTCATGGGTGCTGTGATATGTATAATATTGTTGTACGTGTTTCAGGTTGCACAACGCTTTTTTGCCAATGCGTCACTTTTGGGAGGATCGCGGTGTTCGCGGACGAAGGATCTTCATGTATGTATTTGTAAACTAGAATTTTTTTTTTTTTTTTCACAAATCCATTATCCCTCATCCTCAACCTCCACGAACCATCAACCTTTTCGTAATTGCAAACTCCAGCCATGCATATCCTGCAATCTCAATCTGAGGCAGGACGACATATGCAACCATCGTAGACCTCTGAGTAAAGCAGAGAGAGAGAGAGAGAGAGAGAGAGAGAGGAGAAGGAGCTGCTCAGGCGGCATGGTAATGAGCTGTGGAGAGCAGAGAGACAGATGGTTAGGCTTTGATCGGTGGCGTGTGCAATTTTTTGAGTTAAATCTACAAGTCTGTGTTTGAAAAATTGTGAATGCGTGCCACATTTGGCTATGGGCTTATATGCTCTCTCTTTATTGATTTAGACTTTCGATTTGACGTTTTAATTTAATATCAAAGCCAGGTTCCAGTAAAGTTTATTTTGCGTCCCTGCCTCAAATTGCACATGTATATCTCACTTCAGAATTTTTAGGGCCGCCACAGTAATTTACCTCAAATGATAAGAATCAACAACGATGATACTATTATATTGGTTTTGTTGCAGCCTGTGTTCCGAAAGGCGCACTCTACTGTTTAGCCACTACTTTGACGGGTTGTTTTTTTGAGAGGAGCTTGCTGCTGCGGTTGCTGCAATCGTAGAAGGTTGAAGACTCAATTCAGATGGCAACAGAATGCATGCGACGATTGTTATGTTCATTGCTTTTGCCATTGTTGTGCTCTGCGTCAAGAATATCATCACCTCCAGAGGAAGGACAAGGTGAGGAGTTCAATTCTCCACCTTCTTACGAGCTAGGGGGATGCACAAGTGAGGAAGTAGGATTTTGCACATAAAGTAGCTTGTAAAATATATATGGGATTGGATTAGACAAAAAAAAATAAGAAGCTTGTTTTTGTTTTTCCCTTATCTAACATTGAAGTTCTTTAGAAAAGCTAAAACTATTTCAACTATGCGTGTGTGTATATAGCAAGTTAGGGCACGTTTGGTAACGATTCTGTTATCGAGAGTAGATTCTGATCATAAATGATTCTTTTTTATTCTGTTCTCGGGAATTGATTCTAAGCATTTTAAGCCGTTTGGTAACTGTTCAAAATTTTTGATTCTAGAATAGAATTGCGTTTGGTACTGTGCTCATTAATTTTGTTCCAAATCAATTTCTTTTAATTTTTAAATAATTTTTTTATTTTTTTATTTTTTTTTTTTACTTTTTCCCTTTTTCTCCTATTCTTCTTCTTCTTCTTCTTCTTGTGGCCGGTCGGACCGGCAACCGGCGCCGGCCCTTGTCGGCCAAGCCTCGCCGGTGGCTAGGTGAGCCTCGCCGGGCCGGGCGAGCCTCGCCTAGCCACTGACAGGGCTAGGCGTCGTGAGGCTCGGCCTCGCCAGATCTGGTGAGACCGAGCCTCGCCGGTGGCTGGGCTTGCCTTCTGTGAGCTTGTCGGACCTCGCCCTAGCCTGATGAGCTTGTTGGACAAGCGGACGACAACCGGCGGTGGCGGCGGACGGCAGAGGGTGGTCGGGCGGTGATAGACGGCGGCGAGCGGTGGTGGACGGCGGTCACAAGATGGCCAAAGGGAAGAAGAAGAGTTGTTGGTTTCGATTCTCAAATTTGTTCTTGGAACAAGAATCAACTTTTTTTTTGTTCTTGATTCTACTCACAATCTGTTCCCAGGAACAAAAATTTTATCAAACGTGATTCTAGGCCCAAACTGATTCTGGGAACAAAGAATCATAATTTGGTCATGTTTGGATGGTTACCAAACAGGGTCTTAATAACCCATTTTCCAACTTACTCCATAAAAATTCAATTTCTTTTTTCTCACAAAAGAGAATTTTTGCGAATTAACCTTCAGGAACTAAAGGAATTTTCTCAAAATAGAGTTGATGATGTGTCATTAATCGACTCATTGAGTGATCAATCAACACTATTTGATGGACAAAATTAAGGGAAAATCTGAAAATAAGTAGTAAGCTTAGGTCTTTTATGGTAAAATTATTATTTGATGGGTATCTTGCAAATAATTACGCGCCCACTTGTAAAATCTAAAAACAAGTGGTAATCTACTACTGGATTGGTGGATGTTTAGATTGGTAAATGATCGGTTACTTACAAATAATTACGTGGTTATTTGTAAAATCTAAAAATAAGTGCTAGTCTATTATTGAATTTGTTGATGGTAAAATAGTTATTTCTTTCATAAGTTACAAATACTGACCAAGCTTATAACTAAGGGTCATGTTTTACGACTTACCATTGATATTTGAAACTTGTTATCGACTTAACATGTTTATAGACACAAAACAAAATTCCCTTTTAGGCATATTGAGTTGAGAATAAGGATTTCCCGACATTTTACAAGAGATATTATATAATTAATCGTTGCCTTAAATTAAAGATTCATGTCAAATGGTTTCGATTAGCTTTCGAGCACCATGACTGCTGCACATCCTTGGACGCTTTTATGGTCACCCTCTCTCTCATCTTTCCGGTGCATAAGATTTTCTTCCAAGAATGCTCCTAACAAGGCCCTAATCTAACATCACAAGAAGAGCAAACCTTTTCACCATCTGACCCAACATCTTATTGGTTCATTTCTTTTCTATTTACTTACAAAGTCTTACATTTTTACTGGCATTTAACTCAAGAAAAGATAATTAACTAGGGTATGTCAATCATTCACGTTCTATTTTCATTGACGTGCAAGCCCTTAGAGTGCCATAACTTGGCACAAATGGACATTTAAGTGCTATAACTTACGAAAGTGACATTTAAGTGCCAAAATTAGAGCAAAATTGATCACTTAAGTGCCAATTTGGCCAAAATCTAGCCAAAATGCTGATGTGGCGATTTTCTAGCGAAGTAAGTGCAAAACGGCATTGTTTTGATGCTGACGTGGTAAAAAAATAATATAAAATAATTAAATTAAAATTAAAATTAAAATTAAATTATTTTAAATATTTTAAAATAAAAAATTTTAATATTAAAAAAAAAGTGGAGGTAGCCCTCAGAAAAGGGTCGGCCGGGCCCTAGCTAAACCACCTGGGACCGGCGGCGAGGGCCCACGAGCCTGCCGCCCTTGCCCCGATTTGGGGCAAGGGCTCGGTCGGCCGGTTAGCCGGGTGCCGGCCCCGGCTAGGGCTCGGCAACCCCGACCGACCTTTCCCCTCCATCGCCAGCCCTTCTCGCGGCGGGCGCTGAGGGCTTAGCCCTCAGCTCCTCTCCCCCACCCCCCTTTTTATTTTAAATATTAAAAATTTTATTTTTAAATATTTTAAATATATTTAATTTAAAATTTAATTTAACTAATTTTATATTATTTTTTTACCACGCAGCACCAAAACGACGTTGTTTTTGCATTATTTGGCCACGTTAGTGTGCAAAATGGTGTCGTTTTGCACTTAAGTCGCCGGAAATTGTGTACGTTAGCATTTTGGCTGGATTTTGGCCGGAGTGGCACTTAAGTGATCCATTTTTATTCGAATGGCACTTAAGTGTCACTTTAATAAATTATGACACTTAAGTGTCCATTTGTGCCAAGTTATGACACTTGAAACGATCTTTTGCCATTTCCAATATATGTATGGTCTATTGATTCCAAGCAATTGTTTGGGAATTATCTAAAACGAGTTTTACTTTTTATTTAATCTAAACCTAGCAATTCACAAAATTTGACCTATTTTTCTTTTAATTTGGAACTTTCAAAACTTTTATGATATTTAAATGTTGACACGTAACTTCAAATGCAAATTTATCATAACTTTTAGAATATAATAAATTTTAGCAAAAAAAGTACAAAGAAAATACTCTTTGCTCCTCAAAAGAAAATACTTTTATCTAAGAGTAAACAATTTACGTATATTGCTCCTAAAAAGCAAAAGACGCATTGGCAATATACAGGTAAATTGTTCTTTTGCATGATGCACTGATTGAAGTCTTATGTATTACCATGATTGGCTGAAAATGTTGAAATTGTGGAAGACTAACGAGGATACATACACCTACGAGTTTGATGAAATTTTCGCCGAGTCCACGTCGCAAACGGCCCTCCCCGGCAATGACCATCACCAAAACCCTATTCCAGCGACTCTGGACCGACGAGGACAAGATCGAGCTGCGGCAACACCACTAGCGCGGCGGGGCCTTGTGGAGGGCCAAGCTGCGTAGGCGTGTGAAATGAGGCTTTGATTGTATATATATTTAAAAAATATTTAAAATTTCGAAAAAAATATAAAAAATTACTTGCTTTTGTCCCCCAAATATAAGCAAGTGGAGCCAATTTTGGCATGGATTTAATTTGCACAATTATAAAAGGTTTAGGACTTTGACAAAAAAAAAAAGTTTAGGACTCATTATTGCAATAGGTTTATGACTGGTAATTCTCCCCTTTAAGAGTAGCATTTGTGACTACTTCATTTTAGGACTAGGTCCCATGACTTGTCCTAGTTGACATGATTTTGCTTCCTATACATTAGTTTGGATATAATTTAATTTAGAATACTATGAAAAAGCCCAAATTGATATAGTCATAATACATTTACCTCAAATTAATTTTTTGACCATAGAAAACTCTAAACTTATATATCTATAACAAATTTATCATCCTTTAGTTTTAGTTAAATTTTATTGTCAAATTTCTGAGTCGGATAACATGTGATAGTTGATAGGTATAACAGTTTGAGTTTTTATGCTTAGTTTGTCACATGGTAGTAGTTTTATAGTTATCGTGATATTAATTCAATTTAATGAAAACTAATAAAAATTGTATTTATCACAAATATATCAGTTTGAGATTTTTTGTGGCAAAAAAAAATAGTTTGAGGCAAACTCGTCACATGTATACTAATTTGGAATTTTTTAGGGTCAAAAGTTAATTTTGGATAAATTTATCGCATACTAATTTGATAATTTTCATGGTATTAACCCTTAATTTTATGGCACTTTACTTCACCCTGAAATTTTTTACCATTTTATAATATTTTTATAGTTTTTAGGAAATGTACCTTCGCCCAACACCAACTAAACATGAAAGCTTGATTAAGAGTGAATTATTGTTGTTAGCCGTAGGGATGAGCAAAAAGAAATCGTCCAAATCAGAACCGCCCGGACCGATCTTCGGCTCCTAAAACTTGAATAAGTGAATACCGGTACGATTTCTCATTTCAGATGCGGAACCACCCATTTTTTTAAATTTTTTTTTTATTATAAATGAAACCCGAAAGCAGGCTCCAGACTCACGCACGCTCTCTCTCTCTCTCTCTCTCTCTCTCTCTCTCTCTCTCAACTCGCTCGACTCACGAGCTCTCTCTCTTTGTTTCCCCTGGTTTAGTTTTGTCACGGTGCGTCTTGATGTGTTTTGCATGGTTGCTATCTCTTAATTGTTTTCTTGTGTCCATTTTCGAGTCTTGGATACGCGAGGAAGAAGAGATGGTCGATGGGTAATTGGCTTTTCAGTCTTGGATTCGCAATCCACCTGAGCTCGGGACTTGAAGTGATTTTTACACGATTTTACCTGTGGAAATGTTGTGCTCAGCTGGAGAATGATCAGCTGGTGTTTTTTCTGCCTTTCTGTATTCTAAGGTTGTTTGTTCAAGGGAGGATAAGTGAAAATTCTTTTATAAAAAATGGCGAAAGTCATTTTGGTGAAGTGCTGTTTCGGGTTACTGGTAGTTGTGATCTTTTATGAAGCTTTCTTTGGATTTTTGCTGCAAGTGCGTATGTTTGTTTGATGATCAGGGAAGTCACGTGTCCATGGATTCTGAATTGTTGTAGGATAGGCAGGTAACTAACTTCATGGGATTGAAATGGTTTGCTGTATATTGTAGCATAACCAAGCTGCAATGAAACAAAAAAAGAACGAAACTGAAGAGAAAAGAAGAGTGGCTGGTTTGCGGTGGAATCTGAAACTGGCAGGTTCGGTTTCAGAGTCAATTCTAGGGTTCACAGGGTCGGTTCCCGGTTCCAAAAAAGTGAGAACGGGTCCCGACAGGGTAGGTCCAGGTTCCAGACTTGGAATCGATCATCCTAGCCATGTGCTGTTAAAATTGAGAATGAACCTGAGTTTGATCAGGAGGTGAACTCAGTGAGCGTAAGCCAAGTTTAGATTTTGAGTGTTGTTTATTGCTCTGAAATATAATACGAGTAAAATGCATGTGCAACTTGTTCTGCTAGCAGTGTTTATTATATGAGTTCGTCTTTGCTTTCTCAACTTGCTCTATTAACATAGTTAAGCATTTCATCTTGGGCCATTGATTTTAATTTTATGATTTGATCTTTCTACTTCACAGGATGGTGCAGCAAAAGATAAAGAGAAGAGAAAGGAGAAGAAAATGCGGAAGAGCAGGAAGGGAAAACAGGCGGAGCTGAGCAAAATGTCAACAAAATCCCAAATAATGTTTTAGAAGTGATGCAGCCCGCATTAAAGACCAGCTCTCTCGACCAAAAAGATCGGCCCACATTCAAGCTCGACGAAACCGAGAAGCTGTATCGACATCTTGAGTCCATCTCGGAAGCTTGAAAGACACCTTGGAAGCTCGCGTGACGCTTTTACTAGTTTATAGTTTCCATGCCCTTTACTATATCTCCTAGTTTCAATGCTCCTTTATTCCTCCTAGTTTCAATGCTCTATCTTTATTTCTTTGATGATATAAGCCCAATTTCTTGTAGAAGACAGACGACTTTTGATGAATGAAAAAAAACTTTGCTTTGAAGCAAGTATGGTGAACCTTGTAGAGTTCATCCCTTTGAAAACCTAGAAGAGTTTTCACTCCGTCCTTGAAGAGTCGGAGCTTTCGAAATCTTCATCCTTGAAGAGTTGCAGTCATCGATCTAGAAGAATCGGTAAAGTTTCCTTTCAACTTCCTTGGAGGCCTAGAAGAGCAACCAACGAAGTTCCTATCTTTTCCTGTTCTGTTCATTACTTCCAACCCAATTTCGACTATCGTACAGTGCTTATTTCAGAAAACTCAAAACATAGAAATTGTAGATCCAGAAGTCTTTGTTTATTTGGTTTTGGAATCAGGTCGATCCGATCTGTATCAACAAAGATACGACTGTTCTCCTGAGCTTGCGCAGTGCTGAAATTCCTGTTTGTCCTGTTTCCGTGTGCGAGTCACTCTCCCGATCCTATTGTTTGAGAAAGCCTCCCCTAGGCTTGCATCATTTGGTATCAGAGCTTTGGAGGAGAGGACAATGCCTCCAATACAAGCTAGGCGTCATGGCGGCAGAACCGTTCCCCTCAATGAATTGCACACACTCACTGAGAATATGCAACAACAAATTGATGAATTGACGCAAGAAGTTCAGCGTTTGAGGGCTGAAGCAAATAATTCTCCACCCCGTTCCAGGACTGAAGATTCCCATGGTGACTCTTCCTCTTCAGAGAGTGTTCAATCTATTCACAGTCGGAGGCATGTTCGACATCGTTTACAACATATTCGTGAGCCAGATTGGGAAAAGAAAATCAAGAAAGATGTTCAAGAATTTACAGGTAATGAGTCTCCTGATGAAAATTGTTGATTGGCTAACACTTGTGAATGAGGTGTTTGAGCATCGAAATGTTCCGGAGAATCATCGCGTTGGGATCATTGCTATGCGATTCCAAGGCAAGGCGATTGCTTGGTGGACACGTGAAAAACAAACTCGCCAAGCCGTTGGCAAAGCACCAATCACTTTGTGGAGAAAGATGGAGGGCAAGATTCAAAAGTATTTTCTTCCCAAACGATATAAGAGAGAGCTCTACCAACGATACCAAAATCTAAAACAAGGTACGCGAACGGTGGACCAATACACCAATGAATTCAATGAGTTGGTGATTCGTAACAATATCCAGGACCCAGAGGATGTACTTGTGAACAAATACTTAAACGGTCTTCAATTTTACATTCAAGACGCCTTGGAAGTCCTCGACATTTGGGACTTAGGAGATGCACACCAACGGGCACTCAAAATGGAGCGCTCTCATTCTCGGAGACAGCAATTGCTAGTAAGCCTTCTACTCAACCCCATGTTTCGCAACCTGCTACATCGGAAATACGTTGCTATTCTTGTGGGGAGTTGGGTCATCGTGAAAGGACTAGCAATTGTCGAATCAATAAGAATCGACCAGCCGGTAAAGCCTTCTTGGTGGATAATGATTCTGACGAGAATGCTGAGGATCCACTTGAAGAGGAGTTGAACAATGATGAAGAAGCTGCGGATGATGAACAAATAGTGCATGCTGACACTGACAAACTTCTTATGGTGAGGAAGATTTTTCTTACTCCTTGAGATGACACTGGAGATAGGTGGCTGCGTACCAAAATTTTTCATTCTGCTTGCACAATCGTGGGAAAGGTGTGTCAATTAATTATTGACTCTGGTTGTTGTGAGAATATAATTTCTGAAGTAGCGGCAAACAAGCTGAAGTTGGAATTAAAAACGCACCGTACGCCTTATAAAATGTTGTGGTTGAAGATAGGTGCTGAGGTAACTGTTTCAAAACGATGTCTTGTTAATCTGTCCATTGGTTCTGTTTATAATGACAAGATATGGTGTGATGTTCTACCGATGGATGCTAGTCACATTATTCTTGGTCGACCATGGCAATTCGATAAGAGGACTATGCATGATGGTTATCGAAATACATATTCTTTTGAATTTGGAGGCAAGAAGATTACGTTGGCACCTAGTAGGGTGGGAGATTCTTCTGATGATGATGGCGAGAATTCGAGGACGAATTCTTTTAAAGATGGGGAGGATGATGCAGCCCACATTAAAGACCAGCTCTCTCGACCAAAAAGATCGGCCCGCATTCAAGCTCGATGAAACCGAGAAGCTGTATCGACATCTTGAGTCCATCCCGGAAGCTTGAAAGACACCTTGGAAGCTCGCGTGACGCTTTTACTAGTTTATAGTTTCCATGCCCTTTACTATATCTCCTAGTTTCAATGCTCCTTTATTCCTCCTAGTTTCAATGCTCTATCTTTATTTCTTTGATGATATAAGCCCAATTTCTTGTAGAAGACAGACGAATTTTGATAAATGAAAAACTTTGCTTTGAAGCAAGTATTGTGAACCTTGTAGAGTTCATCCCCTTGAAAACCTAGAAGAGTTTTCACTCCGTCCTTGAAGAGTTGGAGCTTTCGAAATCTGCATCCTTGAAGAGTCGCAGTCATCGATCTAGAAGAATCGGTGTCCCTTTCAACTTCCTTGGAGGCCTAGAAGAGCAACCAACGAAGTTCCTATCTTTTCCTATTCTGTTCGTTACTTCCAACCCAATTTCGACTATCCTACAGTGCTTATTCAGAAAACCCAAAACATAGAAATTGTAGATCCAGAAGTCTTTGTTCATTTGGTTTTGAAATCAGGTCGATCCAATCTGTATCAACAAAGATACGACTGTTGTCCTGAGCTTGCGCAGTGCTGAAATTCCTGTTTGTCTTGTATCCGTGTGCGAGTCACTCTCCCGATCCTATTGTTTGAGAAAGCCTCCCCTAGGCTTGCATCAAGAAGTGGCTAAATTATACGGAAATATTATGAAGGATTTTTTCGGTGTTGATATAGATGTCCAATTTAACATCACCTTCGGCCACCAACAACTCTGACAAAGGATTTACATCATTGTTTGCCTATTTACTTTGACACCATTTCTGTTTGAGTGCTTGTAACACATCTTCTCAATGTGACTTTGCTTAACATAAGTTGAGGAAAATTACTCTCAAATATTTCCATCAAATTTGGCCATGTGAAATATTTTGGGATTTTCCTGAGCATATTGCTCTTCCTAGAGACATTTTTCTCAGCTTTGGCCTCTTTTTTCTTCCTCCTCCTCCTTTTCTTTTACTTTGTCTTTCTCTACATGGTCAGGTAGTTTGTCTCTCAACTTTTGCATGGTGCCTACGCAAATTCCGAATATATCGTCGAAGAGGGCTAGTGTTGAACCTTCCCGAAAGAAGCTATCTGAACGGACTCCTGGCAGAGATAATTCCATATAATGGCCAGCCATGTAAAGCTAACTTAATTGTGCTGAGGAAAGCAGGTATAGAGTTGAGAATTGGTAAAAGGTAGTTGATGTTTCTCATATAATCTAAGAACATTGTTCTAACTTGTCATCTACTTTTCTTACAGTATTCAAAAGTTCCTTTGTTAATGGTTTTTTACTGTTTTTCTTTGAGAAATTAGTTGTTGGGGTTTGGGGCCAAGTATGTTGTTCAATCTGACCTGCAGTCTCCTTCATTCTTGCACTTTCTTTCGCACCATCACAAGACTCTTCTCTGTGTGCACATGCATGTGTGCTACATGGTTGTTAGGGTTGATCGATCCATATTGTAGGATCACGATCATTCAATCTTACCACTCAAAAACTTTGAACAATCTAGATTCTAAGAAATATGGTA
The DNA here is from genome assembly GCA_016097595.1 of Eucalyptus pumila. NCBI lineage: Eukaryota > Viridiplantae > Streptophyta > Magnoliopsida > Myrtales > Myrtaceae > Eucalyptus > Eucalyptus pumila. The sequence goes on from CM027853.1 coordinate 37,760,596, forward strand.
GTCTGCAGGGCTCGTGACCTGTATCTTAGGATGGCGATCCCAACTATGATTCCGCTGTTCAAGCTTTAGAAGGCAATTATACCTTTTCAGCTGGAGCAAATGTGAAATTGGGCCTCTGTCCCCTAGCGCATGTGCCACTTTATTCTTAATCATGTTCAGGCTCCGTTTGGAAAATATAAGGCTTGGAGAATTAAGAATAAGGGATGAAGATGAATGAACAGTAGAAAGTGAAGAAGTGTAGAGACACCATCTCTTCTTCTTCTTCAGGCTTGAATAAATGATGAGATGGGCATCGACCGCTGCTGGCTCTCTGAACTGTTCTGAGGAGAGAGAGAGAGAGAGAGAGAGAGAGAGAGAGAGAGAGAGAGAGAGAGAGAGAGAGAGAGTTAAATCACAGATTGTGTCCCAGATTAGGGTAAATATGCATTCCTAGAGAGAAGGACAAAATAAAGGATTATAAATTCAGAAAAGGCAGGAAAGTAATTTCTTGGCAGCCTTCTTCTTGATTATTATGATGATTATTTTATTGTGATCCTATTTAATCCATCTTTAAAACTTGGGCAAGGAGATTTTATGCTTTTACATCTTTGACATGATTCTTTAATCGTTAGTTGAAAAACTAGCAACCAAGAATTTAAACCAGAGTAATCTCTCACGTGAGAATGCTACCTTTAAGCTTCACTATCCCTCTTTTGAAGGTTAATATGCATCTGTGCTCATATTGCATGGATGGAGACTGATTGCAGAGCATTAAGCAAGTGTAAGGGTAATTTTACAGTTTCCTCATCAGTTTGGTGTAAGATTGATCTCTAAAGCATAATGGGCCTAAGAGCCTTGAGTGTAGGATCAGCCTCTTTAATTTCAGCCAAAGAGCGTGGAAATTTTGTCTTTGTTTGTTTCTATTATGGAATTCTGTGGCCTCCTTTTCTTCAGATCGAATGAATAACTAGTATTTGTGCTCATTTTGCATGGATGGAGACTGATTGCAGAACATTAAGAAAGAGTAAAGGCAATTTTACAAGTCCTCATCAATTTGGTGTAAGATTGATCTCCAAAGCATAATGCCTAAGAGCCTTGAGTGTAGGACCAGCACCATTAATTTCAGCGAAAGAGTGTGGAAAATTTGTTTTTGCTTCTATTACAAAATCCTGCGTCCTCTTTTTCTTCAAATGGAATGAATAGCTAGTATTTGTTCTCCAACATATTATATTCTCTTGAGGCTTCAAGTTGTCCATTTTATCTAGTGAGGGTACTCAACTAATTAATATACTATGTCAAGTAGTATATTATATGAATAAATTTTCCCTTTCTATATATATATATATTCTTGAACCCTCCAATACACCACCAAAGCCAACAGGTTGTTGCTAATCTTTTAGTAGCCGGATTTACTGGACAACTAACTTTATTATAGTAGAGCTACCCCACTTGACATTGCCCAAGAAGAGTCGTCGCAAAAAATACAGAACAAATACTCTTCTGATGCCATTTATGAATGGAATATAGATGGTGTTGCCGAAAGCAATATCATGAATATTTTGAATAACATGGTAATGCTTGCCAATGCCTACAAAACATAGCAAGATGTTTTTGATCAAATCAGCCTCAGGACACAAATTAAACATTCAATACAAGTTGCCAGAAGCATTAATAATAAAAGACCAAATGTCCTATAAAACATCTTTTCTCTTAGTAAAAAATATGAGACAACAAGTAATTCTTGGAACACCTTTCTTACAATTGATCCAATCTTTTATAGTTACTAATGAAGGTATTGAAACTCATGCTCTTAATAGAAAAATCACTTTTAATTTCATAACAAAACCACAAAAGAGGAGTTTAAATATTTTGCAAGAACATTCCATTTCAGAAATAAATTGCCTAATAAAAGACAAAGAAAACCAACTTGAATTCATATATATATATCCTTGAAAGCGAGCCATATTTTACCCTGCTTGTTTAAACTTTATGATACTTGAAGTCTTTCACATTAGCAAGAATCCTTAACATCCTTGGTTAAGTTGAAAATTAGCTTTGTACCCATGATATTCCCCTCTTTTCGTTTTTGTAGTTTTCCTTAGATCCTTGGTTTAATGACACTACACTAATTTTTTGCTTACAATGCCCAATTGGTAAAAGTATATACTTAAACCACTGTGAGTAACTGTTTCTTTAGTAGCTATTCGTTTTGATAGCTTACCTGGACCACAATGGTGCTGTTTTGGGCTTTCTCTTGGTTGCTTAAGTCGAATTGGACAAAATTTTAGGATTCTTTCTTCGTGTTTTTATCTCTCTCAGTTCCTCGCGAATTCTGCAACTGTTGACCAAGATTGATCCAAATGGAGCTTTGCTTCAACTTAAGTGAGTGATTATGAGTTCTAATTGTTCCAAATCCATTGTTGTTTATACTGTATATTGTTTTTTCTGATTCTGTTCAGCCCCCTTTCTGGTGTTTTTCTTGCTCTTTGGCTATGCCCTTACAAGAGTGAGTGCCTTTTATCTAGTCAAGATTCATGTGAAGAGTTTTTGGTTTGTGATTAGTATTTTATTACCCTTCAATATTGTGTTTCTTACCTTTACAAGTTGTGGTTCTTCTTCTGACACACTCATAGAAGAGATGGATTATATTTTGCATTGACAATCAAAACAAATGGTCAAACACCAAATAAAAAAACAAATGCCAAAAGCGGCAAGGGAGGAAGTGTCTTCTCGTTCAGATATGAATGAAGATTCAACTAACTCCTATGAGCATACTAATCACATGAGAAGTGCTACATGGGGTTATTATACATATTTCATGTACATGTTTGTTTTAAATGTGATGCTTCTAATCTGTGATGGATGTACTATCTGCTGATCATGTGATGATGTTGTGTCATTGGTTGCATTGTGCTTGGTTTGGTAGGAAGGAAAGATGTGTCGTGCAATTTGGAAAATGTTGTTACAAGGATGAATGCTTGGTGGATGTACTATTTATTGAGTCTGTGTATACAAACTTTAAGCTAATTCTAGTTTTGCTATTAACTGCATGAAATCAAATGTGCAGAGAAAGGAGGTGAATAAACTTACCTCCTTGCAAATTGCATATTTTGTTGGCTGACATGAATGAATGTGCTTTGGACCATCCTAATAGGAGTTATACCTGCGTTTCTGTTATTAAATGTTGGTTGATGTCTATGAGAATTTAATGTTTTTTGCATAATAAGGCTTCCCATGGAACAATTGCTTCCCTCACTTGGGCTGTTTTAGACAAATTTATCAGCAAAATAAGGCTGATGTTATGAAGCTTATTGGTTTGCTGTTTTCTTGCAGCGTAGCATGGCCTTTCTATTAATGCAAGTATAGCTGATGAGGAGACAGTGCAAAGGCTGATTTTGTTTTTGGCAGTATCCATCCTGATTCAGAGTTTGCTGATTATATCATTTGGAGAACTTCTCCTACTATTGATGTGGATTCCATCAAATTGCTTAGAGATATGAAGCTGCTGTGTGTTCTTTTTAGTTGTAGTCCAAGTTGAATTGTAACTCTTTTTTTAGGTCAAGCATGATCAGAGAACCAGCTGGATATTTTTGTGTGAAGAAGAGACTTTGTAGAGTGATCCTACCATATCTATTGTAATAATCTAAGTTTGTTGTACCTCTTTTCTCTTTTCTTTTTGAACCATATACCAACTTGGTTGCTAATGTCCTGTAGGTTTTCTGTTGTAATCATCCAGTTCCAAATGAAGAGAGATTTGTGGACCTCATTTAAAGCATAAATACTTTTCACTATCTTTCTTTAAGCACATGTGGTTCGTCCTCATTGGAAAACCAAGATAATACTATTGGCTATAGAACACAAGTAGATGGTCCGGGGGAAATATATGAACCAGCATTCTTCACATTTAACTTTACTTTGTGTAAGGAAGAATAGTAAATGCTGTTTGTGCTGCTGTGAGAAAGAGCAACACAATGGCTATGAGAATTGACAAGAAAGGCCAAGGACTATGGAAATATTCCCTCCTCAGTTTCGCCATCCAGATGTTCCTCCTCTTGTTGCAATGTGCCTTCACATTTTGGAAGATCTCGGAGTAATAGGAATCGCATGCAGGGACGTAGTCGCCGATCTTGTTGAACATCTCCGCAACCACCTTGTCATCGCCCAAGTAGCTCTTAATAATCCCAGCGCGGCGAAGCACCTCAACGTCCTTTGAAGAGTTTATGAGACAATCAATCAAGGTCACGTAATCCGTGAAGTAGTTGATGTCTCTGGTTTGACGATGCTGCTCGTACGCGATCAAGTTTCGAAATTTTGATTCGGTGTCGTACTTTACATACAAGACCGGTAACTCGAGTGTCCCGTTCTTGAATTTGATGTTGCTCAGTTGGCCCTCTTGCACAGCCCTAAACCTGACTCCTGACTCCCTTAGCTTAATGGCCGATGGCATGATTGGTGTGCAGTTTAGCCAGGGCGTTTTAGGCCAGCCAGAAGTGCGCCACGCGTGATATAGATGCAGAAGATGTTCCCTGCTGCCAATCGTCAAATTTCGGCCGGGGCCTTCTCGTTCAACCTCGAAGTACATGATGGCAACTTTGCTGAACTCATGATGCTCGTCCGGACCTTTAGTCAGGTCATATAGCTTGCTCAAGACGAAGAGTGGGAGTTGGTTCTCTAGCAGCAGCAAATCGCGCGTAATGCTGGGTCGAATCCCCCCCCCAATCATGCATAACTGGGTCGTTTTCGTCTCTCAGTTCCGTCATAATGTACTTACGGAACATCTCAATGATGAAATAGGCATCAATGAGCATCATCGCAAGAAACTTTTCTTGGGAGAGGTCGATGGTTTCCGCATAGTAATTAAGTGCCGGCTGTTCCTGTTCCCTGAGAGTCGGCATATACCTGTCCACGCTCCTCTCGTTTCTCCTCTTAAGCAATTGCTGCAGGTATCGCAGTTTCTACTCCTCCATGAATTTAAACTTGTCATTTCCATAGTGATAAGGGCCAATGGCTAGAATCTCTGGGTCATAGGCTTTCTCGTTGACTCTGCGTAGTTGATGACGAACCCTAAATATATTATGCTCTGGCAAAGTGGGAGGCACACTGCAAAGCATATTCTCGATGTGGATTGAGACATGGCCTTGCACCTCTAAATGCTCATAGGTCCCAGAATGCTGTATTGGTTACAACATAATTAATGTGATATTAAGCACTTAGTAAAGGAAGAGGATTGTTTTTCATGTGCTTACCTTTGATTTAGGGCAACTTAAAAAAAATGCCCTCTTATGAACTATTTCAATTTTCACTTTTAGTCATCATACTATTTTTCATGACGCATATAAGTCCTAAATTAATTTTCAAAAACTAGTAGAAAGAAAACTAGTCTCCGAATAAATTTTAGAACAAATTAGTATTTTTGTGCGAATAACGATGGACAATGCAAATTAAGCACCGTGGTTGAACACGTGGTGTGGACATTCAATACAAACAAATGGACAGCTGAGGAAAAATTACAAACACTGTATTATTGCTCCTTATAATATTGCTTCGAGAATAAATTAACAGCTGCATGGGCTTTTTACTTTTGAGCTTTGGAGAACCCCCTTTTTTGCTCTCGGGACAAGTTTTGACTTTTGATAAGGCAAAAGAACATCGCAAGTTCCAAACTTGGCATATGGATATGTAAGTGTCATTTTAAAAAAAAAAATGGGATACCTAATTTCTAAGTCCATCGACTTTGGCTAAAAATCCTACATGGCAATTTTTTAATAATATAACTTGTCTACGTGACTCGTCGGAGAGCTGAGTCAGCAAATAAGAACCAAAACTATGTCATTTTACCCTTTTTTTTTCAATTTTAATATAAATGTTAATTAAATTAAATTATTTAAAAAAAAAAACATATGAAGAGTGCAGAACAACAAGGGCTCAGCCCTCGCCCCCGTCACCAGGAAGGGCCGACAATGGTAGGGGAAGGGTTAATCGGGGTCATTGGCCCCTGGTTAGGGCTCGACGACCCTGGCCGACCGGTGGTGAGAGCCTACAATCCCTCGCCCAGCTCTAGGGTGGGGGTTGCGACCCTCCCCCAAATCCAATAAGACCTCCCAGCTAGTGTTGGCCCTTGACCCGTTGAGCGAGGGCCGGCGACCCTTGTCGGATCAGGGGGAGGGCCACGACTCTCGCCTGGATTTGGGCCAGAGCTTGTAGGCCCTCATCATTAGGGCTCAGCAACCCTAGCCGACCCTACCCCCACCATCGCTAGCCCTTCTGGGTGATGGTGGTGAGGCGGCGGCTAGGGCTTGCATAGCCCTTGCCGTTTTGCAACCCTATTTTCCTTTTTTATTATTTTTTTAAATTTTTAGTTTTAAATTTAATTTAAGTAATATTTATATTAAAAATCAAATGCAAGGGAAAACGACATCATTTTTAGCTTACTAGCCATGTTGGCATGCAAAACAACATCATTTTTGGCTTTTTTAACCGCGTTGTCATTTGGCATTTGTCTTGCTAAAAAAATGCCATGGCAGTATTTTAACCGGATTTTCTTGCTATTGACACTTAACTAATCCATTTTTCTTTAATTTTGACACTTAAATATACATTTCCTAACCTTTTGACATTTAAGTGTCTTCCCATGCCAAATTTTGGCATTCCAAGGATCCGGGTCTCCTTTTTAGAATATTAGTCCCAAATTTTTCTCTCTCTAGCCACCAAGCAAGGACAACCTTTTAGACACTAAAATGTGGCATCCCAAAATTCAATGTCAAGCCATAAGGTGTGTTAAAGTCTTTAATTAGGTGATAAAATTTCCTAAGGTTTATGCTTTAGCCATTAGTCTTTTTCTAGAATAGATGATGTGTGCATATGTTTGTGAGAATTTAAATTTGATAGATTATGATAATAATCTATGCTTGGCCATGCACTTTATAAATTAAATTTCAATAAACAAAATGCCACAAGACTTTGGCCATGTTGAAAATTAAAATTTAAAAATATTTATAGAAGAAATTCAAAAAAAAAAAGGGGGGAAGTCAATTTTTAGGTTGGGCCTTAGGCCCATTGGCCTAAGCTTTTAATGGGCCAAGTTAACCGGCCCAATGGAGGCCCAAGAGGAAGTGTCGACCGGCCCAAGCCCAAGCCCAAATTCAAAAGTCCATAAGACAAGTGGCACAAGACTCTCATGTATTGGCTAAGGGAAGAAGGCCATGCATTGGCCATGGTTAAGGCAAGTAATGATTATCAATGATGAGAGTTTGGGGGTATAAGAGGGAAGAGAGAGAGAGGGTGGCCGGATTTCCCATTCGGCCGAGAGAGAGGGTGAGAGAGAGAGAGATTTCGAGAAAGAGAGGAAGTGGCCGAGAGAGAGAGGAGGAGGAACCGCCCTCCGTACGCCGTGTGCCGCCGTGTTCGCTGCCTTATGCCGTCGACCGACCGGTCTAGAGGCAAGTGGGAGTCCTCTAGCTGCTCTTGCATGTGTGTATGATGCGTGCATGTTAAATTCTTGGGTATTAGGTGAGAAAAACCGAAGCATGGTCGATTTATGTGTGAATGGTGTGGCTGTTCTTGCTCGTACCCTGTGAGTCAGAATGTTGTTTGAGCTTGCATGTGTGTTTAGAGTCCGATTTTGGCTTCGATTTCTTCATAAAATTTGTAGCTAACATCTGGAACTATAACATACTAAACTTTCGTGGAAAATGATGGAGATTTGAGGGGTTAAAGTCTCATCCTACCGAGACCTCAGATCTGGAAAGATTTTACTGACCTTTTGTTGGATTTATGGTTGCATGTTGGTTTGTGTTAAGAATCTCTCTTCGATTTTTTCATGAAAGTTGTAGGGGACATCTTAAAATACAACACACTCAAATTTGAGGTGAAATGAACAATTATAACCTAGTAAATCGACTAGATCTTGAAGACGGTAATTCTGGAGATATATTTTGGGACACCCGAGACTTCATGGACTTAGATGACGACTATACTATGGTTATTTGACTTAGATATCTTCATGAAACTTGTATAGGATATCTTGATGTATAACAAATACAAATTTCAGAGGAAACGAAAGAGAATAGGTAGGTTAAAACTCAATATTTCGGAGAAGCTTGCACTGGACGATGCGGTAACGGATCCAGAAGCTTCGTGAGACTGTATAAAATAATATAAAAATAATCTGGCTTGGAAGTCTTCATGAAAGTTGTACGAAAATGCCTTGGCTATCACTCTGTAAAATTTAGTAATTTTTGGAGGCCTTGTAGATATTTTAATCGAATTTCTTCGAAACCGTGCATTCTGGTTTCATCCGAAAATCATATGATGTTTTGTGAAAATTGTGAGATTGTGTAAAATTCTATTTGGCCATGTATTTTGCATGTAATTATCATCCTATTGGCTTGTTTGATAATTGCTTTAATTTTTATAATTTTGGGAATTTATAGATATTAAATTTAATATTTATGAAAGTGGCAAAAGTTGAAATTTAAATTTAAAAATAAATAAATAAATAAAATAAAATGGATTATTTTATTGGCCATAAATTCCATTAAATTTATTAATAAATAATTATGCATTGTTGCATGTATGATAAGGTCTTGGTGTGTGTATGACATTTAATTGAGATGCATGTGTGAATTCTATGCCAAGTATGACTTGTTTGATGTCACGTCATATGCCATGCTAAATTAAGACTGAAATTGGTAAACATGGATAATGGTAAATGAGGAGGTGGTTGTGGTGGAGGATGATGCCCGGAATGTATAGAGATGCATTGCCGGATGGCCCTGGGAGATTCAGGATGCCCGGAATGTGGGGGACCAAAAGCCCTGTCGGAGGTCTTTGCCCGAAGGGAATGCCTCACGATGCCAGGATTGGGGTGTGGGATGCCCGGCCAGAGAGTGTAAATGCCGGAAGCCCCGCAGAGGTTTCTCGCCCGAAGGGGAATGCCTCGTGGATGCCGCTTGGGATGCGAGATGCCCGGAATGTGGGGGGCCGGATGCCCGATGGCCTGGAATGGCTGAATGCCGGAGGTTTTTCTCGCATGGGATGCGAGTGTATAATGTGAGATGAAATTTATGATCCGAGGAAGGATGATGTGGTGATCAAATTAAAAATTAAAAGTGGAAATTGAACCATGCGTGATATGATATGACATGATGATGATATATGACATGGCATATGCATGATGATACACATGATGATGATGATGATGATGATGATGATGATGATGATGATGATGATGATGATGTTATATGATATGGCATGATGATATGCATGATGATATGCACGACGATGATGATGATGACATGTATGATATGATGATGCCATGATGATGATGACATGTGTGATGTGGGGATGTCATAATGATGATGACATGTATGACATGATGATGATACACATGTATGTGTTATAATTTGTGATGATGATGCATGATAGTATGCGCATGGCTTCAAGGTAAGTAACGCCTGCAATGCATGCATGACTTGTATGATGCATTGAGTGGTTGTTGGATTCCTTATCTGCTGAGTGGTTGTACTCACCCCTTTGGAGACCAACATTTCGATTAGCGCAGATGTCGCCCCCGCCGTCGCGGGGTGCATTTTTTACGAGTTACCGTCCGACGTCGAGGTAGAGTGTGAGGAGTTCAGCTGTCCTTCTGTGCCTGGACTGACATACATACATGTGCGCTGTTTTGTCTCGTACGACATAGGCCTGGCTGAAGGCCCGATTGTCCAGGAGTTTGTCTCCGTCCACGTTCGCCGCGATGGGGTGATGAGAGGGATGCTGCTACTGCCACCGCCTGACGCACCGGACTGGGTGTGAGACCTATGCGTGACGAGTAGGGGCTGTTTCTTTTTGGGATAGTTAGTCGACACTTATGATGGGGGTTGTGCACATGTGATGTAGAGGGTCGAGGGTTCTTTTTGAGGTTTTAGGCTAGACATGGTTGAGTCCTAGCTTTTCCTTTTGATGTATTGACCCAAAAGAAGTCACATCTTGCAAATATATGTAAATAAAGTGTCGTGACTTGTCTATAAAAAAATTATGGTGATTAGTGGTGTGTATTGGTATCATGGTTGGTAAGGAAGAGATGGTGATGTCGCAACCAATTTTTTCGGGTGTGAACCACCTAGGGTTTGGCTAATGGATTGTTAAGCCTAGACTTAACTCGGGCTCTCCCAAGCCCATACCAATTCGCGACTTAGGTTTGAATTCTTAACATGCAATTGATTTTCAATTAGGAGTCGCCACTAATCAATTTATGGTAGGTCGATTAGACACCTAAGTAAAATAATGGGAGAATTATTTTACTTCTACGAACCAGAGATTATAGGTACGGGGACTTGGTTACACTAGATTTCTCTAATGCCCTTTCGGTACCTTTCTTTTTATTTTGAAAAATGTTTGGCAAGCAATTTGGATTGATTTTAATTCCTAACATGTGAGGTGACCATGCAGGTGCGCAAACCACCAATTTAACACTCAAGAAAAACAATGAATAAATTGCAGGACTTACCTTATAGCCACGAAAGCATCTGCGTTGTTAGATCAGAATTCACACCATCAATCCTAAATATGATTTCTAATTAACACGCAATTTTTGTTTTTTTTGTTTTCACTTAATTAATGAAAATCATGCAATATGCAATGCATGCCACTAATTTAACATGAAATGATATGACATGTCAAAATGACTTAGCTATATGACCTAAGCAATATGACATAACCAAGCATGTAATCTATTCTAAGCATGAGATGATTTATTCTAAATAATTTTTTTTTGTATTTTTTATGAGATTCGAAATTTAAGAAATGCAACATTTAAATATGCAATCTAAATTAATCTAATGACCTAATTCTAATGACAGGCAATTTCTAATTAAATGCACCTAACAAAAATCACTAAATGACGTGCATTGTATGAAGCTAACTCTATATAATATGCACATGATTTTTATTTTTTCTAATAAGCATGCAATCTATTTAGGAGAAATTATCTAAACCTATAATATGCAATCTTAGCATGCAATGACGTGCAAAGAATGCCCTAATTCTACATGACATATGCATATGACATTTTTTATTAAAAAATGCAATCTATCCTAGAAATTGCAACTAATTTATCCTAAGACAAATTTTATGAAATTTCAAATGATCTAGCTAAATTAAGATTCTATCTAATTTAAACTAGGGATTAAGTCATATTAAACCCTAATTTAAACTAAGACATTATCTAAATCTAAATGCCATTTATCTTTAAAAAGATGATCTAAATTTAAAATGAAGCATGCAATTCTAATCTAATATGCCCAATGATTTTTATGGTGTTTTTTTATTAATTTCGAAATTAAAGTTTTCACATAATTAACATGCAATTCAAATAAAAAACTAACAACCTAAATGAATGCATTTTTTTTGGATTTTTTATTAAAAAATTCATAATAAGATTGCAATCCTAATATGCAAGATAACAAAAACAAACCTAATCCTTATTCGGATTTTTCCTTTTGATTTTTTCTTATTTAAAAAAAAACTCGAAATCAGATTGTGATTTTAACCCTAAGACTAAGAATATTCTAAAATATACTTAATCCTAATTTGAATTTTTTTTCTCTTATGAAAATAAAATTGATCCAAACACACGATATCAAATCAAGCAAGATAATATTGATATCTAAAAATTGGCGAACCGTATCTCGCGTGAGATCGGGTTGACCAATTTCAATTTTAAATCGCGAATCAAATCTCGGGCTTGAGATTGGATTGTCGATTTTTAAAAGGATTGCGAGTCGGATTTCGGGCGCGAAAATTGGACTATCAATCCCTTGCTTGAGAGGGCACTTTCATGTTGGAACATATTTAGGAATAATCCTACTAAAGGAAAGAAAAAAATAAATAAGTGAGAATAACATTAAAAAAATAAATATATAAATAAAGTAAATAAAAAAGGAACTACCTAAATGATTTTTTTCCTTTTATCCCTTTCAAGCTTCGTGTCCGTGCGGCCGGTCACCGGCCCGTGAGGGGCAGCAGATCGTAGGTCCGGGCAGGAAGAAACTCCGCGGCGCAGTGGCGGAGTTCGGAAAGGGGACTCGCGGTCATCACACTTGCGAACAGTGGATACCGTGCGGGGGGTTTGGATCCGAGCGGCGTCGAGGGGAGTCACGGACGGCTGGGCTGACGTCGCGGGTTGCTCGCGAAGGAGGCGCGGCGAGGCTCGACGTGGTGGTGGCGCCGGTCGTCGGGCGGAGGCTGCTGCAAGGTGGTGCGACGCTGGGTGGGCGTCCGGATCTGGTGCGGCTTCAGCGAGCGGTGGCGAGGGCTCTGCAGGCGGCGGTAGGCGCAACAGGATCTCAAAGCAGTGCAGTTCGGTAGCGTCGGCGCAGCACGGGTCGGCGTCAGGACAGCGACACCGTGACCAGCGGGTGCAGAGGCGCGGCGGTGGTAAGGTGCGGCAACGGTGCTCGCGGTGGCGCAGCCGGCGTCGGGCTGGGGGGGGGTGAGATCGGCAGCGGTAGGGGGCGAAGCGGCGGCGTCCGTGAGGGCAGCAGCGCGGGCGGCAAGCTCGAACCCACCGGGGAAGAAGAACAGTGCTTCTTCCTTCTTCTTTTTTATTTCTTTCTCTCTCCCTGTCTCCTCTCACGTCACTTTCTCTCTCTGTACTTCTCTTTTCTCCCCCTTTCTGCAGAAGCTTTTTCCTTTTTTCTGCTCCTCTCTTGACTTTTTTCTTAATTTTTTTCAACGAAGCTCCCTCTCCCCCCCTTCGTACACTGTTGCTTTTATAGGGGGTAGGGGATAAGTTTTAGATTTCCCCTTCAAATCTACATCCGCGATATATTTTAACCAACTAATCACTATTGATAAAAATTCGAGATTACGATAAATATTTTCTCGAAATCCAAATCTCGCAAAAGATAAATCACAATATTTTTTCACATATGTGCCCTATTCAAAAGATTCATATCCCGGAAAAATTTCAAAATATTATATTCCCATGAGATAATTTTTAATTATTAAAAGAAACACGGGCTTGGGCCAACTTACTTGCTTCGTGGGCTTAGTCCGACTTGCCAAATTAAAGCTTAGAACTACTAAATCAAACCCATTTGTCACCGACCCAATGTAAATGCAAATTAAGAAACAAATGCACCTAAAACTATATGCTATGCAATTAACTATTTTTTCCGGAATAAAATTAACCCCTAATTTTTTAATGCAATAAATAATTAAGTGGGTCGTCAAAATTTAGGTGTCAACAGCTGCCCCTCTTTGAAGGTGAGCTCGAAGAGGTTGCCTTCAAAGACAAATTGAGATCTAAATTTTGACCATGCAAATGCACTGAATGATTTTTTTTTTTTTGTCGGAAAATGAATTCCATTTTTTAATGCAATTTATATGATGCATGGAAATGCTAATGCAAATGCATGATGTGAAAGGAAAGAGCGTACCTACAATTACTTACCGCCGGTGCGGTAGAGCATCTTGAGGTACATGATAAGTCCCTGTTTACTCTACAAGTACTTAACTCTCACTCAGGTTCCTTGAAAAGCGTAACAGGTAAGAACATTAACATCCAAAGTGAAATGTTCAACAGAAAAAATTGAGACATCCAGATCTAGACTGAGATGTCAAAATTTTTGAAAAACTCAAAATACCTAGATCCAGACTAAGGTATAATGAGAAGGATTGACAAACATTCACATTCGAGTGAAATGTTTGAATGAAAATAATCAAGACATCCAGTCCGTAAAAGAGATGTCACGATTTTAAAAGCTCGAAATACCTAGATCCGACTAAGTATAACGATAAAGGTCGAAAAACATTCACATCCGAGTGAAACATTCAACGAAGAGAATTGAGACATCCAGATCCGACGAGATGTCGAAATCTTGGAATGTAATTTGTATGCAAATGGTAAATGAACTTACCTGGAATAACTTACCTTCAAAGATGGTAGAGTGATTCAAGATAGTTGGTGTTACATGTCCAGGACTCGTACCATTTTACGGTCGCCTAGAATAGTAACATGGCTTTGTAAAGAGACCGCTTTCCCGTGACTCGTACCATTCTACGGCCGCCCAAGATGACAAAGGTGTTTGATTGTGTCTAGGACCCGTACCATTCTACGGTCGCCTAAACGGGATTTACCTTCCAAGACCCGTACCATTCTACGGTCGCCTGAATAGGGAAATAGGTTTTGTCTAGGACCCGTACCATTCTACGGTCGCCTAAACGGGGATTTACCTTCCAAGACCCGTACCATTCTACGGTCGCCTGAATAGGGAAATAGGTTTTGTCTAGGACCCGTACCATTCTACGGTCGCCTAAACGGGGATTCACTTTCTAGGACCCGTACCCTTAGTCTCTGGTTCGTAGGAGTAAAGTAAATCTCCCGTTACTTTACTAGGGTTTCTAATCGACCCACCAAAAATAGATTAGTGGCGACTCCTAGTTAAAAATCAATTGCATGTTAACAATTCAAACCTAAGTCGCGAATTGGTATGGGCTTGGGAGAGCCCGAGTTAAGTCTAGGCTTAACAATCCATTAGCCAAACCATATGCTACTTGGTTTGATCTTTCTTGCCTTGCCCCAGTGTGGGGGATGGTCACCAACTAGGTTTTAATGTGAAATGAATTCATAGGCTCAATGGGGCTATGCAATGAATAAAGTGTATATGATAGAGAAAGAACCGCTCTTCGTCATCCTAAGGCACTTTAAATTATCGTACAGGTCACACTGTAAAAGTAATACTCGAAGATTGATGCAAGTGTGAGTAAGAAAATTCCTATCATTCATTTCATATCTTGTCCTAGTATGGGACGATTCTTGACAGGGATAATTTAAAGAGCTCTTCATATGTGTGGGCTTAAAGGGCTGAACAATGGATATACCTGTAGTGTTTTTGGGTAGCAGAAGAAACTGCCTTTCATCACCTTGGTTGACGTACCATTTGCGAGATCACCCTTTTCCTCATGGGCATGGAATTTTTCACACAACTCACCGGGGGTCAGTGTATGGAATAGGGTTTGCCTTTCATCATTCCAAAGTATCCCATTTCACATATTCAATTCATCTCACATAATTAATTCATCAAGAAAGAAAAATGCAATATTTGCGACAAATCTGAACAATTCAATTCAATGAGGGAATTTACTCATCATAAAATGTTTGCAATTCCAAGACATGACATGGCAAATTCTATTACGGGTAATACTTCTTGACAGCATCTGAATTAACTGGAGTAGAAAACACACGACCATCCATCTCTGCCAAGATCAAAGCACCACCATGAAGTACCTTCTTTACCACATATGGGCCACTGTAGCTTGGAGCAAACTTTCCCCCAGGATCTGGAAAAATTGGCAACAAATTTCCTTAAAACAAGATCATTTACCTCGAAATGTCTCTACCGCACCTTTCGGTTGAAAGATCTCGCTACTCTCTGTTGATATGCTTGGCCATGGCAAACAGAGCCTTCGCTCTTTTCTCATCGATCAAGTTCAACTGCTCGAGTCTTTGTTGCGACCATTCGCCTCGATAATTCCACTTGGGATAATACTCTCGGGAAGGAATCTCCACTTCCACAGCAAAACCGCCTCCATGCCGTATACCCGAGCAAAAGGAGTTGCCCCGGTAGAAGTACGAATTGATGTCCGATACGCCATCAGTGCGAAGGGTAATCTGTCATGCCAGTCTCGATAATTCTCGGCTGTCTTAGCTAAGATCTTCTTAATATTCTTATTGGCCACTTCAACAGCCCCATTCATTTGAGGGCGATAAGGGGATGAATTCAAATGCTTGATCTTGAGCTCGCTAAACAACTCATCAACAAGCTTGTTGTTCAAATTTGTCCCGTTGTCAGTGATAATCGTTTCAGGGACACCATAGCGAGCAATTATATCACGTTTGATGAACTTCACAACATTGCGAGCAGTGACACTTGCAAAGGATGTAGCTTCGATCCATTTTGAAAAATAGTCTATGGCCACTAAAATGAATCTATGCCCATTGGAAGCCTTTGGGTTTATTGGGCCGATCACATCAATCCCCCACATTGAGAAAGGCCATGGCTCGGAAAACTGGTACAACACAGTTGAAGGAACATTTATCTTATCACCATGGACCTGGCAACGATGACAACTCCGAACATGCTGTATACAGTCACCTTCTAGCGTGAGCCAATAATAGCCTAATCTCATGATCTTCTTAGCCATCATATGTCCATTCATATGAGGGCCACATACTCCTTCGTGAATTTCTTGCATGATTTGAGTGGCTTCAGCTGCACCCACACACCGCAACAAGATTGAATCATAAGATCTCTTATATAAATTCTCACCACTAACAAAGAACTTTGAGGCCATCTTCATGATGTACTTCCTATCAGCTGGAGTACTTCCCTCAGGGAATCCTTGTTTTTGGATGTAGTTCATGATATCGTAATACCATGGTTTTCCGTCAGACTCTTCTGTCACTACCATACAATAAACCGGCCTTGGCAGAACCTCTATCTTCAATGGCTCGACTTCTAATCCGTCAGTGACTTGCAACATAGATGATAAAGTTGCGAGTGCATCTGCAAATTGATTATGAGACCTCGATAAGTATTCGAATGAAACTTCATCGAATTCCTTGATCAAATCTTCTAGGTACTTGTGATATGGGAGCAATTTAGCATCCTTAGTCTTCCATTCACCTACAACAAGTAAGATGATCAACGCGGAATCCCCGAACACTTTTAATTTGGCTACACCCATCTCGACCGCAGCTTGAAGCCCAAGGATGCAGGCTTCATACTCGGCTATATTGTTAGTGCATGGGAATATCAATTTCGCAGCTACTGGGTGATGCTGTCCGTCTGGGGATATCAAAACTGCCCCAGTACCTGAACCAGACAAGTTCACAGCTCCATCAAAGAACATTGTCCATGAATCTTCATTTACACTCAAAATGCAGTCATCCAAAGAACGATCGTCATTATTTGAGGCTTCTGGATTCTCAGCCAATAGATCGGCAATTACTCGACCCTTAACCGACTTTTGTGGCATGAATTGCACATCAAATTCCACGATCAAAATTTGCCATTTAGCCAACTTACCCACCAAAGCTGGCCGGTTCAGTAAATACTTGATAGGATCATTCTCAGTTACAAGGAACGTCTGGTAATGCAGTGTATACTGTCTCAATCTATGCAATACCCACACTAATGCAGCACAAGTCTTTTCCACATTAGAATATTTTAGCTCTGAGATAGTAAATTTTTTACTCAAGTAATAAACGGCTCGTTCTTTTTTATCGATGGGACTTTCCTGAGCCAACATCGCACCCAATGACTCACTATCAGCTGTCGCGACCTGATTTTTAGGGTTTCAACCACCTAGGGTTTGGCTAATGGATTGTTAAGCCTAGACTTAACTCGGGCTCTCCCAAGCCCATACCAATTCGCGACTTAGGTTTGAATTCTTAACATGCAAATTGATTTTATTAGGAGTCGCCACTAATCAGTTTATGGTAGGTCGATTAGACACCTAAGTAAAATAATGGGAGAATTACTTTACTCCTACGAACCAGAGACTAAGGGTACGGGGACTTGATTACATTAGATTTCTCTAATGCCCTTTCGGTACCATTCTTTTTATTTTCAAAAATGTTTGGCAATTGAATTGATTTTAAATAAACTTCCTAACATGTGAGGTGATCATACATGTGCGCATACCACCAATTTAACACTCAAGAAAGTAAATGAATAAATGATGCAGAACTTACTTCAAAGCAACGAAAGCATAATTCATTTTCAAAAATCGGATTGGTGATTTTTCCGTGCGATTGCGAGTCATATTTCGAGCGTGAAATCGGACTGTCAATCATACGCACGTTGCGAAATTAGGAAAATTTCCTAATTCATGAGGGATCAAGAGATCTTTTGGATATGGCAATATCGATCAAACATTCAAAGAAAGATTGCGATATTACGAATTAAGCAGCGAGATATATGAAAATCAAATTGATCGAGAGTCTTACCTAATTCACGATGTCACACGGGTGACGTCTCCAAATTCGGATGGATGATGAGTCACGGGAATCACGGTGAGGAAGACTGACGGTCCGTAGCATGCAAGGGTGCACGGTAATCGCTGGACGTATTCCACAAGTCTGAGTACTTTGGAATTCTATACGAGAACTTCAGCTTATCTACAGGCGATAGAATGTTCTTGGACTTCTTTATTTTAATCTTCAATCCACCACTCAGCTTTTGTCTTCTTCTCTTCTACCAAATCTCGGCAATTGATGGTGCCACTGTGTGGGATGGACGCTTGATGTCCACCGTGAGAAGACAAAGTGAGCTTGCTGGCCGTGAGAGAGATCTTCAACAAACCTGCAAAACTGAATCAAATCCCAATTGGAAGGACTGAAAGAAATCGTGGGATCGCTAGAAATTGAAGAATAGCTCTCGGAAAGGTGTTGGCTTCATGCTGGGATCGTCTAGAATAGACACGTCGAAGATGCAGGAGTGCGCCGGGACTCCTTTAAGGTTTGCTGGATTCGCTGGTCGTCTTGGTTGAGCAGCTCTCGGTATGTGCCCAAAGAAGCAATTGGTCGTCACAGAAAGTTTGGCAACGATGCAAGAAGGTAGCAGCGAATCACCATGGACTTGCGGTGCAGCAGGGACGTTTCTTTCAATGTGTTCTCCCTAAAATTGCCGACGATGGTCGGGCATTGATAATTGCAAGAACAACGTGGGGCACGGCTGCTCGTGTTGGCCTGCAATGGAAAAGCAAAGGCACTCTCTCTTCCCCTCTCGTGTGTTCTCTGTATATTGTGGCCGTATATTCAATGTGTGTGGCCTCCTCCCGAAACCCTACGTGAAAACCTTTTTATAGGCTGAAGATTAGGGTTTTATTTTCCTTTTCAAATCAGCATCCGCAAAGATTTCTTTTTCGCACGCAATATCACTTTTCTTTTATTTTCCACATCTCCTGATTTTATCACCTAAAGATAAGATTGCAACCCGATTTTCTTAGATTCCAAAAAATCCACCGTAATATTATTTCAAATCTCAATTTAGGTAATTCCTGTTATTAAAAGAAAACGGGCTCGGGCCAATTTACTTGCTTCGTGGGCTTAGTCCGACCTGCCAAATTAAAGCTTAGAACTACTAAATCAAACCCATTTGTCACCGACCCAATGTAAATGCAAATTAAGAAACAAATGCACCTAAAACTATATGCTATGCAATTAACTATTTTTTCCGGAATAAAATTAACCCCTAATTTTTTAATGCAATAAATGATTAAGCGGGTCGTCAAATTTTAGGTGTCAACAGCTGCCCCTCTTTGAAGGTGAGCTCGAAGAGGTTGCCTTCAAAGACAAATTGAGATCTAAATTTTGACCATGCAAATGCACTGAATGATTTTTTTTTTTGTCGGAAAATGAATTCCATTTTTTAATGCAATTTATATGATGCATGGAAATGCTAATGCAAATGCATGATGTGAAAGGAAAGAGCGTACCTACAATTACTTACCAGTCAGTGCGGTAGAGCATCTTGAGGTACATGATAAGTCCCTGTTTACTCTACAAGTACTTAACTCTCACTCAGGTTCCTTGAAAAGCGTAACAGGTAAGAACATTAACATCCAAAGTGAAATGTTCAACAGAAAAAATTGAGACATCCAGATCCAGACTGAGATGTCAAAATTTTTGAAAAACTCAAAATACCTAGATCCAGACTAAGGTATAATGAGAAGGATTGACAAACATTCACATTCAGAGTGAAATGTTTGAATGAAAATAATCAAGACATCCAGGTCCAGACAGAGATGTCACGATTTTAAAAGCTCGAAATACCTAGATCCAGACTAAGTATAACGATAAAGGTCGAAAAACATTCACATCCAGAGTGAAACATTCAACGAAGAGAATTGAGACATCCAGATCCAGACTGAGATGTCGAAATCTTGGAATGTAATTTGTATGCAAATGGTAAATGAACTTACCTGGAATAACTTACCTTCAAAGATGGTAGAGTGATTCAAGATAGTTGGTGTTACATGTCCAGGACCCGTACCATTTTACGGTCGCCCAGAATAGTAACATGGCTTTGTAAAGAGACTGCTTTCCCGTGACTCGTACCATTCTACGATCGCCCGGTATGACAGTGTTTGATTGTGTCTAGGACCCGTACCATTCTACGGTCGCCTAAACGGGGATTTACCTTCCAAGACCCGTACCATTCTACGATCGCCTGAATAGGGAAATAGGTTTTGTCTAGGACCCGTACCATTCTACGGTCGCCTAAACGGGGATTTACCTTCCAAGACCCGTACCATTCTACGGTCGCCTGAATAGGGAAATAGGTTTTGTCTAGGACCCGTACCATTCTACGGTCGCCTAAACGGGGATTCACTTTCTAGGACCCGTACCATTCCACGGTCGCCTTGACGGAAAATTGATTTTTCAGGACCCGTACCATTCTACGGTCGCCTGAATGGGGAAATTGCTTTTCCAGGACCCGTACCATTCTACGGTCGCCTATTAGAGCAATAAATGTTGTCTAGGACCCGTACCATTCTACGGTCGCCTAAACGAGGTTTTGCTTGGCTAGGACCCGAACCATTCTTCGGTCGCCCAGCCTTGTAACAGAGGTCAACTGACCAGGACCCGAACCATTCTTCGGTCGCCTTAATCAGATTGAATCTGGAGGAAAATATTTGGGGGACAACTCAGTCGAGTGTCGGTGTTTTCAAAAGGGACTCTAGGCTATGACAGCACACCAGGTCGATATAAAGAGACATCGGGCTACAAAAGCACGCCAGTTCGATAAAATGGACTCTGGGCTACGAAAGCACACCAGGTCGATATAATTGGACAACTTGACCAAGTCAAGTGTCGATGTACTTGAGAGAGAATACCTGCACAATGACAAGTATTTTAGAGTATGGTAGAGATATACTTACCTGATGATATCTCTGATTCTTGGGGATATGTCTTTTGGAATTTGGATATCCCGTGGAGGTCTTTCACCTCATGGTGGAGGTTTCTCATCTCCTAATATCATGAAATATTCTGAAAGGAACTTGAATTACCCGTCAGACATGATTTAGAGCAAAAACTGATATGCATTCATCAAAGAGATAGACAAACTGAGCTACTCTAGAATGCATATTTCAAAATTCAATGAGATTTTCATCAACTCAATCGGGGTTCATGTATAATGACCTTTGCATCACCCAAATTTCCACTGGAGAGAATTATCATTCAAGACAATCTTCACTCATGACATGGATTTCCTAAGAATACCAAATGAGAGACCTTCGATAGAAAGGACTTTCACTCACTCTCATTTAGAGACTATTTTATGAGAATCACTCCATCTCATTGTCATCATACTAACAAGGATCCGAGTTTTCTCGCAGGCGATACGACCTTACCAATCTGAAAGGTCTTTAATAGGGACCGTAATGTGGGCTCGGTCAACGGCTTAACAAAGGGACTCTTTAAGTCAAGGCAGTTGAAAGAACAATTTTGTAATCATCTCCGGGTTTACAAGTCAAGAACCCTGCAAAATGAGAAAGATATAATCTTGCTCGCACTTCTTCGAGCAATGCTTAAAACATGTGAACCTCTATGTTAACTCAAGTGCCCTAATCTGAAGAGACTTTGTAAGGGACGTAACATAGGTTAGGTTCATGGTTTGAGAAATGAAAGGATCATCAGGCTCAAAATGTGTGTAAAGGGTGAAAGTTGGTGATCATCTTGGCATTGCCACCAGTTTTCTTTTCCATCATCGGGGATTGTCTTCATGAAATGCCCCCATTGATTGTAAAAACTCAACTTTTGAGTTCTTTGAGTATTACCCCAATGGGATTCAATTCTTGCAATTGAGAGTCACCTTATCTTGACTTTCTTTTTTTCATCTATGGGCATTGGCCTTGCTTTTACCAGGCACACCGCTTTTCATGCCCCTAGTTCTTATTCATTTTTTTTCACTTTTTTTTCATAGGCATTGGCCTTGCTTTTACCAGGCACACTGCTTTTTCATGCCCCTTAGTTCTATTTTGAATTCTATGCATTCATCAAGCAATTACACTTTGAATGACATTCGAACTTTTCAAGAGTCTTCATCTGCCTTTTGCCTTGCCCCAGTGTGGGGGATGATCACCAACTGGGTTTAAAGAAATGAAAAATTGCGGGCTCAAATGGGCTATGCAAAGGATATAAGTGTATATGATAGAGAAAGAAATGCTCTTCATCATCCTAAGGCACTTAAATTAACACGTGAATTCAATGTAATAGCACGACTTGAAAATTGATGCAAGTGAAAGCAAGAAAATTTCAATCTATTTTCTTCACTTTATGGTGCTGTCTTACTCTCCAATTTGCCCCAATGTGGGGTGGTTCTTGACAGGGATAATTTGAAAAGAATTTTCACAAGTGTATAAGGCTCAAAGTGGTTAAGCAATGGATCACCTGTAGTGTTTGGGATAGAGAAATAAACTGCCTCTCATCATTTCGGTTATCGTACCTTTTGCGAGAGAACTCTTTACCTTGCGGATATGGAACTTCCTACACTCATCTCACAAGTGTATCAAGTGTATAAGTATGGGACTGTGTATAGGATAAGGCTTGCCTTTCATCATCCTGATACGTCTCATTCAGCATTCTTAAGCATTGAAGTCACTCCATTAAATTGTCTATCTTGACAAATCTCCACATGAAATTGGTGAGCTAAATCAATATGAAAATTCACATGAAATTGTCTATCTTGACAAATCTCCACATGAAATTGGTGAGCTAAATCAATATGAAAATTCTCTTTTCAAAAGAGTCCAGCAACTTTAAGCATGAAAAGTGTTTGTGACTTCAAAACAAATAATTTATTGCACTCAAAACATGGTTTTCAGCATTCATCCAAGGAATTGTCCCATGAAGGGATTGTCTCAGCAATGGATGTCCTTGGATTGAAAATCCGTTTTTTAATTTGATGAATGCTCCATTCTTGCTTTTGCCCCTGCACAAGAGAACGTGCATGAATAGAATACTATGCAACTCAAAGTAAATTCAAATTGCACAACCATTTTGGCTCGGATCGAGATTTTGTCTCAGTCATGTCACTACTAGAATCTGTAGTGCCCCCAATTCGTCATCTGCAAGGAAAAGAACAGAGTGTCATCTCCCCAAATTAATTATGTTTAAAGACGAGATGTACCTCTTTCACCAAAGATGGATGATCCTCTTTTAACTTGCCCCTCATTTAATGGGCAAGAATGAAAATTCCGTCAAGCACGGAAATGGAGCACACTTTATTTGGCCCTTCAAGATGGATATTTAAAGTAGTATCGAGATGTGACCGACATTAACTCTTTAGAAACTTGTTGAGTAACAATTGAACCAATTGCAACCTGATGTGCCTTTTTCAGATGCTTTCTTATCGGGTCAAGAAAGTAATGCTCTGAAACATGAAGTAAATGAGTCAGAAAATTAAACAAGGCTAATCTAACGCATGCCTTTTGGAAATGGCTTGAAAAATGATCTTTTTTTTGTTCTTTTGCAAATTTTTTTGGATGAGGAAGCATGAAGAAGCCTAGTCCTCAGAATTCTCCTTGGATGATATTTTCTTTTCATTGTTGGATATCGTCACCGGGCTAGTTTGGTGTACCCCATCATGTCCTCAAAACAAAACTTGTAATTTGATTACATTTATTGGAATGTGATGCTCAAGCACAGAAGAAATTGAAATCAATCCTTAAAAAGCGATAAGAATTCACATGCAGGGGAAGGTGCATGCCCCTAATTAAATGAGGAAATAGAACAACTTAGGATCATGTGTACTTGAATTCTTCATCCTCCTTGATCTTGTGATATGAACTCCTCAAGTCAGATATTCTTCCATCTAGATGTGTCGCTACCCTCTTCATGATGGCATCAAATTCGACTACCTCAGGAAAATGAGAAGATTCAAAAGGTCTTCTTGGCTCTTTTCTTGGAGTTGCAATTTCTCACTAAAGATAGATTGCAGCATTTTTGCTTGACGAGATAAGCTCTTCTTTTATTTGTCATTTTAGCTCTCAATCATGAACAGATGGGTGAGCGGGATCGTTCCATATTCACCTAATTCAAATAAACGGGAACATGTAAGCATGAGTATAAATAGAAAGTCGATCCATGACAATGATCTAATCAATTTTTCCATTTTTTTTCATTTATTCATGAAAAGTTCTTCCAAGAAGAGCATTTCCTAAAAATGGACTAGGAAAATAAAGATAGACACCCTAACAAGACCAAATTTCCTAAACATGAATTGAAAACAAATTCTCCAAAGTTTTTTTCAAAATGCATCATTCCCTAGCAATTTCTCATTTCATTTCCAATTGACAAATGAATCAAATCAATGATTGACCTAGATTGTCATGGACCGACCCAAGAATATGACAAAATAAATTGCATGGTATAGGGATAGAAGACTTACTTCGCCAAGGAAAATTAATGGCAATCACATAGACATGCGCATGGTAAGTGGCTCGATTTCTAATCTATAAGGCTTATCAAGGTGGAGCCACAAGGATGATCGGACTAGCCACGGGCTTGTGGACTATGTCGGGTCCTCATGACTCCGGCTTGGTCAAAGAGCCGACCCGGGTTGCGAGCATGCAAACCGAGGTGGGTACTCTTGACACCATGAAAGAAACTTCGGAATTGAAATGGGCGACTCGTACTGCGAGCATGCGGTCGGAGTGGTATCCATCTCAACACCATCCTAAATGATCCTGTGCGGCCCAGGTCCGGCGGCGGGTTGTGTGTGCAATAGTGTAGTGCTAAATGCAAGGCATGCACAACAATTTAAAACAAACAACACTTCAATAGCTTGAATTTAAAACATTCATCCCCAACTCCAACCTGCAAGACAAATGTTAGCAAAGACTACTCCTTATACCTCACAATCTGCAAGAACATTTAACACCTAAATGTTAGGGACGTACCTAGAATCCTCGTTGCCAAACAAAAGCATTTTTTCAAAAAAGAAAATTGGCCTAAGTCCACTAAGAATTTTAACTCAAGTCCCCAGCGGAGTCGCCAAGCTGTCGCGACCTGATTTTTAGAGGTGTGAACCACCTATGGTTTGGCTAATGGATTGTTAAGCCTAGACTTAACTCGGGCTCTCCCAAGCCCATACCAATTCGCGACTTAGGTTTGAATTCTTAACATGCAATTGATTTTCAATTAGGAGTCGCCACTAATCAATTTATGGTAGGTCGATTAGACACCTAAGTAAAATAATGGGAGAATTATTTTACTTCTACGAACCAGAGATTATAGGTACGGGGACTTGGTTACACTAGATTTCTCTAATGCCCTTTCGGTACCTTTCTTTTTATTTTGAAAAATGTTTGGCAAGCAATTTGGATTGATTTTAATTTAACTTCCTAACGTGTGAGGTGATCATACATGTGCGCATACCACCAATTTAACACTCAAGAAAGCAATTAAATATTGCAAAACATACCTAGGAGCAACGAAAGCATCTGCATTGTTAAATCAGAATTCACATCAGCAGCCCTAAATATGATTTCTAATTAACACGCAATTTCAATTTTTTGTTTTCATTTTATTTAATGAGAATCATGCTTTATGCAATGCATGCCACTAATTTAACATGAAATGATATGACATGGCAACATGACTTAGCTATATGACCTAAGCAATATGACATAACCAAGCATGTAATCTATTCTAAGCATGAGATGATTTATTCTAAATAATCTTTTTTTGTATTTTCTATGAGATTCGAAATTTAAGAAATGCAACATTTAAATATGCAATCTAAATTAATCTAATGACCTAATTCTAATGACGAGCAATTTCTAATTAAATGCACCTAACAAAAATCACTAAATGACGTGCATTGTATGAAACTAATTCTATATGACGTGCACATGATTTTTATTTTTTCTAATAAGCATGCAATCTATTTAGGAGAAATTATCTAAACCTATAATATGCAATCTTAGCATGCAATGACGTGCAAAGAATGCTCTAATTTATCCTAAGACAAATTTTATTAAATTTCAAATGAACTATAGCTAGATTAAGATTCTATCTAATTTAAACTAGGGATTAAGTCATATTAAATCCTAATTTAAACTAAGACATTATCAAAATCTAAAATGCCATTTATCTAAAAAAAATGATCTAAAATGAAACATGCAATTCTAATATAATATGCACAATGATTTTTTTATGGTTTTTTTAATTAATTTCGAAATTAAAGCTAACACATAATTAACATGCAATTCAAAAACTAACAACCTAAATGAATGCACTTTCTTTTTTTTTTGAATTTTTTATTTAAAAATTCATAATAAGATTGCAATCCTTAATATGCAAGATGACAACAAACCTAATCCTAATTAAGATTTTTTTTTTTGATTTTTTACTTTTACGAAAATAAGATTTGACTCAACCAACTTGACGATAGCAAATCAAATAAAAGATAAGATTGATATCCAAAAATTGGCGAACCATATCTCGCGCATGAGATCGGGTAGACCAATTTTAATTTTAAATCGCGAATCAAATCTCGGGCTTGAGATTGGATTGTCGATTTTTATAAGGGATCGCGAGTCGGATTTCGGGCGCGAAAATCGGACTGTCAATCCCTAGCTTGAGGGCCAATTTCATGTTGGAATCAATCAAACATTTAAGCGGAACAATTCCACTAAACAAAACCAGATATAAAGGAAAATAAAAAAAAAACTATAACTGGATAAGCAATAATAATAAAATAAAAAATCTACCTAAATCCCTTTTCTTTTTCTTCTTCTTTCCTTTCCCGCATGTAACCGTGGGTTTCCAAAGGTAGCCGGTTGATTAGTCCGGCAAGGGAACTCCGGCGGAGGTAAATTCCAGCGGCAGCAAACGGCGAGCACGGGAAGATAACTTGGAGCAAACCCGGAGCAAACCCGACAATTGGATCGGCAACGGCAGCAGCTTCAAAGGCGGAGCAGAGGTGATGCGGGTCCGCCCGGCTTCGATATGGGTCACCGATCGGAGGCGGAGCAACCGCTGGAAATCACGGGCGAGTGGCGAGCAGGGGCAGAGCGCGTCGGCGAGGGGAAGCGTCGAGCCGGGTTCGGGCCTTCGTCGTCGGGGACCTCGGAGCAGACACGGAACAGCTTCGTCGGACGGAACAGAGGCGTCACGGGTGGAGGCGCTGCAGGGGCATCGGACGGACGGGCCGGAGCGGATCACCGGTGAAGGCGGGCGCGTTGCCGCGTCCGGGGCGGAAGGTTCGGGTGGTCAAGGGCGGAACTAGGAAGGCTTGAGTCCTGTTCTGGTGATTTGCGTGCGGGCGGCGTCCGGAGTCGAACAGGGCGTCGCGGGTCTGCCTGGCGGAGCGGCTCGACTCGAGCTCGGGTCGTCGCGAGGAGGCGATCGGCGATTGCTAGTGTCGCGTCGCCGCGGGTGGAGCGACGGGCGGTGATGGGCAGATTTGGCTCGAGTCCGGTCTGCAGAGCTTTGGTGGACCGGAGCGGCAGATCAGGTTCCGAGCGAGTGCGGGGACGGAGGCCGAGGGGGTCCGGCGGTGCGGCGGTGCGGCGCCGAGGGTCGGTGATCAATGCGGCTGAGCGATGTAGGCACGGCCGGTGGAGGTGCGAGGGCGTCCGGCGGGCTTCGTGGCTGCGGGTGGAAGGCAAAACAGAGTCGGCGAGCGTGAGGGAGACGATGAACAAGAAACATCCCCTCACCTCTCGCCTTTTTACTTTTTACCTTTTCCTCTCTCTCTCTCTCTCTTCGAAGAAAAACTTCTCTTCACTTTTTCTTTTCTTCTTTTTTTATCAAAAGAAGCCCCCCTTTACGTCCTCGTACACGATTGCTTTTATAGGTAAAAATAGGTGATCTTCGTATAATATTTTCTCTCACTTTTTCAATATATACGAAGATAACCTATAACCTCCCGATCACTCCAAATCCTCTTATTTCCTTATCTCCTTAATATTCCCATCGATCTTATCATCTAAAGACCAAGGATAAGATTGCAACCCGATTCCAAGAACTACCGTAATATCGTATAAAATCTCAATTTCCCACGAGATAATTGATTTAACAAAAAAAACATGGGCTTGGCGAACTTACTCGCTTCGTGGGCTTAATCCAACTAATTTGACCCCATCCGCACCGGTCCAATAAATACAATGCACCTAAATCTATATGCTATAAAATTAAACCCTAATTTTTAATGTGATAAATGATTAAACGGGCCGTTAAAATTTAGGTGTCAACAACTGCCCCTCTTTGAAGGTGAGCTCGAAGAGGTTGCCTTCAAAGACAAATTGAGATCTAAATTTTGACCATGCAAATGCACTGAGTGATTTTTTTTTTTTTTGTCGGAAAATGAATTCCATTTTTTAATGCAATTTATATGATGCATGGAAATGCTAATGCAAATGCATGATGTGAAAGGAAAGAGCGTACCTACAATTACTTACCGCGGTGCGGTAGAGCATCTTGAGGTACATGATAAGTCCCTGTTTACTCTACAAGTACCTAACTCTCACTCAGGTTCCTTGAAAAGCGTAACAGGTAAGAACATTAACATCCAAAGTGAAATGTTCAACAGAAAAAATTGAGACATCCAGATCCGCATCGAGATGTCAAAATTTTTGAAAAACTCAAAATACCTAGATCCGAGACTAAGGTATAATGAGAAGGATTGACAAACATTCACATCCGAGTGAAATGTTTGAATGAAAATAATCAAGACATCCAGGTCCAGACATAGATGTCACGATTTTTTTAGAAGCTCGAAATACCTAGATCCAGACTAAGTATAACGAGAAAGTTCGAAAAACATTCACATCCGAGTGAAACATTCAACGAAGAGAATTGAGACATCCAGATCCGGCGACCGAGATGTCGAAATTTTGGAATGCAATTTGTATGCAAATGGTAAAGGAACTTACCTGGAATAACTTACCTTCAAAGAGGGTAGAGTGATTCAAGATAGTTGGTGTTACATGTCCAGGACCCGTACCATTTTACGGTCGCCTAGAATAGTAACATGGCTTTGTAAAGAGACTGCTTTCCCAGGACTCGTACCATTCTACGGTCGCCTAGTATAACAGTGTTTGGTTGTGTCTAGGACCCGTACCATTCTACGGTCGCCTAAACGGGGATTTAGGTTTTGTCTAGGACCCGTACCATTCTACGGTCGCCTAAACAGGGATTTACCTTCCAAGACCCGTACCATTCTACGGTCGCTTGAATAGGGAAATAGGTTTTGTCTAGGACCCGTACCATTCTACGGTCGCCTAAACGGGGATTCACTTTCTAGGACCCGTACCATTCTACGGTCGCCTAAAATAGGGAATAGGTATTGTCGAGGACCCGTACCATTCTACGGTCGCCTTGACGGAAAATTGATTTTTCAGGACCCGTACCATTCTACGGTCGCCTGAATGGGGAAATTGCTTTTCCAGGACCCGTACCATTCTACGGTCGCCTGTTAGAGCAATAAATGTTGTCTAGGACTCATACCATTCTACGGTCGCCTAGACTGAGATTTTGCTTGGCTAGGACCCGAACCATTCTTCGGTCGCCTAGCCTTGCGATAGAAATCATCCGACCAGGACCCGAACCATTCTTCGGTCGCCTTAATCAGATTGAATCTGGAGGAAAAATCTTTGGGGGACAACTCCATTGAGTGTCGGTGTAAAGGACTCTGGGCTACGAAAGCACGCCAGTTCGATAAAATGGACTCTGGGCTACGAAAGCACACCAGGTCGATATAATTGGACAACTTGACCAAGTCAAGTGTCGATGTACTTGAGAGAGAATACCTGCACAATGACAAGTATTTTAGAGTATGGTAGAGATATACTTACCTGGTGATATCTCTGATTCTTGGGGATATGTCTTTTGGAATTTGGATATCCCGTGGAGGTCTTTCACCTCATGGTGGAGGTTTCTCATCTCCTAATATCATGAAACATTCTGAAAGGAACTTGAATTACCTATCAGACATGATTTAGAGCAAAAACTAATATGCATTCATCAAAGAGATAGACAAACTGAGCTACTCTAGAATGCATATTTCAAAATTCAATGAGATTTTCATCAACTCAATCGAGGTTCATGCATAATGACATTTGCATCACCCAAATTTCCACTGGAGAGAATTATCATTCAAGACAATCTTCACTCATGACATGGATTTCCTAAGAATACCAAATGAGAGACCTTCAGTTAGAAAGGACTTTCACTCACTCTCATTTAGAGACTATTTTATGAGAATCACTCCATCTCATTGTCATCATACTAACAAGGATCCGAGTTTTCTCGCAGGCGGTACGACCTTACCAATCTGAAAGGTCTTTAATAGGGACCGTAATGTGGGCTCGGTCAACGGCTTAACAAAGGGACTCTTTGAGTCAAGGCAATTGAAAGAACAATTTTGTAATCATCTTCGGGTTTACAAGTCAAGAACCCTGCAAAATGAGAAAGATATAATCTTGCTCGCACTTCTTCGAGCAATGCTTAAAACATGTGAACCTCTATGTTAACTCAAGTGCCCTAATCTGAAGAGACTTTGTAAGGGACGTAACATAGGTTAGGTTCATGGTTTGAGAAATGAAAGGATCATCAGGCTCAAAATGTGTGTAAAGGGTGAAAGTTGGTGATCATCTTGGCATTGCCACCAGTTTTCTTTTTCATCATCGGGGATTGTCTTCATGAAATGCCCCATTGATTGTAAAAACTCAACTTTTGAGTTCTTTGAGTATTACCCCAATGGGATTCAATTCTTGCAATTGAGAGTCACCTTATCTTGACTTTCTTTTTTTCATCTATGGGCATTGGCCTTGCTTTTACCAGGCACACCGCTTTTCATGCCCCTAGTTCTTATTCATTTTTTTCACTTTTTTTTCATAGGCATTAGCCTTGCTTTTACCAGGCACACTGCTTTTTCATGCCTCTTAGTTCTATTTTGAATTCTATGCATTCATCAAGCCATTACACTTTGAATGACATTCGAACTTTTCAAGAGTCTTCATCTGCCTTTTGCCTTGCCCTAGTGTGGGGGATGATCACCAACTGGGTTTAAAGAAATGAAAAATTGCAGGCTCAAATAGGCTGTGCAAAGGATATAAGTATGTAGGATAGAGAAAGAAATGCTCTTCGTCATCCTAAGGCATTTAAATTACCACATGAATTCAATGTAATAGCATGACAAGAAGATTGATGCAAGTGAGAGCAAGAAAATTTCAATCCATTTTCTCCACCTTATGGTATCGTCTTACCCTCCAATTTGCCCCGATGTGGGGTGGTTCTTGACAGGGATAATTTGAAAAAAAATATCCACAAGTGTATAAGGCTCAAAGTGGTTAAGCAATTGATCACCTGTTGTGTTTGGGATTGAGAAATAAATTGCCCCTCATCATTTCAGTTGTCGTACCTTTTGCGAGAGAACTCTTTACCTTGCGGATATGGAACTTCCTACACTCATCTCACAAGTGTATAAGTAGGGGACTGTGTATAGGATAAGGCTTGCCTTTCATCATACTAACACATCTCATTCAGCATTCTTAAGCATTGATGTCACTCCATTAAATTGTCTATCTTGACAAATCTCCACATGAAATTGGTGAGCTAAATCAATGTGAAAATTCTCTTTTCAAAAGTGTCTAGCAACTTTAAGCATGAAAAGTATTTGTGACTTCAAACAAACAATTTATTACACTAAAAAAAATGCTCTCATAAGTATGAAAAACATGATTTCAAGCATTCATTCAAGGAATTGTCCCATGAAGGGATTGCCTCGGCAATGGATGTCCTTAGATTGCCTCTATCGAAAGGGAATAAACATACAAATTGATCAATCGATGATGAAAATCCGATCTTTGATTTGATGAAATCTTGCTTTTGCCCCTGCACAAAACAACGTGCATGAATAGGATACTATGCAACATTAAAATAAATTCAAATTGCACAACCATTTTGGCTCGGATCGAGATTCTGTCTCAATTATGTCACTACTAGAATATGTAGTGCCCCCAATTCGTCATCTGCAAGGAAAAGAACAAAGCGTCATCTCCCAAAATTATTTATGTTCAAAGACGAGATGTACCTCTTTCACCAAAGATGGATAATCCTCTTTTAACTTGCCCCTCATTTAATGGGCGAGAATGAAAATTCCATCAAGCATGGAAATGGAACACACTTTGTTTGGCTCCTCAAGATGGATATTTCAAGTAGTGTTGAGATGTGACGACATTAACTTTTTAGAAATTTGTTGAGTAAGAGTTGAACCGACTGCAACCTGATGTGCCTTTTTCAGATGCTTTCTTATCAGGTCAAGAAAGTAATGCTCTGAAACATAAAGTAAATGAGTCAGAAAATTAAACAGGGCTAATCTAAGGCATGTTTTTGGAAATGGCTTGAAAAATGGTTTTTTTTCTATTCTTTTTTGGATGAGGAAGCATGAAGAAGCCCAGTCCTCAGAATTCTCCTTGGATGATATTTTCTTTTCATTGTTGGATATCGTCACCGGGCTGGTTTGGAGTACCTCATCATGTCCTCAAAATTGGAAATAAATTTGTAATTTCATTGAATTGAATCAAATGAATCACATTATTGGAATGAAAATTGTGATTCCTACCCTCTAAAAAGAGAAAACATCAAAAATGATTCCTAGAAAGCGAAAAGAATTCCTAAAAAGCAATAAGAATTCCCACGCAGGGGAGGTGTAACCGAGCATGCCCCTAATAAGGAAAGTGAACTACTTAGGACCATGAATCATGTATGCCTGAGTTCTTCACCCTCCTTGCTCGTGTGATGTGAACCCTTCAAGTCAGAGATTCTTCCTTCTAGATATGTCACTAGTCTCTTCATGGTGGCATCAAATTCAGCTACCTCGGAAAAATGAGACGATTCAAAAGTTCTCTTGGCTCTCTTCTTCGAGTCGCAGATTCTTATTGAAGATGGAGTACCCATGTCATCGCAGCCTTTTTGCTTGATGAGAAAAGTCACAGTAGCAGACAATTCATCGACTTGACTTTGGTGGTGTGCAATTTGCTTGTTCATATTGTCAATGATACAGTCCAGCACCTCATTTCGATCCGCCATTTTAGCTCTCGACCGTGTACGGATGGGTGAGCGAGATCGCTTCATAATCACCTTATTCAAATAAACGGGAACATGTAAGCATGAGGGTAAATAGAAAGTTGATCCATGACAATGATCTAATCAATTTTTCCATTTTTTTTCATTTATTCATGAAAAGTTCTTCCAAGAAGGGCATTTCCTAAAAATGGACTAGGAAAATAAAGATAGACACCCTAACAAGACCAAATTTCTTAAACATGAATTGAAAACAAATTCTCCAAAGTTTTTTTCAAAATGCATCATTCCCTAGCAATTTCTCATTTCATTTCCAATTGACAAATGAATCAAATCAATAATTGACCTAGATTGTCATGGACCGACCCAAGAATATGACAAAATAAATTGCATGGTATAGGAAAAGAACACTTACTTCACCAAGGAGAATCAATGGCAATCACATAGACATGCGCATGATAAGTGGCTCGATTTCTAATCTATAAGGCTTATCAAGGTGGAGCCACAAGGATGATCAGACTAGCCACGGGCGTGTGGACTATGTCGGGTCCTCATGACTCCGGCTTGGTCAAAGAGCCAACCCAGGTCGCGGGCATGCGGACCGAGGTGGGTACTCTTGACACCATGAAAGAAATTTTGGGATTGAGATGGGCGACTCATACCGCGAGCATGCGGTCGAAGTGGTATCCATCTCAATACCATCCTAAATGATCCTATGCGGCCCAGGTCCGGCGGCAGGTTGTGTGTGCAAAGTGTAGTGATAAATGCAAGGCATGCATGACAATTTATATCAAGCAACACTTCATATATGAAAGTAAACCATACATTCCTACACCTCACTGCAGAACAAAGGTTAGCAAACACTTCCCCTTATACCTCCCAATCTGCAAGAACATTTAACACCTAAATGTTAGGGACGTACCTGGAATCCTTGCTGCCAAAAAAAAACATTTTTTCAAAAAGAAAATTGGCCTAAGTCCACTAAGAGTTTCAACTCAAGTCCCCAGCGGAGTCGCCAAGCTGTCGCGACCTAATTTTTTCGTCGGGTGTGAACCACCTAGGGTTTGGCTAATGGATTGTTAAGCCTAAACTTAACTCGGGCTCTCCCAAGCCCATACCAATTTGCGACTTTCGGTTCAAGTTCTTAACATGCAATTGATTTTTAATTAGGAGTCGCCACTAATCTATTTTTGGTAGGTCGATTAGACACCTAAGTAAAATAATGGGAGAATTATTTTACTTCTACGAACCAGAGATTTATGAGTTCGGGGACTTGGTTACACTAGACTATCCTAGTGCCCTTTCGGTACCTTTTATTTCATTTTTTAAAAAAATGTTTGGCAATTGAATTGATTTTAATTTAACTTCCTAACGTGTGAGGTGATCATACATGTGCGCATACCACCAATTTAACACTCAAGAAAGCAATTAAATATTGCAAAACATACCTAGGAGCAACGAAAGCATCTGCATTGTTAAATCAGAATTCACATCAGCAGCCCTAAATATGATTTCTAATTAACACGCAATTTCAATTTTTTGTTTTCATTTTATTTAATGAGAATCATGCTTTATGCAATGCATGCCACTAATTTAACATGAAATGATATGACATGGCAACATGACTTAGCTATATGACCTAAGCAATATGACATAACCAAGCATGTAATCTATTCTAAGCATGAGATGATTTATTCTAAATAATCTTTTTTTGTATTTTCTATGAGATTCGAAATTTAAGAAATGCAACATTTAAATATGCAATCTAAATTAATCTAATGACCTAATTCTAATGACGAGCAATTTCTAATTAAATGCACCTAACAAAAATCACTAAATGACGTGCATTGTATGAAACTAATTCTATATGACGTGCACATGATTTTTATTTTTTCTAATAAGCATGCAATCTATTTAGGAGAAATTATCTAATATAATATGCACAATGATTTTTTTATGGTTTTTTTAATTAATTTCGAAATTAAAGCTAACACATAATTAACATGCAATTCAAAAACTAACAACCTAAATGAATGCACTTTCTTTTTTTTTTTTGAATTTTTTATTTAAAAATTCATAATAAGATTGCAATCCTTAATATGCAAGATGACAACAAACCTAATCCTAATTAAGATTTTTTTTTTGATTTTTTACTTTTACGAAAATAAGATTTGACTCAACCAACTTGACGATAGCTAATCAAATAAAAGATAAGATTGATATCCAAAAATTGGCGAACCATATCTCGCGCATGAGATCGGGTAGACCAATTTTAATTTTAAATCGCGAATCAAATCTCGGGCTTGAGATTGGATTGTCGATTTTTATAAGGGATCGCGAGTCGGATTTCGGCGCGAAAATCGGACTGTCAATCCCTAGCTTGAGGGCCAATTTCATGTTGGAATCAATCAAACATTTAAGCGGAACAATTCCACTAAACAAAACCAGATATAAAGGAAAATAAAAAAAAAAACTATAACTGGATAAGCAATAATAATAAAATAAAAAATCTACCTAAATCCCTTTTCTTTTTCTTCTTCTTTCCTTTCCCACATGTAACCGTGGGTTTCCAAAGGTAGTCGGTTGATTAGTCCGGCAAGGGGAACTCCGGCGGAGGTAAATTCCAGCGGCAGCAAACGGTAGAGCACGGGAAGATAACTTGGAGCAAACCTGACAATTGGATCGGCAACGGCAGCAGTTTCAAAGGCGGAGCAGAGGTGATGCGGGTCCGCCTGGCTTCGATATGGGTCACTGATCGGAGGCGGAGCAGCTGCTGGGCAATCACGGGCGAGTGGCAGAGCAGGGCAGGAGCGGCGTCGGCAGGGGAAGCGTCGAGCTGGGTTCGGGCCTTCTCGTCGTCGGGGACCTCGGAGCAGCACAAAGAACAGCTTCGTCGGACGGAACAGAGGCGTCATGGGTGGAGGCGCTGCAGGGGCAACGGACGGACGGGCTGGAGCGGATCACCGGTGAAGGCGGGGCAGCGTTGCTGCGTCTGGGCGGAAGGTTCGGGCGGAAGGGGGAGTCGCCAAGCTGTCGCGACTTGATTTTTTGGGTTTCAACCACCTAGGGTTTGGCTAATGGATTGTTAAGCCTAAACTTAACTCGGGCTCTCCCAAGCCCATACCAATTCGCGACTTAGATTCAAGTTTTTAACATGCAATTTTTTAATTAGGAGTCGCCACTAATCTATTTTTGGTAGGTCGATTAGACACCTAAGTACAATAATGGGAGAATTATTTTACTTCTACGAACCAGAGATTATGGGTACGGGGACTTGGTTACACTAGATTTCTCTAATGCCCTTTCGGTACCATTCTTTTAATTTTGAAAAATGTTTGGCAAGGAGTTTGGATTGATTTTAAACTAATTCCCTAACATGTGAGGTGTTCATGCAAAGCAAACCACCAATTTAACACTCAAGTATAGCAGAAAATAAATTGCAGGACTTACCTCAAAGCAACGAAAGCATCTGCAATGTTAAATTAAAATCCACATCAACAACCCTAGATATGGTTTCTAATTAACACGCAATTTTTGTTTTGTTTTCACTTAATTAATGAGAATCATGCTTTATGCAATGCATGCCACTAATTTAACGTGAAATGATATGACATGGCAACATGACTTAGCTATATGACCTAAGCAATATGACATAACTAAGCATGTAATCTATTCTAAGCATGAGATGATTTATTCTAAATAATCTTTTTTTGTATTTTCTATGAGATTCGAAATTTAAGAAATGCAACATTTAAATATGCAATCTAAATTAATCTAATGACCTAATTCTAATGACGGGCAATTTCTAATTAAATGCACCTAACAAAAATCGCTAAATGACGTGCATTGTATGAAACTAATTCTATATGACGTGCGCATGATTTTTATTTTTCTAATAAGCATGCAATCTATTTAGGAGAAATTATCTAAACCTATAATATGCAATCTTAGCATGCAATGACGTGCAAAGAATGCCCTAATTCTACATGACATATGCATATGACATTTTTTATTAAAAAATGCAATCTATCCTAGAAATTGCAACTAATTTATCCTAAGACAAATTTTATGAAATTTCAAATGATCTAGCTAAATTAAGATTCTATCTAATTTAAACTAGGGATTAAGTCATATTAAATCCTAATTTAAACTAGGACATTATCTGAATCTAAAATGCCATTTATCTTTAAAAAGATGATCTAAATTTAAAATGAAGCATGCAATTCTAATCTAATATGCACAATGATTTTTATGGTGTTTTTTTATTAATTTCGAAATTAAAGTTTTCACATAATTAACATGCAATTCAAATAAAAAACTAACAACCTAAATGAATGCATTTTTTTTGGATTTTTTAAAAAAATTCATAATAAGATTGCAAGATAACAAAAACAAACCTAGTCCTTATTCGGATTTTTCCTTTTGAATTTTTCTTATTTAAAAAAACTCGAAATCGATTGCGATTTTAACCTTAAGACTAAGAATATTCTAAAATATACTTAATCCTAATTTGAATTTTTTTCTCTTATGAAAATAGAATTGATCCAAACACACGATATCAAATCAAGCAAGATAATATTGATATCTAAAAATTGGCGAACCGTATCTCGCGCGTGAGATCGGGTTGACCAATTTTAATTTTAAATCGCGAATCAAATCTCGGGCTTGAGATTGGATTGTCGATTTTTATAAGGGATTGCGAGTCGGATTTCGGGCGCGAAAATCGGACTATCAATCCCTTGCTTGAGGGGGACTTTCATGTTGGAACATATTTAGGAATAATCCTACTAAAGGAAAAAAAGTAAATAAGTGAGAATAACATTAAAAAAATAAATATATAAATAAAGTAAATAAAAAAAATTACCTAAATGATATTTTCCTTTATCCCGTTCAAACTTCGTGTCCGTGCGGCTGGTCACCGGCTCCGGTGAGGGGCAGCAGATCGAGGTCCGGGCAGGGAAGAAACTCCGCGCGGCCCAGTGGCGGAGTTCGGAAAGGGGACTCGCGGGTCATCACACTGCGACAGGGTGTCTTTGTGCGGGGTTTGGATCCGAGCGGTGTCGGCAAGGGGAGTCCGGACGGCCGGGCTGGGCGCGTCGCGGGTTGCGGGGCCTCGCGCCGGGCACCGAGGAGATGCGAGCAACAGCGATGTGGGCTCTGGCGGCGTTGGGTCGCGGCAGAACAGCGGCACGGCGGCGGCTAAGCGTCGGGTCTCGCGCGGTTCGGCAGCGTCCGGCGGGCGCTCGGGCTGAATAAACGCAAGCGGAGCGGGGGCTCCGGTTTCGTCGGATCTCGGCTGAAAACGAAATCGGGTCGGGAGTTATCGGCACCTAGGTTGCCGTGGGGAGACTTCGGCTACGGGGATGCCGAGGTGGAGACGCAAGCGGACCGACGGTGGGCGCGGCGGGCGACGTGTGGCGGGGGAGGCTCGGCTAGCGCCGGTCACGACGGGAGCGAGGAACGCCGAGTGCTTTGGTCGCGAGCAGATCTCTAGCGCAGCGTCGAGGAGCGGACGGAGCGGCGAGATCGGCGGCGAACGGAACAGCGAGGTGGAGGAGGACGTCGGGCTTCGGGGAGCGGAACGAGGGTGAGCAGCGAGCTTGGGGAGATGATGAATAGTGAGGGTCAAATCACCTCTGCTTTTTACTTTTCTCCTCTTTCTCTCTCTCCCTCACGTTCTAACTTTTTCTTTTTTTTTCTGCAGTTTTTCCCTTTCGCAGAGGCTAAACCTCTCTTGACCTTTTTTTCTGTTTTTTTTTCAAAGACCCCCGTAAACCTCTCACACGCACGGCTTTTTATAGGAAAAGGAATTGGATTTTCAAATTATACTTCGAATCAATCTTCGTAAATCTTTTCACAAAAGTCATCCCATATTGATAAGGATTCGAGATCAAGATGAAATTTTTCTAAATCCAAATCTTTTAAAGACAAATCGCAATATTTTTTACCCATCTGCCCTATCTAAAAAAATTAATATCCCGATTGAAATTTCAAAAATTAATTTTCCCACGAGATAATGTTTGATCATTAAAAATATGGGCCTGGGCCGACTTGCTCGTTTCATGGGCTTAATCCAACTAATTTGAAACCATCCGCCTTCCGTCCAATAAAATGCAAAAATGCAAAATAAATGCAAATATAAATCTATGTGCTATGCAATTAATAAAAATTAACCCATAATTTCCTATGTAATAAATAAATAAACTAAATCGTCAAAATTTAGGTGTCAACAGCTGCCCCTCTTTGAAGGTGAGCTCGAAGAGGTTGCCTTCAAAGACAAATTGAGACCTAAATTTTGGTCATGCACATGCAATGAATGATTTAATGTTGAAAAATGAATTCCATTTTTTAATGCAAATTATATGATGCATGAAAATACTAATGCAAATGATAGATGAACCTACCTGAAATAACTTACCTTCGAGGAGAATAGAGTAATTCTAGGTAGTGGGTGTTACTTGTCCAGGACCCGTACCATTCTACGGTCGCCTAGAATAATAACATGATATTGTGAAGATGCTGCTTTCCTAGGACCCGTACCATTCTACGGTCGCCCGCATGGCGAAAGGAGCTGCTTTCTCGAGACCCGTACCATTCTACGGTCGCCCAATACGGCAGAAAGGTTTTGTAAGGAACTGCTTTGCCAAGACCCGTACCATTCTACGGTCGCCCAGTATGGCAGAAAGGAGCTGCTTTCTCAGGACCCGTACCATTCTACGGTCGCCCAATATGGCAGAAATGTTTTGTAAGGAATTGCTTTCCCAGGACCCGTACCATTCTACGGTCGCCCGACAAGCGAAAGGTTTTGTCTAGGACCCGTACCATTCTACGGTCGCCTAAACGGGATTTACCTTCCAGACCCGTACCATTCTACGGTTGCCTGAATAGGGAAATAGGTTTTGTCTAGGACCCGTACCATTCTACGGTCGCCTAAACGGGGATTCAATTTCTAGGACCCGTACCATTCTACGGTCGCCTTGACGGAAAATTGATTTTTCAGGACCCGTACCATTCTACGGTCGCCTAAACGAGGTTTTGCTTGGCTAGGACTCGAACCATTCTTCGGTCGCCCAGCCTTGCAACAGAGGTCAACTGACCAGGACCCGAACCGTTCTTCGGTCGCCTTAATCAGATTGAATCTGGAGGAAAATCTTTGGGGGACAACTCAGTCGAGTGTCGGTGTTTTCAAAAGGGACTCTGGGCTATGACAGCACGCCAGGTCAATATAAAGGGATTCTGGGCTACGAAAGCACGCCAGGTCCATTTTAAAGGACAGCTTGACCAAGTCAAGTGTCGATGCACTTAAGAGAGAATACCTGCACAATGACAAGTATTTTAGAATATAGTAGAGATATACTTACCTGGTGATATCTCTAATTCTTGGGGATATGTCTTTTGGTATTTAGATATCCTGTGGAGGTTTTTCATCTTCTAATATCATGAAACATTCTGAAATGTTAGACATGATTTAGAGCAAAAAACTGATATGCATTCATCAAAGAGATAGACAATCTAAGCTACTCTAGAATGCACATTTCAAAATTCAGTGAGGTTTTCATTAACTCAGTCAGGGTTTATGCATAATGACATTTGTATCACCCAAATTTCCACTGGAGAGAATTATCATTCAAGACAATCTACTCACGACATGGATTTCTTAAAAATACTAAATGAGAGACTTTCGGTTAGAAAGGACTTTCACTCACTCTCATTTAGAATGGCTATTTTATGAGAATCACTCAATTTTATCATATCGACATGGGTCCGAGTATTCTCGCAAGCGGTACGATCTTACCAATCTGAGAGGTCTTTAACAAGGATCATAATTGGGGCTTGGTCAACGGCTTAACAAAATGACTCTTTGAGTCAATGCTATTGAAAGAATAGCTTCGCAATCATCTCTGGGTTTACAAGTCAAGAACCCTGCAAAAATGAGAAAGAAGTAGTCTTGCTCGCACTCCTTCAAGCGATGCTTAAAACATGTGAACCCCTATGTTAATTCAAGTGCCATAATCTGAAGAGACTTTGTAAGGGACGTAACATAGGTTAGGTTCATGGGTTGAGAAATGAAAGGATAATCAGGCTCAAAATGTGTGTAAATGGTGAAAGTTGGTGATCATCTTGGCATTGCCACCAGTTTTCTTTTTCATCATCGGGGATTGTCTTCATGAAATGTCCCATTGATTGTAAAAACTCAACTTTTGAGTTCTTTGAGTATTGCTCCATTGGAGATACAATCTTTGCAATTGACAGTCACCTTATCTCGACTCTCTTTTTTCATTTATGGGTATTGGCCTTGCTTTTACTAGGCACACTGCTTTTTCATACCCCCAGTTCTCATGCATTTTTTCACTTCTTTTCATGGGCATTGGCCTTGCTTTTACCAGGCACACTGCTTTTTCATGCCCCTTAGTTCTATTTTGAATTCTATGCATTCATCAAGCAATTACACTTTGAATGACATTCGAACTTTTCAAGAGTCTTCATCTGCCTTTTGCCTTGCCCCAGTGTGGGGGATGATCACCAACTGGGTTTAAAGAAATGAAAAATTGCAGGCTCAAATGGGCTGTGCAAAGGATATAAGTATGTATGATAGAGAAAGAAATGCTCTTCGTCATCCTAAGGCACTTAAATTACCACATGAATTCAATGTAATAGCATGACAAGAAGATTGATGCAAGTGAGAGCAAGAAAATTTCAATCCATTTTCTCCACCTTATGGTATCGTCTTACCCTCCAATTTGCCCCGATGTGGGGTGGTTCTTGATAGGGATAATTTGAAAAAAATATCCACAAGTGTATAAGGCTCAAAGTGGTTAAGCAATTGATCACCTGTTGTGTTTGGGATTGAGAAATAAATTGCCCCTCATCATTTCAGTTGTCGTACCTTTTGCGAGAGAACTCTTTACCTTGCGGATATGAAACTTCCTACACTCATCTCACAAGTGTATAAGTAGGGGACTGTGTATAGGATAAGGCTTGCCTTTCATCATACTGACACGTCTCATTCAGCATTCTTAAGCATTGATGTCACTCCATTAAATTGTCTATCTTGACAAATCTCCACATGAAATTGGTGAGCTAAATCAATGTGAAAATTCTCTTTTCAAAAGTGTCTAGCAACTTTAAGCATGAAAAGTATTTGTGACTTCAAACAAACAATTTATTACACTAAAAAAATGCTCTCATAAGTATGAAAAACATGATTTCAAGCATTCATTCAAGGAATTGTCCCACGAAGGGACTGTCTTAGCAATGGGTGTCCTTGGATTGCCCCTATTGAAAGGGAACAAACACACAAATTGATCAATCGATGATGAAAATTCGATCTTTGATTTGATGAAATCCTGCTTTTGCCCCTGCACAAAACAACGTGCATGAATATGATACTATGCAACATTAAAATAAATTCAAATTGCACAACCATTTTGGCTCGGATCAAGATTCTGTCTCAATTATGTCACTACTAGAATATGTAGTTCCCCCTAATTCGTCATCTGCAAGGAAAAGAATAGTGTCAATTCCAGAATTAATTATATTCATGAACACAATGTATCCATTTCATCCAAGACAGATTATCCTCTTTTGATTTGTTCCATTATTTTCTCATGGAAATGA
Source organism: Eucalyptus pumila (assembly GCA_016097595.1). NCBI lineage: Eukaryota > Viridiplantae > Streptophyta > Magnoliopsida > Myrtales > Myrtaceae > Eucalyptus > Eucalyptus pumila. The sequence continues at coordinate 37,803,299 of CM027853.1, forward strand.
GAAACTTCATTTGGCCTCCGAGAATGACATCTCACACAAATTGTTATGAGATGTGCCACATATCACACTTTGGAATCAAGATGATTTTCTTCACTCTTGGAAGATGTCATCAAGATCAGTTAGGAAATGATCATTTGCCCTCACGTCTATTTTTCCTCTCGGATGTATGTTCCCAAATCAATGGGCCCACTATCATTGGAAATTGACGCGTTATTTTCAAACGCCTCTCTGTTATGCTCTGAGACATGAAGTAAATGAGTTAGAAAAACAAACAAGGGTAACCTAATGCATGCTTTTTGGAAATGGCTTGAAAAATGATCTTTTTTTTTTTTTGTTCTTTTGGATTTTTTTTTTTTTTTTGGATGAGGAAGCATGAAGAAGCCTAGTCCTCAGAATTCTCCTTGGATGATATTTTCTTTTCAGTGTTGGATATCGTCACCGGGCTAGTTTGGTGTACCCCATCATATCCTCAAAACAAAATTTGTAATTCTATTGATATTCATCAATCAAATTACATTTATTGGTATGTGATGCTTAAGCACAGAAGAAATTGAAATCAATCCCTAAAAGCAATAAGAATTCCCATGCAGGGGAAAGTGCATGCCCCTAATTAAATGAGGAAATGGAACAACTTAGGATCATGAATCATGTGTACTTGAATTCTTCACCCTCCTTGATCTTGTGAGGCGAACCCTTCGGGTCAGATATTTTTCCATCTAGATGTGTCGCTACCCTCTTCATGATGGCATCAAATTCGACTACCTCAGGAAAATGAGAAGATTCAAAAGGTCTTCTTGGCTCTCTTCTTGGAGTCGCAATTTCTCACTAAAGATAGATTGCAGCATTTTTGCTTGAAGAGATAAGCTCTTTTTGATCCGTCATTTTAACTCTCGATCGTGAACGGATGGATGAGCGGGTCGTTCCATAATCACCTAAAGGAAATAAACGGGAACATGTAAGCATGAGGTGTAAATGGAGAGTCAATCCATGACAATGATCTAATCGATTTTTCTAGTTTTGTTATTTTTATTTTTTTCATCATTTTTTTCATCTATTCATGAAAAGTCTATGCAAGAAAGGAATTTCCTAAAAATGGATATCCTAATGAAACCAAATTTTCTAGACACGATTTAGTTTATTTATTTATTACATAGGAAATTATGGGTTAATTTTTATTAATTGCATAGCATATAGATTTATATTTGCATTTATTTTGCATTTTTTGCATTTTATTGGACGGAAGGCGGATGGTTTCAAATTAGTTGGATTAAGCCCATGAAACGAGCAAGTCGGCCCAGGCCCATATTTTTAATGATCGAACATTATCTCGTGGGAAAATTAATTTTTGAAATTTCAATCGGGATATGAATTTTTTTAGATAGGGCAGATGGGTAAAAAAAATATTGCGATTTGTCTTTAAAAGATTTGGATTTAGAAAAAATTTCATCTTGATCTCGAATCCTTATCAATATGGGATGAATTTTGTGAAAAGATTTACGAAGATTGATTCGAAGTATAATTTGAAAATCCAATTCCTTTTCCTATAAAAAGCCGTGCGTGTGAGAGGTTTACAGGGGGTCTTTGAAAAAAAAAACAGAAAAAAAGGTCGAGAGGTTTAGCCTCTGCGAAAGGGAAAAACTGCAGAAAAAAAAAAGAAAAAGTTAGAACGTGAGGGAGAGAGAGAAAGAGGAGAAAAGTAAAAAGCAGAGGTGATTTGACCCTCACTATTCATCATCTCCCCAAGCTCGCTGCTCACCCTCCGTTCCGCTCCGCGGCCGACGTCCTCCTCCACCTCGCTGTTCCGTTCGCCGCCGGTCTCGCCGCTCCGTCCGCTCCTCGACGCCGCGCTTGAGATCTGCTCGCGACCTAGCACTCGGCGTTCCCGCTCCCGTCGTGACCGGCGCTAGCCGAGCCTCCCCGCCACACGTCGCCCGCCGCGCCCACCGTCGGTCCCTGCTTGCGTCTCCACCTCGGCATCCCCGTAGCCGAAGTCTCCCCCACGGCAACCTAGGTGCCGATCGCTCCCGACCCGATTTCGTTTTCAGCCGAGATCCGACGAAACCGGAGCCCCCCGCTCCGCTTGCGTTTATTCCGCCCGAGCGCCCGCGACGCCGCCGCCGAACCGCGCCGAGACCCGACGCTTAGCCGCCGCCGTGCCGCTGTTCCCGCCGCGACCCAACGCCGCCGAGCCCACATCGCTGTTGCTCGCATCTCCTCGGTGCCCGACAGCAGGCCCCGCAACCCGCGACGCCAGCCCACCGTCCGGGACTCCCTTGCCGACACCGCTCGGATCCAAACCCCGCACAAAGCACCCGCTGTTCGCAATTGGCGTGACCCGCGAGTCCCCTTTCCGAACTCCGCCACCCGCCGCGCCGGAGTTTCTTCCCCGCGGACCTTCGATCTGCGCCCCTCACCGGAGCCGGTGACCAGCCGCACGGACACGAAGTTTGAACGGGATAAAGGAAAATATCATTTAGGTAATTTTTTTTATTTACTTTATTTATATATTTATTTTTTTAATGTTATTCTCACTTATTTACTTTTTTCCTTTAGTAGGATTATTCCTAAATATGTTCCAACATGAAAGTCCCCCTCAAGCAAGGGATTGATAGTCCGATTTTCGCGCTCGAAATCCGACTCGCAATCCCTTATAAAAATCGACAATCCAATCTCAAGCCCGAGATTTGATTCGCGATTTAAAATTAAAATTGGTCAACCCGATCTCACGCGCGAGATACGGTTCGCCAATTTTTAGATATCAATATTATCTTGCTTGATTTGATATCGTGTGTTTGGATCAATTCTATTTTCATAAGAGAAAAAAATTCAAATTAGGATTAAGTATATTTTAGAATATTCTTAGTCTTAAGGTTAAAATCGCAATCTGATTTCGAGTTTTTTTTAAATAAGAAAAATTCAAAAGGAAAAATCCGAATAAGGACTAGGTTTGTTTTTGTTATCTTGCAATCTTATTATGAATTTTTTTAAAAAATCCAAAAAAAATGCATTCATTTAGGTTGTTAGTTTTTTATTTGAATTGCATGTTAATTATGTGAAAACTTTAATTTCGAAATTAATAAAAAAACACCATAAAAATCATTGTGCATATTAGATTAGAATTGCATGCTTCATTTTAAATTTAGATCATCTTTTTAAAGATAAATGGCATTTTAGATTCAGATAATGTCTTAGTTTAAATTAGGATTTAATATGACTTAATCCCTAGTTTAAATTAGATAGAATCTTAATTTAGCTAGATCATTTGAAATTTCATAAAATTTGTCTTAGGATAAATTAGTTGCAATTTCTAGGATAGATTGCATTTTTTTAATAAAAAATGTCATATGCATATGTCATGTAGAATTAGGCATTCTTTGCACGTCATTGCATGCTAAGATTGCATATTATAGGTTTAGATAATTTATCCTAAATAGATTGCATGCTTATTAGAAAAATAAAAATCATGCGCACGTCATATAGAATTAGTTTCATACAATGCACGTCATTTAGCGATTTTTGTTAGGTGCATTTAATTAGAAATTGCCCGTCATTAGAATTAGGTCATTAGATTAATTTAGATTGCATATTTAAATGTTGCATTTCTTAAATTTCGAATCTCATAGAAAATACAAAAAAAATTATTTAGAATAAATCATCTCATGCTTAGAATAGATTACATGCTTGGTTATGTCATATTGCTTAGGTCATATAGCTAAGTCATGTTGCCATGTCATATCATTTCATGTTAAATTAGTGGCATGCATTGCATAAAGCATGATTCTCATTAATTAAGTGAAAACAAAACAAAAATTGCGTGTTAATTAGAAACCATATCTAGGGTTGTTGATGTGGATTTTAATTTAACATTGCAGATGCTTTCGTTGCTTTGAGGTAAGTCCTGCAATTTATTTTCTGCTATACTTGAGTGTTAAATTGGTGGTTTGCGCACCTGCATGAACACCTCACATGTTAGGGAATTAGTTTAAAATCAATCCAAACTCCTTGCCAAACATTTTTCAAAATTAAAAGAATGGTACCGAAAGGGCATTAGAGAAATCTAGTGTAACCAAGTCCCCGTACCCATAATCTCTGGTTCGTAGAAGTAAAATAATTCTCCCATTATTTTACTTAGGTGTCTAATCGACCTACCAAAAATAGATTAGTGGCGACTCCTAATTAAAAAAATTGCATGTTAAAAACTTGAATCTAAGTCGCGAATTGGTATGGGCTTGGGAGAGCCCGAGTTAAGTTTAGGCTTAACAATCCATTAGCCAAACCCTAGGTGGTTGAAACCCAAAAAATTAGGTCGCGACAGTGATGCTTTATTTTGCTTCCGCTAGTGAGTCGCGCTGGGACCGCTTTTAAAAAAGAAAAAAAGAAAAAAAAATGCCTGTGAATAACGACGCTTCTTCTAAGTGTAGATTCAAAAGGGTAATAAGATGTAACATCGGTGCTTGTGGCGACCTCCGAAGAGTTCGGGGTGCTACATAAAATGTGAATTTTAAAACTAATTGGAGTGTTCTTATTGTGAGCTACTTACCATTGATGTTGAAGGCGTAAGGACCATGTTGAATAGTTTTAAACTACATAAGAAGAATAATTGGAACGAAATTCAACCAAGATAAAATACTAAAATATTATTAAACGCGATGGGAACTGAGGATTTCAAGTTAGAGAAGGTAAGACAAGCTTCTAGCTAAATAACATATAAATGACTGTTTTTTTTTTTATATATAAATAATTTCTACCTAAGAATATAAGGAATTTTTGGACCTAGGGAGGCAAGGCTGCCACTGGCCTAGTAGTCCCCTAGGTCCACTGTTGATTAAAGGGTAGACATAAGTTTAGAAATTATTTGTGTGATTAATCATCTCTAGAAGGATGAAAGCAATTTGGTAATTGAACCAAGAGAAGACAAAATTGATGCTTGAGTGACTTTGTCTAGTTGAGACACGTTAGTTAACGTAATTTTGGTGCCCTGAATAAGATCTGACGTGTATGATTTAATTTAAGTGCTTGCCAAAATCACATTAATTAATGGACCATAACTCAGAATTGAAAGAAATGGTCTCATCCTTCAACTTTATGTTTTTTTTTTCTCAATGTGAATAATCACAACAGTCAAGGATAAGAAAAGGGAAGGGAAATTCGTAGGACTTACTTGATTACGTTGGTGGTTGCTCATTCTTCTTGCCAAGCTAGACCAGCTACTATCACACAGCATCCATTTCTTCTCTTTTTCTGCGTGAAAACATGCGATCGTACATGGCGAGAGCGAGAGAGAAGAGGGCGATGATGCTAACGGATGTTGAGGCGAACGATGGAGGAAGAATCAGCAGGTTGGATGCTCATTGCTCTCTCAGCTCTTTTCTTGCAGAGGAAAGAGAGAGAATAAGAAACCTTGCGTTGTCGCATATAAATGCATTTTGGCTTGGGCTTTTCGAGCCCGGATTTCCGAAGCCCGAGAGGCTCATCCTCGTCAGCCATCTAATTAAACAGATGCTAATTAAATAATCCTTTGTTCAAATATTATTATAATTTACAATTCCCTAGCATGAAATTACTACTATCACCTAGAGATAAAATGAGACTACCGCATACACCAACCATTTATACAAAATTCAAACACATTTTTCTTTGGCCAATCGACCTTGATTGTCAGTATTTCCGACGGTAGAGGGTACTACAATAAAGAAATATGAAGTCATCCACAAGTTGCATTATACACAAAATTTCACAGAATTTGTGGAAAGAGTCCTACATTCTACTTGCTAGCAAGAAAATAATAGTCTTCACGACAGAGGCAACTTGTACAATTGTGATAAATGCATATATAAAGATGCTTGCCAAATTCTCTGGATTGGTGCGGTTGAACAATGTGTTAAGAGATTATCAAGTTGCGTATTTAGATTTCATAGACTATATGTAAGTTATTCTCTGTATTCCAATAAACTGTGAGAAATATATGATCACATTTATTTTTGCTTTGTGTAAGAAAGAATAGTAAATACTATTTGCCCTACTACTGTGAGAAGGAACTTTTATTTTTGCTTGTTGTGGAGTTGCGTACCTATGAAAGATTTTGATTGTTGTCTTAAATTTCACCGTCATACGAGCTTGCTTTTGGTAAATATAAGCGAGTGGAGAAATTCTTGACATTTTACGCACTTAATATGCTTCCTTTTTTGATATTTTTAGCATCATTATTGGTAAAGATCCTGGTTAGACTGCCCTTTAAGAGTAGCATTCGTGTTTACTACTTCGTTTAAGGACTAGGACCCATGAACTGTCCTAGCTGACATGATTTTGCTTCCTATACATTAGTTTGGATATACTTTAATTTAGAATACTATGAAAAAGCCAAAACTGACACAGTCATAATACATTTACCTCAAATTAATTTTTTGACCACAAAAATCAAACTAGTATACCAATGGCAAATTTATCATTCTTTAGTTTATGTTGACTTTACTGTCAAATTTTCAAGTCAGATGACACGTGATAGTTGACGGATATAACCGTTTGAGTTTTTATACTTAGTTTGTCACATGGATGGTAATTTTGTAGTTTTTTGTGGTATTAATCTAATTTAACGGAAACTAAGGAAGTGTGTATTCAAAAAATTAGTTTGGGGCAAACTCGTCACATGTATACTAATTTGAAGTCTTTTGTGGTCCAAAATTAATTTTGGATAAATTTATCACAAGCGTACTAATTTGATGCTTTTTCATGGTATTAATCCTTAATTCTATGACAATTTAGTCCAGCCTGAATTTTTAACCATTTTATAATGTTTTTACAGTTTTTAGGAAATGTACCTTCACCTAGCTAAACACGAAAGCTTGGTAAAGAGTGAAGTATTGTTGTTAGCAGTCGGGATGAGCAAATGGAATTGTCCGAATCAGAACTGTCTAGACTGAACGGGACTGATTTCCGGTTCCTAAAAACTTGAATAAGTGGATATCAGTTCGGTTTTCTATTTTAGGTGTGAAATTACCCATTTAAATCTTTTTTTTATTATAAATAAAATCCTCAATCAGACTCCGGACTTCTCTCATGGCCTCTCTCTCTCTCTCTCTCTCTTAACTCGCGACCTCGGGGCTCGTCGCTCCGTCACGCTCACTCTCGGCCTCGACGGTTTTTCAGTTACCAATTTGCCTCTCGCCTCTTGCCATGGTGCGTCTCGATGTGTTTTACGTGGTTGCTATCTGTTAATGGTTTTCTTGTCTCCATTTTTGAGTCGTGGATTCGCGAGGAAGGACAGATGGTCGATTGGTAATTGGCTTTTGAGTCTTGGTTTCGCAATCCACCTGAGCTCAGGACTTGAAGTGATTTTTCCACAATTTTATCTGTGGACATTTCTACTCAGCTGGCGAATGATCAGCTGGTGTTTTTTCTGCCTTTTTATGCTCTAATGTTGTTTGGTCAAGGGAGGTTAAGTGAAAATTCTTTTATTAAAAGCAGCAGCAGTCATTTTGGTGAAGTGCTGTTTCGGATTACTGGTAGTTGGGATCTTTTATGAAGCTTTCTTTGGATTTTTGCCTGCAAGTGTGTATGTTTGTTTGATGATCAGGGAAAGTTATGTGTCAATGGATTCTGAATTGTCGTAGGACAGGCGGGTAATTGACTTCATGGGATTGGAATGGTTTGCTGCATATTGTAGCATAACCAAGCTGCAACGATAACAAAAAAAGAATGAAACTGAAAGAAAATAAAAATAAAAATAAAAATAGTGGCTGGTTCTCGATGGAACCTGGAACCAGCTTGAAACTGGCAGGTTTGGTTTCAAAGTCTGTTCTAGGGTCCACAGGGGTTGGTTCCCAGTTTCAAAAATTGGGAACGAGTCTTGATAGGATAGGTTCTAGGTTCCAGACTTGGAACTGATTTGCTGTTAAAATTGAGAATGAACCTGAGTTTGATCAGGAGGTGAACTCGATGAGTGGAAGCTAGGTTTAGATTTTGAGTATTATTTCTTTCTCAGAAATGAAATGTAATACAGGTAAAATGCCTGTGCAACTTGTTCTGCCAGCAGTGTTTATTACATGAGTTCGCCTTTGCTTTCTCAACTTGCTCTATTAACATAGTCAAGCATTTCGTTTTGGGCCCTTGATTTTAACTTTATGATTTGATCTTTCTACTTCACAGGATGGTGCAGCAAAAGAGAAAGAGAAGAGAAAGGAGAAGAAAATGCGGAAGAGGAGGGAGGAAAAAGAGGTAGAACTGAGCAAAATGTCAACGAAATCCCAAATAATGTTGAATAAGTGGCTGAATTACATGGATATATTATGAACGATTTTTTCGGTGTTGATATAGATATCCAATTTAACATCACCTTTGGCCACCAACGACTCTGACAAAGGATTAACATCATTGAATGCCTATTTACTTTGACACCATTTCTGTTTGAGTGCTCATAACACATTCTTCTCAATGTCACTTTGCTTGACATAGGTTGAGGAAAATTACTCTATAATATTTTCATCCAATTTGGCCATGTGAAGCATTTTGGGGTTTTGTTGAGCATATTGCTCTTCCTAGGGACATTTTTCTCAACTTTGGCCCCATTTTTGTTCCTCCTCCTCCTTTTCTTCTCCTTTGCCTTTCTCTACATGGTCAAGCAGTTTGTCTCCTCAGCTTTTGCATGGTGCCTATGCAAATTCTGGATATGTTGTCGAAGAGGGCTAGTGTTGAACCTGTCCGAAAGAAGCTATCTGAACGGACTCCTGGCAGAGATAATTATATATAATGGCCAGCCATGTAAAGCAGACTTAATTGTGCTGAGGAAAGCAGGTAAAGAGTTGAGAATTGGTGAAAGGTAGTTGATGTTTCTTATATAATCTAAGAACATTGTTCTAACTTGTCATCCACTTTTCTTGCAGTATTCAAAAGGCCCTTTGTTAATGATTTTTTGCCCTTTGTTAATGATTTTTTACTGTTTTGCTTTGAGAAATTAGCTGGTGGTGTTTGGGGCCAAGTACGTTGTTCAATCTGATCTGCAGTCTTTCTTCTTTCTTGCACTTTCTTTCACACCATCACAAGACTCTTTTCTGTGTACACGTCCGTGCATGTGTGCATGGTTGTTAGGATCGCGATCCGGATTGTAGGATCACGATCATTCGATTCTATGACTCAAAAACTTTGAACAATTTGGATTCTAAGAAAAACGATAGTCTGCAGGGGTCGTGATCTGTATCTTAGGATGGCGATCCCAACTACGATTCCATTGTTCAAGCTTTAGAAGGCAATTCTGCCTTTTTAGCTAGATCAAATATGAAATTGGGCCTTTGTTCCCTAGCGCATGTGCCACTTTCTTCTTAATCATGTTCAGGCTCCATTTGGAAAATATAAGGCTTAGAGAATTAAGAAAAAAGGATGAAGATGAATGAACAGTTGAAAGCAAAGAAGTGCAGGGACACCATCAATTCTTCTTCAGTCTTGAATAAATGTTGAGATGGGCATCGACCACTGTTGGCTTTCTGAGCTGTCCCGTCCTTTGGAGATGAGAGAGACAAAGCTTCTGTCCTTCTGCAACCAGATGAGAGAGACCTCTACATGCTTGAGAAATTGGCACACGATTTGACTTGGCCTAGTAGCATAATATCTTTGGATGTATACTGATTAGAACTGACCTTAAACTTTAAACAATTGAAAAACCTAGAATAGCCAGTGAAAGTGAGTTTGTGAGAGAGAGAGAGAGAGAGAGAGAGAGAGAGAGAAAAGAGAAAGGGGGGGGGGGGGGGGGGGGGGGGGGGTTAAATTGGAGAGTGTGTCCCAGATCGAGGGGAATAATATATTATCCTTTGAAATAAAGAAAGAGACGATATGTATTCCAAGAGAGAAGGACAAAAAAAGGGATTAGAAATTTGGAAAAGGCACGAAAGTAATTTCTTGGCAGCCTTCTTCTTGATTATTATGGTGATTATTTTATTGTGATCCTATTGAATACACCTTAAAAACTTGGGCAAGGAGATTTTATGCTTTTGCATCTTTGACATGGTGCTTTAATTGTTAGTTGAAAAACTGGAAACCAAGAATTTAAACCAGAGTAATCTCTCACATGAGAATGCTCCCTTTAAGCTTCACTATCCCTCTTTTAAAGGTTAATATGCATCTACTTGCAATGATTTAAGCAAGAATTTAATACTTCAAATATGTAGGATCTTATGATATGATCTCGAAGACTTCAAAAGGATCCTAATTAGCATCTCAATTCTCGATCCTGATAACCTTTTTGTGTGTGTGACAAAGGTTGCCCAGCTTTAATATTTATTGTGAATTTATTTGATCTTAGTTATTTATTTGAGAGGAGAAATATGGATCTAGTTGTAAAATTTCTAATGGGTGACTCTAGAGTGAAACTGCTTTTCTGTTGGGTAAGCAGCTTTCACATGGTGCTTTTCTTCTCTATGTCAGTATCCGTCTGGTCCCTGTGCTCATATTGCATGGATGGAGACTGACTGCACAACATTAAGAAAGTGTAAGGACAATTTTACAGTTTCCTCATCAGTTTGGTGTAATATTGATCTCTGAAGCATAATGGGCCTCAGAGCCTTGAGTGTAGGATCGGCCTCTTTAATTTTAGCCAAAGAGCGTGGAAAGTTTGTCTTTATTTGCTTCTATTATGGAATTCTGCGGCCTCCTTTTCTTCGGATCGAATGAATATCTAGTATTTGTGCTCATCTTGCACGGATGGAGACTGACTGCAGAACATGAAGAAAGAGTAAGGGCAATTTTACAGTTCCTCATCAATTTGGTGTAAGATTGATCTCTGAAGCATAATGGGCCTAAAAGCCTTGAGTATAGGACTAGCCTCTTTAATTTCAGCAAAAGAGTGGAGAATCTGTCTTTGTTTGCTTCTATTACGGAATCATGTGGTCTCCTTTACTTCAGATGGAATGAATAGCTGGTATTTGTTCTCCAACAGGTTATATTCACTTTGATGCTTCAAGTTGTCCATTTTAGTGAGTGTACTCAGGTAATTAATATACTATGTCAAGTAGTATGTTATATGAATAAGTTTTCCCTTTTAACTTAGTGATTGCATCACTTCTACCTGAATATATATATCCTTGGAAGCAAGACATATTTTACCCTGCTTGTTTAAACTTTATGATACTTGAAGTCTTTCACATTAGCAAGAATCCTTAACATCCTTGGTTAAGTTGAAAATTAGCTTTGTACCCATGATATTCCCCTCTTTTCGTTTTTATAGTTTTCCTTAGATCCTTGGTTTAATTACACTAATATTTTGCTTACAATGCCCAATTGGTAAAAGCATAGACTTAAACCACTGTGAGTAACCGTTTCTTTAGTAGCTATTCATTTTGATAGCTTACCTAGACCACAGTGGTGCTGTTTGTTTGTGTTTTTATCTCTCTTGGTTCCTTGCCAAATCCACAATTGTTGACCAAGATTGATCCAAATGGAGCTTTGCTTCAACTTAGGTGAGTGATTACGAGTTCTAATTGTTCCAAATTCATTGTTGTTTATACTGTATGTTGTTTTTTCTGATTCTATTCACCCCCCTTTCTGGTGTTTCTCTTTGGTCGTGCCCTTACAAGAATTAGTGCCTTTTTTCCCCATCAAGATTCATGTTGAGAGTTTTTGGTTTGTGATTAGTATTTTATTACCCTTCAATATTGCGATTCTTACCTTTACAAGTTGTGGTTCTTCTTCTTACATGCGCATCGGAAGAGATGGATTATATTTTGCATTGACAGCCAAAACAAATGGTCAAACACCAAATAAAAAAACAAATTCCAAAAGCGGCAAGGGAGGAAGTGTCTTCTCGGTCGGATATGAATGAAGATTCAACTAACTCCTATGAGCATACTAATCACATGAGAAGTGCCACATGGGGTTATTATAAATGTTTCATGTACATGTTTGCTTTTAAGACTTATTGAACCTGCTAACTTGTGGCTTCTAACATGTGATGGATGTACTATCTGCTGATCATATCATGTCGTTGTGTCATTGGGTGCATTGTGCTTGGTTTGGTAGGAAAGAGAGATGTGTTGTGCAATTTGGAAAATATTGTTACAAGGATGAATGCTTGGTGCATGTACTATTTATTGAGTCTGTGTTTAGACTTTAAGCTAATTCTAGTTTTGTTATTAAATGCATGAAATCAAATGTGCAGAGAAAGGAGGTGAATAAACTTACCTCCTCGCTAATTGCATATTTTGTTGGCTGACATGAATGAATGTGCTTTAGACCATCCTAATAGGAATTATACCTGCGTTTCTGTTATTAAATGTCAGTTGATTTCTATGAGAATTTAATGTTATTCTGATAAGGCTTCCCATGGAACAATTGCTGTCGTCACTTGGGGCTGTTTCAGACAAATTTATCAGCAAAATGTGCTTTAAGCTCATTGGTTTGCTGTTTTCTTACAGGGTAGCATGGCCTTTCTATTAATGCAAGTATAGCTGATCAGGAGACAGTCCAAAGGCTGATTTTGTTTTTGGGAGTATCCATCCTGATTCAGAGGTTGCTGATAATATCATTTGGAGAACTTCTCCTGCTATTGATGTGGATTCTATCAAATCGTTCAGGGATACGAAGTTGCTGCGTGTTCTTTTTAGTTGTAGTCCAAGTTGAATTGCAACTCTTTTTTTAGTCAAGCATGATCAGAAAACCAGCTGGATATTTTGTGGGAAGAGAATTTGTAGGGTGATCCCACCATATCTATTGTAATCATCTAAGTTGGTTGTACCTCTTCTCTCTTTCCTTTTTGAACCATATACCAACTTTGTTGCTAATGTCCTGTTGGTTTTCTGTTGTAATCATCTAGTGCCAAATGAAGAGAGATTTGTGGACCTCATTTAAAGCATAAGTACTTTTCACTTCTTTCTTTAAGCACATGTGGCTCGTCCTCATTAGAAAACCAAGATAATACTATTGATTATAAAAATGGTCCGGGGGAAATATATGAACCAGCATTCATCACATTTAACTTTACTTTGTGTAAGGAAGAATAGTAAATATTGTATGTGCTGCTGTGAGAAAGAGCAACACAATGGCTACGAGAACGGACAAGAAAGCCCAAGGACTATGGAAATATTCCCTCCTCAGTTTCGCCATCCGGACGTTCCACTTCTTCTCGCAATGTGCATTCACATTGTGGAAGATCTTGGAGTAAGAGGAATCAGAAACCGTGACGTGGTCACCGATCCTATTGAACATCTGTGCAACCACCTTGTCATCGCCCAACTAGTTCTTAATAATCCCTGCGCAGCGAAGCACCTCGACATCCTTTGAAGAGTTTATGAGGCAATCCATGAAGGTCACATAATCCGTGAAGTAGTCAATGTCTCAGCTTTGATGATGTTGCTCATACGCGATCGGGTTTCGAAAATTTGATTCGGTGTCGTCCTCTACACACAAGACCGGTAACTTGAGTGTCCCGTTCTTGAATTTGATGTCGCTCAGTTGGCCCTCTTGCACAGCCTTAAACCTGACTCCTGACTCCCTTAGCTCAATCGCCGAGGGCATGACGGGTATGCAGTTCAGCTGGGGCATTTCAGGCAAGCCAGAAGTGTACCACGCGTGATATAGATGCAAAAGATGTTCTCTGTTGCCAATCGTCAAATTTCTGCCGGGGCCTTCTAGTTGAGAATTGAAGTACATGATGGCGACTTCGCTGATCTCATGATGCTCGTCCGGACCTTTAGTCAGGTCATATAGCTTGCTCAAGACGAAGAGTGAGAGTTGGTTCACTAGCAGCAGTAAATCGCGCGTAATGCTGGATCGAATCCCCACCCGCGCCCCCCCCAATCATGCATAACCGGGTCATTTTTGTTGCTCAGTTTCTTCATTTTGAACTTACGGAAGAACTCAACGATGAAACAACCATCAACGAGCATCATTGCATGAAACTTTTCTTGGGTGAGGTCGATGGTTTCCGCATAGCAATTACGTGCCCGCTGTTCCAGTTTCCTGAGAGCTAGCACATACCTGTCGACGCTCCCCTCGTTTCTCCTCTTCAGCAATTGCTACAGGTATCGCAGTTTTTGCTCCTCCATATATTTGAACTTGTCATTTCAATCGCAGTTTTTGCTCCTCCCCTCGCTTTCTCGTTGACTTTGCACAGTTGATGATGAACCCTAAATATACTATGGGAGGCATACCGCGAAGCATATTCTCAATGTGGATTGAGACATGATCTTGCACCATGGAACGATCATAGATCCCAGCATGCTGTATTGGCTACAACATAATTAATGAGATAATAAGCACGGAGTCAAGCAAGATGATGGTTTTTCATGTTCTTAAAATGGTTCTTCATGTGCTTCCCTTTCAGTAAGGGCTACTTACGAAAAATGTCCTTGTATATACTCTGGCCAGTTTTTGATTTTGGTCATCATACTATTTTTTGGGAAATATATAACCCTTAAACTAATCTCCAAACATCCTCCCCCGGGTGCCCACCTCAAAAAAATAATAAAATAAAATAAACAAACTAATTTCTGAATAAATTTTCAGGACAAATTCTACATTTCCGTGTGATTATTAATGGAAAATGCTAACTAAGCACTGGAGTTGAACATGTGGACTGGCATCGAATTTAAACAAATCAATATATTAGAAAAAATTACAAAAATGATCTAACAGTGGAGGATCGGAAAAGGGAAGGGAAATTCATGATGACTTACTTGATTGAATTGGTGATTGCCATTCTTCTCGCCAAACTAGACCAATTCTTCTCTTTTCGTGGGATTGTTTTTTCAGTGAAATGGTTATAGATAAAATGAGACTCCGCCAAACATCAACCTTTAAAACCAACTACAAACACGTTTTCCTTGAGACCCCCACAAAAGAAAACATGCTTTCATTCATCACTTTTGACCTTGGTCGTCAATAATTCTGAAGATGGAAGTCATTGTAACGAACTTAAAGTCCCCCGAAGTTGATGAAGAGGCAAAAGGCTAAGAAAGACATAAGAAAACATTAGAAAGTGACTTTGTGAGAACGAAATATGAAGTCTTCCACAAGTTGCAGTTTACTATCCGAAAATTGACAATTCCAAAATTCTTCATGAATTTTTTATTTTTTTTTTAACATTTGTAAAGAATCCTATATTCTACTATAGGAGTCTCAAAATGGATCATGAGTCTTTTTTTTTACTCATATTTTATCTATATGAGTTGCATGTAGGTCAGATTTTTGAAAAAATCAAGCTAAAACTGGATCCAAAAATTAAATCTGATTTAAATCTGTCAAAAAATAGACCAGAACTTATGACGAATTTTTGATCCATTTGAAATATTAGAAGGCCCACTTAACAGAAGTGTAGAGAAGATAACGACCCATTTTCATCATCCTCGTTGATGACCTAAAGCTTCCTCAATGCAAGCAACCGGCTGCTCGTCTCCGCTGCTCGCCTCCGTGCCGCCTCCGTCACATTCTCCTCACTTAGGTCTAATCTAAGTAGTCCAAGGACTACCTGCAATGTGGGGAGAAAGAGAGAGAGCGTGTGGGTATACCTGCAATGTGGAAGCAGAGGAGCGCGAACAGGAGCACAGGGAGCACAGGCCTCAACGTTGCTGTGATTGTTGTCAGGCTCAAGAGAACCCCCGATCAGCAAACCAGAGAAAAAAGAGAGTTCAAGAAAAGGAGCTTCTTCACTCCGGTCTCTCCACCCTCTTCACATCCTACTGATGAAGTGCTCTTATATAGAGAGGAAAAAACAGAAATATGGAGGCAGCAGCTAGGTAGCACCGACACGATACAATACGGTACACTGACACGTGATTTTTTAAAAAATAGAGCATTTCGACACGTTTCGATATGTTATATATTAAATACAAAAATAAGTAAATAAAATATAATATAAAAAAAATAATTAATTTATACTAAAAACATTGGTCCAATATTTGTTAATATTATTTATTATTTTAACTTGACAAATTCGATTATATTCTATTGCACATAAAATTTGGAGAAAAAAGTAATTTGGAAAGACGCCAGCGAGAGGAGCAATGCTTGCACGAGAAAAGGGGCGTTCGATTGTCACTCACGGGAAGGTCTTCAGAAGTAAGAAACTTGAAAGTAATAATTTTCTTCTTTCCCCTTTGTTTTGTTATTTTCATTATTTTTTCATATATTTGCATTTTGACTCATCAAATATTGAATATTTTTAAAATTGATCTCATGTGTATCGGAATTTTGGATTCGTGTAACAAAGTGTGTTGGAAATAGTTGTTCACGTGTCGAATTTTTCGATATTCATTGACCACATGTCGAAACGTATTGAAATGTGTCGGATGCGTGTCGAAATATCATATATGATACGAAAATTTTCGAATAGTATCAATGCTTTTTAAGATAGGAATGGAGCTTTCACTCTAATGGCTCCCCTTCTTTTCATGCTCGATTTTTCCCATGGAGGGGTAAATAATGATGGACGGAGAAGGTGGAATTCGGGGGGTCTGCTGATTTTAAAAAATGACCCTCCTTCCATTTCACCTCTGTCAATCGCTTTCCTGAGAGAGAAACAGAGTGACAAAAGTTTGACTCGTGAGTCAAGGATGTCAACCGACCAAAAACAAAAAAAATCAAGGATGTCAGAGTTGGTGGGGGATAGTTGTCTGCATCCGAGGACCGAGGCTAGTAAAATGCTGAAAAAGAAAGGAAGGAGGAGGAGGTGATTCCCCTTCACCTCCGCCCCTCGGTCACGTCTGTCTGCCATCTGCCACATTGTAGGTGGTCGTTGGACTCTCAAATAGATGTGAGAGTGGAGGGTACTGCGTACTGCAATAAATTGGATGAAGATGCAAAGGTACTAAGAAAGAAACGCCAAATATTGACTAAAGGAGAAAGACGGATGAAGTCATCCACACGTTGCATTGTACTACGTGACAACGGACCATTTCACGAAACTTCATAAAACACGTGGAAAGAGTCATGTATGAAAGAGCCCTACGTTCTACCTACCCAGCTAGAACACATGATTGCCCTCACAATGGAGACAACTTGTACAATTATGATAAATGCAAATATAAAGATGCTAGTCCAATCCTCTAGATTGGTGCAGTGAACTCAAATGTCGAGAGACTATCAAGTTAGGAATTGAAAAGTTACATATTAAGATTTTACCAACTGCATGTAAAATGTTCTAAGTATTTCAATTAACTGCGAGAAAATATATGAATCAGTTTATTTTTGCTTTCTGCAAGAGAGAATACTAGCTGCTGCGAGAAGGAGCAACATGATGGCCGTGAGAACAGACAAGAAAGCCCAAGCACTAAGGAAATATCCCCTCCTTAGTTTTGCCATCCAAACGTTCCACCTCTTATTACAATACGTATTCACATTTTTGAAGATCTCAGAGTAATAGAAATTGGATAGAGTGATGCAGTCACCCATCTTGTTAACCATCTGTGCAACCACCTCGTCATCGCCCAAGTAGTTCTTAATAATCCCCGTGCAGCGAAGCACCTCGACGTCCTTTGAGGAGTTTATGAGGCAATCCATGAAGGTCACATAATCCGTAAAGTACTTAATGTCTTCGCCTTGACGATGCTGCTCATACGTGATTAGGTTTTGAAATTGAGACTCGATGTGGTCCTGTACACTCAAGACTGGTATCTTGAGTTTCCCGTTCTTGAATATGATGTCTTTCATGTGGTGCCCTTGCACTGCATTTCATGAAATTTGTTGCATGTCTAATTCTATTTGTTATTCAACATGAGGATCATTCACTTCTTTACTTCTTTTGCAACATCTCATATACGGCCAATTGCATTTGGTTATGCAGAGTTCCATATGTTCATTACTCGTTTTCAATTTAATTGAACTATGAATCTTTCAAGTTTTGTTATCTCTACAATTGAAAGCTGACACTAACGGCACACTCAATGAATTCAATTTGTTCATGGTTTTCTTGTGATAAGAAACTATCGATCCTTCTCAAGGTGGTCAAGAGTCGGAACCCGCGTCCCCATCTGTTAGACAATACATATAATTCTTTGATGCGGAAATTCATCATAAAACAGTGATATTTGATCTTCATGATTTTTACAAATAAATGAATACGTACCTTTATCCATAGTCGTTGTGGAAAACCGATGAACTTGAATCAAATGAAGAAATTCGATTTCTCTCCCTTAACCCACTATTCCTTACTGTATTCAATCGATGGAGGAGAGAATAGCAAAATCTTTTCAGTTATTGTTGTTCGTCGTAGGTGGAAAGAGGACCGGACTCTATTTATACGTTCCTTCAACAGGTGCCTTCCATTAAAGCGCCTTTTTAACTTCATACATTTTCGTTTTATTAGAGTCGCAACTTCTTATAATCAATATTTATTTATTTTATAGCATTTTAACTATTATTAAACTATATTAAATCATATCATGTGGGCCACAATAATTCTTACATTCTCCCACTTGGCCCATATGATTTTCCTTTCATGGTTTAATAAAAATTGTAATGTGCACAATAACATTATGCTATAAAATTTTCATTAAATTGGTAAACACATAATAATCACAATTAAGTAAAGAAAACTAATGTGAGTCATAGCGGTTGTATGTCATTAATCGACATAGTTCCTTCTATGCACTACAACTATAGCACTTTATTTAACATGATCCATAAATGAGAAGCATAGTAATAGTCCAATTATAATATCTCTTTGGAAACTATCCTGTTTAACATTCATCTATTTCCGTAATGTATATACTAAATAGAAAACAGGAAATATCAGAAACACATAAATGAGCTCAAAGTGTCAAATATATAAACTTAATACAATCATAATACAAACATTAATGACATCCAACAATGCCAATCTTTTCAACATGCTCATTAAATGTTTTGGGCGGCAGTCCTTTTGTTAAGGGATTTGCTATCATTAGATTTGTGCTAATGTGCTCAATTGAAACTCTTCATTTCTAAACTTCTTCTTTAACAGACAAGTATTTGATCTCCATATATTTAACACCCTTAGAATACTTGTCGTTCTTAGAGAAGAAAACTGCTGCAGAGTTATCACAATAAATTTTCAACGGCTTGGCAATACTGTCAACAATCACAAGCCCTAAAATAAAATTCCGCAGCCATAATCCATGAATTCAGCTTCCATAATGGATGCAGCAATAATTGACTGCTTCGCACTCTTCCATGAAATTACCTTTCCAGCCAGAAGAAACAAGTAACCAAACGTTGATTTTCTTGTATCGGCACATAAATTTGTCACCTTTCTAAAATTGCCCCTCCAGCTTCCATATGAGTTATCACAATAAATTTTTCACTTGTTCTCGTTCCAATTTACTTTTTTGACATTGCATAAGGCTAAATTTGTCACATTTCTGAATTGGAACTATTCTTGCTGAACATTTACTCATATTAAATCTCTCTAAAATTTTCTCAAATGTAGGCTTTCTGAGACAATCCTAATAATCCTTGTGATCTATCACGGAATATTTCTATTCCTATCACATACGTTGCCTCTCCCATATCCTTCATTTCAAAATTCTTAGAGAGAAATTGTGTCACACCCCTTGACAAGGCCCCCAATCCGCTAGGGTCGCCACAGTTCGCTTACATTTCACTTGTCCTAATGACATGTCACTCTGATACCATTTGAATTGTAGTGGGTCCATAAATCCTGGGGGTTTGTATCATCTCAATCGGTCTTAGCGTAGTTCATATAACGGAAACATACTCGACATCTCCCTAACTTGTACTCAAACTAAATAATATAATGCAATGCACACCAACTACACTTTTCATATATATAGAAGCTAAAGCCGAACCACTTTTATTTACATACTTTGATGGACATCACGAGTCGGTACAACAAAAGGCCAAGGCTTTAACTAAACTCGGCTATAACCCAAAAGAACCCAACTCTACATCAGACATGTACATCAATCCATCATCTAGTGTCGGCCATCCAAAAAGTGTCATCCTCCATCAGTCACATGCTCTAATCACACCTAGCCCGGTGCATCGGCCGGTGGCGGCGGCAGCATCCCCATCATCATCCCGTCGTGTCGAACATTCACGGACATGAACTCCTGGACTGCAGGGCCATCAGGTAGACCCACATTATACATAACCAAAACACGAACGCGAATGAACACCAGACCACGAGCACCAACACAGGGGTGCTCCGAGCACTCGACCTCAACATCAGACGGTAAGCCATAAAATGTACCACGTGTGACAGGTGACAGATGCATCTCTCAATCTGAAATGTTAGTTCCCAAAAGGGGTGAGTACAACCACTCAGCAATAAAGATCCGTCAAACTACATTATGCAATAGGCAAGACAACCACAATTTCGTGTGAAATGCAGATATCATCCATGTAATCATGCTCGTATTTCCATGAGATTCATTCATTAAGGAAATTTATGTTCCATGCCATATGCACATACATGCACATGATTCATATCATCCATACAATCATGTATATATCCCATGAGATCTATTCAATACCTTCATGATCGCATTCTCAATGCCAAATAGTACCAACTCAATTTCATAGGCAATTCATACATCATGCCATACGCTCACACACATGCGCATGATTCAATTCCCATTTTAATTTTCAAAAAGATCTCAGTTTTCTTCTAGGGACCAGTGTTTGCATCCCTCATATATTGCTCGCACCCAACCTGGCATCACGAGGAACCTTTGGCACACACCTCCGGGATCCGGCACACACCTCTGGGCATCTTGCACCCCAACTGGCATCGCGAGGCCATCCGACACACACCTTCGGGCATCCGGCACACACCTCCGGGCATCTCGACACTCTTGAGGACATCCGGCACACACCTCCAGGCATCCGGCACACACACTCCGGGCATCCCGACATTTCCGAGGCATCGTCGACTCAAGGGTCCGACGGTATCATCATTATCATTATACATGGATGTATCTCACTTTGGAAAATGCCATTTGATGCAAAATGCCAAAAGTTTCATGAAATTTATAAAATCTCATCAATTTTGATATCATATGAAATGCAAAAATATCACCACACATATTATATAATTGACAACTCATGGTACCACATCTCATAGAGTAATTTGTTGGTTCTCAAAAATTAAAACGAATTTCGGATAAAACAGTTTACACTTCTAAAGTTAAAAATTCCGGAAAATTGGTAAATGGTCTTAATAAATTATAAAAATTTAACATGTTGTAGACGAGACCTAAAGAAAAAGGTTTTATGAAGAACACCATGTCAAGGAAGCTCCATAGAAATCGCATAGGTCCATGCATCACAGTAGAAGAAATTCCAATACCACATTTGCACAGTTTCATTCACAAATTCGGTATAAACCCTAAATCAACTCAGAAAATTCAGAAATTTTGATATGTTATATTCAAGACTTAGAGGAAAAATTTTCGTGAAGAACTTGAAGTCATATTTCATTATCGATCATGAGCTACATTCACTAAAACTCCCCTTAACCCTTGGTAGCGATTTCCAGATCAAACCATTTCAGAGAAAAATCGTTTCACCAACCAATATTTGTCCGTTTCTTCTCAAATTTTAGTATGTTACTCCTCAAGATGTCATATACAACTTTCATCAAGAACAAAAGATAAAATTATAACTGGATAATTTTATAAAATTCACGGAATCTTAAGGGGTCGGATTGTCCGTACATGCAACCGCTGACCTGTTCTAGGAATACTACCACCATTCATTCGAATTTCAGCATCTAACATCACAACTCAAGCATCTCCAACACCCATTACACTTCACACATAACCACAGCAAGCAAAATGTAGGCTAACGGACTTTACTTGCCTCAAGTTCACGAAAATGAGTAAGCAAACGGCAACTTGGGGCTTTGGCGGGCTCAATCGACGGTGGTGCTAGGCGGCGTTGACGGCGGCAACTGGCGCACAGTGGAAGACAGCCTTCTTCTTCTCCTTCGCGGCCCGCACTCCCCTACTTTCTCTCTCGCTCGCTCGCCTGAACTCTCCCTCTCTTTCTCTCGCGCGAACACTCTCTCCCTCTCTCTCGGTTGCTGCCTCGTCTGTTCCGCCCCTCTCTCTCTCTCTTTTTCTTCCTTTCACCCTCATGATTAGCTAGTAATCATGAGGTTTTGCATGGCATTGGACACTTGGCTTTATAGGAAGGACACTTGGCTTCTCCCATGGGACAAATGGAGAGGGTGGCGTGGGCTTCTCCATCCAGCTCTCCCTCCTCTAGTCGACAGCCCTATGGGCTTCATGGGCCGGGCTTAGTAGTCGGCCAAATGGTGGGGGAGATTGTGGGCTGCCTTGGGCTGATTTGGCCTTAAGAATTCAGCCCACTCCTTCTCCTAACAATCTACCTTAATCCTTACTTATATAAATACCTAATTATAAATTCATATGGCCATAAAACTTTGTAACATAGATCAATAAAATCCAACTTATAAAGTTCATGGCCAAGAACACAATTTCCTTATCAATTTATCCTTCAATACAATCCTTAATCACACATGGACATATAGGATACATTTCCAATAAAATAATTATCCATTAAATGCTCGGCCTTGATTAATTGAAATCCATTAGTCTAATGATCATAATATAGTCCGATGGCGCTTCCATCACCTATTCATGGGTTGCAGTGTACTTAGAGATTGCTATGAAATTTTTAGGATGCCACAATTCTTCCTCCTTAGAGAATTTCGTCCTCGAAATTAGACATTACTTATGTCTCTTTAAACAAGTGAGGGTACCTTTCCCTCATCTCATTTTCACTTTCCCATGTGGCTTCCTCCACATCATGATGTCACTATAATATCTTAACCAATGGTATTTTCTTAGTCCTAAGAATTTGCTCCTTTCGATCTAGCACTTGCACAGGCTTCTCAATGTACCTTACTTTCTCATCTACTTTGATGGCTTCATGATCGAGTATGTGACTAGGATCCGGTTGATACTTTCTTAGCATCGATATGTGGAACACATCATGTAGATTTCCCAATTTAGGAGGCAGCGCCAAACG
Organism: Eucalyptus pumila; assembly: GCA_016097595.1. Taxonomy (NCBI): domain Eukaryota; kingdom Viridiplantae; phylum Streptophyta; class Magnoliopsida; order Myrtales; family Myrtaceae; genus Eucalyptus; species Eucalyptus pumila. Next base: position 37,826,270 of record CM027853.1, read on the forward strand.
ATAAGCTACATCTCATATTCTTTCAAGTATCTCAAAAGGTCCAACAAATCTAGGGCTCAGCTTACCCTTCATTCCAAATTGAGATATTCCTTTCATAGGGGATACTTTAAGGAACATATGATCCCCCACATTAAACTCTAAAGGTCTTCTACACTTATCTGCGTAGTCTTTCTGCCTACTTTGGGCTGTTTTAAGTCTTTTCCTGATAATTTCAACAGCCTCAGTAGTAATTTGTACCAATTCAGGTCCTGTCAATTTCCTTTCACCTACTTCATTCCAACAAATAGGGGTCCTGCACCTTCTTCCATATAATGCTTCATACGGAGCCATGCCTATACTTTTCTAAAAACTATTGTTATAGGCGAACTCTATCAAGTGCAATTTTTCATCCCAACTTCCCCTAAAATCAATAATACAAGCCCTTAGCATATCTTCCAAAATTTGGATCACTCTTTCTGTTTGTCCATCTGTTTGAGGATGAAAGGCAGTACTAAACCGAAGCTTTGTCCTTAAAGCATTTTAGAGACTTCGCCAAAAATTTGAAGTAAACCTAAAGTCTCAATCAGATGTGATCATTACAGAAATACCATGTAAGCGTATCATCAATATACAGAACTAGAAAAATAAACTTGCTCCCACTAATCTTCATATATATATACACTAATCAATAGTGTTTTCCTTAAATCCAAATGAAGTTATGGCATTATGAAACTTAAGATACCATTGTTGGGAAGCATGTTTAAGTCTATATATTGACTTCTTTAATTTACATACCATGTGTTCCTTTCCTTTAACTAAAAAATCTTTGGGTTGGTCCATATAAACCTCTTCTTCTAAATTTCCATTAAGAAATGCAGTTTTTATATCCATTTGGTGTAACTCCAAGTCATAATGAGCCACCAAAGTCATAATAATTCTAAGTGAGTCATTCTTTGAGATTGGTGAAAATGTCTTTTTATAGTCAATGCCTTCTTTGTAAGTAAAACCATTTGCAACAAGTCTGGCTTTATGTCGTTCAATATTGCCTTTTGAGTCGCGCTTGGTCTTAAAGACCCATTTACACCCGACCTTTTTACATCCTTTAGGCAATTCAACTATATCCCAAACTTGATTTTGATGCATGGATTTTAACTCTTCTTCCATGACATTAAACCATTCATTAGAATTTTCACATTCCATGGCTTGGGAAAATGAATCTGGATCATTTCCAATTCCTAAGTCAATTTCTGACTCTTGTAGATAAACCATATAGTCATCAGAAATAGCCGATCTCCTTTCTTTTTGAGATCTTCTTAATGCCATTTCTTGTGACTCAGCTATTGGAGGTTTAATATTGACATCTCTATTATGGAGTGTTTGTTCATTAATTTGTTGTTCTCGATTATTGTTAGGAACAACAACTTTAGAAGCTCTGGGTATAGGAACTTCTACCATTACTTCTTGAATGCAAGCATCACGCACTCTTTCACTCCCACTGATATCACCATTCTCAATGAACATAGCATTTCCAGATTCAACAATTCTTGTACTATGATTAGGACAATAAAATTTATATCTTTTGGATTTCTCTGCATAACCAATGAAATAACCACTGGTTGTTCTTGAATCCAATTTTCTTTCATGTGGATTATAAATTCTTATTTCTGCTTGACAACCCCAAACATGCAGGTGTCGTAAACTAGGTTTCCTTCCTGTCCACAGTTCAAAGGGAGTCCTTGGAACTGCCTTACTAGGAACCCTATTTAATAAATACATAGAAGTCTTTAAAGCATACATCCACAAAGATAAGGGTAAAGATGAATGACTCATCATACTCCTAACCATTTCCATTAAAGTACGATTACGCCTTTCTGCTATACCATTTTGTTGTGGTGTACCTGGCATTGTGTATTGAGCACAAATGTCATGTCTTTCAAGGAACTTAGCAAATGGACTTGGACATTATCCCGATTCATCATACTTTCCATAATATTCACCGCCTCTATCTGATCTTACTATTTTCACTTTTCTATCTAATTGCCTCTCAACCTCTTTAATATACACTTCAATTGCATTCACTAAATTGAGACTTATCATGCAATAGATAAATATAACCATAACGTGAAAAATCATCAATAAAGGTGATGAAATAGCTTTCCTTACCAAAAGATGGAATATTGAAAGGACCACATATGTCAGTATGTATAATTTTAAGAAGCTTTGTGCTTCTTATGGCACCTTTCTTAATGTGCTTTATTTGTTTACTTTTAATACAATCAATACACACTCTAAGGTTAGTAAAATCCAAATTTGGAAGAATTTCATTCTTCACTAATATTTGCATTTTTTTCCTTGGATATATGACCCAAACGTTTATGCCACAAGTAAACAAAATTCTCATTCACCAAACTTCGTTTAGTGCCAACATTATGATGCAACATTATGATGCAAGGTCATTAATGTCTCAATAAAAGTATTATTAAGTCTAAATTTGTAGAGACCATCACATAAAGTTCCAATTTTAATAAGAGTATCACTCTTAAATAAACTGAAAGATTCATAACCAAACTTACAATAAAATCCCGCCACTTCAAGTCTTGGCAAAGAAAATAAATTGCGAGAAAATGTAGGTACATAAAGGGTTCGAAACAAATCCAAATAATGCCCAGTATCTAAGATTAAACGGTAAGTGTCAATGCCTTCAACTGGAGCTTTGTTTCTATTCCCCGTAATCACATAACTTTCATTTGGCTTTATAGTTTGGATCGTAAGAAATCCCTGCATCGTATTTGACATATGAGTGGTGGCACCAGAATCAATCCACCAAGTATTATGAGGAACTTCAGTAAAGTTTGATTCAAAACATACTAAAGCACAAGGCTTTAGACAATCCTTCTTCAAGTGTCCAATTTTTTTGCAAAAATGACACTGAATAAGATTGTGTTCATTCTTGTGGATTTGAGAAGCATTTGAAGAGTCATTCAGGACATGTAATCCTTTCTTCTTGCTCCTTCCACCTTTCCTCTTGAAATTCCTTTGAGCTTCTTGATGACTTGAGAGATGAACAAAATGAGTCTTTTGATTTTTTATCCTTATTTCCTCTTGAACTAGCATACTGGTCAATTCATTCACATTCCACTTATCCTTTATAGTGTTGTAATTCATTTGAAATGACCCATATTGCTCATGAGGCAAGAAATTAAGTATAAACTGTACTAAGTAGTACTCATCCATGTTCATACCTAAAGTTCTTAATTTTGCTGTTAAATTCGTCATCTCAAGTATGTGCTCATGTATGGTACGTGAACCATCATATTTCATAGTGGTCGGTGTGCTCATTAATGTACCAGCAAGTGACTTATTAACAGTTTGAGAACGCTCTTCCACAAATTTCATAAATTCCTTAGCATTATCAGTCTTGGGAAGAGAAGTCTTTAAATTGTTTGTAACTGTTTTTCGCATGAACATTAAGTTCAGTCTGTTCGATTTTTTCCAAGCTTTATGGAAAGACTTTTCATTATTGCTACTTTTAACAGTAATAGCAGCTGGTTTCTCAACTTGAAGCGCTAAATCAAGATCCAGAACACCCAAGTGAAACTGGACTTGTTCACTCCAATTAGGAAAATTCATCCCATTGAATAAGGGAACATATGAGGCATGCGAATGGAGTGAAACAGGTATAGATATTGCAAATGTGCAAGAAAATACTCATACATTAATGCTTTGAGAATATCACCTAATCAGATTCAAACTAAACTATACATATACATCATAGTTCTTCTTTGGGCGATCCTATGATATACAAATATATATAAACCATAATGATGCTAATAACTTTTATTTGGTAATTGTAAATATATCTTATTAAAATTTATTTGCTATCTTTGGATATACAAACAAATTTAACAAGTCATATTAATTACCAACTATCATGTTCATGAATTATAATAAAATAATTAACCTTTGGGTTAATCCCTAAGTTCTTATAATAAATAAACTTCAATATACCCATAACACCAATAATGATATGAAACATATCAATTTCATATATAGCATCAATTAAATCATGGGTAATTGAATAAAACAATTTACAATATCAAAAATTCAAAAGACTTCAAGGTTTGGCCACTTTGGTGGCTAACAAACCATTCATAATATGAATTTTTAATATTGTAAAATACAAATATTTACCAAATTGCACACAAGGACAAAACTTAATCAAAGCATAAGGGCAGAACCATAAATTTAAAAATCCAGGGCGAAATGGTAAATAATTAGCAAGGCAGAATCGTAATTATAAATAAATAGGGCAGAAAAATAAAATAAAAAACCAGCGCCGTGGTACGTCGGGCGCGTGCCGAGCACGCGCTTGCATCCGCCACGGGCGTGTGCCCCGTATGGGTGCGTCCAACGCCCAGGTGCGTGTTGGCAACTGCCGCGCGTGTGGGATCCACGCGTTCAGCGGTTGAGCGTGCGTGAGAGCGCGTGGCGTGTGGGTCCTCGCGCCTACAACTATGGCGCGCGCATGAGGCCCACGCGCCTTCTTCCTCGCGCCCATAATCAATTTTCTTCGTGGGTGTTCGCCGTTCCACTGTGGTTTCACTGGCCATTTCTTCTCCGGCAGCCCATCCCAGACACAAATAAATAATGGGTTTTGAAGAGCATGCCGCCACGACCACATGGGTTCAAGTTTCGGAGAAAATGACCAAGAAATTGGCCTCAAATCAAACGAAAATTTCCCAAAATGTAAATCCTTAACCACCGCGACTTCCACCAACCGACTAGCCTCTGGCGAACACCGATATACCGGAAAAACTCATGGCTAATGTTCCTCATGGCAGTGCGACCGTATGGGTCCGAAATCAAGCGGTGGCTCGCTGGATTTTGCCCGGATCGGCGAGTTTCTTACTTGGCCTCAAAACTCCGAATTTCTCCATTTTTCGTCCTTTACCATTCGGATTTTTTTTTTAATTAATAGAACCATTTGAAAACATTTCAACAACAAAAAAATAGTAAGAACATGATCATTTTTTTTATGACCCAGGGAACCCCGTAAGCCGACAGCCGGCGGGCAAACCCTGGGGCGACGCTAGCGGAGGACCCACCACCCCGACGTCGCGCTTAAGATCTCGTGTGGCCAACGGGATTCGAACTCGTCCTCGCAAAGGATCATAGGAGCCTTATCCAACTGGGCCACCATAGGCGGTGGTTACAAACAGGATCATTCATATTTCTTTAAATGGAAAAATCATGAGATCATAAACCACGCTTTGATACCAAATGTTAGACAATACATATAATTCTTTGATGCGGAAATTCATCATAAAACAGTGATATTTGATCTTCATGATTTTCACAAATAAATGAATACGTACCTTTATCCATAGTCATTGTGGAAAACCGATGAACTTGAATCAAATGAAGAAATCCGATTTCTCTCCCTTGACCCACTATTCCTTACTGGATTCAATCGATAGAGGAGATAATACCAAAATCTTTTCAGTTATTGTTGTTCGTTGTAGGTGGAGAGAGAACTAGACTCTATTTATACGTTCCTTCAACAGGTGCCTTCCATTAAAGCGCCTTTTCAACTTCATACCTTTTCGTTTTATTAGAGTCACAACTTCTCATAACCAACATTTATTTATTCCATAGCATTTTAACATTGTTAAACCATATTAAATCATATCATGTGGGCCACAATAATTCTTACACCATCATCTACCGTAATTCTATCATTTGATCATCTCTGAAAGCACAAATTTTTTTTTTTTTTGAAAATTTTCTTCTACAATTACCTCGAAAAGTGGATGGAGAAAGTTCTCGTGCAAAAACTTCATGAGGGAATACTGGAACGGAGTTATCTGATTGAGTTCTATTTATGGAAATGCTCAAGGTAATATAAAACTTGTGCATACACATGTACACATATACTTGAATACAAATTCCTCTTGTTCTTTTGTTTTATTGACATTCATGTAGTCACATAAATGTGAATCTGACATGAGTGCTATACAAACTGGTCCATATTGCGTTTAGAGGTCACTATGTATGAATTTTGCATGGTCCCACCGTGTGGTACTTAAGAATTGATAACTATAAACAACAAGAAAGTTGGGTAAAATAAAACTTTGTGATTGGGCCATACCACCACATAATTCAATTCTTTTACAATTTCACCTGCACATATTTCTTTATCGTTTACATTAATTAAATAAAAAAATTTATTGTCCGTCATTGATGTTTTTTGCAAAATTAAAATGGATTCATGCAATGTATAAAGAGGTAAATAGTAATTTTAATTATCTAGGTTTAGCAAATATGTAATTACTTAATTATAAATGTGGACCGATAAAAAGCACAAATCGATCGAGAAAAGGGAATAATATCAAAAGAGTGAAGTTAAAAGGTTTTAAAGATAAAGAAGGGAATAAGATCGAAATAATGAAAAAGTTAAAGGCTTGTGAGATAGAAACCGCGAACTTGTACAGTTATTTAGATAAGAAGTTTACTTTTTCTACTTATCTAACATTCATGTTCTTTAAATAAGACAAAACGAATTCAACTATACGTGTATATGTAGTAAGTTAATAACCCATTTTCCTATTTACTCCATAAATATTCGATTTTTTTTTTTTTAACAAATAGAATTTTTGCGAATAGTCTTCTGGAACTAAAGGAATATTCACAAAACAGAGTCGATGATGTGTAATTAATCGACTCATTGAGTGATCAATCAACACTATTTTGACCCACCAAATCAAGTAGCTCTTCCGTTTTGACGATGGAGTTCTAGAATTCTTGATAAAATCTCCATTGGACGGTTTTTTAAGCAAGAGCTCTGCTATCAATGTATAAATTATCTAGACCAAGCTTTCTCTATTTATATGTTGCAGATGAAAGCTCTTTAATTTCGCCTTTGTCCATACAAACCACTTTCCCACATAAGTATGGTCATTAAGCAGGTGACATTTTCCATCTTTTGGAGCCTGATTCTTCCCATTTGTCAGGACATATCATGATTAGGAGCTAAACATACTTTGGCCATATATAAGTGTGTGAATTAAATTTTGTTCTGAATTGTTATTCAATTAGCATGAAATATTTCCCTTTGCGTTCGGTGCTAAAAATAAAACATGGCCCTCTGAGTTGGATATTGATCTCCCTTTTAGACATTTTTTTATGGGATTAAAATGTTTCATCAACTTCAATATCTATAACAATTAAATATAGTGACAAGTGCACCAAAAATTTTAAAACTTGTCGTGAAAGTGCAATTAGGTCCTTAAAATTTTTAAATTTTGTAATGAAAATTTAAAACTTGTTAAATTGGGGCAATCAAATCTTTCCGTTTTCTCTGTCCAATTTAATTAACGGTAACTCCGTCCAATATAGTTAATAAAAGAAGTTGATCTTTTATTGTTTTTCGAAGAGAGAGGCAATGATGTGGTTGCCATGTCAACCATTATAGGCAAAAAATATTAAAGTAAATTAAAAGGACAAAATTGATCTCAAGATTATAGAAAAATAAAAATCTGAAAAAAAAAATTAGAAACGGAAGAGCTACTTGATTTGCTACGTGAGCATTTTGACTGGATTTTCTCACCGTTAACACTTGACTAATCTATTTTGCTTCGATTTCAATACTTAAATATATATTTCCTAACTTTTGACACTGAACTAAATTTTGGCATTCTAAGGATCCGGGTCTCCTTTTAAGAATTTGAGTCCCAAAATTTTCTCTCTCCAGCCACCAAGCAAGGACAAACTTTTAGACACTAACATGTGAATTTTAAAACTAATTGGGTGTTCTTATTGTGAGCTACTTACCATCGACGTTGAAGGCGTAAGAACCACGCTGAATAGTTTTAAACTACATAAGAAGAATAATTGGAATGAAATTCAACCAAGATAAAATACAGAAATGTTATTAAACGCAATGGGAACTGAGGATTTCAGGTTAGAGAAGGTAAGACAAGCTTCTAGCTAAATAACATATAAATGACTGCTTTAAAAAAAAAATAAAAAATTCTACCTAAGAATATAAGGAATTTTTGGACCTAGGGAGGCAAGGCTGCCACTGGCCTAGTACTACTGATTAAATGGTAGACGTAAGTTTATAAATTATTTGTGTGATTAACCCTCTCTAGAAGGATGAAAGCAATCGGTACTGAACCAAGAGAAGACAAAATTGATGCTTGAGTGACTGTCTAGCTGAGACATGTTAGTTAACGTAATTTCGGCGCTCTGAATTAGATCGAACGTGTATGATTTAATTTTAAGTGCTTGCCAGAATCTTGTTAATTAATGGACCATAACTCAGAATTGAAAGAAATGGTCTCATCCTTCAACATTATATTTTCTTTTCTTTTTCTCAATGTGAATAATCACAACAGTCAAGGATCAGAAAAGGGAAGGGAAATTTGTAAGACTTACTTGATTACGTTGGCGGTTGCTCATTCTTCTCGCCAACCTAGACCAGCTACTATCACGCAGTATCCAGTTCTTCTCTTTTTCTGCATTAAAACATGCGATCGTACGTGGCGAGAGCGAGAGAGAAGAGGGCGATGATGCTAACAGATGTTGAGAAGAACGATGGAGGAAGAATCAGCAGGTTGGATGCGTGATAACATGCGATCGTACATGGCGAGAGTGAGAGAATAAGAAACCTTGCGTTGTCGCGTAGAGACGCATTTCGGCTTGGGCTTTTCGAGCCCGGATTACCGAAGCCCGAAAGGCTCATCCTCGTCAGCCATTTTATTAAACAGATGCTAATTAAATAATCCTTTGTTCAAATATTATTGTAATTTACAATTCCCTAGCATGAAATTACTACTATCACCTTGAGGTAAAATGAGACTACCGCATACACCAACCCTTTATAAAAAATTCAAACACATTTTTCTTTGGCCCATCGACCTTGGTCATCAGTACTTCCGACGGTAGAGGGTACTACAATGAAGAACTATGAAGTCGTCCACAAGTTGCATTGTACTATGTGAAAACGGACCATTTCACAAAATTTCACGGAATTTGTGGAAAGACTCCTACATTCTACCTGCTAGCTAGAAAATAATAGTCTTCACGATGGAGGCAACTTGAACAATTGTGATAAATGCATATATAAAGATGGTTGCCAAATTCTCTGGATTGGTGCGGTTGAAAATTGTGTTAAGAGATTATCAAGTTGCATATTTAGATTTCACAGATTATATGTAAACTATTCTTTGTATTCCAATAAACTGTGAGAAATATATGATCACATTTATTTTTTCTTTGAGTAAGAAAGAATAGTAAATACTATTTGCCCTACTGTGAGAAGGAACATTTATTTTTGCCTGTTGTGCAGGTGTGTACATATGAAAGATTATAATTGTTGTCTTAAATTTCACCGTCATACGAGCTTGCTTTTGGTAAATATAAGCAAATGGAGAAACTCTTGGCATTTTACGCACTTAATATGCTTCATTTTCTGACATTTTTAGCATCATTATTGGTAGGGATCTTGGTTAGACTGTACCTAGCATTTGTGTTTACTACTTCATTTAAGGACTAGGTCCCGTGACCTGTCCTAGCTGACATGATTTTGCTTCCTATACATTAGTTTAGATATACTTTAATTTAGAATACTATGAAAAAGCTCAAACTGACATAATCATAATGCATTTAGCTCAAATTAATTTTTTGACCACAAAAATCAAATTAGTATACCAATGACAAATTTATCATTATTTAGTTTATGTTAAATTTTACCATCAAATTTTTAAGTCAGATGACATGTGACAGTTGACGGATATAACTGTTTGAGTTTTTATACTTAGTTTGTCATAGTTTTGTAGTTTTTTGTGGTATTAATGCAATTTAACGGAAATTAATTAAGGGTGTATATACCAAATTGAGATTTTTTGTGATAAAAAAATTAATTTGAGGTAAACTCATCACATGTATATTAATTTGGAGTTTTTTAAAGTCGAAAATTAATTTTCGCTAAATTTATCACAAACGTACTAATTTGATGGTTTTTGTGATATTAACTCTTAATTTTATGGCACTTTACTTCACCCTGAAATTTTTTACCATTTTATAATATTTTTACAGTTTTTAGGAATTGTACCTTCACCCAACACCAATTAAACATGAAAGCTTGATAAAGAGTGAAGTATTGTCGTTAGTCGTAGGGATGAGCAAAAAGAAATCGTCCAAATCAGAACCGCCCGGACCGATCTTCGGTTCCTAAAAACTTGAATAACTGAATACCGGTCAGGTTTCTTATTTCAGACGCGGAACCACCCATTTAATTTAATTTTGTTATTATTATAAAGGAAACCCGAAAGCAGGCTCCAGACGTCTAGCTCACGATCCCTCTCTCTCTCTCTCTCTCTCAACTCGCTCAACTCACAAGCCCTCTCTCTCTCGCTCAACTCACGTCCTCGAGGTTCGCAGCTTAGTCACGCTCACTCTCGGCCTCGACGGTTTTTGATTTGCCCCTCGCCTCTTGCGGCCTATTTGCCCTGATTCTCCCCTTTGTTTCCTCTGGTTTGGTTTTGGCATGGTGCGTCTCAATGTGTTTTACATGGTTGCTATCCGTTAATAGTTTTCTTGTGTCCATTTTCGAGTCTTGGATACGCGAGGGAGGAGAGATGGTCGATGGGTAATTGGCTTTTCAGTCTTGGATTCGCAATCCACCTGAGCTCGGGACTTGAAGTGATTTTTTACACGATTTTACCTGTGGACATGTTCTGCTCAGCTGGAGAATGATCGGCTGGTGTATTTTTTCTGCCTTTCTATATTCTAATGTTGTTTGGTCAAGGGAGGTTGAGTGAAAATTCTTTTATCAAAAGCGGCGGCAGTCATTTTGGTGAAGTGCTGTTTCAGGGTACTGGTAGTTGTGATCTTTTATGAAGCTTTCTTTGGATTGTTGCTGCAAGTGTGTGTGTTTGTTTGATGATCAGGGAAGTTATGTGTCCATGGATTCTGAATTGTTGTAGGACAGGTAGGTAACTAACCTCATGGGATTGAAATGATTTGCTGCATATTGTAGCATAACCAAGCTGCAATGAAACCAAAAAAGAAAGAAACTGAAAAGAAAAGAAGATGTGGCTGGTTCCCGGTGGAACTTGAAACTGGCAGGTTTGGTTTCAGAGTTGGTTCTAGGGTCCACAGGGTCAGTTCCCGGTTTCAAAAATTGGGAACGAGTCCTGAGAGTGTAGGTCCTAGGTTCCAGACTTGGAACTGATCATCCTAGCCATTTGCTGTTAAAATTGAGAATGAACTTGAATTTGATCTGGAGGTGAACTTAGTGAGCGGAAGCTAGTTTTAGATTTTGGGTGTTATTTATTGCTTTGAAATATAATACGAGTAAAATGCGTGTGCAACTTGTTCTGCCAGCAATGTTTATTACATGAGTTCGCCTTTGCTTTCTCAACTTACTGTATTAACATAGTTAAGCATTTCATATTGGGCCATTGATTTTAATTTTCTGATTTGATCTTTCTACTTCAGAGGATGGTGCAGCGAAAGAGAAAGAAAAGAGAAAGGAGAAGAAAATGTGGAAGAGGAGGAAGGGAAAACAGGCGGAGCTGAGCAAAATGTCAACAAAATCCCAAATAATGTTTTAGAAGTGGCTAAATTATACGGATATATTATGAAGGATTTTTTCGGTGTTGATGTAGATATCCAATTTAACATCACCTTCGGCCACCAACAACTCTGACAAAGGATTTACATCATTGTTTGCCTATTTACTTTGACACCATTTCTGTTTGAGTGCTTGTAACACATTCTTCTCAATGTCACTTTGCTTAACATAAGTTGAGGAAAATTACTCTTTAATATTTCCATCCAATTTGGCCATGTGAAATATTTTGGGATTTTCTTGACCATATCGCTCTTCCTAGAGACATTTTTCTCAGCTTTGGCCTCTTTTTTCTTCCTCCTCCTCCTTTTCTTCTCCTTTGCCTTTCTCTACATGGTCAGGCAGTTTGTCTCTCAGCTTTTGCATGGTGCCTATGCAAATTCCGAATATATCGTCGAAGAGGGCTAGTGTTGAACCTTCCCGAAAGAAGCTATCTGAACGGACTCCTGGCAGAGATAATTCCATATAATGGCCAGCCATGTAAAGCAGACTTAATTGTGCTGAGGAAAGCAGGTACAGAGTTGAGAATTGGTAAGAGGTGTCGCGACCTCTTTTTTCTCGGCGCTCGTAATCGAGTGCAAACGCCTAAAGGAGGCTAATGGCTAGGCTGAAATAATTAAAGCTCGGACTCTCCCAAGTCCACCAATTCACGACTTAATAGTCCAAGTTTTTAACCTGTAAGTCAATTTTAAAATGGAGTCGCCACTAATCAGTTTGGGGTGGGTTGATTAGAAACCCAAGCGAAATATCGGGAGAAATACTCGCTCCTGCGTAACCAGAGAAATTAGGATCGGGGACTTGATTACACTAGTTAATCACTAATGCCATTTCGGTACCTAATCTTGTTTAAACCCTAAGGCTTTTTGGATTTTTGAGGGATTTTCCATGCATTTTTGGGAGGAAAAACATTCTTTTAGTCTTTTTCTAATTTTTTTGGACATAAAAAGCATTTTTTTGGATTTTTGGATCTTTTTCTGAAAATATAAATCATTTTTTTGGCTTTTTCTGACTTTTTTGGCTTTTTTGGGAAAATATGGACATTTTTTTTTTTTGATTTTTTGGAAAATAAATTTTTATTATTATTATTTTATATTATAATAATATAAAAAACGAACCGGGTCGGATCCTTGGGTTGGGACCGACCCGGTTCGCAACTCGCGAGACTTGACGGGCCCGCGTTGCCGGCCCGGCCCGGTTTTTTTTTATAAAAAAAAAGCTCAGCCCACCCTGGATTTGGGCCTATTTGAATTAAATAGAAAATACCCAGCCCGAGTTCAGAAACCGGCCCGGCGAATGCAGGTCCGACCCGGGGAAACCCTACGTAGAAACTGGGAAACCGGGTCGGACGGACCCGCGAGCTGACCCGGTTCTCGGCCTCCTTTCTCCTTCGCTTGCTCGCGGCGCTGGTGAAGGGGAGAAGTGTAACCAGCGACAACAGTAGCGACGGCGGCCACAACGGCGGCGACGACACGACCGACGGCGGCGACAAAACGGTTACGGCGAGGATGAGTGAGGACGGGTCTGTGCCGGTGTGGTCAGTGGCGGCACGATTCAAGAAAAGGGGGAAATGCGATGGCGATGATGCGAGCGAGCACGGCCTTTACCTGTTCGCAACGAGGGCACGGTAAGGCGGCTGTGGAGATGTCTTCGTCAAGTGGTGAGCAGCAACGGCGATCTGGTGCAGCGGCAACGTCGGGGTGGTCGGGAGCGTTCGGTTTGGCGCAGGAATGGCGTCGGGCAGCGTCGACGGTAGCTCCTGTCTCCTCAAATCCGACATTCCTTCCTCTGATTCCTCTCTCGCTCAGCCCCTTCACCCACTGGGATCCCTCTCCCTCGGGTTCGCTTGCCGCCGGCCTCCCCCGAAGTCTCTCAAAGGGAGGTCGTTCGAGCTTCGCGACCCGATCTCTTGCGTACTCGCTCGTTGATTCTCCCCTGAACTCTCTCAAGGGAAGATCTCCGAGTTCGCCGTGCCCTTCGACGGAGGTGGTGCCCCGCTATTTATAGGCGAGGGGACGGTCGGTCGACAGGGATTCGACCGCCGGTCTTTGCACGCCGAACGGACACCCACGGCCGAACTAGCGTCCCATCCTCGCTCCTCCAACAAAGCATGCTCGGCATTGAAGGCGGCCATTAATGGCGCCTAAGATCTGTCATCTTCGGCCGACGTCGGCCTACCCTCCTCGGTCGTTGGTTGCCTTTGAGCGCGTGAGTTGCAGAAGCGTAGGAAGAAGAAGGGAGAAGAAGGAAGAAGAAGAGGAGAAGGGGGCCGGGCTTGGAGGAGAAGGAGGCTGGGCTTGGGCCCGCGAAAGGGAGAGAAAAAGGAGGGGGCTGGGCCTAGCTGCCATTTTTTGTTTTCTTTTGTTTTTATTGATTTTTTTGTTGTTTTTGTTATTTATTATTTATTATCTAGAAAAAGGAAACATAAAAGAAATTAAGACCTAATTAAACCTAATCAAAATTTTAGGTGTCAACAGCTGCCCCTCTTTGAAGGTGAGTTCGCAGAGGTTACATTCAAAGACAAACCTGATACCTAAATTTTGTCTATACATATGCAATAGATTATATTTTATTTGGGACCTATTGTCCTATACAGAAAAAGAGCAATATAACATTATACATACTAAGACAGATAAGAAGATACCTGTAGTTACTTACCGGGAGTGAGTGAGATAGGGTGTGAACCCTGAGTTTTGGCAAGTATCAAGGCGTCATCTTACCTGTTGCATGAGGAGATTGCTTCTCTAGGACCCGAACCATTCTTCGGTCGCCTATTGGAGCAATAAGTGGTTTGTCTAGGACCCGAACCTTTCTTCGGTCGCTTATTAGAGCAATAAGTTGGTTTGTCTAGGATCCGAACCTTTCTTCGGTCGCCTTGACGAGGAATTGCTTTTCCAGGACCCGAACCTTTCTTCGGTCGCCTGTTAGAGCAATAAGTTGGTTTGTCTAGGACCCGAACCTTTCTTCGGTCGCCTTGGTGGGAGATGCGCTGACCTTTCTCAGGACATCTGTTTGTTGGGAGATAGTACTTGGATGATCACAAGTACAAACTCTTGGGGGATACTTGGATGATCATAAGTATCGAAGGGATACCTGGACGATCATAGGTAAAAACTCTTGGGGGATACCTGGATGATCACAAGTATCGAAGGGGTACCTGGACAATCACAGGTACAAACTCTTGGGGATACTTGGATGATCACAAGCATCGAAGGGGTACACGACGATCACAGTACAAACTCTTGGGGATACTTGGATGATCACAAGCATCGAAGGGGCACAGACGATCACAAGTACAAACTCTTGGGGGATACCGGATGATCACAAGCATCGAAGGGGTACCGGACGATCACGCACAAACTCTTTGGAGATACTTGGATGATCACAAGCATCGAAGGGTACACCGACGATCACGAGCACAAACTCTTTGGAGATACTTGGATGATCACAAGCATCGAAGGGGTACCTGGACGATCACAGGCACAAACTCTTTGGAGATACTTGGATGATCACAAGCATCGAAGGGGTACCTGGACGATCACAGGTACAAACTCTTGGGGATACTTGGATGATCACAAGTATCGAAGGGGTACCTGGACGATCACAGGCACAAACTCTTTGGAGATACTTGGATGATCACAAGCATCGAAGGGGTACCTGGACGATCACAGGCACAAACTCTTTGGAGATACTTGGATGATCACAAGCATCGAAGGGGTACATGGATGATCACAGGCACAAACTCTTTGGAGATACTTGGATGATCACAAGCATCGAAGGGGTACCTGGATGATCACAGGCACAAACTCTTTGGAGATACTTGGATGATCACAAGCATCGAAGGGGTACCTGGACTATCACAGGTACAAACTCTTTGGAGATACTTGGATGATCACAAGCATCGAAGGGGTACCTGGATGATCACAGGCACAAACTCTTTGGAGATACTTGGATGATCACAAGCATCGAAGGGGTACCTGGACGATCACAGGTACAAACTCTTGGTGGATACCTGGATGATCACAAGTATCGAAGGGGTACCTGGACGATCACAGGTACAAACTCTGAAGGAAGAATCAAGGTATACCTGAGATATTCGTGTGGAAATATCGAGGATGGGTCTTGCATATACGTGAAGGTTTCTTACCTCCTGGTAGTGGGAATATCGAGGACGTACCTTGAATATTCATGAAGGTCTCTCACCTCCTGGTAATTGGGAATATCGAGGACGTACCTCGCATATTTATGAAGGTCTCTCATCTCCTGGTAGTGGGAATATCGAGGACGTACCTGAGATATTCATGAAGGTCTCCCACCTCCTGGCAACATAAACTTGAATGTAGCACGAGGCTTACCTGGATGGCCGCAGGCACTCAAAAGGGCTAGAACACCTGGGTAGCCACAGGTGTACAAAGTACTGGGATACTTGGATGAACACAAGTATTTAATGATATGATCTAGGACCACTCAGGAAGGTCTGAGTATCATGATGATAAGAGAGCATACCTGGGTAACCGCAGGTGCACAACGCAGTGGAGTGCTTGAACAGCTACTATATCATTTGGGGACAACTCGGGCAGGTTGAGTGTCATGAAAAGGGGGTATTCGAACAATGGCCGGTACTCGAAGACAAGAGGATACTTGGACAGTCACAAGCATCCAAACTCAAGGGACGACTCGAATAAGTCGAGTGTCAAAAAGAGAGTACCCGATAAGTTGTGGGTACTTTAAGACAAATGGGGATAGGGATATGCTTACCTAGCAATATCTCTAATCTTTGAGAGTATATATGCTATTTGTACAATATGCACACATGATTGTACATGCTGAAAATTCATGAGTTCAAATGGGATTAATGCATGATAATTTTGTCAGTTTTGCATCATCTGATTTCCACTGGGGAAGATTTTGAAAGACAACCTTCATTTAGAATGTAGATGTCTTGAGCATGCTAAATGAGGGACTTTCAGTCTGAAAGGACTTTCCGCTCACTCTCATGGAAAAAGCTATCCTGACCATTGATGCAGGATTTATAAGGACCACACTATCTCACTGTCATCATGTCAACAGGGGTCCGAGTATTCTCGCAAACGGTACGAATTTACTAATGTGAGAGGTCTTTGTTGAAATTGTGATGAAGACTTAGTCAATGGCTCATCAAATGGGATCGTCGAGGTCAAGGCTCATGAACGAAGTGCCGCACGATCATCTCCGGTTTTGCAAGTCGAGAATCCTGCGAAAAGAGATAGAGTAATCTTGCTCGTACTTCTTCGAGCGATGCTTATGCACATATGAAATCCTACATTAATTGAAGTGCCCCTAGTCTGAAGAGACTTTTACAATGGGATGCAATGTAGACTTGATTCATGTGTAAAAAGGTGAGAGTTGGTGATTGTCTTGGCATTTGTCACCAGTCTTTCTTCTCACTGTCAAATGGAGGTTCTATGGAGCACAACAGCAACATTTTCTTGGTTGCATTTTTGACTGGGGGACATTGGCCTTGCTTTTACCGGACACCGCTTTTTTTTCATGCCCCTATGTTTATTCCAGTTTTTCATTTATGGGCATTGACCTTGCTTTTACCAGGTACACTGCTTTTTTTATGCCCATGTTTTTTTCATTCTTGTTGCTTGAGAGTTGATCTTGACAAGTTCAAGCAAACGCCTTTGTTAGACTATTGAGTCTTCATCTTTTGCTGGCACTTCTGATTATGCTGCTCAAATGGCAGTAGCTTCTGCTTTGCCTCCACGTGAGGGTGAATTTACAGACTCAATTGAGTTATGCAATAGATACAAGTGCGTAAAGAAAGAATTGCTCTTCATGACTCTAGGGCACTTAAATTAACTTAACATGAGTGTTCATATGCAATAAGAACACCCGAAGATTGATGCAAGCGCGAGCAAGAAAATTTCTATCTCTCTTCTCACCTTGTGATGTTGCTTTGCCTCCGATCTGCCCCAGTATGGGGTGGTTCTTGACAGGGATAGAACGGAAATTTCATCAGTGTATGGGGCTCAATGGGGTGAGCGATGGAATGCCTCTCACTATTTTGGTTATCGTACCATTCGCGAGAGAACTCTTTACCCTGCAGCCATGGAACCTTCTGCACTTATCTCACAAGTATATAGATGGGGGACTGTGTGTAGGATATGGCTTGCCTTTCATCATTCTGACGTACCTCATCCAGCATGCTCAATTAATCTTGTATTCTTCACTTAGCTGTCTATTCTAATAATCTTCAGTGGAATCAGTGACTTAGACAGACGAAATCATCATGCAGAATTTATCTGGAAATGACATGCAACATTTTGAATATGATGGAGTTTGAACTCTTCAAAACAAGTGAATGGCTTTGACTTAAAAAATACCCTATTGACAACTTTAGAAGTTAACATAATGGTGTTTCCAAATATGTTAAATTTTGAACATCAAAATGGTTATTTGCAAATGGGTGTCGATAGTTATCCTTATTGATTAGAGATATGACTCATGAAGGATCAGCCGGGGTTGGGGATCTGATCGGGCATCTCTATTTTTGCCCCTGCAGAAGAGAAGATGAAAATGGATCAATCAACAGGGCCAAAATTAAAGGTGAATTGAGGCCTGAAGGATCTCTGTCATTTTGCTTGGGAGAGTTTATCATGTCTCTCATTGATTTGTTGTCTTTGTTTTTGACAGTCGGGTGATCCTACAAAAGATAGGAAAGAACATGTCAGTCACTATTTTTCTCAGGAGTTTAAACAACTGGGAGCGATACAATATTACCCTTCACTGGTTTGCAGATGATTGGATGGACCTGAAGTGTGAGTGGGATACGAAGTCCTATGTCTTTTGCTTCGTTAGGTCACCTGCTTTCTCGCAATTTGCAGGTGCAAGAGAAGCAAAAAAAAAATTTATTATATTTTTTTTACCAAGTGGCTAACTGCCGCGTCGGGGATTCGAACCCCCGACTTTGGACCATTTCGCTTCTTCCCGGATACCACTCGGCTAAAGGCGCCGACGGTGTTCGTAGGGCGCTGTTTTTTTTCATTTAACCGACTTGGTTCCAGGACATCACGTCCTTTCATACCAAGTTAGGTAAATAGATATGGGTCATTTGATTTGTCCAAATTAATCATTAAGCTTGCTTCTTGAATCCTATGCTTCCTGTCAATAGGAGAAAATATGTCAAAAGTGAATTCAAAGAGTGGGGAGTATTGGAAACGATACCAAATTACTCTTCTCCAAAGCTTGTATGTGCTTACTCCTAAAGATATTTGAATGCCGATGATGGCCTCTTTATCTTGGCATAGTTTAATGCTTCTTTCGGTTGGCCTTCCTCACTTGTGACAATGTATGCATGATTGCTGGTCGTTGATTCATCTTCAACGACTTCCTTCTGTGGAATTTCTCCTTCTGTCTTTAACTATAGCATCATTGGGCAAAAGTCATGTACCTCAAGCTTCTATGGAATCTGAGATCAAAAGTCTCAAGTTTTCTGATGGCAATTACTTCTTGCGAGAGCCTGCGTCGGAAGAAAAAGTGAAGCTTCCAGATTCTAAGATTGTTGACTGGGTCAGAAGGTTCCTTCTAACCAGACCGGTTCTTGAATGACGTGTCCTTTACACCGAGTTGGGCGAAATTGACATGGATTACTCTTGCGAGTCTGCCTGGGTAATGTCGATTTGCTCAAGTTATGCCATCGAATTTGCTATTTGATTTTCAACACTTCTTTAAATGCTGGTGATTATCATTCATTTTTCTTCATCGAGTCAACCAAACACACATTTTTTATGATGGTGGAAATACATCACTCGTATATAAAGGTGCATAGGCATTTTCATTCTGATAGAGAAGTGCTTGGCAATGCCAGACAATGAACATCTTTCAAGGGTAGTACTTTTTCACAGCATCAGAATTAACTGGTTTAGAGAATTCTCGCCCATCCATCTCAGTTAAGATCAAGGCTCCTCCGGGGAGTATCTTCTTTATTACATAAGGACCCTTGTAATTTGGGGCGAACTTGCCTCCGGGCTCTCGAAAGATTGGCAGTGTCTTTCTCAAGACTAGCTCGTTTACCTCAAAGTGCTTGGGTCGCACCTTTTGATTGAACGATCGAGCTACCCTCTGCTAGTAACACTGGCCATGACAGAGGGCTTTCAGTCGTTTTTCGTCGATCATATTCAGTTGCTCAAGCCTTTGTTGTGTCCATTCTTCCTTGGATAATCCTGCTTGGGATAAAATTCGCAGGGAAGGGATTTGAACCAAGATCAAATACAGAGATATCATCAAACGCAATGGGAACTGAGGATTTGAGGTTATAGAAGGTGAGACAAGCTTCTAGCTAAATAACATATAAATGACTATTAAAAAAAAATTCTACTTAAGAATATAAGGAATTTTTGGACCTAGGGAGGCAAGGCCTTCAATAGCCTGGTAGCCCCCTAGGTCCGGTGCTGATTTAACGACAGACATAAGTCCAGAAATTATGTTTGATTACCCCTCTCTAGAAGGGTGAAAGCAATCGGTAACTGAATAGGAGAAGACAAAATCGATGCACGAGTGATTTTTTCTTATTGAGACGCGTCAGTTAACGTAATTTCGGCCCCTAAATAAGATCTAATGTGTATGATTTAATTTAATAGTTCCCGGAATCATGTTAACTAATGGGCCATAATTCGGAATTAAAAGAAATGGTCTCATCCTTCAACTTTATGTTTTTTTTTCCCTCAATGTGAATAATTACAACAGTCAAGGATCAGAAAAACAAAAGGGAAATTCGTAAGACTTACTTGATTACGATGGTGGTTGCTCATTCTTCTCGCCAAGCTAGACCAGCCACTATCACGTAGTAGCCAGTTCTCCTCTTTTTGTGGGACTGCTTTTCAGTGAAGTAGAGATCAAATGAGACTACTGCATACACCAACCATTTATACAAAATCCCGACGGTGGAGGGTACTCCAATAAATTGGATGAAGATGCAAAGGTCTCAGAAAGACTAAGAAAGAAGCGCCAAATATTGACTTAAGGAGAAAGGCGCATAAAGTCATCCACAAGTCGCGTATGTGAGAACGGACCATTTCAGGAAACTTCATGAAACACGTGGAAGGAGTCCTGCGTGAAAGAGCCCTACGTTCTACCTGCCCAGCTGGAAATCAGAATTGCCTTCATGGGGGAGACAACTTGTACAATTGTGATAAATGCAAATATAAAGATGCTGGCCCAATTCTCTAGATTGGTGCGGTCAAACAATGCGTTGAGAGATTATTAAATTAAGAGTTGAAAGTTACATATTAAGATTTTACCAGCTGCATGTAAAATGTTCTAGGTATTTCAATAAACTATGATAAATATACGAACTAGCATTAATCACATTTATTTTTGCTTTCTGTAAGAAAGAATACTAAATTATGATGTTTACTAGAATGGACCAGAAAGCCCAAGGACTAAGGAAATATTCCCACCTTCGTTTTGCCATCCAAACATTCCACCTCTTGTTATAATATGCATTCACGTTTTTGAAGATCTCAGATTAATAGAAATTGGATAGCGTGAGGTAGTCACCTGTCTTGTTGATCATATGTGCGACAACCTCATCATTGCCCAAGTAGTTCTTGATAATCCCTTCGTGGCGGAGCACCTCGACGTCCTTTGAAGAGTTTATGAGGCAATCCATGAAGGTCACATAATCTGTAAAGTACTTGATGCCTCTACCTTGACGATGCTGCTCATACATGATTAGGTTTTGAAATTGTGACTCGGTGTGGTCCCGTACACTCAAGACCGGTATCTCTAGTTTCCCATTCTTGAATATGATGTCTTTCATGTGTCGCGCTCACACTGCCTTTAATGAAATTCGTTGCATGTCTAATTCCATTTGTTATTCAGCATGACGATCATTCACTTCTTTACTTCTTTTGCAACATCTCATATACAACCAATTGTATTTGGTTCTGCAGAGTTGTAAGACACGAAAGCACACCTAAAATCTCAATAGCTAGAATAAAGACTGCATATAAACAAGTTTTACGCACCTAATTTGGATTATCATTCTTGATGTGGAATAGCAATGATCCAAACTCAAGAATTTCTCCTCCACTGTCATCTATATCATTGGCTCAAGGGGACGGCCCCTTACCCTTAACGATTAATAAACGCTCATTTATAAGGATAATTGTGTGTGTTAGGGTTAAAAGAGATACTTGAGCACTATTTATAGAATTTCCAATTAAACTCTCTCATTACGGGCCGAGCTCAACTTGGCCCACACTAATGTGTCCCATATTAGACTAATTAAGAAACTTTTTATCTCATCTTAAACCAATTCCGTAAAATGGTAAATTATAATATCAATTAATGTAGCCCACGTTAAGAAAACTCTCATATTCTTGCACTTGAGCTATATTAATTGAAATTGTATTATTTGTACACTCCTTGATCTAGAGATAATTCTTAATAGTCAACTATCCCATAAATTCTCAAACACCAAATCATTGTGGTAACTATATGTATACACATAGAGTCTTCCATGGTCATGAGTGCTTTTTAATTTTATTGATTTGTATTCAATATGGTAATGTAGCAAATGGATAACACCTCACATAAAAAGTAATACCTTATGTGTTATCTCATTTGTCGGTCAACATTCTATTACCTTAAGTGTCATAAAAACCTATGTCACTAGAGAATATCTTTACGGTTCAATGAGCCCACATATGTCTTGTCCTTACAGTTAACTTTTCTTTATGCGTAACAAGACATATGCTCCAAACTAATAACCAGATGCTCCTAGCCTTCACTTAAGGTTTATACAATACCTTGAAATTTTTAGTTATATGTATTCAATATAATAACAATAAGTTTACGAGTACTTTGTTAAATGAAAAAGTTGATATATATTATAACATTACTAAATGTCACAAACATAGATATAAACTTTATTAGAGCAAAATCGAAACAACTTCCACTAAACAACGGTATCCCATGATGCTCTTAAGCCTATGTTAATGATATATTGTTTAAGAATACAAGGATGAAGGCCTATAGTTAGTAGATCTCTAACCATATCATCTGTGTAAATATACTTTATTGTAACATCAACATATGTTTAGACTTCTTAAGACCTTCATTGTTGTTAATAAACAATATTGCAGAGTTATTATCTCAATACAACTGTATGGGTCTATCCATAAAGTCGAATATGCTCAACTCCCTAATGAGATTTGGGAGCCTAATAAACTGAGTAACCGTTGAAAAGCATGCTAAAAACTCCGCTTACATGGTAAAGAATTATATAGATTTTTATTTACTGTACCTTCTGCTAATATAAAGATGTGTTATATTGTCGACTTCATGTCATTGTAACAACCAACAAAGTTTACATTAAAGTACCCTACTAGCTGTAAGGCTTGAATATGTCTGTAAATTAACATATAATCTTTTATCCTTTTTAAGTACCTTAAAAGCTTTTTTTTTTATTGGTCGGAAATGATAGATGCTTTCATTCATAATAAGCAGGACTTACAAGAAGATAATAGATGATATTCCGAAAATAAAATCTCCGAAAGGGCTTGAGGAGGGGAGGACCTCCAATTTTGAGGCAGTGAATTCCTACTGTGCAGTTTCGCTAGGAGATCAGCGGCTTTATTGGTATTCCGAGAGCAGTAACTTAGCTTCGTGAGAGGTAGATGAGCGAGCAAGCCTGTGCATTGATCGATTATGGGCTTCACCTGCCATGGAATCTTGGCCCAGCCCAAGATACACTGGTATGCGGTAAAGCAATCAGTTTGGAACTCCACTTCACTTTGCTGTACTTGCTTGAGATCAGTCTCTCCCACGTGCAGGTTTGTTCGAAGTTGTAGCGTCTTCAAACCTTGCAGAATCGCTAGGGTTTCCACCTAAATCGGAGATAAAGCTCGTACCATCTGCGCGAACCTATCAATCACCTGCCCAGCATGATCCCGGAGAATACCAGCAATTGATTCGGTTTGTTCCCCCTATTTCCAAGACCCATCAACGTTCATCTTCAGCGTTCCTTCCTCTAGTGGCCTCCACTGGTTCGGTAAGTTCAGATATGATTTTTTCTTTCCTTCTTTTGGTTGCCATCTACTATAATTTCGGAGGTGGGCTTCCGCCAGGTCAACTATGGTGTTCGGTTCCAGTTTTTGCCCTCTGAAGATCGAGTTGTTGCGTGCTTTCCAGACAAACCAAAGGATCATCGCGAGCAGCTCTTTCTCGGGTGGGTGTCTCTATTCTTTGAAATTTTCTAGTAGCCACTTATCAAAGCGGGATATTCTATTTGGTTCGCAATTGATTCTCACCCGTGGATCCTTCCATATCTCTTTTGTCCACTTGCAGAGAAGAAACAGGTGCTCGGTTGTCTCCACTTGATTTTTGCATAGCGAGCAAAGGGGTTGAGGTAATATCTTCCTCTTGTGAAGGTTCTCTCTTGTTGGGATTGCATTATGACAAATGCTCCATATAAAGATGCACATTTTTGGGGGAATAGATAATTTCCAGATCTCTGTCCATAAAGTGCGAGGGGGTGTAAATGATGTTGACGCTCTATTCTGATCTGTTGTTGTGTTGTCTGCATTTATCTTGTTGTAGCTGCTTTTCACCGTATACCTTCCCAACTTGTTACCTCGCCATACTAGAGCATCTTCTTCCGGGATGGGACTTAGCGGGATAGATAAGATCTCATTTGCTATTCTGTTGTCAAAGAAGTGCTGGACTTCTGCTTCCTTCCAGCTCCTGTTTGTGTTGTTTATCAATTCAGCTACTGTTGTGGGTTCGTCTCTGTTAGCTGGGCCTCCTATCACACCCGATTCTAGCCACTTATCCTCTTGGATGTTGATTTTTTTCCCATCACCTACCCTCCATTGGATCTCCTTTTCAATGGTTTCTCTCCCCACCATAATGCTCTGCCATCCCCAAGAAGGACGCTGCCCTTTACCTGCTTTCCACATATCGCCATTTGGAAAATAAACCCCTTTAAGTATTCTGCTCCATAGTGCTGTAGATGATTGAGATAGTCTCCAGGCCTGTTTTGCCAACATTGCTTTGTTGAAATTACTAAATCTCTGAAGCCGAGACCTCCTTCATCTTTCCTCTTCTTCAATGCTTCCCACTTCTTCCAATGTAATCCACTACTAGTTTCGTTTTGCTTCCACCAGAAGTTAGCGATTCTCCTTTCAATCGATCTGCATATTGAAATGGGAATTTTAAATATCGACATCGCATATTGAGGAAGTGCTTGAACTACACTTTTGATCAGTGTTTCTTTTCCTACTTTAGATAGAAGTTTCTCTTTCCACCTTGCCATCTTCATGTTTACTCTGGCTAGGATCCAAGCGAACATTTCTTTCTTTGACTTTCCCCAATCCGTTGGTATGCCAAGGTAGTTCCCTGTCTTTTCTATGATTGGGACTCTTAATTGTTGAGCCAAATTCCTTTGTAGATTTAAAGGGCAGCCGCTGCTGAAGCTCACACCTGATTTGTTGAGGTTAACTGTTTGACCCGTGGCAAAACAATACTGGTTTAGAACTGCTGCTAGGTTCTGGCATTCTACTAAAGTCCCATCCAAAAAGAATATCGAATCATCAGCAAAAAGTGAGTGTGATAGGGTAGGACAATGTGAATTCAGTGTTATTCCTTTTATACTCCCGTCTGATATAGCTTTATGCATTAGCCATGAGAGCACGTTCGACACCAGAACAAACAGATAAGGGGATAATGGATCTCCTTGCCTTATTCCCCTTGTTGGTGAGAAATATTCCATGGGCTCCCCATTGACTTTCACACTTAAAGTCGCTGTTGAAACACAATGCATAATCATACTCGCCCATTTTGTGTGAAAGCCCATTTTCAGCAAACATGCTTTTAGAAAATCCCACTCCACTCTATCATATGCTTTTTGCATATCTAACTTCAGAATGGCTTTGAATCTCTTCTTTCTCTTCTTGATTCTGAGTTGATGGATAACTTCTTGTACTATGAATATATTGTCTTGAATCTGTCTCCCATGTACAAAAGCACTTTGTTCAGGGGTGATGATATGGGGAAGCCATCTCTTTAATCTGTTCGCCATCACTTTAGCTATAATTTTATAGCTGAAGTTACATAAACTTATAGGTCTGAATTGGGTGATACTCTCTGGGTGTTTAACTTTCGGGATTAGGGAAATATGTGTTTGGTTTAAGGTAGGGTCAAAAGTACCTGTTGCAAAGAAATTCTGAACTAATTGCCAAACTTCATGCTAGATCTCCTCCCAAAAGTGCTGATAAAAATGTCCATTTAACCTGTCAGGACCCGGAGCTTTAAATGCCCCCAATTGGAATACCGCTTCTTTCACTTCTTCCATCGTCACGTTCTCCAGCAGTTGATTGTTCATTTCCTCGTTTACTGGGCTTGGGCACTGGTCTAGGACCGGGTTGAAGTTCCTTGGACCAACAGTTTCATAAAGTGTTTGATAGAATCCCAGTATTTTTTGCTTAAGCAAATTTTGCTCTCTGCACCATGTTTCATCATTTATCTTCAGCATAGTTATCCTGTTTCTCTGTCTTCTCTACACTGTGGTAGCATGAAAATACTTCGTGTTTTGGTCTCCCCATTTCAGAAAGTTTATTCGTGCCCTGATTCCCCAATATTTTTCCTCCTGTCGCCATAACTTCTCAATCTGTGCCACCACCTATTGTTGTTCCTGTTTGCTGAACTTGTTGGGATGTCGATTTGTTAGGGCTGTTAGTTGCTGCTTTAACTCTTTTATACGTTTGCCTGCATTTGGGAACTTCTTCTGGCTCCATTTTTCAAGTTGTTTGGCCATATGATGTACTTTGGCTGTAAAGCTACTTTCACTTAAGAGACTACCATCCCATGTTTGCTTGATGATCTCCCTACATTCTGTTTCTTCCGTCCAATATGCTTCAAACCTGAATTGTTTCTTCTTTTTTGGGTTTTCAGGATGGAGCGTAATGAGGATTGGGTTGTGATCGGAGCCTACAGTTGGTAGCGCATAAACCTCAGCGTTCGGGAAGATCACTCGCCATTCCATGGTACACAAAGCACGATCCAATCGTTTTTTAACCATTTCCTCCCCTTCTCTATTGTTGGCCCATGTGTATGCGCATCCCTTGCTATCGATATCCATTAGGGAACATCCATTCAATAGGTCTCGGAAAGCTGCCATGCAATAATAATCGGCTGCCCTTTTTCCAACCTTCTCCCAATCATATAAGATTTTGTTAAAATCTCCCAAACAAACCCATGGAAGTGTGTTTTGTGCCTGAATCTCCCGTAATTGTTGCCATATAGTTAGTCGTTCCCCATAATTTGTAGGAGCATAAATAAAAGTTATATGCATCCTTCTTCCTCTGTTCAGATCATAACAGTCTGCATCAATGAGGTTGTTGTTGCTAGAAATCACTTGTATCTCTACCTCTTCGTTCCACATTAGCACCAAGCCTCCTGCACGCCCTTTCGGATTCTTTACAAACTTGTTTGCATATTGTAGGCGTTTAACCACATTCTCAACCATTACCTCCTTGTTTTTTGTTTCCATTAAAAAGACTAAAGTAGGCCTTTTGAGAGCTACCAAAGCTCTCAGCTCCTGGAATGTCAGGGGGTTGCCCAGCCCCTGACAATTCCAGCTAATGATCTTCATGATGTCTTTGGTGGCTTATTAGGGCTAGCCACCAAAGCCCAATCTTTGCCCTCCTTCACAATTTGAACTGGGGTTTCTAAGAGCTCCATATCATCAACTAGTAACAGGGCATTGTCTGCTGATCGCTTCTGTTTTTTGGACTTCTGAGTCTTCAAAATTCTCTTTTTATTGCTGTTTTCTGTTTGGTAGTTTGCTATAGGATGGTCAAGGCACATAATTTGCTTCCCTTTGTCTTTGTTGCTGTGGTCTATAGCCTCATCTTCTTGAATACAATCAGGAGAATAACAGTCATTTCTTTTCTTGTTGCGAATAACAGCAGCCCGTAACTCCCGATCACCTCTCACTCCCCTTTCCATTTCGTTTTCTGTTGCAGGCGTTTCCGGGATGACTTCATCAGCTTTTGAGTTCACTTCTAATTTACCATAGAAAGCTGCCCAATAAGGGCTATGGTCGCGAACCTCCGCTTTTAATCAAGGTCCATATTTCCCTGCCTTATTGACAGTAACCTAGTGATCGTGTTTTGGATTTAACTAATATGTGCCTACAAGTCCTGTCATAAAGATGATGTTTAGTCTAGTGTACATCCTTTAATTGGTTTTCAAGATCATTGGCACAAGGTACATCATTTAATTGGGTTTTCTTAGTGTCTAAATAAGGATAATGTACAGATTCAGTTCATTACTCTTAAAATAGGAGTAATTCCCGACTTACAGTGATGTATATTGAATCTTTGCAAAATACGATAAGCAAATGTCCTCTGAGATAAACTCAATATATGATGAGAATAATCTTTACAGATTTCAGTACCAAGGACAAAAGACTCATCATCAAGGTCCTCCACGTCAATTTTTTTTAATAATATCTGATTTGTCTCATGTAATAATTTAATATCACTGCTTGCAAGCAAGATATTATGTACATATATTGTAAGAAAAATAAATTTCCTCTTACTAACCTTGTAGTATATACACTGATTTGCTTTATTCTCAACTGAACGAAGTGATAATATTATGAAACTTTAATAACATTGTCTAAAAACTTGCTTGAGGTCATGAATAAAACTTTTCAGTCTACACACAAATTTATCTGAATCATTTGGTACAAAACCTTTGGATTGCATCATAGAGACTTTGTTATCAGAGTATCCATATAGAAAGATAGTTTTAACATTCATTTGGTGTAACTTCATATCAAAATGAGCTACTTATGCCATGTTCACTCTGAAAGAATATTTTAAAAAGACCAAAAAAAAAAAAAAATTCTCCATTATCCACCCCTTCTTTCTAAGTGAAATCCTTGGCTACCAATTTGGCTTTAAACCCCCCAATCTTTCTTCGGAGTCATTTTTAATCATATACACCCATTTGCAGCTGATAAGCTCGTGACCTTCAGGAAACTCAATAAGTTCCCATACACTATTATGTTCCATAGATTGCATATCATTTTTCATTGCATCTAATCTTAGATATGATTGAGAACAAGAAACAATATCTATATAAGTCATTGGATTGACCATGCGGCAAATATTGAAGTCATGCTCTCACATATAGACTATATGTTTAATGATATAATTGATCGTTTCTCGTTAACAGATAGTATGAGTGGAGCTATAACCACTTCATCTGACACCTGAGAGGCTCGAGAAACTTCATCGAGAACTATTTCAATAACAGTATCCTAAACTTTAACAAGCTTAATCTTTGGTATAGAAAGCTCTACAATTGTTTGTATAGGCAAAGACAAAAATACAGTGATTTCCATAGTAATATTATGTTTAATAGTTTGAGAGGAGTTATCCTCTACGACTACATCGAATTCCAAAAACTTTACCGTTTGTAATTTCACAATCCTTGTACCTTCATTAAGGTCATAAAATCGATACCCCATCGAATGATCTAGGTTAGATATGAAATAATACCGAGTGATTCTGGATTCCTATTTACTTAATGTTGGATTATATAACCTCACTTATGCAAGACATCCCTAAATTTTAAGATGATTCAAGTTAATTTTCATCTAGTCCATAACTTAAAATGAGTCAATGGAACAATTTTGGTGGAAACACGATTTTATATGTGAAAAGATTGATTTTAAAGCGTCATCCCATAGAAAACCGAATAAATTAATCCTACTAATCATACTCCTCATAATCTTCATAAGGGTGAATATTGCGTCTTTTAGCCACACCATTATATTCAGGATTTTTGGGTATAGTAAATTAAGTTACCATCCCAGAATCCTATAAATATTTGACAAATGACTCTTTAAGCTATCTAATATTGTCATACTTGCCAAAATACTCAACACTACAGCCAAGTCTGACAATTTTTAAAACTTATCCCAACTATTTTTTTTTGATTTTAGTCCCCAAAAAAAAAAAATTTTATTTATCCACAAGTTTAGGCTTTATCCTCAATCAAGTACAAAAAAAAATAGTCGTCAATGACTGTGTTGAAATAAAAATTTCTACATAACGTTACCATATAAGGTCCACTAAAATTAATATGAATGACCTCCAATAGTTCAGAACTTTAGACTGCAGTTTTATTATTTATCATAGTCGTCTCATTTCTACAATAGTCTACGCAAGTGTTTAGGTAATTTTAAAGAGTAGATAGAATGTTAATATTATTAGCATTTCTACTCTTTCTTTAAACATTAATGTATGGGATTATTCCTTAGGCAAAAGTCTTTTAGAAATAGCATTTTCAATTGTATATGCGATGTATATATCATTGGGAGTTAAACACAATTTGTACAATTCATTGGACATAATGTATTACTCAACCTTATTTGAATTAAAGAACACAAAAAATAATTTTTTTTTTTAATTTCAAAAACTAGCTATATATATTCAAACATAATATGGAAACTAAGTTCCATCACAAAGAAGGTATATAAAATGTGTTTCTCAACATCGGATTAAAAATAAAATCTAGAATTAAAATGATATCTCTAATGAACTCAACGTCAACTTTGTCGTTGTTTTCCACGGTGAGCTATTATTCATCATGATTTGACTTCCTTAGATTTATGAATCTCTGTATGGTAAACATGACAAATTTATTGAACCACTATCTACCCACCATGTACTAGAAGGGCTTATGATAAGTATTGGATTCATAAACAATGCCAAAGAATCATTACCTACCGGCTCATGCTTGGATAACCAAAATTTTGTATATTTACCACAATCTATTTTGATGTGGTCTTTCTTCTTAAAAAAAAAAAAAAAAAAAAAAAAAAAAAAAGCAACGGTCTCCATACCTTGAAGGATGTTTTCTTAGGACCCGGATTGTCATAATGATTGGTAGTTTCGTGAGTTCCTTTATGAGTATAATTTTTATATTTCAAATCTACCATCCTTAGAACGTAATCTCTAATTTCATCAGAACCATCATACCTTATGTTGAAAATTCATTGTAGATGTGTCCTAATTTTGGCATTAGATAATACATAATTTTAAGCTATCAAAGCTTTTATCATCCTTTTTAACAGTGCAGTCAGTTAGTAAGTCATTTTCGAGTGTTCTTGAATGGAATGCTTCATGAATAATAGGCAAATCCAATTACTTTTTTCTCAAAAAAAAAAAAAATCTTTCCATTACTTGAAGTTTGAACCAGTAAGAACCTCAATAGTAATTGAGTTATTAATTACAGGTAAGATGAATAAAATAACAAATAATGTATAATTAGTATCATATGAGTAATGTGTAATTTGAAGACATATAAGTACACATCCAGAGAATTACATGCATCATCACAAAATTACTTTTGGGCAGAATAAATGACATGTATTTGTGTACTCCTCATATGACAACGGCCATGAGAATATATTCCAACCTTTATGAATACATCACTTTTAGGTGTATGAATTTCTAAGATTAGTCACTCCTCCACCATACTGTCATGTATTTCTCCATGAACTAATACACAATCATCTCCTTTGAGAGTATGACCACGCATTAGAATATGAGACATCTCATTATTATATGAGATCAATAATTCTCAAATCCAATCAAGTGTGTCACTTTAGTGGTCACAATTCAATTGAATCTTCGAAACACTCTTATACCAAAGATATAAACTTTATTTCTTACATACATCATATATATGTGATTTTAACCTTTGTGACATGGATAATTTGTCACTAAAATCACATGTCATGCCAATTATATATCTCCATTTAATGATATATGTTGAATCTTATTAATGAATCAATGCTCTACACATTTTTTATGTGAAGATATTTATGTGAGTTTGCACTTGTATTTCCAAAAGCATAGGAAAGTAGAGAAAAAAAATGCAAAAATACCCTAAAAATACCAACAAAAAAAAACACATGTATTTAAGGTTTCATACATATTTCCACATCTATAAAATTACGCTTATACAATAAGTAGGTGCACTTATCCCATATAAAGGAAAGTTTTTATTTGTCACTTGCCATTAATGGTGAGTTCATTTTTTCGAGTTAGTTACTCCTATTCAGCCTATACCCAATATGCAAATAAAACTCATGCATAAGAATTTTTTTTTCTGCATTAATGATGTCTACTAGATGGAAATTATTGGGGTAATGCCAGAGAATACTACCTTTCGATAGAATATATTATAATGTATTTTTCCTAATATCTAATCCAATAGGACAAATAGAGAGTAATCTTTAAAAAAAAAAAAAAAAAAAAAATTCAAATTTTAATTTCCAAACTTCTTGACCTATATATATTTATATATATTTACATATTTTCTTGATATATAAACATTCTATGCTTTATTTGTTTTACTTGAAATCTGAGCAAGAAGAAGTTCACTCATCATGTTCATTATGAAGTCCCTTTACGTAGACTTGGGAAAATTCTTGCACATTTCTCATTAGTGGAACCAAAGATCATGTCATTTACATAGGTTCGCACTAACAAAATATATTCATCTTTCTTCTTTATTAACAAAGTTGTGTTTATTTTACTTGTTTCAAAACTGTAGTCAATTACAAAACTACATAATATCTCATACCAAGCAAGGAGCTTGCTCGAGACCGTGTAAAGCTTTTCAGAGCTTGTAAGCACAATTTTCTCATCTAGGATCTTCAAAGTCTGGTGATTGCTCTACATAGAACTTTATCTTTAATAAAAAAAATCTAGATAGATACTATAACATTCATTTGATATAAGTTGGAATCATAATAACAGGTTTAGCAAATAATAGATGTAAATCACCCAATGAGTGCACATGTCTCATCATAATTTATCACTTCTTGAGAATATCCTTGTAGAACAAGTTTAGCTTTATTTTGTACAGCTTTACCTTTCTTGAGGTTAGTTTGATGTATACGAAACATGTCAAAAAAAGTTTCTAAGGTGAAATGAAAACTATGTGAATGTAAAAAATATATTCCTTTCTTCTCTCCTTAGTGAATTGGCACGACTAATTACACCGATTTGCATCGGTGGATAGGTATGGATTCATGGCATGAGGAATCTGCACCCCATGTTGCCTTACCATCGATATTTCAAGCTTATCATTGACTTTACATGTTTACTGACACAAACGAAATTCCCTTTTAGCCATATTAAGTTGAGAATCTGGATTACCCAACATATTACAAAAAAATGTTATATAGTTAATCATTGCCTTAAGTTAAAGATTCAGGTCAAATGGTTCCGATCAGCTTTCGCGCACCAGGACTTCTGCACATCCCTTGACGAGTTTAAGGTCACCCTCCCTCTCATCTATCTGGTGCATAAGATTTTCTTCCAGGAATGCTCCTCACAAGGCCCAAATCTAACATCACAAGAAGACCAAACTTTTTCACCATCTGACCCAACATCTTATTGGTTCATGCCTATTCTATTAACTTACAAAGTCTTTGGCATTTCACTCAAGAAAATATAATTAACTAGGGTGTGTCAATCATCCATGTTCTATTTCCACTATATGTATGGTCTATTGATTCCAAGTGAATTGCTTGGTAATCATCTAAAACGAGTTTTACTTTTTATTTAATCTAAATCTAGCAATTCACAAAATTTGACCTATTTTTCTTTTAATTCGGAACTATGAAACTTTTAGAATAGTTAAATGTTGACACGTTACTTCAAATGCAAATTTTTCATCCATGATCTCGAGGATCGTCGCCGAGTTACGCTCACTCTCGGCCTCGACGGTTTTACAGGTACGAATTTGCCTCTCGCCTCTTGCCGCCCATTTGCCCTAAATTTTCCATTTGTTTCGTCTGGTTTGGTTTTGACATGGTGCGTCTCGATGTGTTTTACATGGTTGCTATCTGTTTATGGTTTTCTCGTCTCCATTTTTTTGAGTCGTGGATTCGCAATCCACCTGAGCTCAGGAGTTGAAGTGATTTTTACACAATTTTACCCGTGGACATGTTGTGCTCAGCTGGAGAATGATCAGCTGGTGTTTTTTCTGCCTTTTTTTATGTTCTAATGTCGTTTGGTCAAGGGAGGATAAGTGAAAATTCCTTTTATCAAAAGTGGCGAAAGTCATTTTGGTGAAGTGCTCTTTTTCAGGGTACTGGTAGTTGTGATCTTTTATGAAGCTTTCTTTGGATTGTTGCTGCAAGTGTGTGTGTCTGTTTGATGATCAGGGAAGTTATGTGTCCATGGATTCTGAATTGTTGTAGGACAGGCAGGTTACTAACTTCGTGGGATTGAAATGGTTTGCTGCATATTCTAGCATAACCAAGCTGCAATGAAACAAAAAAAGAACTAAACTGAAAAAGAAAAGAAGAAGTGGCTGGTTGCCAGTGGAACCTGAAACTGGCAGGTTCGGTTTTGGAGTCGGTTCTAAAGTCCACAGGGTTGGTTCCCGGTTTCAAAAATTGGGTATGGGTCCCGACAGGGTAGGTCCTAGGTTCCTGACTTGGAACTGATCATCCTAGCCATTTGTTGTTAAAATTGAGAATGAACCTGAGTTTGATCAGGAGGCGAACTCGGTGAGTGGAAGCTAGGTTTATATTTTGAGCGTTATTTCTTGCTCTGGAATGTAATACAAGTAAAATGCGTGTGCAACTTGTTCTGCCAGCAGTGTTTATTACATGAGTTCAGCTTTGCTTTCTCAACTTGTTCCATTAACACAGTTCAGCATATCATTTTGGGCCATTGATTTTAACTTTATGATTTGATCTTTCTAATTCACAGGATGCTGCAGCAAAAGAGAAAGAAAAGAGAAACGGAGAAGAAAATGAGGAAGAGGAGGAAGGAAAAAGAGGCGGAACTAAGTAAAATGTCAAGCAAAATCCCAAATAACGTTTCATAAGTGGCTGAATTACACGGAAATATTATGAAGGATTTTTTCGGTGTTGATATAGATATCCAATTTAACCAACAACTCTGACAAAGGATTTACATCATTGAATGCCTATTTACTTTGACACCATTTCTGTTTGAGTGCTCATAACACATTCTTCTCAATGTCACTTTGCTTAACACAGGTTGAGGAAAATTACTCTTTAATATTTTCATCCAATTTGGCCATGTGAAACATTTTGGGATTTTGTTGAGCATGTCGCTCTTCCTACAGACATTTTTCTCAGCTTTAGCCTCTTTTTTCTTACTCCTCCTTTTCTTCTCCTTTGCCTCTCTCTACATGGTCAAGTAGTTTGTTTGCCCAGCTTTTGCATGGTGCCTATGCAAATTCCAGATATATCGTCAAAGAGGGCTAGTGTTGAACCTTCCCGAAAGAAGCTTCTTATAATGGTGCCTATGATCTGAACAGATTCTTTGCAGAGATAATTCCATATAATGGCGAGCCATGTAAAGCGGATTTAATTGTGTCAAGGAAAGCAGGTAAAGTTGAGAATTGGTGAAAGGTAGTTGATGTTTCTTATATAATCTAAGATTATAATTCTAACTTGTTATCCACTTTTCTTACAGTATTCAAAAGACTCTCTGTTGATGATTTTTTACTGTTTTGCTTTGAGAAATTAGCTTTTGGGGTTGGGACCAAGTATGTTGTTCAATCTGACGTGCGGTCTCCTTCTTTGTTGTACTTTCTTTCGCACCATCACAAGACTCTTCTCTGTGCGTGCGTGCGTGGTTGTTAGGATCACAATCATACAATCCTACGACTCAAAAATTTTGAACAATCTGGATTCTAAGAATGTTAGTCTGCAGTGGTATAATCTGTATCTTAGGATCGTGATCCCAACTATGATGCCAGTGCTCAAGCTCTAGAAGGCAATTCTACCTTTTCAGCTGGAGCAAATATGAAATTGGGCCTCCGTCACCTAGCACATGTGCTATTTTCTTTTTAATCATGTTCAGGCTCCATTTGGAAAATATGAGGCTTGGAGAATTAAGAAAAAGGGACGAAGATGAATGAACAGTAGAAAGCAAAGAAGTGCAGAGATGCCATCTCTTCTTCAGTCTTGAACTGTGCCTTCCTTTGGAGATGAGAGACACAAACCTTACGTCCTTCTGCAACCAGATGAGAGAGACCTCTAACATCCTTGAGAAGTTGGTGCACAATTTGACTTGGCCTAGTGGCATAATTTCTTTGGATGTGTACTAATTAGAACTGTCTCTAAGTTTTAAACAGTTGAAAAACCTAGAATTGTTAGTGACAGTGAGGTTTGCTATGGAGGATGCGGGGAGAGTCCCAGATTGAGGTAAATAATATTTTATCCTTTGAAATAAAGAATGAGACGATATGTATCACAAGAGAGAGAATATGTATTACAAGAGAGAGAGAGATTTGAAATTCGGAAGAAGGCAGGAAAGTAATTTCGTGGCAGCCTTCTTCTTTATTATTATGGCGATTGTTGTGATCGTATTCAATCCGCCTAAAAAACTAGCGCAAGCAGATTTTATGCTTTTACATTTTCTTAATTTCTTTGATGTGGTACTTTAATTGTTAGTGGAAAAACTGGTGACCAAGAATTTAAACCTGAGTACTCTCTCACACGAGAATGCTACCTTTTAGCTTCACCATCCCTCTTTCGAAGGTTAATATGCGTTTAATTACACTGATTTAAGCAAGAATTCAATACTTGTAGGATCCTACGATCTTGATGTGATCTCAAAGACTTTCGAAGGATCCTACTTAGGATCCCAATCCTGACAACCTTTGTGTGTGTGTGCGCACATGCGCACATCTGTGTGTGTGGTTGGGTGTGCGCGTGCGCGCACTTGTGCATGTGTTCGACAAAGGTTGCCCAGCTTTAATATTTATTGTGAAATTTGGATCCACTTGTAAAATCTCTAATGGGTGACTCCAGAGTGAAACTACTTTTCTGTCGGGTAAGCAGCTTTCACACGGAGCTTTTCTTCTCTATGTTGGTGTCCGTCTTGTTCCTTTGCTCATATTGCATGGATGGAGACTGAATGCAGAACATTAAGAGTGTAAGGGCAATTTTACAGTTTCTTCATTAGTTTGGTGTAAGATTGATCTCCGAATCATAATGGGCCAAAGAGCCTTGAGTGTAGGATCAGCCTCTCTAATTTCAGCCAAAAAGTGTGGAAAGTTTGTCTTTGTTTGCTTCTATTCCAGAATCCTGCGGCCGCCTTTTCTTCAGATGGAATGTATATCTAGTATTTGTGCTCATCTTGCATGGATGGAGACTAACTGCAGAACATTAAGAAAGAGTAAGGGCAAATTTACAGTTCCTCATCAGTTTGGTGTAAGATTGATCTCTGGAGCATAATGGGCCTAAGAGCCTTAAGTGTAGGATCAACGTCTTAAATTTCAGCCAAAGAGTGTGGAAAGTTTCTTTGGTGCTTGTATTACAGAATCCCGTGGGCTCCTTTTCTTAAGATGGAATGAATATCTATTATTTGTGCTCATCTTGCATGGATGGAGACTGACTGCAGAACATTAGGAAAGAGTAAGGGCAATTTTACAGTTCCTCATCAGTTTGGTGTAAGATTGATCTATGAAACATGATGGACCTAAGAGCCTTAATCGTAGGATCAGCCTCTTTAATATCAGCAAAAGAGTGTGGAAAATCTGTCTTTGTTTGCTTCTATTAAGGAATCCTGCGGCCTCCTTTTCTTCAGATGGAATGAATAACTGGTATTTGTTCTCCAACAGATTATATTCTCTTGAGACTTCAAGTTTTCCATTCTATCCAGTGAGGGTACTTGACTAATTAATATACTATGTCGAGTAGTATAATATATGGATAACTTTTCCCTTTCAACTTTGTGATTGCATTGCTTCTTCCTGAATATATATATATATATATATATATATATATATATATATATATATATATATATCCTTGGAAGCGAGCCGTATTTTACCCTGCTTGTTTAAACTTCATGATACTTGAAGTCTTTCACATTAGCAAGAATCCTTAACATCCATGATTAAGTTGAAAATTAGCTTTGTACCCACGATGTGCCCCCCTTTCCATTTTTGTAGTTTTCCTTAGATCCTTGGTTTTTAATTACACTAATATTTTGCCTACAATGCCCAATTGGTAAAAGCATGTACTTAAACTGCTGTGAGTAACCGTTTATTTTGTAGCTATTCATTTTGATAGCTTAGCTGGACCACAGTGATATTGTTTTGGGCTTTCTCTTGGTTGCTTAAGTCGAATTGGACAAAATTTTGGGATTCTTTGTTCGTGTTTTTATCTCTCTCGGTTCCTTGCCAAATCTGCAATTGTGGACCAAGATTGATTAAAATGGAGCTTTGCTTCAACTTGGGCGAGTGATTACGAGTTCTGATTGTTCCAAATCCATTGTTGTTTATGTTGTCTGTTGTTTTTTCTGATTCTGTTCACCCCCCTTTCTGTTGTTTTTTTCTTGCTCTTTTGTTATGCCCTTACAAGAGTGAGTGCCTTTTTGCCTCTTCAAGATTCCTGTGAAGAGTTTTTGGTCTGTGATTAGTATTTTATTACCCTTCAATATTGCGTTTCTTACCTTTGCAAGTTGTGGCTCTTCTTCTTACATGCTCATCGGAAGAGATGGATTATATTTTGCATTGACAACCAAAACAAATGATCAAACACCAAATAAAAAAAAAAAAAAAAAAAAAACAAACGCCAATAGTGGTAAAGGAGGAAGTGTCTTCTTGGTTGGAGATGAATGAAGATTCAACTAACTCCTATGAGCATACCAACCACATGAGAGGTGCCACATGGGGTTATCATACATATTTCATGTACATGTTTGCTTTTAAGACTTATTGGACCAGCTAACCTGTGGCTTCTAACCTATGATGGATGTACTATCTGCTGATCATGTGATGTTGTTGTGTCATTGGGTGCATTGTGCTTGGTTTGGTAGGAAGGAGAGATGTGTCATGCAATTTGGAAAATGTTGTTACAAGGATGAATGCTTGGTAAATGTACTATTTATTGAGTCTGTCTTTAGAGACTTTAAGCTAATTCTAGTTTTGTTATTAAATGCATGAAATCAAATGTGCAGAGAAAGGAGGTGAATAAATTTACCTCCTTGCTAATTGCATATTTTGTTGGCTGACATGAATGAATGTGCTTTAGATCATCCTAATAGGAATTATACCTGCGTTTCTGTTATAAATGTTGGTTGATTTCTATGAGAGTTTAATGTTGTTCTGATAAGGCTTCCCATGGAAAAATTGTTTCCCTCACTTGGGCTGTTTCTAGACAAAGTTATCAGCAAATTAAGGCTGACGTTGTGAAGCTCACTGGTTTGCTGTTTTCTTGCAGAGTAGCGTGCCCTTTATATTAACGCAAGTATAGCTGATCAGGACACAGTCCAACGGCTGATTTTGCTTTTGGGAGTATCCTTCCTGATTCAGAGGTTGCTGATAATATTATTTGAAGAACTTCTCCTACTATTGATGTGGATTCCATCAAATCGTTCAGCGATATGAAGCTGCTGCGTGTTCTTTTTAGTTGTAGTCCAAGTTGAATTGTAACTCTGTTTTTAGGTCAAGCATGATTGGAGAACCAGCTGGATATTTTTGTGAGAAGAGACTTCGTAGGGTGATCCTACCCTATCTATTGTAATAATCTAAGTTGGTTGTACATCTTTTTTCTTTTCTTTTTAAACCATGTACCAACTTGGTTGCTAGTGTCCTGTTGCTTTTCTGTTGTAATCATATAGTTCCAAATGAAGAGATATTTGTGGACCTCATTTAAAGCATAAATACTTTTTCACTGTCTTTCTTTAAGCACATGTGGTTTGTCCTCATTGGAAAACCAAGATAATACTATTTGCTATAGAGCACAAGTATATGGTCCAGGGAAACTATATGAGCCAGCATTGATCACATTTAACTTTACTTTGTGTAAGAAAGAATAGTAAATATGGTTTGTGCTGCTGTGAGAAGGAGCAACACGATGGCTGCGAGAACGGACAAGGAAGCCCAAGGACTATGGAAATATTTCCTCCTCGGTTTCGCCATCCAGACATTCATCCTCTTGTTGCGATGTGCATTCACATTTTGGAAGATCTCGGAGTAATAGGAATCGGATATAGCGACATGGTCACCAATCTTGTTGAACATTTGCGCAACAACCTCGTCATTGCCCAAGTAATTCTTAAAAATCCCTGCGCGGCGAAGCACCTCGACGTCCTTTGAAGAGTTTATGAGGCAATCCATGAAGGTCGCGTAATCTGTGAAGCAGTTGATGTCACTGCTTTGACGATGCTGCTCGTATGCGATCAGGTTTCGAAACTTTGATTCGGTGTTGTCCTCTACATACAAGACCGGTAGCTCGAGTGTCCCGTTCTTGAATTTGATATCGCTCAGTTGGCCCCCTTGCACGGCCTTAAACCTGACTCCTGACTCCCTTAGCTCAATTGCCGAGGGCATGACTGGTATGCAGTTTAGCTCGGGCGTTTCAGGCAAGCCAGAAGTGCACCATGCGTGATATAGATGCAGGAGATGTTCCCTCTTGCCAATCGTCCAATTTTGGCCGGGGCCTCCTAGTTCAAAATCGAAGTACATGGCGGCGACTTCGCTGAACTCATGATGCTCGTCCGGACCTTTAGTCAGGTCATATAGCTTGCTTAAGACGAAAAGTGGGAGTTGGTTCTCTAGTAGCAGTAAATCACGCCTAATGCTGTTTGGAATCCCACATATATGAAGAACCGGGTCGTCTTTGTCTGTCGGTATCTTCATATTGTACTTACGGAACAACTCAACGATGAAACAGCCATCAATGAGCATCATCGCAAGAAACTTTTCTTGGGAGAGGTCGATGGTTTCCACATAGCAATTACGCGCTTGCCGTTCCAGTTCCCTAAGAGTTGGCATATACCCATCGACGCTTTCCTCCTTTCTCCTCTTAAGCAATTGCTGCAGGTATCGCAGTTTTTGCACCTCGATGAATTTGAACTTGTCATTTCCATAGTGATAAGGGCCGATGGCTAGAATCTCTGGGTCATAGGCTTTCTCGTTGACTTCACGTAATTGATGACGAACCCTAAATATAATATGCTCTGGTGAGGTGGGAGGCATGCTGCAAAGCATACTCTCAATGTGGATTGAGACATGATCTTGCACCATGGAACGGTCATAGATCCCAGCATGCTGTATCGGCTACAACATGATTAATGTGATAATAAGCATGGAGTAAAGCAAGATGATGGTTTTTCATGTTCTTAAAATGATTCTTTGTATGCTTCCCTTTCATTAAGGGCTACTTACAAAAAATGTCCTTGTCTATACTCTACCCTTAAACTAATCTCCAAACATCTCCTCCCCCCCAACCAAAAACCACTCCGCCACAGCGAGGTGCTGACCTCAAAAAAAAAAAAAAAAAAAAAAATTCCAAATAAATTTTCAGGATAAATTCTGCATTTCAGTGTGATTATTAATGGAAAATGCTAACTAAGCACCGGAATTGAACATGTGGAGCTGGCATCGAATTTAAACAAATCAATATATTAGGAAAAATTACAAAAATGATCTAACAGTGGTGGATCAGAAAAGGGAAGGGAAATTCATGATGACTTACTTGATTGAATCGGTGATTCCTCATCCTTCTCGCCAAGCTAGACCAATTCTTCTCCATCCGTGGGATTGTGTTTTCAGTGATATGGGTATAGATAAAATGAGACTCCGCCAAACATCAACCTTTAAAAACCAAATACAAACATGTTTTACTAGAGACCGAGCCGCCCGCCCGGCGCCCCGGCCACCCACCACCCCCCCCAACGACACGCTTTCATTCATGGAAGTTACTGTAATAAACGGAAAGTTCCTGGAAGTTTACGAAGAGGCAAAAGGCTAAAAAAGTCATGAGGAAACATTAAAAAATGACTTTATGAGAACGACGTAAAGTCTTCCACAAGTTGCATTTTATTATCCGAAAATTGACCATTTTAAAATTCTTCATGGATTTTTTTTTTTTTAAACAATTGTAAAAATTCCTATGGTGTAGCTAATGCTTAGATATTATAATTGCCTTCAAGATGCAGACAACTTGTTATATTTGTAGTATATGGAAATATAATTATGCCAGCCCAATTCTCTGCATGAGCACAGTTAGTTGGAGCGTCGGGAAATTTTCAAGTTGAGAACTGGAAGTCACAACCATTCAGATTCTACCAAATGCATGGAAAATGCTTTGGGTTAGGCTACCAGCATATAACCAATTCAAAGGCTCATGGAATGTTTCGATGGGCCTTCTGTCAGTTGGCCTATCATTTGCGTTCATCCCTGTAGATTATCAGAAAAAGGAAGGGGTTATCCATGGAAAAAACATATATAGTCCATATTTGCAAAGTTGCTTTATTTTCTAGTTCCCACAAGTCCAGGAATTAGAGGGACGCTTTATATGTAGGATAATTACCCATCAATCCTACCCCTTTTGTATGAATGAACATTCTATCTAAATTTTTCAATTTAATCATCAATATTTACGTGAAATTCCAATGTAGTCCTTCTGGTCAATTGTTGTTGAAAATTGCCAATATGGCGTTCAGTCATCGCTAGTCGTCTTACATTGCATATTGATGTGTGGACAACTTATACATCGACACGTCTACAATTTCT
The DNA here is from genome assembly GCA_016097595.1 of Eucalyptus pumila. Classification (NCBI taxonomy): domain Eukaryota; kingdom Viridiplantae; phylum Streptophyta; class Magnoliopsida; order Myrtales; family Myrtaceae; genus Eucalyptus; species Eucalyptus pumila. The sequence continues at coordinate 37,868,475 of CM027853.1, forward strand.
AGTGGCAATTGATCGGAAGGATTACATTAAAATTTTGTGTGGGGGTTTATGACTATATTGGTAATGTTTGAAAGTTTATAACTAAATCGGTATCCCTACAAAAGAAAACATGCTCTCATTCATCTTTTCCGACCTTGCTGGCCAATAAGCCGTTGATTGGTATTCACATGGTACAATGTAACTTGTGGAAGACTTCATAAGTTGCTCTCATAAAGTCAACTTGTGATGTCTCCTTTTAAGTCTTTCTTAACCTTTTTATTTTTTATTTTTTTAATTCGAACACTTTTAAAGATCTGTATCTTAAGATACCAAATTGACCTAGTTTGAACTTGAGCTCTTCTAGGAAGACGTAAGGCACGCTTAAAAATTTATAATGCCACTGATTTCATGCCATTCGCTCATCGTTTGGACCAATTTTCCATTTTTTCAGAGTCAGACTACAATATGGATAAAAGGGTCAAATTCGGACCCTGTTCTAACCCCTGTTTAAACAGACCTTTGATATTTCTGTTCCATTTTTTCTATTTGAAATCTGAACTAGGCCTTTGAATGAAAATTTCTTTTCATCATGTTGGTCATGTTGTGTGTAAATTTGATGATTTTTAGACATGTTTTGATATGACAAATCCTCGTGACATTAGCTGAATGTCCTGTTGTCTTGACAGATTTTTGATGTGCTGTTGTTTGTTGTTTGATTTTTGTAAATTCATGTGTAGCTCGTTCAAGAAAACTTTCTTCATGAAAGTTGTTCATTATCATATTGTACATATTAGGAAATTTTTCCATAGTTAGATTGTCAATGGGTATTACTCAATTTTTCTGTCCTTATATGCTTGTTCTGAAATTTCCTGATATAAACATGATTGTGATTATTTAGTTATACCTTTTAGATTAGTTTGTGTATGAAATTAGGCTATGCCATCTCCATGAAAACTGTTCTAAATGTTTTGATCTTTGTTGTTAAACAATTGCCTTATTCAAATTGCATCCGTCATTGATGTTTTTTGAAAAATTAAAATGGATTCATGTAATGTATAAAGAGGTTATTAGTAATTTTAATTATATATCTTTGGCAAACGTGTAACTATTAATTATAAATGTAAACTGATAGAAAGCACAAATTGATCGAAAAAAGGGAATAATATCAAAACAGTGTAGTTAAAAAGGTTTTTAAGATAAAAAAGGGAATAACATCAAAATAATGAAAAAAGTTAAAGGTTTGTAAGATAGAAAGCACGAACTTGTACAGTTAGTTAAATCAGAAGCTTAATTTTTCCACTTATCTAACATTCATGTTCTTTAAAAAAGATAAAATGAATTCAACTATATGTGTAGATATGTAGTAAGTTAATAACCCATTTTCCTATTTACTCCATAAATATTCGATTTTTATTTTTTTTTACAATCGAATTTTTGTGAATTAATCTTCGGGAACTAAAGGAATATTCACAAAACAGAGTCGATGATGTGTAATTAATCGACTCATTGGGTGCTCAATCATAACTATTTTGACTTACCAAATCAGACAGCTCTTCCATTTTAACGATGGAGTTCTAGAATCCTTGATAAAATCTCCATCGGACGGTTTGACTTTGGTGCAAGAGCTTTGCTATCGATGTATTAATTATCTAGACCAAGCTTTCTATATTCACTATCACCCAGCTTTCTATATTTATATGTTGTAGGTGAAAGCTCTTTAATTTCGCCTTTGTCCATACAAACCACTTTCCCCAATTAGTATGATCATTAGCTGGTGACCTTCTCCATCTTTTGGAGCCTGGTTCTTCCCATTGGTCATGACATATCATGATTAGGAGCTAAACATACTTTGTCGTATATTTAGTATGTAAATCTTATTTTGTTCTGAATTGTTATTCAATTAGCATGAAATATTTCCATTTGCGCCTGGTGCTAGAATAAAACATGGCGCATTGAGTTCAACGTTGAACTTCCTTTTAGACTTTTTTTTTTTTTTTAGGATTAAAATGTTCTGTCAACTTCAATATCTATAACAATTAAATATAGCGATACGTGCACTAAAAATTTAAAACTTGTCATGAAAGTGCAATCGGATTCTAAAAAATTTTAAAATGTGCAATGAAAATTTAAAACTCGTTAAATTGGTGTAACCAAATCTTTTCGTTTACTCCGTCCATTACTCCATCCAATTTAGTTAATGAAAAAAGCTAATCTTTTATTGTTTTTCGAGGAGAGAGGCAATGATGTGGTTGCCATGTCAACCATTTTAGGAAAAAATATTAAAGTAAATTAAATGATAAAATTTATCTCAAGATTTTAGAAAAATAAAAATCTGAAAAAAAAAATGGAAAAAGAGGAAGAATCAAATAGAGGAAAAGCCGAAGTCCAGAAGGACAGTGGTGGCTCCAGGCTCCAGTTGAGGCGATGGCATTGTGGCGGCCACCCTTACACCGGCGAAGGGCCGGCATCCCCTCTTCGGCTTAGCCAAAGCCAACGTGGCCCTTGCCACCACCTTCACGTGTTGGAAAAAGAAAATAGCACGTGTGTGCGTGCATGTGGTGAGTGAGCTAGGCGAGGTGGCAGCCCCCACCACTTGCCCATAAGGTCATCTGCAACCCCGGCACCAGCGACCCTCGCCCGTCCAATAACGATGGCAACAATCCTAGCCCAGACCTACAGCGTCTGCAGCAAGAAGACAATCCTCACCCAAATTTGAGGCAAGGGCCACAACCCATGTCGTCAAAGAAGATTGAAGAGGGGGTTGACGCTCAACCAATTGAGAAATATAGTTGGTTCCTGAACAATTCTAAGATCGATGTGGGGATCGAAATTAGATATGTCTATGGTGTATTCTATGCCTCGAAGATGTTCTTGTGAAATTTTATGAAATCACTGTCAATTGTCGCTATCAACTATTTTAAAAGCAGCTTTTAAAACAATTGATATTGGTCCTACAAAATCTCACAGTTCTAAAACTAGAACAGGAGGAGGCGGATCATGTGTAGAAAAAGCAGGGCTTCACTTTAGATCTATACGATATTTTCACTTGCATTTTTAATGTACTTTGAATTTGTTATTGTCCTATGATGGTTTAGTGAGCTTAAATCCTTATAAAAAAATCGAGAGTTATGAACTACATTCATACTTCGCAAGGGCTGTCATGTTTGATTCGAAGACCGGAAGCAATCTACTTCAGTGGCCGGTGGAATAAGTAGTGAGCTTGAGAATCAAAAGCAAACAATTCCGCAAAAATCTTGAAATGAAGTTTTTCCTTCTAGCTTTTTGTATTTGTATTTTAAAACACCTAAAGTTACAACTACATTAGTATTAATTTAATAAGTTTTAGGATTTAACTATATTTAATAATAAATAAATTAAGGACTCAATCGCACTTACACAACAAATTGGTGCACTTATCCTGTATAAAGGAGAGTTTTTATTTGTCACTTGCCATTAATGGTGAGTTCATTTTTTTGAGTAGTTACTCCTATTAAGCCTATACCCGATATGCAAATAAGACTCATGCATAAGAATTATTATTATTATTATTATTATTATTATTATTATTATTATTATTATTATTTGCATTAATGATGTCTACTAGATGGAAATTATTGGGATATTGCTAGAAAATACCACCTTTCAATAGAATATATTATACTGTATTTTTCCTATATCTAATCCAATAGGACAAACATAGAGTAATTTAAAAAAAAAAATTCGAATTTTCATTTCCAAACTTCTTGACCTTTTTTTAATTATTTTTTACATATTTTCTTGATGTATAAACATTCTATGCTTTATTTGTTTTACTTGAAATCTGAGCAAGAAGAAGTTCACTCATCATGTTCATTTTGAAATCATTTTACGTAAACTTGGGAAAATTCTTGCACATTTCTCATTAGCGGAACCAAAGATCATGTCATTTACCTATGTTCACACTAACAAAATATATTCATCTTTCTTGTTTATCAACAAAGTTGTGTTTATTTTACTTGTTTCAAAACTGTTGTCAATTAGAAAACTACATAATCTCTCATACCAAGTATGGATCTTGCTTGAGACCATGTAAAGCTTTTTAGAGCTTGTAAGCACGATTTTATCATCTAGGATCTTCAAAGCCTGGTGATCACTATACATAGAACTTTATATTTAATAAAACAATCTAGACAGATACTATCACTTTCATTTGAAATAAGATGGAATCATACTAACATGTCTAGCAAATAATAGACGTAAATCACCCAATGAGTCCACCTCTCATCATAATTTACCACTTATTCTTGAGAATATCCTTGTAGAACAAATTTAGCTTTATTTTGTACAACTTTACCTTTCTTGAGGTTAGTTTGACGTATACGAAACATGTCAGAAAAGGTTTCTAAGGTGAAATGAAAACTATGTATATGTAAAAAATATATTCCTTTCTTCTCTCCTTAGTAAATTGGCACAACTAATTACACCGATTTGCACCGGTGGATAGGGTATGGATTCATGGCATGAGGAATCTGCACCCCATGTCGCCTTACCCCGGACATGGCAAATTTTCCCTGTGAAAAATGCCTAGCATAGGAGAAAATGACAAAGACTACTATCGTTTTGATTAATGGAGAAATCCTATCCACATTGTATTACTAACCTCGTGTTTAGAAAAACCCTACATAGTCCACTCAAACTAAAGATTATATTACATGAAAAATGTTGTTATATTAAGTTGAGAATCGGGATTATCCAACATTTTACAAAAAATGTTATGTAGTTAATCATCACCTTAAGTTGAAGATTCAGGTTTAATGGTTCCCGATCAGCTTTCCCGCACCATGACTAGTGCACCTCCTCCGATAATTTTAAGGTCGCCCTCAATCACATCGACTTAGTGCATAAGATTTTCTTTGGGAGTGCTCCTAACAAGATCCAAATCTAACATCACAAGAAGAGCATACTTTTTTGCCATCGGTAGATTATATCTCAAGTCACTGGGGCCTGAGTATTCATCTCTTCGTTAGCATATTACATCTCAGAGTTCTTCTCTTCCTACAGTAGATGAAGTCTTCTTCCAGGCTCTCCGTTCTACGATTCATGAGAAGAGTTCTTCCATGTAGGCAATGGAGATTAGTGCTATGCTTTCCCATGGTTCTAGTGGACGTGGAGGTTGAGGTCGTGGTTATCGAGGCTATGGACGTAGTGTTGTTCACAGTGGAAGTCGTGGAGGCTGTGAAGGAGGAGTTCAGACTCGTGGTACCATTAATTCTGGAAATAGTCATGGTTCCTGCTATTGCCATCATTGTCAAAGAGCTGGACATACAGAAGCTTATTGCTATACACTTCACCCAGAGCTCAAACCCCGATTCAATTACATTAACAAGTGCTGAGTATGATACATTGGTTCACTCCCAACAAGTGACAGGATCTTCAGCTCCTACTGCAACTCTGGCACAAACATCTAAAAGTAGTTCATCGTGTTTGTTGTCTGCATCGTCTGATTCTTGGGTTATAGACTCTGGAGCTCACAATCACATGACTGGTAACTCTAACCTACTATCTTCTTTCCACTATACATCTCCTTCATTGTCGAATTCAGTTACATTAGCAAATGGTTCACAGTCTCAAGTTACTGGTATGGGAGTTGCTCATTTGAGTCCCTCTCTTTCTTTGTCATCTGTCCTTCACCTATCAAAATCTCCTTATAATTTGATTTATGTTAGCTCGTTGACCAAAGAACTAAATTGTTCTATGACATTTTTCTCTTCCGGTTGTGTTTTTTAGGATCTGAGGATTGGACAAATGATTGGTGGGGGACATGAATCAAATGGCCAGTACTACCTTAATAAGAAGGTGTTAGCTATCGTAGCTGTGAAACAAACATCCACTGATGTATATCGGATGCATTGTCGTGCTGGTCATCCACCACCAAACCTACTTCGACGTCTATTTCCTGAGTCTAAGTCTGTGAGTTCCTTTCAGTGTGAAGTTTGTCACTTTGGTAAACATCATAGAGCTTCTTTTCCTTCCCGTATTTAGAGTCGTGTGTCTAGTCCATTTAAGTTGGTTCACTCAGATGTATGGGGTCCATGTCATGAGTCTGATGTCTTTGGATTAAGATATTTTGTTACATTCATGGATGATTTTTCCCAAATGACTTGGTTGTTCTTAATAAAAGATCATACATAGATTTTTCATTGTTTTCAATTGTTCTAATTTGAAGTGTTGAATCAATATAATATCTCTATCAAACATTTACGATCAGATAATGCTAGAGAATACCTTGCTACAACTTATGGTTTCCAGGCCTTTCTGGAATCTAATGGTATTATTCATTAGACGTCATGCTCATATACTCCACAACAAAATGGCGTAGTTGAATGTAGAAATTGCCATCTTCTTGATGTTGCCCGCTGCCTCATGTTTCATATGCATCTACCTAAACATTTTTAGGGCCATGCTATTCTTACGGCATGTTATTTAATTAATAGGCTTCCAAATTTTGTTCTTCAAGGGAAGACACCATTCTCAATTTTACATCTAAATCGTCCTCTCTTTTCCTTACCTCTTCGGGTCTTTGAGTGTGTTTGTTTTGTACATAGTCTTACTCCAGGTCTTGATAAACTGGATGTCACGCCCCGATCTTCCAAGTACGTGCCCATCCCTCGGTGGTTGATTAAATTGTGACGTCTCAGGACGCGTTGCTAACCCATTCATTTTAATGCACACATGCAGAAGCGAATAATTGAATACCCAGACAACAGGAAGATGGGATAGAAAAGTAGAGCCACAATTTTCGAAAACCACATCACACCTTTATACACATCAAACTAAGTCACGTATAATATTAGCCAATATATACAAGGTCTACAAAAAGGGTAGAGGGCTATAGATCCTCTAAGCATTTGAATATTCAACTGAATACTCCGGGGGCCATGGATCCGAAAGACTCGGGTCTACCACTGAACCAAATCAGATAAGTTCACAGCGACGGCAAGGCAAAGATGAGCAACAAACTCCAAAGCGGCGAAACCAAGTGAGGCCGGGAAAGGCTTGGAAACGGGCCTAGAAGCCCACGGGATTTGCTAGGTTTCAAATTTTGGATGTTGGGTTGAGGGATAGAACCAAGTAGTTGGTTCAGCCAGATAGGACCGGCGAAGCTGCTGCGGCCTAGGCGGGTGACTCCAGCAGCTAGACAGTGGTGGCACGGCTCCAATGGTGGCTAAGGAGGCTCAGGATGGCAGGGGACATGAGCAAGAGGCTCAAACGCAGGTGGGATGGCGGAATGATGCGCGACGAGCCGACAGGCTCGTGGCTGGGCGTGACGGGTGAGAAACGGCGGTCCGGTGGCTTAGCGAATTGCTCGATGGTAATGGGGCTTGGGGCTCGGCTTCTCTACAACTTTCAGAGCTTCTAGGGGTTGGAAATGAAGAAAGCAAGCTAAAGGAAGGAGAACAAAGGGACAGCCAAGCTTGGAGGGTCCCTCAAGTTACACTCATATCCCTTTGTCCCCTTGACCATGGCCCCACCATGGCCGGCTGGCTTACTCAACCATTTGCAGTTGCCAAGGCTTCCTTGGCAAGCTTCCTAAGGGTCCAAAGGTTGAGGACCAAGGGGCGCTACGAATTTTGAAGCATCCCTCTCCAATTCGAACCAAATCTCCTTCAATTCCTTCTTGAATTGATCAAATTCGATCCCCATAAATTTCACTATTGAGTCATCAATCAAATTGACATTTTTCCTCACCAAAAGAACCAACTTGCATTCCAAAAACGTGCTAAAAAATGGTCCCCTGAATTTTCCGGTAAAAAACGGCATTAAATTGAATTTCCGCCAAAAATCTCAGTTTGTAGAAAAATCTTCGAAGGATGAGTCGACATTCCTAAAATGACTCATGACATGACAAAACCTTCAATTTCTAAAATCGGATTCAAATTCGCAGTTAATTTCAATCTGGCGCGATTTTAGCGTGACTTAACGATCTATCTCTGATCTCTGATCCATTTTTAACTGTGCCGTAATGATCTTTGCAGATGAGCACGGTCGAGTAGTAGATTCCTGGTCGAATTCTTAAGTCTATTGCATTAAAATTCATTAATGGCTTCCCTAGATAATCTAGTTATCTCATGAGTGATCAGCTCAGAGAATAGCACTATAGACGCATCGATAAAAGGTCCGATTTATTTAATTGAAAATGGGACTGCAATTTTAGGATGTCACGCTGGATCCTCATACTGAAAAATGTGTCTTTATGGGATACTCTCGAACTCATAAGGGATACAAATGTTACAGTCCTACTCATCGTCGTATGTTCATGTCTACAGATGTGACGTTCTTTGAAGATTAGTCATATTTTTCTTCTTAGAATGTTCCACAGACACCCAGTGATAGTGATGATTGTGTACTACCAATGCTTCCATTGTCTTCCATCTCTCTAGCTACCTCCAGAAAATTTCAGTTTGATAACTACACTTATCATCGACGAAGTATAGTTCCAACTACGATAGTATAGCCTTCATTAGCACCGATTCATTTGTTCCCCCATCAGTTGCAGTGCCAGCCTTTGATCCTAATTCACTCATTGCTTCTCGAAAAGGTACATGTTCTTGTGTTGGTCGTCCTATTGATCATTATTCTGGTCTTTCTGATTGTGTTAGTACGCGTCATCCTATTTCAAATTTTTTGTCCTATGATCGTTTATCTCCTACCTTCTCTATCTTTGTCTCGTTGTTGTCTTCTATTTCTATGCCTAGTAGTGTTGCTGAAGCTCTTGCACATCCGAGTTGGTGTCGTGCCATGGAAGATGAAATGTAGGCACTAATTCATAACAAAACTTGGCAGCTTACTTCCTTACCTACTGATAAGCAGCTTGTTGGTTGTCGTTGGGTTTTCACTGTTAAAGTTCACTTGGATGGTACTCTTGATCGATTGAAAGCACGATTAGTTGCGAAAGGGTATACTCAAACTTATGGTGTCAATTATAATGACACATTCTCTCCCGTGGCCAAAATTCCCTCTATTCGTGTTCATTTCATTTGCTGTGCAATTTGGATGGATCCTTTATCAATTGGATGTCAAAAATGCCTTTTTACATGGTGATCTGGCTGAGGAGGTCTACATAGAGCAACCACCTGTGTTTATTGCTCAGGGGGAGAATGTGGTATGTCGTTTACACAAAGCTTTGTATGGACTTAAATAACCTGCTCGTGCTTGATTTGGTAGATTTAGTGATGCCATTATCAAATTTGGATTAAAGAGGTGCTAGGTAGATCATTCAGTTTTCAGCTCTGTGTCTTCGACTTGTTGTATCCTTCTAGTTGTATATGTGGATGATATCATCATTACTGACAGTGATTCAAGTGGTATTAAAAAACTTACGCAATTTCTACATAAAGAATTCAATACTAAAGATCTGGGACGACTTCGATGCTTTCTTGGTATTGAAGTATCCTATTCACATGCTAGTATCAATTTATCGAGGATAAGTACACTAATGGTGCCATAAGTTGTGTACGGCGCTCACTTTGGTGCCAAAAGTTTCCGTTGGATCACTTAAGTGCCAAATCGGAGGAAAAACGATCACTTTGGTGCCACTGGCGAGAAGTTCCGGCCAAAATAATTACGTGGCATTTATATTTAAATAAAAAAATTGATGTGGCTTAAGATTGTCCACGGTGGATAGCATAAAACGACGCTGTTTTCCTTTCTTCGTAAGAAACGACGTCGTTTCTTGCCATCCATCGTGGATTCACATAAGAAACGACGCCGCCTTGCTCCATAGCAAAAAACGATGTCATTGCAGAGGGAGTAAAATAGGGTTTGTATACGGTTCTCATCGACGCCGGCCGTAGCTTGCTCACCCACCGTCATTCACCCACCGCTGTTCACTCGCCCGCCGTCACTCGGCCATCGTTGTAGTTGCACCGTCGTTTACGATCGTTCAGGCTTGTCATGTTCTCTATGTGGATCAATTTTGCAAAAAATTTAGGGTTTCGATGGGCAAGTTAGGGCACGGAGGGCAAATTGAGGGCTCGGCTCAGGGGGAAAGTAGTGGGAAAAGTGGTGGGGATGTCACTTTTATGGGGACGGAATAGAAAAATTGATTCTTCCATCGTTCGTTCGCTTTCTGTTGTGGGGACTGAATAGAAAAACAGGGTGCGGAGGGGCTTGACTCAGATGGAAACAGTGGTGGGATCAAATTTGTTTGTTTAATTAATTGGGCTGCTTTTGTGGGGGACCGAATGTGAATGTGATTAAATTGAAAAATGGGTGGTGGGGACCTCACTTTGTTTATTTAATTCGGTTTCTTTTGTTTCTGTAAATGCACCGAATTGGGGAGATTTTAGTCGCATTTGTTTCTTGACAACAAAATGATAAGAACTTGCATGTGAAGTTGCCGATTCTATCATATGTTTCCAACAAAACGACAATAACTCTTCCTTTTTTTTCATTGGGTGCAGCATCGACATGGATGCAAATCAGGTAGGCGTCATTATTTGCTATGCTGGAGAGTTTGTTATTGGCACTGAAGATTGGGAATATAGTGGTGGAAATGAAGGTACTATTTATGTCAATGTTTGGAAGCCATCATATACTGATTTTATGAGGGATTTGGTATATTTTTTATGATACAAAGTGCAAAAATTGCATTACTGTGTTCCTGGGAAAGAATTGAAGGATGGGTTGAGATTTTTTAATGACGATAATGGTATTAAGGATATCATTTACCATTATCTTCACGGTGAATAAGCTAAGGTATATGTTGAGTATTATAGTGAAGATGAGGATGAGGATGGGGATGGGGATGAGCAGACCACCACTGAAGGAGAAGAAGTGAGGGATCCTGTTCAAGCGAGTAATCAGGTTGGGGATGAGTTTAGGTTAGATGGAGGGCAAAATGATAGGAAGACAAGTCATATTGATAGAGATGAACAAAGAGGGAGATGTCCTGAAATCTTGGATGAAGATTTGGGTGAAGATGTGGGCGATGAAGATTTCATTGGATTAGAATGAGAAATTGCTTTATCTAGTGAATCGGAAGATGAATGTTTGGCTTTAGTAAATTTCCCAAGTGACGAAGATGATGATGAACTCTCACAGTCAAGACAAAAGCAAAGGGAATTTCTGAGAAATAAACTTGCAGCTTCAGCAAAAAAGGCCCAAGCCAGTAAATAGGGATGGAGATTCAGCTGAGGGTAATAGAAGTAAAGATGAAGAAAGCTGTGGCGATGAAGTTGCTGGTTCAGAAAATGAGCTTGGCAATGATGATGAAGAACCTGCTTCTCGAAGAAAAAGTAAGTACCCTTGCTATGATCTGACTGTTGATAAACCTGTTTTGTCGGTGGGCATGAGATTTGATGATGCCAAATAGTTCAAGGAAGCTGTTGTGAAGAACTCAATTGGTGAATAGAGGAGCGTTAAATTCATTAGAAACATGAAGGAGTTTGTGAGAGCTAAGTGCTCACAACCTAATTATTCGTGGAAACTCTATGCTGCGCTTAGTAAGAGTGGGTCATTCCAGATTAGGTCCTTTTAGGATGAGCATACTTGTCCAATTATCTTTAACAATAAAAGGGTAACAAGTGTATGGTTATCAAAGCATTTTTTCAATACTATCAAAGCAATGCCCGAGATCAAGAGTCCTTAATTTCAACAGTTAGTGAAAGAGCAAGTGGGGGTTAATGTGTCAAGGAATCAATGTAAGAGAGCGAAGATGAGGGTGATGAAGATATTGATGGGTGGGTATAAGGAAGAATATGTGCAGGTATGAGATTATGCTGGTGAATGTATGTTTCAAAACCCATCTAGTAGGGTATATGTAGAGGTTGTGGAGAGGCCACTCCCTGATCTTGGGCCTAGATTTGATAGATTTTATGTCTGTTTTGATGCATGCAAACGAGGCTTCTTGGCTGGTTGTAGAAGAGTTATATGATTTGATGGATGCTTTCTAAAGGGTTTATGCAAGGGGGAGTTGTTGGCTGCTGTGGGGAGAGATGCCAATAATCAAATGTTCCCGATAGCTTGGGCGGTGGTAAAGATAGAGAACAAGGATATTTGGTCCTGGTTCCTAAAAAATTTAATGGCTGACCTTGAGATAACTGATGGAGGAGGATGGGCATTCATGAGCGACCAACAGAAGGTAATTTCATTGTCAATTAATTCACTCCCTTTTAATATTAGTCATTTGCATATTTTTCTTGACTTGTATTTATTGGTTTGAATTTTTGTAGGGACTTATTCCTGCATTGGCTGAATTGATGCCACATGCTGAGCATAGAATGTGTGCGAGGCACATATATTCAAACTGGTCAAGGAACTTCAAAGGAGATAGGCTGCAGAAGTAGTTCTAGCAGATAACAAAGAGTACGAATATGGTTGATTTCAGATTAGCCAAACAAGGATTGTTGCAGCTGACAAAGGAAGGCTTTGATGCACTCTTCCAGACAGAAGCTAAGCACTGGTGTCGAGCCTTCTTCAGCGAAGAATTCAAATGCGATGTCATTGATAACAACCTCAGTGAAGCTTTCAATGGTAAAATTTTAGAGGCCAGGTGCAAACCAATCATCAGCATGCTTGATGATATTCAAGTTATGGTTATGACTAGACTGCATAGGCAAAGAGATGAGGCTACAAAATGGAGTAGAGACTGTGGCCCTAGGATTGTGAAGAGATTGGATGCAAATATTGCTGCTAGTAGGTTCTATCATCCAGTTTGGAATGGAGATAATGGATATGAGATTATTCAAAATCAGGATAAGTATGTTGTCAACCTGGATAGAAGAAAGTGTTCGTGCCGAGCCTGGCAACTGAATGGAATTCCCTGTGCCCATGCCATTTGTACTATTCAGATGAAGCAAGAAAACCCATATGATTACCTACATGATTGGTACAAAAAAAGCTCATACCTTGCTTCATACCAATTCATGATGCAGCCTATCAGAAGCAGCAAATTTTGGGAGCCAACAAATCATGAAAGCCCTTTACCTTTACTGTTGAAGAAGTAAATAGGAAGGCCAAAAAAGAGACGAAGAATACAGCAGGAAGAGAATACAGCAGGAAGAGGCATCAAGTCAAAGGATGAGTAGGACTGGATCAAAGATGAAATGCTCCTATTGCCGCAAGGAAGGGCACAATAAGAAAGGTTGTGAGCTGAAAAAGTAGTATCAACAGCAAGATGTAATGGCTGATTCAGTGCCAGGGATAAGACCTACTGAAAAGTTTCTTGTTGGGCCTATTGAAGGGAGGACAGAAGGCCCTGCTGTAATGCCTACTGAAGGGCAAACAGAAAGCCATGTTGTAAGGTAAGTATCCTCTTTGTCTTAGTAACTTTACAATTCTTATTCGATAGTGCTGTTGTTCATAATCCTAATATAGTACATTGTTGTAAGGCCTACTAAAGGGCCAGAAAAATGCCCTGTTGTAGGCTCAAGTGCAAGGATAAGGATTGGAATGGGCAGGACAGCAACAACAACAAATGAGTCCACTGTTGAGCAAACAAGAAAAAAATATCCTGTAAGTTATACATCGCTGTGTTTGGTCTTTTATGGGCTAAAATTTACATTTGTTATGTGTTTCTCAGGTGAGAAGACGAGCAACTGCACAAGTTGCAGAGGTTGCTACAAGGATTATTGTTGCTGAAAATGATGCACCACAACGAACAAGAGGGGCTCTTGGAAAAAGATTAAGGCAATATGGTTATGGGATTTACACAGATGAACGTACTGAAATGACTATTTTGAATGTAAGATTTATAGGCCTCATGCATTTAATTTGTTGTATTTCAATTCATTTGGTTGACAATATCACTATGTTCTTGTAGCACAGGAGAACTTCGGAGGTACTTCTCTCTCAAGGTGGGCCAACTCAAGAATCAAGGGCGCAGCCAAAGAAGAGTGCTCCAAAGAAGAAGAAGACATCGGGTATAGCTGCGAAACAGCCATCCAAAAAGAACCCAGCACCAGTTCCATCTCAACCAACGATTGGGAGCAGTGGTGATGATATGAACCAACACATGACACGTGGTAGAACAAAAATAGCCGCCGTCAAAAACAAGGAAAAGGAAAATGAGGTGACAGAAAGCCTAGCTAAAGAACCTGCACATTCAGTTCGAAAGAGTGCTCGGATTATGAATCAATTCAAAGCTCCAAGAGGAAAAGGAGATCAAGGTGTTGTCAATATTGGCTGATGGGAGGGTGCTGGACATGGTCTCTTTTTATGTGATGCTAGACATGGTTTTTTTTCATGTGATGCTGGACATGGTCTTTTTCATGTTTTCATTTTTTAGGAGTGTGCTGGATTGATGGTAGTTGCCTGCAATGCCATTATTTTTTTTGAAGAGAGTGTTGAACTTTCGATGATTGTGGAGTGAAGTTAGACATGCTTTTCTTTTCTTTTGTAAACAATCAATCAATGTTAATGGCAAGTACTAGAATGACTATTCATTTTCCCTTGTGTTGGTTTCAGCTAGAATGCTAGCAAGTTAGTTATGTTGCTATATATTTTATTTTTGTTGTTACTGCAATGTTGCTGTTGCTGCACTGTTGCTGTCAGCATTGTTGGTTAAAGTTGTGGATTATAATGAATTTGTGGGGTTCTGATTATATGTGTTGCTACAAGAACACTTTGGGTGCTGGTATATCTTGTTGCACCTGGGTTGATGTAAGAAGATGCACCAGCAACTCAACTGGTGCAAGAACAAGGTGCAAGAACAAGGTGCATTTGGAATGTGACGTTTGGCACTAACATATTCTTTTTAAAAAACTTGTGCAACATAAGTGATCACTTTGTAATCGCTTTCATAACTGGCACTTAAATGATCACTTTTATAAAAACTTAGCACTCAAGTGATCACTATTTACAACTTATGGCACTGAAATGGTCAATCGTGAATTTGCCACCATCCTTTAATTTGGGCTATGGTTTGCAGTTGTAGCAAACTAGCAAACTAGCGAACTATTACTAAATAAAAAATGCAGCAAACCATCATCAAATAAAAAAATGCAGCAAACCATTACTAAAAGCTTTCAATGCAGCAAACCATTATCAAATAAAAAATGCAGCAAACCATTGCCAAAAGCTTTCAATGCAGTAAACCATTACCAAACAGAAAAATGCAGCAAACCATTACTAAAAGCTTTCAATGCAGCAAAGCATTACCAAATAAAAAATGCAGCAAACCATTACCAAACAAAAAAATGTAGCAAACCATTACTAAAAGCTTTCAATGCAGCAAACCATTATATTTGAAGCAAAAACTAACCAAAACAAACATTGACAATACACAACAAAACAACAAAACTTTTAAGTGCTCACAACTAATGCATTCCAAGTCCAACCTTGCTTTTCTACCCGTAGATTACAACAACAACATTCTGCTTCATACAAAAATTGCAGCAAACCAAAAAACACATTTTACTTATAAATAATCCAATACAAGTGCATATTCCACGTCTTCGACTATGGTAGACATACAAACTTCTTCTCATTACTCACTTTACATTTGAATAAACTACCCAAGAGAATAAGAACACAATCAACGCTCGATAAAAGTTTCTTTCGATTTTCAGTCTTGAAACCTCCCTCTTCAAATGGTCCACCAGAGATGTTAAACCCTTCATTTGAGCTTGCATTGAGTCGACATCCTCCAACTCGTCCATTAACATAGGTGGAGGTTGATTTTGGCCTTCAAGTAACTTCAATATCACCTCTGTCACTCGATCAGAGAATTTTCTATCAATCCATTTGAAATATTGGTACTTCGAGCCTTATCTATATCTGCCGCACCCATGGAATCTTCTCCCGGGATTCAATCGAGTCCAAGATGTTCTTCTCGGACTCGGTAACCCACAATAACAGTAATACTCACCATCTAATTCGCTTTTCTTATAGGAATGTGAGCCACTACTGAAGCTTTTGTCCTCCATTTGCAAGAGCGAGCTGATAACTTTGGGAGAAAATCGAAGTATGTACTCGAAATGATCGAGTTGGGGATTTAGGGTTTTCAACTTCCGGTTCTAATCGAAATTGGGGATTTAGGGCTTCTTATTTGGGAAAAACGGTAAACGGCATCGTTTTGTTCTTTGTATGCTGATTGTATTCTCCGGCGATCCACGTCGGCGTAAAAAATTAATAAAAAACTGCCACGTCAGATTTCCGGCCAACCAAATCGGTGATGGCACCAAAGTGATCGTTTTTCAATTTTTTTGGCACTTAAGTGATCTGGCGGAAACTTTTGGCACCAAAGTGAGTGCTGTACACAACTTATGGCACCATTAGTGTACTTATCCCCAATTTATCGCAATGAAAGTATGTATTGGACATCCTTGGCGAGGTTGGATTTCTTGGAGTAAAGCCAGTCGATACCCCTATGGATCCCAATATGAAACTTGATGCAAAATATAGAGAATTACTATATGATCCAACAAAGTATCGAAGATTAGTTGGTAAGTTAAACTATCTTACTGTTACAAGACCTAATATATCCTTCGCGGTTAGTGTAGTAAGTTAGTTCACGAGTTCTCCTCGTACCACTCATTGGGATGCTATACTTTGGATCGTCAAATATTTGAAGGGAGTGCCAGGTAAAAGACTACAGTTCAAGAATTATAACCATCTTAACACTGCAAGCTTTTCTAATGCCGACTGAGCTGGATGTCCTGTGGATAGGAGATCTACTTCAGGTTATTGTGTGTTTCTTGGGGGTAATTTAGTTGCATGGAAAAGCAAGAAACAACATGTAGTTTCTCGATCAAGCGTTGAAGCTGAATATCGTGCTATGGCACATGTGACAAGTGAATTACTATGGTTGAGAATGTTATTATCAAAGATTGGAATGTTACAATCAAATCCATCAATGTTGTATTGTGATAATCAATCCGCTATTCATATTGCATCTACTCTAGTCTTCCATGAGCGAACTAAGCACATTGAGGTTGATTGTCATTTTGTGCGAGAAAAAGTTCAGAAGTGTGACGTTATTCTTCAACACACAAAGTTGGAGGATCAACTCGCTGACATTTTTAAGAAATCTCTATGGGGGAATAGAGTGAGCGTCTTATGTAACAAGTTGGGATTATTTGATATCTATATCCTAACTTGAGGGGGAGCGTTGAGAAATATTATGAATAATAAGGGTAAAATAGTAACTTAGTTATGAGTAGGGTTAAGCACACACACAATATATATATATATATATATATATATATATATATAATCCTTTTTTATTTTGATTATCAGAAAACAATTATCCTTTACAATACATATTTCATGTACATGTTTGCTTTTAAGACTTATTGGACCTGCTAACCTGTGGCTTCTAACCTATGATGGATGTACTATCTGCTGATCACATGATGTTGTGTTATTAGGGGCATTGTGCTTGGTTTGGTAGGAAGGAGAGATGTGTTGTGCAATTTGGAAAATGTTGTTACAAGGATGAATGCTTGGTGGATGACTATTTATTGAGTCTGTGTTTAGAGACTTAAAAATAATTCTAGTTTTGTTATTAAATGCATGAAATTAAATGTGCAGAGGAAGGAGGCGAACAAACTTACCTCCTTGCAAATTGCATATTTTGTTGGCTGACATGAATGAATGTGCTTTAGACCATCCTAATAGGAATTATACCTGCGTTTCTGTTATTAAATGTTAGTTGATTTCTATGAGAATTTAATGTTGTTCCGATAAGGCTTCCCATGGAACAATTGCTTCTCTCACTTGGGCTGTTTTAGACAAATTTATCAGCAAAATAAGGCTGACGTTGTGAAGCTCATTGGTTTGCTGTTTTCTTACAGAGTAGCATGGCCTTTCTATTAATGCGAGCATAGCTGATCAGGAGACAGTCCAAAGGCTGATTTTGTTTTTGGGAGTATCCATCCTAATTCAGAGGTTGTTGATAATATCATTTGGAGAACTTCTCCTACTATCGATGTGGATTCCATCAAATCGTTTCAGAGATACGAAGCTGCTGCGTGTTCTTTTGAGTTGTCATCCAAGTTGAATTGTAACTCTTTTTTTTTTAGGTCAAGCATGATCAGAGAACTAGTTGGATATTTTTGTGGGAAGAAGAGACTTCGTAGGGTGATCCTACCAAACCTATTGTAATCATCTAACTTGGCTCTACCTCTTTTTTCATTTCTTTTTGAACCATATTCTAACTTGATTCCTAATGTCCTGTTGGTTTTCTGTTGTAACCATCTAGTTCCAAATGAAGAGATTTGTGGACCTCATTTAAAGCACAAACACTTTTCACTATCTTTAAGCATGTGTGGTTCGTCCTCATTGGAGAACCAAGATAGTACTACTGGCTATAGAACACAAGTAGATGGTTCAGGGGAAATATATGAACCAGCATTGATCACATTTAACTTTACCTCATGTAAGAAAGAATGGTAAATACTGTTTGTGTTGCTGTGAGTAGGAGCAACACGATGACTGTGACAACGGACAAGAAAGCCCAAGGACTATGGAAATATTCCCTCCTCAGTTTCGCCATCCAGACATTCCTCCTCTTGTCACAATGTGCTTTCACATTTTGGAAGATCTCGGAGTAATAGGAACCAAATATAAGGACCTCGTCACACATCTTGTTGAACATTTGTGCAACCGCCTTGTCATCGCCCAAGTAGTTCTTAATAATCCCCGTGCGGCGAAGTATCTCGACGTCCTTTGAAGAGTTTATGAGGAAATCCATGAGGTTGACATAATGCGTAAAGTAATAGATGTCTCTCCTTTGGTGAAGCTGCTCGTATGCGATCAGGTTTCGAAATTCTGATTCGGTGTCGTCCTCTACATCCAAGACCGGTATCTCGAGTGTCCCATTCTCGAATTTGATGTCGCCCAGGTGGCGCCCTTTCGCAGCCCTAAACCTAACTCCTGACTCCCTTAGCTCAATCGCCGAGGGCATGACTAGTGTGCAGTGTGGCAGGGGCTTTTCAGTCAAGCCATGAGTGCGCCACCCGTAGTACAGATGCAAAAGATGCTCCCAGTTGCCCCTAGTCCAATTTCGGTCGGGGCCTCCTTCTTCACATGTAAGGTACTCGATGGCGACTACGTTGAACTCGTGATGCTCGTCCGGACCTTTAGTCAGGTCATATAGCTTGCTCAAGACGAAAAGAGGAAGTTGGTTCTCGAGCAATAGTAAATCGCGGCGGAGGTAGTATTGAAGCCAATCTGACTCCCTCAGTGGATCGTCTAAATAGCGGCAGCTGTAGTATCGAAGCTTGTCTGAATCGTCTTCGTCTCTCAATTTCTCCAAAATGCACTTACGAAGCAACTCAACGATGAAACAGCCATCAATGAGCATCATTGCAAGAAACTTTTCTTGGGAGAGGTCGATGGTTTCCGCATAGCAATTACGCGCCCGCTGTTCCAGTTCCCTGAGAGTCAGCACATACTTGTCGACGCTTCCCTCCTGTCTCCTATTCAGCAATTGCTGCAAGTATCGCAGTTTTTGCTCCTCCATGAATTTGAACTTGCCATTTCCATAGTGATAAGGACCGATGGCTAGAATTACTGGTTCGTAGGCTTTCTCATTGACTTCGCGCAGTTGATGATGAACCCTAAATATACTATGCTCTGGTGAAGTGGCAGGCATACCGCGAAGCATATCCTCAATGTGGATTGAGACATGATCTTGCACCATGGAACGGTCATAGATCCCAGCATGCTGTATTGGCTAGGACATAATTAATGTGATAATAAGCACGGAGTAAAGCAAGATGATAGTTTTTCATGTGCTTCCCTTTCATTAAGGGCTACTTACGAAAACTGTCCTTGTATATACTCTTGCCAGTTTTTGATTTTGGTCATCATACTATTTTTTGGGAAATATATGATCCTTAAAGTAATCTCCAAATATCCCCGGGGGGGGGGGGGGGGGGGGGGGGGGGCGGCTCTCTAGAATAGTTTTGAGAACATGAGTCCCCAAATTTCATCTCTCCAGCAATCTTTTAGACACTAATCTGAATTTCAAATTTATTTTGTGTGTTCTTATCGTCAGCTACTTGCCATCCATGTTGAAGGCATAAGAACCGCATTGAATAATTTTAAACTACATAAGAAGAATTATTGGAACGCACTTGAACCAAGATAAAATACAGAGATATCATTAAACGCGTGGGAATTGAGAAAATGAGGTTAGAGAAGGCCAGACAAACTTCCAGTAAATGCTTCTTCTTCTTCTTCTTCTTTTTTCTTTTTCTGTCTCTTTTTTTTTTTTTCTTTTTTCTACCTAAGAATATAAGGAATTTTTGGACCTAGGGAGGCAGCCACCACTGGCCCGGTGGCCCCCTAGGTCCGGTGCTGATTAAATGGCAGACATAAGTCTAGAAATTATGTGTACCTCTCTCTAGAAGGATGAAAGCAATTGGTAACTAAATCAAGAGAAGACAAAATTGATGCATGAGCGACTTTGTCTGATTACGAAGTGTCAGTTAACGTAATTTCAGTGCCCCGAATAAGATCTAACGTGTATAATTTAATTTAGTGATTCCCAAAATCATGTTAATTAATGGACCATAATTTGGAATTATGGTCTCATCCTTCAACTTTTTCTTTGGGAAAATTATCAAAAAAGTCCTAAACATATTGCAATTGTGCCAACTTATTTTTTTTGTCATTTCAGTCCTAAATCTTTTCCAACTGTACTAATTCAGTCCATCCGGCTAAATTTGACCGGCCGGGCGATGTGGATCTGGCCGGCATTGGTGGATAGTTTTTTTAATAATTTTTAATGTTTTGAATTTTTGAAATATTGTTTTTATATTTTCTTCTTCTTCTTCTTTTCTATTTTTTTTCTCTATTTTTTTCCATCCTCCCCCCTCCCCTTCCTTTCTCCTCCTTTCGGCGATCGGCAATAGGGGAGGGCAAGATGTTGAACTCAAGCGGCCAACCAATGGCGAGCTCCCCTCATCGTCGCTAGGCGAGGGTGAGGCTTGCCAGTGGATTGGTGAGCTTGACCTCATCATCGCTAGGCAAGGGTGAGCCTCGCCGTCACTAGGTGGGCTATAGAGAGAGAGATAGGGTGGGGAGTTCGAAGAGGAACCAAAATAAGGGCTTCTTCGCTGCCATGAACTCGGGGCTGTCCATGTTCGGCAATGCCATCCACAAATCCATCAACGAGTACTCTTCGCTCTTTCTTAGTCTTCTAAGTGTCATGCCCAATGACGGTGAGGCTCACCCTCATCGGATCTAGGCGAGACTCGCAATTGCTAAGCGATCTCGCCTTTGCCAAGATCCGACGAGTTCAAGCTTGTCAGTGGCTAGGCAAGCTCGCCCTTGCCTAGCGATGGCAGGCAAGCTCGCCATCGGCTAGCTGCCTAAGCCTGGTGGTCGGCCCTCTCCTCTGGGCGGTTGCAAGGAGTAGAGAGAGAGAGAGAGAGAGAGAGAGAGAGAGAGAGAGAGAGAGAGAGTACAAGATAAAAAAATTAATTAAAAATTTGAACAAATACAAAATTATTAAAAACTTGTCTACCGGTAATTTTCCCTTTTTTTCCCTCAGTGTAAGTAATCACAACAATCAAGGATCAAAAAAGGGAAGGGAAATTCGTAAAGACTTACTTGATTACGTTGGTGGTTGCTCATTCTTCTGGCCAAGCTAGACCAGCTCTTATCACGTAGTATCCAGTCCTCTTCTTGTGGGATTGTTTTTCAGTGAAGTAGAGATAAAATGAGACTCCGCATGCACCATCCATTTATACAAAAATCAAACACCTTTTATTTTGGTCCATCAACCTTGGTCGTCGATAAGTTGGATGAAGATGCGAAGGTCTCAGAAAGACTAAGAAAGAAATGCCAAAAATTGACTTTAGGAGAGATGCATGAAGTCATCCACAAGTTGCATTGTACCATGTAGAAACCGACCATTTCACAAAACGTCATGAAACACGCGGAAAGAATCTTACATTCTATTCTACGGGAAAAGTCAAAATAGTCCTGGCGCACCTTTTACATTTGTATCAATTCAGTCCTAAACTTTTTAATCGGACCATTTTAATTCTAAACATTTTTACATTGGTACCAATTCAGTCCATTTGGCTAATTTAAGCCGGAAATTGCTGATGTGGCCTGCCAGTGGTCTTATGTGGCGCCATGTGGACAAATTTTATAACTTTTTTTTTTTTATATATTTTTTCAGATTTTTTAATTATTTTTTTCTTTTTTTTTCTTTTCTCCTTACCCCTTGGTCGGTCGCCGCCGCCTGACCATTGCTGCCCATGGGCTGGCTGGGGGCAAGGGCCTCGTGCCCTCACTGGCCACTGGCGAGGGCCGTCGCGCCCTCGCCAGCCACGAGCGTGGGCGTTGGCCCCCACCCAGATCCAGGCAAGGGCTTCTGCACCCTCATCAGCCACACGCAAGGGCATGGTAGCCCTCGCTCGTGGCGGGCAAGGGTGCGGTGGCCCTCCGCAATTTCAAGCCTCGTAGCTATCGGCGAAGAAAGTGGTGGTGGTCAGGGCTCGTGTCGGCATTCTCACAAACATGTCTCATGCAAGACATGACTGCTTGCGGAAGTAGCGTGCGTGCATGCGTGCATGCGAGGGGGGGAGAGAGAGAGTACCATTGAGCTTGATTGAGAGAAGAAGGGAGAGATGCTTCGTAACTTGAGGAGACGAGACGCCTCGCTACCGTGCCCTTGCTTGGATCTAGGCGAGGGCTGCCACACCCTCACCCGCCACGAGCGAGGGCTGCTGCACCCTAGCTCGTGGCCGATGAGGGTGCAGTGGCCCTCGCCAGCCAACGGGTGAGGGTTTCGGCCCTCGCCTGGATCTGGGTGAGGGCTGACACCCTTGCCCGTGGCTGGTGAGGGCGCGGCGGCCCTCGCCCCAACCAACCTGTGGTCGACGATGGTCAGCCTGCCGACGACCTCGCCAGCCAAGGGTAAGGAGAAAAGAGAAAAAAAAGGAAAAAAAGATTTAAAAAATTATAAAATTTGTCCACGTGGCACCACATAAGACCGCCGGCGGCCATATCAACATTTTCCAGCTTAAATTAGCCGGATGGACTGAATTGGTACCAATATAAAAATGTTTAGGACTAAATTGGTCGAATTAAAAAGTTTAGGACTGAATTGGTACCAATACAAAATGTTTATGACTATTTTGGTACTTTTCTCTATGTTCTACATACCTGCTAGAAACCATAATTGCCTTCATGATGGAGAGTATTCTACAATTGTGATATTTGCAAATATAAGGATGCTGGCCCAATTCTCTGGATTGGTGCAGTTGAACAACTCGTTCAGAGATTATCAAGTTAGGAGCTGAAAGTTACACATTTAGAATTCACCAATTGTATGTAAACTATTTTACGTATTCCAATAAACTGTGAGAAATATATTAACCAGCATTGATCACATTTATTTTTGCTTTCTGTAAGAAAGAATACTAAATAATGTTTGAGTTGCTATGAGAAGGAACAATATGATGGCTGCAACAACGGACAAGAAAGCCCAAGGACTATAGAAATATTCCCTCCTCAGTTTCGCCATCCAAATGTTCCTCCTCATGTTACAATACACATTCACATTATTGAAGATCTCGGAGTAATAGAAATTGGATAGAGTGACATAGTCACCCATCTTGTTGAACATCTGTGCAACCACCTCGTCATCACCCAAGTAGTTCCTGATAATCCCTATGTGGCGGAGTACCTCGACATCCTTTGAAGAGTTTACAAGGCAATCCATGAAGGTCATGTAGTTGGTAAAGTAGATGATGTCTCCGATGATGCTGCTCATATGCGATTAGGTCTTGAAATTGTGACTTGGTGTGGTCCTGTATACTCAAGACCGGTATCTCAAGTTTCCAGTTCTTCAATCTGATGTCTTTCATGTGCCGCCCTCGCACTGCCTTTAACTTGACTTCGGACTCCCTGAGCTCCGTCGCTGAGGACATGAACACGAGTTTCTCTTTCATCGGCGGGGTTCTGCCATTTAAACGGGCACCTTAGGCAAGCCAGAAGTCAAACATGTGTGCATTAGATGGAGAAAATGTTTGCTCTCGTGAAGAGTCGGATGTCGGCTTGCTCGAGTCTCCTAGTTCGAAATAACTGGTGGCATTATCGATGAGCTCGAGATGCTCATCCGGACCTTTAGTCAGGTCATGTAGCTTGTTCAAGATGAGCAGTAAATTGCGCTGGAGTCAGTATCGAATCCAATCTGCCTTCTTTAGCGGGTCGTCTTTGTCTCTCAATTTCTCCGTAATGAACTTATGGAACAACTCGACAATGAAACAGCCATCAATGAGCATCATCGCTTGGAACTGTTTTTGGGAGCGATAGATGGTTTCTGCTTAGCAATTACACGCCCATTGTTTCAGTTCCCTTAGAGTCGGCATATGCCCATCGACACTCTCATCTCTTTTCCAAAGCAACTGCTGCACGTACCGCTTCTTTTGGTCCTCCATGGATTTGAACTTGTCATTTCTATAATGATAAGGGCCGACAACTAGAATCTCTGGTTCATAGGCTTTGTGGTTTACTTTGTGCAGTTGATTACGAACCCTAAATATGCTATGCTCTGGCAGGATTGGAGGCACACCGCAAAGCATATCCTTGATGTAGATTAAGACATCATCTTGCGTCTCGGATTGCTCATTGTGTCTAACATTATGTATATATAGGTTACGACATGATTAATGTGATAATAAGCATCTTGTAAAGCAAGATGATAGTTTTTCGTGTTTTTAAAATGGTTTTTCGTGTGCTTCCCTTTCATTAAGCCTTATGATTGTTAGTATAAGCTGATGCTGTGTATGTAAATTAGAGCATCAAAAGCGTTGCTGGCAAGAGATTTCATGATGATCACATATCTTCAGTGAATTTGCAAACACAGTAAACCAAAAAGGGAGCAGCACTAATCAATAGCTATTAGCTATGCGATAATTCATTTTGTAATACACTAAAGCAGCATTTAGAGTTGAATATGTACATACATACAACACACCAGAGCAATATAGAAATTTTTTACTATTCTGCTAGTGAATAATGTAAGAGCTACCGTCTCTATCTGCCTTATTGATCCCAGCGATCGGTTTTCCTCCCCACCGTCTTCGATATGCTATTGACATATCATCATAAGAAATATCTTTCATTCATCGACGTCGACCTTGGTAATTAACAATTCTGACGATGCGTATCGCAATAAACTGAAAGTTCGTGGAAACTGATGAACATGCAAAGGGCAAAGAAAGACTTATAAGGAGACATCGACTATTGACATTTTGACAACGATGTATGAGGTCCTTCATAATTTGCATTGCTCTATTATTTGGATTGGCGCAGTTCATTGGAGTGCCAAGAGATATATAAGTTAAGTCACAGGTTTAAATTCCACCAACTACACACAAACTGCTCTAATTATTACAATAGATTGATAGTTCATGGAATTTGATGAAGAGGCACAAGGCTAAAAAAGACTTGCAAGGAAGCAACAAAAATTGACTCTGATAGTTCGTGGAATTTGATGAAGAGACAAAGGGCTAAGAAAAACTTACAAGGAAACAAAAAAAGTTGACTATAAAAACGATGTATGAAGTCTTCCACGAGTTGCATTGTACTAAGTGAAAACCGACCATTTGGAAAGAGTCCTGCTTTGAAGCTACCAGCTAAATATCATAATTTTGTTCACGATGGAGACTACTTGTACACTTATAACAAACGTAATGAAGATGCCGGTCCAATCCTTGATGCACAATCGATTGGCACATCAGGAAATTTCCAAGTTGGAAATTGAAAGGCACGTGTTTACATTCCATCAATTGTGTGTAAGCTATTTTGGGGATTGCAATTAACTGAAAGTTTTTGGAACTTGACGAAGAGGCAAAGGGCTAAGAAAAACTTAGAAGGAGATGGCACAAATTGACTTTATGAGAACGATATATGAAGTCTTCTACAAGTTGCATTGTACTATGTGAAAGCCAACCACTTGATCAGCTCGTCAGGAGATTTCCAAGCCACATGTTCAGATTTTACCATTTAAGTGCAAACTATTTTGGGTATTACAATAAATTGATAGTTCATGGAACTTGATGAAGAGTAAATGGCTAAGAAAGACTTACAAGGGAACATCAATAATTGACTTTAGGAGAACGACGTATGAAGTCTTCCACAAGTTGCATTGTACTATGCAAATATCAACCACTTTACAAAACTCCATAGAAAATCTAGAAAGATTATGTTGTTTCAGCTACTAGCTAGATACTATATTTTCCTTCTCGGTGGAGACGACTTATTACACTTTCACAATAAACATGCTGGCCCAATCCTATGGATTGATGAAATTAGTTGGGGGTCCGTAGATTTCCAAGTTAGGAACTGAAAGTCACAAATTCAAATTTCACAGGCAAAAGACCCTAACTTAATGAGTTCAAGGGTTTATAAATTGTTCTGATGGGCCTTCAATTGGCCTACTTGCGCTTGTCCACCTAAATTATCAAAAATAAAAAGGATTATAAAAAATAAAAAGTTGTTGGCCATTGAAAATATATATATAGTTTATTTTTGGAGAAAGCATGGTAGAGCAACGGTGTAGTCTTCCCCATATTTCCCTCCGGTTTCCTTGGGAAATGGTGGGACTCTGAGTGGAATCTGTTCTCTCTCTCTCTCTCTCTCTCTTACTCAGAATTAAAATTTGCCTTTCAAATTTGCTACATGGACTTGAAGTTTCTCAAGTGAAATATATTTTAATCAATATGAACCTTTTAATTAAACAAAATTATTCATTTCTCTCTTCCATAAAATGCCAGCAATCTTCTACTAATTAAGCTGAATTATTAATTAACCAAATGTTCTGTACCATGTTACTTTTAAAATGATACTATAGGCTCAAAATGCACGATTAGTTTAAAGCACTTACAGCCGTTAGGCTAACATTGTCCTTATTTTTCTCTCTTCGCTTTACTGGTTTCATGACACACTTTAATTTTTTCCCCACCGTTACAAAAAAGAATGATATCAAACATGATTTTCACATAATAGAATACAAATTTGCGTTCTCAATTCAGCAAAAATAAGTCATCGACAAATGGCAATTAACGAGAAAATCACTTTGATGTGGTCTAATTTTAAATAACTCTAGACAAGACTAAATAAAAAACATGACAAACTTAATCAAGAAAAAAAGTCTAGTATACTTTCTACTCACTCCTCCAGTGAGTTTTATTTTTAAGTAGTTATTCAAAGATTAAGAAAATGTCACCCACAGTAATTAGTTCTTATTGGTTTCATTTCCTTTCTAGAAGAAAGAATTAGTGTCCTTATCTGAGAACTTTCTATTTCACAAATAGTCTCTGGTTGCCAATTGCATCTCCATGAGACTTTGTAGTTAAAAAGACACCGTTATTTTTCCAGATGGAGCAGAGTTCCACGAAGCCCGCATGTTTAGGAATTAGAGGGACGCTTTTTTCTAGGCTGACGGATTCGTAGGAACGATGGAGTGGGCAGTGTCGTCCATCAGCATTCTTATCAATCACAATCCATCCTTAGGCTGCGCTACCAGAGGGCTGAGACGACTGCAAGTGCGTGTTCATGGAACTAAGAGTAGAGAAGACTAAGAAGACTAGGAAAACGTCAAATCGACTCAGTTAATTAACTTGGCAAGTTTTTCCACAAGTCATATTAGCAATTTTTTTTGGGTCAAAAGTCAAATTAGTAATTAATGTGGTCCATATTCGTGTGCTGAGCTTTTGAGCAACCCAATTTTCAAGTCAACAAAAATCATTTTGGAGAAGTACTACCATTGAAAAACAAAAATAGCTGTCGCGACCCGACCTTCCTCACAAGCCTCCAACGAATGTGGGAAAAATCAAATTTAGGAGTATTTGACCACGAAAGGTCCCTCACGGTTCACATCCACAAAAACGTTATCACCTGCCATTCGGAATGAACCATTTGTGAGTTCGCTCGATCACGGCCACAAGTTCTCTCAAACTCATACCCTATATGCAGTAGAAGATGTCGTGACTCATACCTATACGGGCGACACACCTTAAGGGAGAAGGTTGAGTATGGATATCGAATTTAGGGGTACCTTTACTATGATAGCCTTCTTGATAATATGTTTCACCCATAGGGATGGCATCACTTTATCCTTTGGGCTATTGCCACATCAAGTATGCTAAACCACGGTAAACCTTGTTGAGGCCCATATCCCTTACAACAGGTTTATTTATTAATTAATTGTTTAAACAAACTAATAAAAACGGGAGTCGTCACTAGTGTCGTTTTTGGGGAGTTGGCTAGAAAACTCAATCAAGGGTCAGGAGTTATCCCTCGACTTCTACGCAACTAAATATCTAGGTTCTGGGACTTGGATTTCGCTAATATTTCTATTAGTGCCCTTTCGATATCTAACAGTATGTTGTGTTGCCTAAGGCAATCGTGCGTGTCTTTTTACTTTTTCGAAATCAATGAACCTAAACTAAATGATCATGCGTGGATGGTCATTTTCGTGCAATTCTATGTCTACAAAATAGAAAAGAAAGCACACAATTGAATTTAAAGACAAAACCGTAAGTAAACAACCAAGTAAAGCACTAAGGAAAGCAGGAAACCTAGCATGCAACCCTAAAGCTCAAAGGAAATAAAGAAAAGAAAAGAACCCGCAACTCGTCGGGTGCTTATACAAATGAAAAACCCGAAATATATATTGGGAAAATGAGTACAAAAAAGAAGAAGAAGATCATAATGGACATTGACCTTCACCATTTTCACGTCTTGATGAGCTTCCACCTCCAAGGGCCTAATCTAGTTCTAAACTAGGAACTATAACTAGGTACATACAATAGAAAGAAACAATTATTCACAACAAATCAGTCAACAAACACAGAAAATGATCAAGAACAACCAACCAAATTAAATCGGATATACAAATGAACAAATAGGGCCTCGGGGTCAGCCTTTGCAATTCATACATTAGTCCCTCTAGATGTCTATCCCATTTATTTTTATGACTTAAAGCCATAAGTGACCATTTGTGTTCTCGCATAACCACTAATGCTTATAAGTCCCTAAGATATGTTTGAGGTGAATCCCAAGATTTACCACGGAATCAAGCATCATATCTAAACATAGATCTAACAATCACATGCATCACCAATAATTAAACATGCATGCAGGCCCTTGGGCCTTATTCAAATGGGCATGCACCAATTACAATCACAGGCATTTCTAAAAATGAGATGGTTTCATGCATGTGTGTGGTTTATGTGATGCTTCAAAAGGTTTGTATATCCTCGAAACGTTGAGAAAGAAAAATAAGACTTTTGGACAAAGGGACATCTCAAGTATGGAACACATTTAATTATCAAGGCTAGTCTGGGACTCATATATCATGCACTCACATACATCGCATGCATTTTAAATACGGTCCAAACCATAAAGATTCCAATGTCAAATCAAAAGGTCTAAAGGATTCTAAACAATTGATGTTGGAAGCATCAAATGTACCAAATTCATTTTAGTATGCAACATCAACATTTCAAATCAATTTTGTAGAAAATGTGATCAAAAAATCATTTCATTTATTGAAAATTTCTGACAATGAAGATCAAGGAATTTGGAATGGATTTCATGAAGACAATGAATCCTAATTCCACATGTAAGTCATCCTAAAAAATCCTAAAAAGAAATCACAATAAGGGTTTACAACAGAACATCACAGACAAGACAAACAGAATCAACTAAATTGGAAAGGACCCACTGATGATTTGTCCTTAAAAAAATTACACAATATGCACGACATCATAATAAACGAAATTTGTTGAGAAAGTTTTCCAAAACGATTTATGTAAGCATTTTAAAAAAATTCATGAATTTCGATGTCGCATCAGAATTTTCACAACACAGCAATGTAAAGTAACAATAAGACTGAGATTTAACCTATCAAACAGAATCTGAAAAATATGAAATTTCACCAAAACATAGTCCAAAATGTGACAAACAAAAGTTTTTAAGAGTCCAACTCAAGAATCCCTACCGAAAAAATCACACAAAAATAGCAAAAGACTGACTAAACAGGGGTAAAAACAGAGTTCCGAATTTAATCTAAGTCAAATTTCTAGACTAAATTTAAAAAAAAAAATGGAAAGTGGTCCTAACGACAAGAAAATTGCGCAAAACTAGTGGTATTCAAAATATCTAAACGAGTCCTATGACTTCCTAGAAGGGTCGAAACTCAATCAATGTCAATTTGATGCTAAAAAAATTGGCATATGTAATGGTAGCCATTAACAAATCAACACATAATATGCATTTATGATTTCTAAAGTCACTTAAATAATGCATAAGTGGCATGAAATTCGCATACGACAAAGGATTAGATGTGACAAATGATTTGGGTAATCATCTAACCCTAGGTCGGGATGTGAAAGAATTATACGAGTCATTGGCAATGCAAAATGACTTAGAATTAAAATGACGTGTTTGATGTTTTCCCAATGCAACTAACCTAATTAACACATGACATTCACATGACAAATGATGTTCAATCATGACGCACGACATATGGATGCTAAGCTTGTAATGCACATTTCAAAAGTCACGAAGCATTAATGCATGATTTGGTCTTTAAGAGACCCTAATAAATGTGTTTTAGTGACTTTATGATCAGCCTCGAAATTAATACAAATATCACAGAACATACTTGACTTTGATTACCTAATGACGTTTGAAAAATCTAATGAAAAAATTTATATGCAGAGTGCAAAATGACGAACATTTTTTGTTAAGATGTCAAAACCTAATGGAGATCACACAAATCTAGGTGAAAATATTAAAACAGATGCATATCATGAAATGTCCTAATTGCAGCAGTACCTAAATGTATTTGAGTATGCAATTGACACACCAAACGACGAGTGATCCATATGAATCTTACCTTCCTAGAATCCTTAAAACATGCATTACAAGTCTAATGAAAAATGTCAAATCTAATTAGTTCATCTACAAGCTCAAACTCACACAAACTCAATTTGGATGCAATGCAGGGTTGAATAACATGCAGTCGGTTTTAAATGATTTTGCCTAATCAAAACACCTCCAAAAAATCTAGAAAAAATATATGTTATACTCAACACGATTTGGAACAAATCTCATGAGAAAATTCTCCAAATTCAGAACACAAAAATCAACACGAAAAAAAAATCGGTATAAAACCAGAACAAAAAATCAACCTAAACTACTGCAGAATTGACTGGATTCTGAGGTATTTTTTGAGGGTCAAAAGATTTCTATTAGGGACATGCGACCTATCAAATCGAAGATATCAAAGTGTAGTTTCTAAGCCTAGAATGAGTCGAGGTCAAATAAGCTCATCTAATACCTCATTTTAAGCCAAATAGTAAGCTATGCACAGAAGCACGAAAATCGCATATCAACATTAACCACACTCAATCAACCACAAACCCATCCTTAATGAACTTCAATCTCAGCAAATCATCAAACAACCTTGTTATCATTAAATGAAAGCATATTATATGGATCTAATCTTGAATCTTAGCCCCGATCGGATATGCCAATCTCGCTTTATCGAATTCGAGTTCGAGAATCTATCTTTTCTCATTTTCCTTGATTTTGGAGACAATCGGACGAAGTGATCGTTGTCGAAGCATGATCAAAACTTCAATGAACAGATTCGATCACCGTGGATCGCCAAAGGAAGCGGTTGAATAGCTGGTTTAGCCTATGAGCAGAATCGGTCTTTGTTTGGACAGGTCTTCAATGCCGATTGAAGGAAATGGTCGCCGGAGATGCTCAGGTGACCTACTCTTCAAACCCCGACCACTAGAGGGTTGGGGACCTCTATACGAACCGATCAACGATGGCTGGGAGTCCAACGGCCACCAAATAGGAGCTGGTTCAAGCAAATGAACCGGCTGGAGATAAGATCAACGTGGATGTCGGTCTTCCCCGCAGCTGTGAAGAAATGTAGAAGTTGTTTCTCTACCTTCATGGTAGTTTAAAACCCTAAACCCTAACTCTCTCTCGAAATGTGGAGTCGTTTCTCTACCTTCATGGTAGTTTAAAACCCTAAACCCTAACTTCACCATTCTTGTTCCACCTTTGTCTCTTCCCCTGTTTTTCAACCCGGTATTTCCTTTCATCGCTTCTTCCACAGTTGTTGCTCTCAATTGTCCGGACTTCTATTCTGGAAGTGTTCCCACCTGGTTCCATCACCTTCCCCTCCCAATTTTCACCCCTCTCCGATTACTGACCCAATCCTCGCCATCCTTCTTGTTGGTAGGTGGGATTTAGTTTTCAATCACCTCGACCCAACTCTCATGAATGGTATATCTTCAATCGCTTGCCTGGAATTTCCATATCGCTGGTCGCTGCTTCCTGCTGTACCCCGACCCATCTACATGTGAATTTCTTCTCCAAGATAGGCTCTCTGTGAGAGGCACTGTCCCCTGACCTCATGGACGATCAAGACCAGGAAGAAACCTCTTGCCTTGCTGCCCTATGCTCTCGAATGGCCCACCTCTGGCCGGAACAGGGGATTGAAGTTTGGGATGATGCGCCACCTATAGACAAAGTTGAAGAATGCAAATTGATATTGGTAGGTAAAATTCCATCCAATCCATCCATAAACTTTCAAGCTTTCCAAAATAAATTAAGGCGTGCTTGGAGAACAGACTAGGTCGAACTATCCTCACGGAAGCGAGGTTGTATGTAGCAAAATTCAAATCTAAGGTGGAGAAACAACGGGTTTTGGATGGGGGCCCCTGGCTTTTCTCTAGCCATTTAGTTATCTTTAAGTCTTGGATTCCCAACACGCCGTTGCATTGTTATGATTTTTCCACTTGCGCATTCTGGGTGCAAGTCTTTGGTCTTCTGTTGGAAGGGTGTTCTAAAAATATGATAGAAAAGGCTGTTAGACACATAGGCAAAGTACTGGAAGTCCGAATAGAAAATAAGGAGGGTACTTCCCTCCGAGCTGGGAAAACAATGGTCGAACTCAAGGTGTAGGAACCTTTGACAATAGGCCAATTAATCAAAATTAATGGAAAAAACATTATGGCTAGATTTTCGATATGAACGCCTGTCACATTTTTGTTACTCCTGTGGCAAGCTCGGACACTATGTTATGTACTGTAAGAATTATCCTTTTGATGAAGCTAAGATGATGAGCAAAGAAAAAATGGCGTATGGCCAATGGTTACGAGCAGAAGTTCGGGAACATAGTCCATACTAAAAAACTTTCTACGCACCGCAAGACATACCCAAACCGCGAGAAGAGGTCATCCTAGAAACTCCCCCACCATCACCTCAACTGGTTGTGGTGCAGCCTTCCAACGCTGATATAAACAGGGAAATTCTTCAGCTGCCAGCTCTACCACTCATTCTGAGTACAGACAAATTCATCTAGCGTCCCGCTCCTGCAGGTCAGCCTTCAGAACCTCCAACAACAGCTATGATGGATTTGGTTTTTGCCAAGATGAAGCATCCTCAAGACTTGGCAATGGGCTCCTGTCACCCCAAGAAGACAAAGCACAACAGAATTAATACCAGAGCAGGCACAACCAAAAAATTGAAGAGGTATAATCCTTATGAACCACGACTAAATCAGCACAAAGACCTTGATGAGACACAACTCATGGATACTCCCATCTTGGAAGCCGAAGAAGCAGGCAAATGGGCTATGGTGGCTTGCCCAAAAAAGCCACCAAGTGATAAATGAAACTTTTGAGTTGGAACTGTCAGAGTTTGGGCAATCCCCTGACAGTTCAATCCCTCAAGGCCTTAATGGCTAAAAAGAGGTTCGACGTTATTTTTTTTTATGGAAACTAAAAACCAAGAGGTCGTAGTCAAACGAATGCAAAAGAGACTCAAGTATCCTAGCTCTTTTTTGCTCAACCCCATTGGTTTAGCTGGTGGGTTGGCTCTATTTTGGACTGACCAGCTTATTATAACATTAAAATGCTCTACCTCGGAGTTTTTTGATGTCATATGCACTGATATAATGAGAGGTACTCCAATGCGACTCACCTGCCTTCATGCTCCAGCTACTTTCAAGCAACGCTAACTGCTATGGGCAACCCTGCAACTTATCAACGCCTCTAACACCCTACCATGGGTTTGTGTCGGTGACTTCAATGAAATACTCTATCATTGGGAAAAAGTAGGTAAGCGCTTGGCCGATTCTCATAGAATGCAATCTTTTCGAGATGTATTACATGACTGTTCACTCATGGACATAGAAAGTAAGGGATGTACCTTTACTTGGATGAATCATAGACCTGGTGATGACTTTGTCAAGGAAAGATTGGATAGGGTTCTGTGTACTTTGGATTGGCGTCTCACCTTCCTTGAAGCTGAAATGTTTGCTTTACTTGCTGTGGGGTTGGATCACAGCCCCTTGCTCTTAATCACTGAAGCCTTACCCCATCGACAACATTGACCCTTCATTTTCGAAGTTTTCTGGATCCAAGACCCGGATTGTCGTGAAATCGTTGCTCAGTCATGGAGATCCACATAGTTACCGAACTCCACCCTTCCATCCAAACTAAAGGTGGTCTCCTTCGCACTAGCTCATTGGAGTAGATCAAAATTCTCCAAGGGACATCATCAACTTGTAGCTTTGCACCAACAACTTCAAAGTCACGTCAATCAAACCCATGATCACTATGATGCACCGTTGGTTACTCACTTGAAAGAGCAAATTCAAAAATTACAACAACAAGAAGAACGGTATTGGGCGATGCGCTCTAGGATCAACTGGCTGAGGTGGGGAGATAAAAATACTAAATTCTTCCATGCAACTACCATTCAAAGGAGACAACGCAATAAAATCAGTACAGGATGACAATCACGGTTGGGTGTGCGATCCCTAGCTTTTAAAGAAGATGACAACGGATTACTTTTCAAATCTATATCAGACAGTGGGACATCGTGATTATGGGCCTCTTCTGAATCAATGCCCATGGGTTATTACTGATGAAATGAACATGTCTTTGACAACTCCTGTCACCAGGGAGGAGGTTCAACATGCTACGTTCCAGTTCGGGGTTACTAAAGCTCCAGGTGCAAACGGTTTGAATGGACTTTTCTATCAAAATCATTGGGATATACTCCAGGACGAGATCTTTTCATTAGTGCAGCAATTCTTTCTATCTGGAGTAATGCCACCAGATTTAAATAAAACCATCATCTCCCTAATCCTCGAGGTACCACACCCTAAAAGATTAGATCAATACCGTCCCATAAGCCTTTGCAATTATGCCTATAAAATCATTTCTAAGGTGATCGCCAATCGCTTAAAGCCCTACCCGCTTGAGCTTATTTCTAAGGAGCAAAGCGCCTTTGTGAGTGGACGCCAAATACATGATAACATTTTAATCATCCAAGAGGTGCTTCATCAGCTTAAGGTTAGAAAATGCAAGCGCCAATTTCGAGCCATCCTAAAAATGGATATGCAAAAGGCATATGATTGGGTTGAATGGGATTTCCTCCAAGATTATCTCCTCACGTTAGGCTTTCATGCTACGTGGGTACAGTGGATCATGCAATGTATAATGACAGTGTCTTTTAGTGTTAAATTCAACTGTGAACATTCACCATACTTCCAACCAACCCGAGGACTCAGATCAGGAGATCCTTTCTCCCCCTATCTATTCATCCTTCTGACGAACGTCCTATCACATCTTATACACCAAGCAATTACGATGGGCCATCTCAATGACATCAAGTTGAACATGTGGTGTCCTACTCTATTTCACATATTTTTTGCTGATGATGCCATATTCTTTTTAGATGGTAAATTACTTGAATGTCAGAATTTAGCTAACATAGTCAATCAATACTGCTTTGCTACTGGTCAGGCTGTTAATAGGAATAAATCTGGAATCTTCTTCAGCAAAGCCTGTCCTGTTAGTCTACAAGAAAATTTAGCAAGTGCACTTCAAATACCTGTGATTGATAGGACTAGCAAATATCTAGGTATACCATTTGATTGGGGAAGATCTAAACGGGAGATGTTTGCTTGGATTTTGGGAAGGGTGAATGCCAAACTAGAAGGATGGAAAGAAAATCTGATATCTAAGGGTGGAAAGGAAATTTTACTCAAGACTATTGTAAAAGCGATTCCACAGTATGCCATGTCCATCTTTAAAATTCCTGTGTCTATTTGCAAATCCATTGAACAGAAAATTGCTCGATTTTGGTGGCAGAGAGACTGTACTAAATCAGGTATCCATTGGAAAAATTGGGATGTTCTCAAACGTAGAAAGGACAGTGGGGGTCTCGGATTTCGTGATCTCACAGAATTTAACAAAGCCATGCTCGGAAAACAAGCATGGAGGTTAATCCAGCACCTAACATCTTTATGGAGCACCCTTTTTAAAGGGCTTTATTTCCACCACAGGAATTTAGGCATGCCGATAGCGGAGCCAGACCATCCTGGGGATGGCGGAGTATTCTACTTGGTCCGTTGGCAATGGACAAACTATTAAAATCCAGGAAGATTGATGGCTCCCTAGAGGACTTATAGGAGGCCCAGCTGCTAGGAGTGACCCGATGAATGTGGCTGATCTGTTGGACCCGGAAAGCAACAACTGGAATATTCCCCTACTAAACCAGCACTTTGATGCCTCAACAGTCGAAGAAATACTTACAATCCAGGTAAGACCTCAATACACTACTGATTAACTTATGTGGACTAGGACATTAAATGGTACATATACTGTGAAAATCGGCTATCACACCATCAGACAAGCCGTTCCCAACAATCAGCAACACCTACCATCGTCCTCCTATTAACCCCCCAAGCTACTATGGAAATCCATTTGGGCTGTGAAACTTGCCCTCAAAATTCAACCTTTCCTCTGGTCATTATGCCATAACCCCTTAGCAACGAAAGCTAATCTCTTCCAACAATGTATCACCACTGATCCGACATGCCCTCTTTGCTCTCACCACACATCGGAAACTACAGAACACCTCTTTCTTTTATGTCCATGGATGCACCAAATATGGTCACATCCGCAGATTCGTGTACAAATCACACCACAGTCAGTAACAAGGATGGATGCGTGGTTAGTGGCACAGATCGAACAATGACGTACCTATCCTGGCCTGGAGACAATTGCTTCTCTCTTGTGGCACATCTAGAAGGCGCACAACAGGTTCATATTCCGTCGACAGCGCCCAGATCACCTTTAGGTCATGGATGTAGCCCTTGCCCAAGTCAGAATAGCACAACTCTCCACACAACCATTGACGCGAACAGGCCGATCTCCTTCTCAATCCGATCTACTGTGGTGACCACCAGATCCTGGCATGGTGAAAATCAACATAGATGGGGCCTATCATCCCTCTAGTACAACAGGCGCTATGGCGTGCATTTACAGAGATCACTCTGGCACTTTTCTTCTATACAGCTTTACCAGTGATTTCCCAGCAGCTTCAGCCTTGCAGATCGAGATCCAAGCATTCGTCATTACTCTCGATCATCTGCTATAACACAGTAAGGATCAGGACCACCTTGTGATAGAATCTGATTGTTTGGTGCTAGTGGAAGCTGTCCATGAACTGCATTCGACACCATGGGAGGCAAGAGCTCTACTTGCAGAAGCGGTAACCAAGCTCTATTCTTTCCCTAACCTAACGGTACGACACTGTAGACAAGAGGCCAATTTCATGGCTGATTGGGCCGCTAAGGCCCATTGTAATGGCACCTTACCGCCGGACTGGGCTACGTCCCCTCCCATTTCGCTTCTAGAACTTATGTTTTCTGAAGCCCATGCAAGTGGCTGCTCTATTTCTTTAACTTGATTATATAATATTTCCTTTTCCAACCAAAAAAAAAAAAAAACCATAATATTGAATGGGCCAACCTAAATTTCTCCAATTAAACCTTGACAGCTTGATTTTCTTACGTTCAAGAGAGTGAA
Source organism: Eucalyptus pumila (assembly GCA_016097595.1). Classification (NCBI taxonomy): domain Eukaryota; kingdom Viridiplantae; phylum Streptophyta; class Magnoliopsida; order Myrtales; family Myrtaceae; genus Eucalyptus; species Eucalyptus pumila. The sequence continues at coordinate 37,906,319 of CM027853.1, forward strand.
ATTCCTTAAATTAGGAATTTCTCATGTGAATTTCTCAAAACGGACCCTGGATTTGGACTTATCTCAAAAAAATGAGTGGAAAAGAATTGTCTGTTTAGAAATCATGAAGGATCGATTTAGACCCCCTAACTATGGCTTAAAATGACAATTCGCCTTTTGGCATGACAATTCTCGAAATTAAATGAATGAGTGGATTAGAAACAGTCCATTGACCAAATGTCGTAAAAGGAACTATGCCTAATTACGGCTACAACAAAAGTACTTTTGTTTTTTGTTGATTTAGAGCCTAAAACCAAAAAATTTGGAAAACAATGTTCTCAATCGAATTTTGTGAAATTTTTGACACAAAAGTCAAATTAACATTAAAAAAATGTTTTTTGAGGATTCTTGATTTTTTTTTTGGTCAAATGTTTGATCAAAAGTCAATCATTTAGTTGCTTTTTCCTAAAAAGTTAATTTTTTGAGTCAAATCTTTGAACTTTTGAAAAAAATGATTTGACTAAATTGAAATTAAGGCTATTTTGGGCAAAAAGCTAACTTTTTTACTTGGGTTGACTTTTAATCAAATGATTGACCAAAAAGTCAACCCAAAAATCAACCGTTTGACTTCTTAGGTTTTTCTTGGAAATGACTAGGAAATTGCTTAAAAATAACAATGGAAATGAAAGAAATGAAAAGCGACACTTTTTGATCGAGAAATGGGCTCCGTTGCAATCGGAAACCCTAATCTCGATTTTTTTTTTTAATCTTTTTGACGCATCAACTAAAAATTATGTATCAACAAAACCCACATTCATCGAGTCAATCATAAATATCCTATCCTTTATTTAACCCCTAGTGCTCGGCCATCATCATCTTTTATATCTTGTAGACCTTAAAAGGACATAACCATGTCATCCCCAAGATCAAACCCTCTTTCTCATTCTCAAGGATACACAGTCAATATCGGTTTCCCCCACCATCATCATCATGAAAATTCTAACACTTGGTCATCCAATATATGTCATTGTTGTGACAATCCATGCAGGTGCAGTTCTTTTTGTCCCCTCAAAGTTGTATAATTTTAAGTATAGTTCATGGATGCTCTATGATGTATATTATTAAAGCCATGAAGTTGATAAACGAAATTGAGGTATGTAGACATCTATTTTTATCATTTTCCCATTCAAATCATGAATGTCACTTTCCTCCTCTCTAGCACTAAAAGAAATTGTAAGAGTTTTCCTAATGTGGGTTACATTAATTAATATTGTAATTTATCATTTTACGGCTGTTGACACCTAAATTTTGGCGGCCCGTTTATTTATTTAGTGCATAGAAAATTAAGGGTTAATTTTATCCCTAAAAAAAATTAATTGCATTGCATATAGATTCAGGTGCATTTACATTTTTTGCATTTTATTGGATCGGTGGTGAATGGATTCGGATTAGTGGTTTTAAGCTTTAATTTGGCAGGCCGGACTAAGCCCACAAAGCAAGTAAATTGGCCCGAGCCCATTTTCTTTTAATGACAAAAATTACTTAAATAGATATTTGAAATAATATTACGGTGGATTTTTGGAATTTAAGAAAATTGGGTTGCAATTTTATCTTTAGGGGATAAAATAAGGAGATGTGAAAAATAAAAAAAGTGATATTGTGAGCAAGAAAAAAATCTTCGCGGATGTTGATTTGAAAAGGAAATTAAAACCCTAATCTTCGGCCTATAAAAATGTTTTTCGCGTAAGGTTTCGAGGAGGGCTGGCAATTGAAACATTCGGTCATATCGAGAGGAAAATTTTTAGAGAGAAAAACGTGAGAGAGGAGTATTCTCTAGGGTTTTCTTTTCGAGGTCAAGAGGAATAAAAAGAAAAGAAGAAAGAAAAAGAAGCCTTCGATTCTTTGGGGGAAAAGGAAAAAGCAGAAGCGGCCAAAAAGGAGGGGTGATTGGACGTTTATTGTTCATCGTCGTCCTCAACTCTCTCCGCCCGCTTCTGCTCTCCTTCGTCGGCTCCGTCTCACGTGACCCAGCCACGACGCTGCCACGCCGCCGGTCTGCTACCCCCGTTTTGGCTACCGCTGCTCTAGATCTACCCGCTACAACAACCCCCCAACGCCAGCCTTCGCCTTCGATCGACGCAGCAGCAGCCCCCTGCTCTCCGAGTGACGCCCCGCACGCTGCTCCGAGCTTCCCCGAGTGGCACCGCGCAGCACTCGACGCCCGACGACCTGCGATCCGCACTCCGGCCTCGTCGCCCGCGAACCATCATTGCCTCGCCGATCTTGCGGCGCCGCTCCGTCGCCGCTTCCGCCTCTCACCTGGGTGCCCGGGGTCCCTACCCGCGACGCCCGCTCCCAGCCGACGTCGTCTGTGCTGATCCCGAAGCCCCGGTGCCGCGGGACGCCATGCCGATCCCGAAGCCCCTATTCTTGTGTGCCGCCGTCGCGCCCCCCGGTGCCCTCACAAAACCCTAGCCGCCGATCTCCCCTCGCCCCGACCGGCCACCAGCTTTATTTTCTCTTTCTTTTTAGAAAAAAAAAAAGAAAAGAAAAAAGAGAAAAGCAAAAGAAAATTTAGGTATTTTCTTTATCTTATTTTTGTTTTATTATTTTTGCTTTTTAGTGTAATTATTCCTTTAATGTGACATTGAAATTCCATGATATGAAATTACCTTGAAATTAGTGATTGTCGGTCCGATTTTCGCGCCCAAAATTCGACTCGCAATTCTTTAAAAAATTGCCAATCGATCTCTCGCCCGAGATTCGATTTGGGTAACCCGATCTCATGCGCGAAATATGATCCGTCAATTTGGGTATCAATATTGCTTGATTTGCTGTGGCGTTACTTAGATTAGTTTTCTTTAAAAAAAAAAATCAAAAAATGTAGTTTTAGGGTTTGCATTCATAATAAGAATTTTATTTCGAATTTTCAAAAAATAAAAAAAATCAAATCAATTAATTTAGGTCGCTAGTTCATTTTTTTACTTGGATTGCATGTTTAATTATTTGGCAATTATTAATTTCGAAATTTTAAAAAAAAAGGAAGAAAGGAAAAACAAAAAAAAAAAAATCATTATGCATATGTGATGTAAAATTAGGGCATTTTTTGCACGTAATTGCATATTAGGGTGAAATTGCATTTAGTTTAATTTTAGATGATGTTTTTCTTAATTTATTATAGGTTTAGGTATTTTATCAAATAGATTGCATTTTAGGATTATTTAGGTAAAGATAATATTTTAGTTTAAATTAGGATTTGGCTCAACCTAATTCCTAATATAAATTAATTAGGATCTTAATCTAATTAGGTAATTTTCACATTTCACCTAATTTCGAATTTCTGAAAAATATAAAAAATGTCATAGGTTAAATTAGTTTTATTATTTAGGATAAAATGCATTCTTTTAGGAAAAAAATTGTCATATGCACGTCATTAGGGTTAGATTCATTGAGATGCATGTCATTTAATATTTTTGCTAGGCCCATTTAATTAAAAATTACATGTCATTAGAATTAGGTCATTCAATTAACATTGCATTACATATTGCATGATTTTCATTAATTAAGGAAAAAAAATAAAAATTGCGTGTTAATCCATATCGAGGGTTGTTGATGTAGATTTTAATTTAACATTGCAGATGATTTCGTTGCTTTAAGGTAAGTTTTTGTAATTTATTTATTGTTTATCTGGGTGTTAAATTGGTGGTTTGGTACCCGCATGATCACCATACATGTTAGGAAAATAGACTTAAAATCAATCCAAACTGTCTGCAAAAACATTTTTGAAATTAAAAGAATGTTACCGAAAGGGCATTAGAGAAATCTAGTGTAACCAAGTCTCCGTACCCAAATCTCTGGTTCGTAGGAGTAAAGTAAAACTCCCGTTACTTTACTTGGGTTTTTAATCGACCCACCAAAAATAGATTAGTGGCGACTCCTAATTAAAAAATTACATGTTAAGAACTTGAACCGAAAGTCGCGAATTGATATGGGCTTGGAAGAGCTCGAGTTAAGTCTAGGCTTAACAATCCATTAGCCAAACCTTAGGTGGTTCACACCCGAAAATTTGATCGCGACAACGGCATTAATCTAAGATGAGATCGAATGTTTCTTAATTAGTTTAATATAAGGCTAGCTAATGTGGGCCGAGTTGAGCTTGGCTGGAAATTCTATAAATAGTGCTCAAATATTTTCGCTAACCCTAATACTCATAATTATCCCCACAAAGGAGCGTTTTCTAAGCGCTAAGGGTAAGGAGCTGTTTTATTGAGCTAGTTATACAAAAGGTAATAGAGAAGAAGTTCTTGAGTTTGGATTGTCACTATTCCGTATTAAGAACGATGGTCCAAATCAGGTGTGTTAATCTCTCTTCTCAATTGTATATGTGTTCTTGGTTCCAGTTATGGAGATTTAGGTTATGTTTTTGTGTATTTCATGTGGTATTAGAGCCTCCATAAATTAAAACATGGATGTATATTTTTTGCCCTTTTTGGTGATTTTTTGTGCAACAAAAATCGATTTTAATTATATAAACAGAAAGAACTCGTCGAGACGAGCAAAACCATGAGTGATGCACCATCGGCAGAGGCCGCATGCGCCCCCACGTGCCATTACGGGTCAAGCACCTGTGGCCACAAGCTTTCACGTGTTCTCATGCACAATGGCTAACGTCACGCTGACGTCAATGACTCATGCTAGAGTGATCTAACCCGACCCGTGGACCACAATCCGACTCGTTGACTTGCCCTGACCCGGTTGACTATGACCCGAGCTGTTGACTTGCACCACCCAGTTTATGGTTGACTGATCGGATCGGTCTGGCTGATCGAACAACGATCAGATTGATTCAAGCGTGCGGTGTATGTGCTACACACGCTGCACACTTTGGACGATCGTATGGGTGTGTCCGGACTCCGATTATAGCGTTTTTAGAGTCTATGTGCTTGTATGAAGATGCTCTACACTATGATATATTTATTTTTTATTTTTGATAAATTTATGGAAGTGAAAATATGTATGGAACCCTAAATATGGGTTTTTTTTGGGGTATTTTAGGGTATTTTCTCGTATTTTTCTATGATTTTGGAAATGCAAGTGCAAGCTCACATGTATATTATCACCTAAAGATTGTGTAGAGTATGATTCATTAATAAATGAATAAAGTAATGTAATTAGTATGATATGTGATTTTAGTGATAAATTGCTAATGTCACTAGAGTTAAAATCACATGTATGTGAGAAGTAAAGTTGATATGTCTATTATGAGAGAGTTTCAATATTTCAATTGAGTTGTAACCACCGAAAATGTACACTTGATTGGATTTGAGAAATATCAATATCATATAATGATGGGATGTCTCATGTTCTAATGCGTGGTTATACTCCAAATGAGGTGATTGTGTATTAGTTCATGGAGGGAATAACAGTATGATGAAAGAATGACTGATCCTAGTGGTTCATACATCTAAAGGTGATGAATTCACGAAGATTTGAATATACTCTCATGGCCACTATCATGTAGAGAGTATACAACCGCATGTCATGTATTTTGCCCAAAGGTGATTATATGATAATACATGTAACTCTCTAAAATGTGTACTTATACGTCTTCAAGTTGTACAATACTCACATGATACTAATTACATAGATAGTTTGTTATTTTTGTCATCTTATTTATAATTAATATCTTCATAACTATTGATGTTCTTGCTAGTTCAAACTTTAAGTAGTGGACAAAAGATTTTCTATTTGGGAAAATAGTAATTGAATTTGCTTATTATTCATGAAACATTCCATTCATGAACCCTTAAAAAAAATGGTTTACCAACTGACTACATTACTAAAAGGATGATGGAAGCCTTGGTAACTTGAAATCGTGTCTTATCTAATGCCGAGATTATGACATATCTAGAATGACTCTTCAACATCAAGTATGATAGTTCTAATAAGGTTAGAAATTATGTCCTAAGGATGGTAGATTCAAAGTCTAAAAACCATATTCATAAATGAACTCATGAAATCATCGGTCATTCTGACAATCTAGATCCTAAGAAAGCATCCTTCAAATGATGGCGACCATTTTTTTTTTTTAAAGAAGAAATGTCATATAAAGATAGATTGTAGTAAATATACAAAAATTTGGTTATCCAAGTGTGAGTATGCAAGTAATGATTTTTTGGCATTATTTATGAATCCAATACCTATCAGAAGCCCCGTCTAGTTATTGATGGCTAGATAATGGTGCAACAAATTTCTTGTGTTTTCCATATGAGGATTCATAAATCTAAGGAAGTCAAATTATGATAAATAATAGCTTATTGTGGGAAACAATGATAAAATCAACGTTGAGTTCGTTGGATATATCATTTTAATTCTATATTCTATTTTTAATCTAATATTAAGAAATGCATTTTATATACCTTCTTTGAGATAGAACTTAGTTTTCTTATCATGTTTGAATATATGTAGCTATTTATGAAATTAAAAAAATAATATTATTTTGGTGTTCTTTAATTCAAATAAGGTTGAGTATTACATTATGTCCAATGAATTATACAAATTTTGTTGAACTCTCAATGATATATATGTCACATATACGGTTGAAAATGTTGTTTTCAAAAAACTTTTGCCTAAGGAATAATCTCATGTAGTAACGTCTTGGTCACATGTCTAAAGAAAGAGTAGAAAAGTTGATAATGTCGACATTTTGTCTATTCTTAAAAGTTATCTAACGACTTGCGTAGATTATTACAGAAGTAAGATAACTAAGATAAAAAAAAAAAAATAGGGAAAATCTCAAATAATGACCCAAAGTGAGCCTATTTTCTCAAATAAAAACCCAAAGTGACCGTTGTTCCAAATAAGAATCCGAAATGGCTAACAAGTCTCAAATAAGGACCTGAACCTGCCGGTTGGTGAGCGTTTGACTTTTTTGATGGCCAGAATATGAGCAATTTTGTCCCAAAAAAATATAGATAGAAATTCACAAACCCTAAAAGCAAAACCCCCAAACTCTTCACGTTATTTTTCTTTTGCTCTTCATCTTTTACGTTCTTTGTCCCCTCTCGTTTGGACACTACTCATATGCATTTTTTTGGACAAAAGAAACATTAACTTAGAAATCCCACAAAACAAGCAAAAAGAACACCATAAAACAAAAGAATTCCTCCTACCATCATCATCCTCGCTACCATCTATGTGATATTCCACCACATGCCCCGCAACTCGTCGACATGTTGCTTCAACAAGTTACAACCACTTTGACGAACGAAGGATCGATTGCACCAATTTGAACAAAACTGACCTCGGTTGAACGGGAGTGTGAATCACAGTGTATGGCAAACCTAGGAAAAGATAATGAAGAATCGAGGCTCTCATGTTACACACGAATGTCTCAATAATGAAAAGGTGGCTTTACTCAAGATTTGTCTTCTTCGTTGGAAAGAAACGAAGAAAGAAAACAAAAGAAGAAGATGTGAAGAAACAAAGGTAGGGGTTTCTTGTTGTGTTTCAAATCGTGTTCCATGAACAGAAAATTTCGGTGCTCCAAGCGAGAGAGGACAAAGAACGGAGAAGATGAAGAGCATAAGAAGAAATACGTGAGAACAAAAAGAGTTTTTTTTTAGGTCAAAAGAACGTGAAGAGTTGGGGGGTTTGTCTTTAGGGTTTGTTAATTTCTATATATTTTTTGTGGACAAAATTGCCCATATTTTGGCCACCGGAAATGTCACACGCTCGTGTGGCTAGCGGGTTTGGGTCCTTATTTGAGACTTGTTAGCCACTTCAGGCCCTTATTTGAGAAAATAGACTCACTTTGGGTCCTTATTTGAGATTTTCCCTAAAAAAATAAAATTGCAGTATGAAGTTTTGACCTATTAGAGGTCATTTACATTTATATTAGTGGACCCTATATGGTAACATTCTGTATAAATTTTTTATTTCAACACAATCATTGACGATTATTTCTTCTATACTTGATTAAGGAAAAGTCCAAATCTCTAGATAAACTCAATTTGTTTTTTTTTTTTTTTGGACTAAAATCAACAAACAATTGGAATAAGGCTTAAAGGTTGTCAGACCTAATCTTGGTGATGATTATTTTGGCAAGCATGGCAATGTTCGATAGTTTAAAAAGACATTTTTGTCAAATAATTGGAAGATTCTGGGGCGGTAACTTAATTTACCATACCCGAAAATCCTAAATATAATGGTGTGGCTAAAAGGCGCAATATCACCCTTATGGAGATTATAAGGAGTATGATTAATAGCACTAATTTACCCAGTTTTCTGTGAGGTGGCACTTTGAAAGCTACAAAACCATGTTTCTACCAAAATTGTTCAATTTCTTTGAGTGATGGACTTAACGTAAAACTAGCTTGAACCATCTTAAGGTTTGGGGTGTCTTACATAAGTGAGATTATATAATCTGATATTAAGCATGTTGGAATTCATAACAACTTGATATTATTTCATATCTTACTCAGATCATTCGAATGGGTATCGATTTTATAACCCCAATAAAGGTACAAGAATTTTGGAATCATAGACAGTAAAGTTTCTAGAGTTCGACGTAAGGATAATAGTACGGTGGAAATCACTGTGTCTTTACCTTTATCTATACAGACAATTGTGGAGTCTTCTACACCACAGACTAAGCCTATTGAAGTTTAGGATACTATTATTGAGACAATTTCTAATGAAGTTTCTCAAGCATCTTAGGTGCAAGATGAACTAGTTGTAGCTCCACTCAAGACTCAAGAGATCTGTTAGAAAGAGACAATCAGTTATACCATCAGACTATATAATTTATCTGTGAGGGCATGACTACAATGTTTACTACATGGTCAATCTAGTGACACAGTGATGTTTCTTGTCCTTAATCGGATCTGTGGTTAGATAAGATGAAAGACAAAATGCAATTTATGAAACATAATAGTGTTTGGGAACTTATTGAGTTGCTTGAACATCATGAGCTCATCAATTTCAAATGGGTGTACAAGACTACAAAGGACTTCAAAGAAAGATTGGGAAGTTTAAAGTCAAACAGATATCTAAGGTTTCCCTCTTAAAGAGGGGTGGACAATGAATAAATATTTTTTTCTAATCTCTTCTAAAGATTCTTTCAGAGTGAACATAGCATTAATAGCTCATTTTGATATGGAATTAAGCCAGATAAATGTTAAAACTATCTTTCTAAATGAATACCTTCATAATGAAGTATATATGGTGCAACTCGAAGGTTTTGTAGTAGATGATTCAGGTAAGCTTATGTGTAGACTAAAAATCCTTATTTATGGTCTCAAGCAAATTTTCAAACAATGTTATTAAAGTTTCATAATGTTGTCACTTTGTTCTGTTGAGAACAAAATAAATCAATATATATACTGCAAGGTCAAAGGAGGAAATTTATTTTTCCTATACTCTATATACATAATATCTTGCCTAGAAGTAGTGATCTTGAATTATTACATGAGACAAAGCAGATATTATCTAAAAATGTTGATATGGAGGACCTTGATGAGGCATCTTTTGTCCTTGACACTGAAATCCGTAAGGATCGTTCTCGCTGTATATTGGGTTTATCTCAGAAGACATTTGTTGATCATATTTTAAAAAGACTCAGTATACATCACTACAATCCATGAATTACTCCTGTCATTAAGGGTGATAAACCAAATTTGTCATATTGTCCTTATTGAGACATTGAGAAAACCCAATTGAATGATGTACTTTGTGTTAGTGCACTTGAAAGCATCATGTATGCGTAAATTTGTACTAAACCAAATATCGTTTCTGCAACAAAACTTCTAGACGAATATTAGTTAAATTTTGCACATGATCACTAGGTCACTGCCAATGAGGTTTTTTAGGTACCTAAAAAAGACAAAAGATTATATGTTGATTTACACACATGCTCATATCCTAAAGCTAGTAAATAATTCAGATGTATTTGCTGGCTATTAGGATGACATGAAGTCGACAACAGAATACATCTTTATATTAGCATGAGGTGCAGTAAATAGAAATATATGTCATCATCTACCATGTAAGTGGAGTTTGTAGGATGATTTTCAATTGTTATTAGGCTCCGGAACCTCAGTAAGGAGTTGACTGTATTTGACTTTATGAATAGGCTCATACGGTTGTATTGAGATAATAATTGTGCAATATTGTTTATTAACAAAAACATAGGTCTCAAGGCATTCAAATATATGACGGTCAAGTTCTTGACCATAAAGAAACGATACAGAATGGTCAATAAAGTATTTATGAATGTATTGTTATTATATTAAATACATGTTGATAAAGTCTCAAGGTATTGTATAAATCTTGAGTAAAGGTTAAGGGCATTCAGTTATTAGCGTTGAACATATATCTTGTCACATATAAATAAATGTTAACTATAAAAATAAGACACATGTGGGTTCACTAAAACCATAAGGACATTCTCTAATGGCACAAATTTTTGTGACAATTAAGATAAAAAAAAAATGTAACTGACAAATGGAATATCTCTATGAGAGGTATCATCCATTTGCCATACTATAATATTGAATCCATATCAATAAAGTTAAAAGCACTCATGACCATGAAAGGCTCTGTGTGTGTACATACAATTATTGCCATGATTCAGTGTTTGAGATTTTATGGGATATGATTGACTATTAAGAATTATCTTTACACTAAAGTGTGCACATACGGTACAATTTCAATTAATATAGCCCAAGTGAGAGAATGTAAGAGTTTTTCTAATGTGGGTTACATTAATTGATATTATAATTTGCTGTTTTATGAGGTTGGTCTAAGATGAGATAGAATGTTTCTTAATTAGTCTAATATGAGATCGACTAATATGGGTCTATTTGAGCGTGGTCCGTAATGATAAGGCCTAACTGAAAACTTTATAAATATTGCTAAGTCTCTCATCTAACCCTAACACTCACAATTATCCTCACAAAGGAGCGTTTCTTAAGCGCTAAAGGTGAGGGGTTGTCTCATTAAGCCAATGATACAGAGGGTAATAGACGGAAAGTTCTTGAGTTTGGATTGTCTCTATTCTGTATCAAAAACGATGGTCCAAATCAGATGCATTAATTTCTCTACTTGATTATATATGTGTTCTTGGTTCTAGTTATGGAGATGTTGGATTGCATTTTCGCATATTACAGAAATTACTTCCAAAAAATAAGTGACCTAGCTTTTTGGTTCAGCATTCTTTGGTCTAGTCATTTGCGTTTTTTAATTAAAAACTGTAGTGATGTCCACCCAAACTCAACCTCAAGCTATGATTTCTTTCTTGCTTATATGGGAAACTATTAATTTCCAATGAATTTGACCTCTTCCAGAGTGTAAGTTTGCATTTTGGGAGAGTTGAACCTACAGCCACGACCTCTTCTTAGGTCGTGTTGACTACGCGGAATTCATGTCCATATGTGTCATTTACCTACATAATAATGTTTAACATGATCACATCCCTCTAAACGAATGTGGCTGCAATGGTTGATCGGCGATATGCCAGCTTTAGCATATTTTGCGCCCGGTCAATTTAAGAGCACTGGCCTGTACCCACCAAGTGGACTGGCCACATATAAACAGCCAAAATGTAACACGCAAGATGCTTGGTCAATCCCACAGTTTCCTCTCCGCGAAGATTTTTGTCGACACAGAAAAACATTATCTTTTGCATGAGTAACTAAGTTTATTATGCTCTTGTATACATATACGTACACACATACATATAAATATATAGAGAGAGAGCATAATAAGTTCTTTTTGCTCAAAATGAATATTGTGAAATAGTAATGCAATCGTGTTGCATGCGCTATTTTTATTTTTATTTTGTTTTTGTTGTGTTCTCAAGCTCAAACTTTGGTGTTTTGATTGTTGGGGTTTACAGCATAGGTAAAATAAATATAAACGCAATGGAAGCTTTTATAAAATTTTACTACACATGTATCTCCGAAGGTACTGTACGTGCATTTTAATAAAAAATCTTAAGAATAAAGGGGTTTAAACAGATTATGTCTCATAGTGTGTTTTAAATGTTCTTCAATTTGAGGCCTACAAATATCAGATCTCTAGTTTAAACACATCGCATGTCAAATAGAAGAAAGAACTTGGGTAATCACCACTAAAAATTGTGCTCAGATTACTCGCCGCACTATTGATATTTTAGTCACGGCGAAAAAAAAAAACTTTTTGTCTCACGCACACATTGCACAATCGCACACCCCACGGCAACTGTTGCCGATCCCTATTTTATTTTGCGATCAGCAACTGTCGGCAGTTGTTGCTGTTGCTGACCGCGTGCTTCTCATGTCAGCACAGTTGTTGACCATGTGCGTGCACTTTTATTTTATTTTATTTTATTTTTATATAAATCCTACAATTTAAAACATAAAATGGCATGATCTTCATGTGTACATTTTAGGCACATAAATATGTGTCCACCTTGGGCGTGTGTGCATCATCTGCCCATACGCTCATGACTAAAATAAAAATTAAATTAAATCTTATTTAATTTAATTTCAGCTCAACTCAATTTCATTGTCGTTATTGCAAACCTATTTGTGATATTATCTCTCTTGCTCCACATCATCCTGAACCGACTATGGTATGTGACATTTTTGGGTTCATCATTGAAATAATAGTAAGACTTGCACTAGCACTTAGTACTTCAAGAGAATTGATTGTCCCAATTAATCTATAGATTCTACAAGCCATGATCGACATTTAACAATATGTCATAATTACCTAGACAGTATGAATGCTTTAAAAACATAATGAACCTGTCAACTTTGGCTACATTGTAATTCAATCCATCTGTGTTATTATGTCATAGTCGAACAAAGACCATAGAATGCAAAAACTTAATTGACATGCATTTTATATGAAACATGAATAGTTCAATCTCGATTACAACTATGGCTGAGCATTTCAATGTAGTGTCATAATTAGATTGCATAAGACATCATCAGTGTACCTTGTATGTAACAAAGAGACATATTCTATATTGCGCACGCATGTAACTTCATATATGAATGAATTAGGATCATCGAGTATAGAGATGGATCAATGAGCCGACAACATTGTGCACCTGTGAACCATAGCCATCCAACATGCAAGTCAATGCTATGTCTCAGGTCTAAGGATTATTTACACAAAACCAGAGCATGGACGATTAGACATTGACCATGCTAAAAGCTTCCATGTCACTAATCGTTTTATGCGTGCCATGTTTAGTGAACTTGTTTGCTATAAGCATCCGTGTTCTAACTCGAGTATCATAATACTCAATGACTAGTGACTTGTCATTCCCTTAAGCATCCAATGCTTAATGGTGAAGCTAATAACACAAGGATCTCAAAAGAATCATTAATATCCACTCAATGATCCATAGACCGGGAATGGTTTGAAAATTCAGTTTAATTGTGAACCCATCACACATATTCTTAACATCTTAAAAATAGGTCCAATCGCAACTGATCGTGAGAAATCATTCATATATATAAATAATTGGACAAATGAATTAATACATTTTTGGCATTAAATAATAAGATTGATAGTATAACTGAAATTCCTAATATATAACTATCATATGGTAACTTTAGAGCATACATCCAACATTGACACTTGACTGTTCCAGCAACGGATTATAATTTTGCTTCGTAGTCTCACTAATCTCTGGTTTTATGGATTCTCAGGTTGATTAGACTGGAATGGTAGCTGAAATATTGGTAGAGGACGGCAAACCAGTCAGTGTAGACATGGTAAGTTCTCTCATCCCAGCATTTGTTCATGCGGTAGTTATGCTCCTAGACTTAGTCTTAACATTTGTTTCGTGATACGCAGCCTCTTTTTGTTGTTGCACCATGAACTTGACAAGACACATGGTGCGCTTCTCCACTTGACTGCAGCCTCGATTTCCTTTGATGTGGAAACCACTGAATCGTTATCCCTTCAGTATTTGCTATAAAGCATTTCTTGTCCTTGGTCTTTTTGTCTAGTACTTAATTAGTAGACGCATAGGTTAGAGATGTACCCTTTTCAAATATTGTTACTTTCATTTTTTTTCAGGCAATTTTGGGCCGAACAATAAGATGTTCTTGCTTCGCGTCCTTTTCATGAGCACTTTCTTCAATTACCTTTGTTTTTTCTTGTGCAATCTCGACCGCCAACTGCATTCTCATTCCCAATCGCAGTATAATGTGGTGATGTGCAAACCAATTTCATTATGAGGCAGGTCAATTATTCTGCAAACCATAACCGTTTCGGTAATTGACACTAGACAGGAGAGTGTCAGTGCAACAGTACAAATTGCAAGTACAGTAAGCTACCACCAACGATTTAAATGGTTTTCGCTCGGAGCCAAAAGGGGAAAAAGAACAAAATTAGATGTCCATTCGGAACAACATATCGAGAGGGTGAACTCGCTGGAAAGCAGAAAATCGACTTTCACTATACATTGTGTTCCAACACATCATGGAGTTTGAATATAAGCATATTGGGGTAGAGTCTATACCACTGTTTCAATTAGATCATCCTTGCCCTCCTTCGACTTCAATTTTACTTTCCATCCATCTAGCTTCATATAGACTCTTGTAAGGTTCGAAGCAAATACATGTTTCTTTTACTAGGCCCAATCCGAAGGAATTCCTAAATATTTCCCAATATTCTCAATGATTGGAACTCTCAATTCATTCGCTATCTTTCTTTTTAGTGCATGTTTAGTAACCATCCCAACAGCGCCTGATTTTAATTTTTTGTTTCCGGGAGCAGTTTGGGAACAGAATTGTGTTTGGTAAAATTTTTGTTCCTGGGAACAAATTTCTTTCTTTTTGTTTCTGGAATTAGATTTGAAACAAAATCAAGAATAAAAAAAATGATTATTTTTCTGGGAACAAATCTAAGAATCAAAACCTTTTTATTCTTCTATTTTCTCTTCTTCTCTTTTCTTCTTCTTCATCTTGCCGCCACCATCCGCCGCCGTCCGTCGCCGTACGCCACCGTTTTCCGCGCGATTCAAACCGGCTCGGAGCCGCTGTAGGCTCGCTAGGCCAGGTGGTAAGGTCCGTGAGCTTCCTTGGAGGCAAGCCCGCCCCCGCCAATGGCCAAGCGGGCCTCGCCTAGTCAGCCGGCGAGGGCCGGCTCGCCAAGGGCCGGAGGTCATCGGCTAGAAGAAGAGGAAGAAGAATAGGAGAAAAGGAAAAAAAAAAAAAAAAAAAAAAAGAAAAGAAAAAAGTAAAAAAATTATTTAAAAATTAAAATAAATTGATTTGGAACATAATCAATGAAAGACGGTATCAAAAAAGAGCTTTTATTCCGAATAAAAATTTTGGACAATTATCAAACGGCTTAAAATGTTTAGAAATTGTTCCCGGAAACATATTAAAAAAGAATCACTTCAGATTAGAATCTATACTCAGGAACATCATCATTGCCAAACGCGCCATTAAATTCTAAGGGTAACCATAGTTGAAGTAGATAACGAACTTGTTTAGATTAATCGTTGGCCTGAAGCAAAGCAATATTGATTCAGCGAGTTTGGCAAGTTCTAACATTCCTTAATTTTACCATCCAAGAAGAAAAATCACATCATCCGCAAATAAAATAAGAGAAAAAGTAGGGCAATGTCTATTCAATTTAGTCCCCTTGATACTTCCATCCGCAATAGCTTGACTCAAAAGATAGGAGGGGACATTCGCCATGATTATGAATAGGTATGATGACAATGGATCACCTTACCTAATGCCTTCGGATGTCTGGAAGAAATATAGTGGTTCCGTTTACCAAATTGGATAGAACTTTATCTTTTAATAAAAAATCTAGAAAGACACTCACATTCATTTGATATAACTTGGAATCATTTATACAGGCATAGCAAATAAAATACGTATTGCTTCTAATCACCCAATGAGTGCATATGTCTCATCATAATTTGTCACTTCTTCTTGAGAATATCCTTGTTGAACAAGTTTAGCTTTATTTTGAACAACTTTACCTTTCTTGAGGTTAGTTTGATGTATACGAAACATGTCATAAAATTTCTAAGGTGAAATAAAAACTATGTGAATGTAAAAAAATTATTTCTTTCTTCTCTCCTTAGTGAATTGGCATGACTAATTACACCGATTTGCACTAGTGGATAGGCATACATACATGGCACGATGAACCCGCGCCCTAGAGTGCTTTACGTGGACATGGCAAATTTTCCCCATGAAAAATGCCTAGGATAAGAGAAATGACAAAGACTACTATTGTTTTGATTAATGGAGAAATCCTATCCACATTGAATTATTAACCTCATGTTTGAAGAAAGCCTAAGTGGTCCACTTAGACTAAAGATTATATTACTTGAAAATGTCGTTATATTAAAGGCTTCGTTCATTTCATGGAAAATAACTTTCGGAAAAAATTCTTTCCTGTCACGTCTCCGAGCGCGCACCCATCCTTCTTTGGTCAGTTAATAGCGACGTCCCAGGACGGTCGCCGACCCACTCATTTTAATGTACATGCGAAAGCAGATAATAATCCTCAGACAATAACACAATGTGATAGAAAAGTAAGCCATAAATTTTCAAACCAAAACAACAACCACACATATATATAACATAACTAGTGATATATATATATATATACAATACAAACTACCCAAGTCAAGTCCTACTCAACACCAGCTCAGAAAACATAATCTACAAACAAGGGTGGGGGTTTCCTCAAACTACGGCTACTCGTCCACCTCAAACTCCTCTTGCTCCACATCCTCATCCTCCTTAGAGCCTTCTATCGAGTACACTGGGGACTCTGGTTCCTCAAGCTTAGGATCCTTCGCGTCCACCACCGATCCACCCTTAGGATTAACCGTACCTTTCCCGAACGCAACCTCCAACACATACAGAGGCACCTCGCATTCCGACATGGGACCCTCTCTTTGCCCATTACGATACAGGCGATACCATGCCCTATATTGATGAGGCACCTTTTTGGGTAAACCCGCATCAATCCAGACAATAGTTTTCACCAATTCGTATTACAGTCCCTTGAGATGCCCATGGATTAGAATGTAGTTCATATGTTCTGTGATCTGCTTAGGTTGTCCAAAATGTTAGGGAGGAGCTACCATCTATGGACCTGAAAATAGTTATCCCACAATGGGGTGAGACTATGTCTCAGCGAGTTCTACCCCCTAAGCCCTGATTAGGAAGAAAATATGCCATAAGGGATGCCTAAACACAATCACGAGGTATAGGACTTATTTGGGCCTCCATTTCTTCCTACAAATCAGTTTAATTTATAAACTCGCAATCATAACATCCAATTAATTCGGATCGATTCATCGATCAATCGACTCAGTTGATTATATGTTATCATGACCCTTTTTTGGTCGGGTCAATTCATACTATCTATAAGTCCGATTATATCATGATTGCTTACTATTAAACTGATAAATAGATAGTATATCTCTCTTCTGAGATGATTGGATATAATGCTCTCTATATAAGTTGACATATCGCCCGTAAGTTGATATAGTATACCAGTATACTACTCTCTACTAAGCTGACATATCGCCCTTAGGCTGATATGGTATATTATCACAACCATACAACAAATTCAACATTTTTATCATTCTTGATAAAAATAGTCGTGTGTGGGTACACAATCATCCTAAGCCAAAATATAATATTTTCAATTTTGAACTTCCCACCGGGCCAATAATCCCAAAATAAATTTCTGGCTTTGTAGATTGACGCCCAGTAATTTTCCAATCAATTACCAAAATTATTAAAATTTGGAATAAATACCCAATTTCACAAAACACAACAAATTTGCACGAAATAGCAATCAATTAAATAAACGGAATGCACCACTAAAATTAGCACGAAATTCCAGTCACCAGCCATCTCGATCTAATTTTCGGAAAATAAATAATAATTAAATAATTACATAAAATAATAAATAAATGCAATAAATAGCAACTTAGGCCCGTAAAGCCTAATTTTATGTCGGAACGGGCCTGAAAAATTCCAAGACTCATTAAATAAATAATAGAATCTATCTACTCGTTAATTATATAAAACTAACCACCTAACATGCATCAATAATTAACTAATTCACTAAACTATTCTAATTATTCACTAAACCAATCTTAGTCTAAACTAATCAACCCTTAAGTGTCATTAACCTACTAAGCAATGATTAGTGAGTTAAACTCACTTGATTAACGAACCGCTCAGTTCGAAACGACGGGGATGCTACAAGGATCAACTCTCTCCAAAGTGGGCCTATCTTTTTGGGTCGGGGAAAAACCAAAAGAGGCCTAAACCATTGTTGGAAACTGTCACGCCTCGAACCTCGAGCACGCCAACATCCCACCATGGTCATGCAAATGCGACATTCCCAGGTAGTGTCGCCAACCCCATTCATTTATTATTGCACAAGCGGAACGTATTATAAAACCCCTGACAATAAAATACGGGATAGAAAAGCAGGAAGCAAAATCACAACATAACTCTTTCATAATTTAACAGAATTACAAACATAAGCCTACAGCCAAAAGTCTATAAAAGACCGGCTCTTAAAAAGGAACTATCCTACAACCTACAAGTCAAACACGTTCTTTAATCCTTATGACTTCACCTTCTCTACTCCTCGGGCCAACCAAAGCCTATCTAACAATCTGTCCCACCAGGGACCTAAAATTTTAATCCCCTAAACCTATGAAGACGATATCTCAGCAAGCTTCAACCCCCCTAAACCCTATTGTGAAGAAAATACGCCATGCGCCTAGCCACATCACACGAGAACTTACCGCATCAATTCCTTCCGCAAGTTAAGACAATTTGATTCACAAATCTCGGTAATAATTCAAACAATTGGAATACCATCACTTTCATACAATTCACAATCGCATCTTAAGACGCATTCCAATTATTATTCACTGTCACACAAATTAGATAACATAACTCTTCAGACGGCTATCTTCATCGACACATAGCCAGGCATCGCCTCCCACCTTGGAGCGCGGCAAGACATCGATCTGTCCGAAGGAGTTCGAAAGACGTCCCGGAATCAATCAAGGACCATAATCACCTAAATGCATCCCATATAGGCGAAAACCAATGTGGTGACGATTCCTCTTCTTAGTTATCACACAGTCAAATCATACTTGTCCTCGTGACACTTTCAGATTTCACTCAATACTTCCACTTAAAATAAAGATCCCTACCATTTTTCTTCATATTAAAAATATTCCAGAAATTACTCACGTGTGTGGGGAGCACGCTAATTTCAACCAGAAAGCCAATATCTCACTTTTTCAAACCCCACTACTTAACATAATCATTAAAATCTAATTTTTTGCATAAAAACCTGACACTTGGGTTTTTATGAATAAAATCCCTATTTATCACAATCAACACTCAATTTGCCACATCCATTCATCAAATTTAAATTCCAAATGCACAGCAACAATCAGCACAAATTTCTGAGAAAATAAGGCTCCAAAATAATTTTCAGAGTTTATTAAATAATTAAATTTATTCCGAAAATTAATTAAATAATAATATCCATATCTTTCACGATCCACACTCAATTCATAATATCCAATCATCAATTTCAAAATCCGAATACACACGATTAGATAATGAAAGCATTAAATTCGAAATAAGGTTAAAATAATTTTCATAATTTATTAAATAATTAATTTTATTCCGAAATTTATTTAAATAATAATATTTTAATAATTTCGAATAAATATATATTATTAAATTATTTAATAATTTAGGAATACTTAAATAAATCAAAAAAATTCATTTAAGTCACATCAAAGCTTATATTAATATAAACATTCATTTAGCCTTAAATTAAACCCACTTTGAGTTAATCAAGCACATTAATATAATCTACACTTAAATAAATTAAACTAATCACCTAATAACACTTAATATAAAGTAAACATGCCTAAAGCATCATTAACCATCTAATCAAGGTTTAGTTAGCTAAACTCACCGGATTAGCGAGCCGAGCAAACCAAAACGACGAGAACGACGCGAGGATCGACTTTTCTCAAGGTGAGCCGAGCATCCAGGGCCGGGAAGCTGGCCAAAACGGGACAAAACCGGGCTGCCATACCCATTTTTGAATGATGCTGTCCGCTGCGGTTTGAGGCCGAGGAAGGGTAGATCCGGAGCTTGGATGAGATGGAGAAGGACCGGGGAAGGTTGAGGGGTCGAACCAGACCTAGGCGGGGCCCGAACGGTGGCCGGAGGTGGCCGAATGGCTCCGGCACGGGATGATGCAGCAGCTGCGACGCAAGGGCAGGTGAGAGGGAGCCGGAGACGAGCGGAGCGGCAGTGGGCAGCGACGGCCTTGGCGCGAGGCTTGGAAGGCGAGCGGCGGTGGAGCGCGGCTACTCCGGCGGTGCTGTTGGCCTCGCTGTTTTCTGCTTGCAGATTTGTTGGGGACGCCGAGCACGAGTAGGGGAAGGAGGAGAGAGGGAGGCGGTGGTGCGGTGGTGGCGTGAGTAGGCGGCGAGTGGCCTAGCGGTGCAAATGGCGGCGGCAACCGGCGATGGCTGCTCCGGGCAGCTTGCTGGCAACGTGCAGCTCTCCTCTGGTTCTTCTGGAGGTTTTCGCACAATGAAGATGGAGGAGAAACCAACGGAAGGGAGAGAGGAAGGAGAGAGAAGGAGAGCGAGAGAGATGGGACCATTCCCTTTTCTTTTTCTTTTTCTTTAATCCCACAAAAATGGCCCACCATGACCTCATGGATGATGTCATACTCCACTTACTCAAAACTCCCACAACCTTTTTCCATGGGTTCAATTCCATTTTCCGCCGTCGATTTCTTGTACATCCAAATTCTTCAATTAAATCAATTTCCAATCGAATCAAATTGAAGTCTATAAAATTAATTCGATGTCACCACACTTCAATGCACATCTTCACTTGTCCACGAACCAACTTAAGTCCAAAAGCAAGACCAAATGCGGGCTTACTTAATTTCTCGAGCCAAAATAACCATTCTCTGATTTAATTTAAAAAATTATGATTACATGAAAAATCTTGAAGATGAGTCAATAATCCTGAAATGATTTGTGACACACCTAGACTTCCAATTTTTGAATTCGATCTCAATTCCACGGTTAATTTCACTTTGGCACAATACTAGCGCGGCCTAACCTACCGGGTAGCCTTTAGAAATTTTCATGCATTTGACATGTGGTTGATCATCTCAAGCCACAATGTACATATTTGAAACATTGGTGACTTTCGGTTGTCAGGGTAATCTTAATATTTCAAATACGAACATAGGGTACCCAATCAACAGAAAAGTCGGTCCAGTGCCAATCGACGAGAATTGTGCGATCTGGTGGAATCACCCACACCTGATCACATACCTCTGTCAAATCGGCTTCTCCGATCTCTAATCGATTTTTAATTGTCACCATAATGAACCCATTCTGGATCGCGGAAAGATCGCCTACTAAATTCTCGAGTCGATCATTAAATTTTTTAACGGCTTCAATTCGATAAACTAGTTTTTTGAGTGACCGACTCAAGAAATGAACTATATGCGTCTTGAACAAAATGCCTCGTCTCAATTTATTGAAAATAGAATTGGAAAATCGAGATGTCACGAAACCCACCTTCGAGTTACGCTCGGGGCTGGTTGAGGCGGCTTCGGTGGGCCGGGGCGAGACAAGGCCCGACGGAGTCGTGGACGGGGCGCATGCGGCTCCACGCGGCTTGCGGGTGGCGGAGCTACTCTAGCGACGGTTGGGATGCTGCGACCAGCTTGGGAAAGGTCCTGGGCACCACGCCTAGGCGGAACAACGGCTAGGGAACGATGGAGGCGTGCGCTATAGGGCGAGGCAATCGCGGAGCATGACGGGTGTGAGGACGGTTGTGTGGCGGTTCTTGGCGGGCGGACGGCTGCTCGGTGGCTTCTTCTAGACTACTGGGTGTTCGAATAGCAAGAAGAGAGGGGGAGAAAGGGGCTGTCGACCAGCTTGGGAGAATGAAGAGAAGAGAGGAGACAAGGGGGGCCACCAAAGGCCTTATCCTCATCTCTTGGTCCCCTTGAAGGCTCTACACAACCCAGTTAGCTTGCACCACCAATTTTGGACCAATAAATCTCTTCTAGAAGCATTTGAAGAGGTCCATAAGTTACAGCCATGGGGGTTCTACGAATTTCAATTGTTTTCCCCCTTAATTGGATTTTAATCTCTCTTTGAATCATCCCAATTTGGCCCTAAAAAACTCAATCAACACCTCAACGATTTAATTGGTATTTTTCCTCACTAATTGATCCCACTCACATTCCAATTGCGCGATCAAAAACGGTCCCTGACGATTTCTTAATAAAAACGGCCCTGTGATGACTTTTTCCCAAAAAGTCTCAATTTGCAGAAAAATCTTCGGAGACTGAATCGACGTTTCTAATATGATTTGTGACATGACAAAACTTTCAATTTCTGAAATCGGATTTAAATTCATGATTAATTTCACTCTAGCACGTTTTTAGCGTAACCTAGGCTACCGAGTAGCTTTTAGAAATTTTTAGTGCAAATGACTCATGGTCAATTTTCTTTGAGCCACAAAGAACCTATTCAACACATTGGCGACTCTCAATTGTCATGAAAATCTCAAGAATTCAAATACAGACACAGGGTATCTAAAAGACAGAAAAATCAGTCTAGTGCCGATCGATGAGAATTTCTCAATTTGGTGGAATCACTCACGTTTAACCACACATCTCAGTCGAACCGACCTAATTTTGATCTCTAAGTGATTTTTAATTGTGTCGTAATAATCTCTGCAGATGAGCACGGTCGAGTAGTCAGATCCTAGTCGAATTCTTAAGTCTATTGCATTAAAATCCCTTAATGACTTCCTTAAATAGTCTAGTTATCTCATGAGTAATTAGCTTTGAGAATAGCACTATAAGCACATCGATGAAAGACACGATTAATTTAATTGAAAGCAAGACTGAAAAATTCAAGATGTCACATTTATGATGTTTGTTTAACAGAAAATGAACTAGTCAATGAAAACATTTTCCGCTATTAGAAAAAACACATTTAAAAGTGGGGAAAGAAGGTGAGGTGGAAGAAGTTACAGAACATTTTCCGTAACTTCTTCCACCTTACCTTCTTTCACCAAAAACACTTTCCTTTTATTATTATGTTTTTTTTCTTTTTTTCTTTTAAATTGAGTTTTTCATTTTTTTCTTCTTTTCCTTTTTCTTCCCTTTTCTTTTTCTTCTTCCTTGGTCGGCCATTGTCCTGATCTGGCGAGCCATGAGATTGCTGCCCTCGGTGAAGCTTAGGCTAGCCTGGATTGACCAAGCCTTGAGCTAGCCACTCTGTCTTGGTCGATCATCGGGCAACCAGCCATCGTCGTGGCACATGGCAAAAGAGGAAGGAAGAGGAAGAAGGAGGAAGTAGGAGAAAGGAAAAGAAAATGAAAGAAAATAGGAAAAATTATAAATGATAAAAAATCAATTTTAAAAAAATAGAAAATAATTAAATATTCAATTTCTTTAAAAAATAAATAATAAATAAAATAATTTTTTGGTCGATTAAAAATTAAAATTCATTTTTTTTGTAATTTTTCCAAAAAAAATCAAATCAAATACTGAACAATGGAAAATATTTTCCTCTCTATTTTCAGGTTTCACTCGAACATTAGAAAATATGGTTATTTTCTTGAAAAATGGCTTCTCAAATTACATTTTTTGAAAACGTGATATTTTTCATGAAACAAATGGAGCTAAGTTGAGGTTAGGGATCACCCAACAATTTACAAGAAATGTTATATAGTTCATCACCACCTTAAGTTGGAGATTCACGTTAAATGGTTCCTTACTAGCTTTTGCACAACATGACTAGCCCCCCCCCCCCCCCCCCCGCGACCGACAATTTTTAGGTTGCCCTCCCCCTCATCAACCCGGTGCATAAAGTCTTCTTCCTAGCGTAATCATAACAAGGCCCAAAACTAAGGTCACAGAAATAGCATGCTTTCTTGCCATATGCGCTACACCTTGTCGGTTCATTCTTGTTCTATTTACTTAAAAAGCATTACTTTTTTTTACTGGCATTTAACTCAAGAAAAGATAATTTACAAGGGTATGTCAATCATCCAAGTCCTATTTCCATTATATGTATAGTCTATTGATTGCAAGCGACTCGTTTGGTAATTATCTAATTTGTTTTACTTTTTATTTAATCTAAATCTAGCGAATCCCAAATTTTGACATTTTTTTTAAATTTGAAACTTTCAAAATTTTTAGAATATTTAACTGTTGACACGTACCTTCAAATGCAAACTTTTCATAACATTTATATTTGAGCAAAAAAGTTAAAAGAAAAAAGTACTCTTTACTTTTATCTAAGGGTAAGCAATTTTTGTATATTGCTCCTAGAAAGCAAACGACGCATTGGCAATATACGGGTGGTTTATTCTTTTGTATGATGCACTGATTTAAGTCCTATGTATTATTATGATTAGCTGAAAATGCTGAAATTGGGGAAGAGTAACTGAAATAGAAACACCTACGAGTTTGATGAAATTTTCGCCGAGTCCACTTCACAAAAACCAGTGTACGAGGTTGCGGCAATGCTATTGTGGAGGTGTACACATATAAAATTTATGATTGTTGTCTCAAATTTCACCGTCGTATGAGCTTGTCTTTGGTAAATGTGGGCGAGTGCACAAACTCTTGACATTTTACGCACTTAATATGCTTACTTTTCTGATATTTTTACGATCATTATTGGAAGTGATCCGTGGTTCAATTCTGCCCTTTAAGAGGAGCATTTGTGTTTACTACTTCAACATTTAAGGATTAGGTCCCGTGACTTGTCCCAACTAATACGCTTTAATTTAAAGTTCATATCTGAGGTTTTGCTCTCGGTTTTTTGTCGCATGTCTTAGTTTTATAATTTTTTGTAATATTAATCCAATTTAATAGAAAGTAATTGATGATATATTTATCGCAAATATATCAATTTGAGATTTTTTGTGATAACAAAAATTAGCTTGGGGTAAACTCGTCACATGTATATTAATTTAGAGTTTTTTATGGTTGAAAATTAATTTTTGTTAAATTTATCACAAAAGTACTAATTTGATGGTTTTTGTGATATTAACTCTTAATTTTATGGCACTTTACTTCACCCTGAAATTTTTAACCATTTTATAATGTTTTTACAGTTTTTAGGAAATGTACCTTCACCTAGCTAAACACGAAAGCTTGATAAAGAGCGAAGTATTGTTGTTAGCCGTAGGGATGATGAGCAAATGGAATTGTCCGAATCAGAATTGCCTAGACCGAACAGGACCGATTTTCGGTTCCTAAAAACTTGAATAAGTGGATATCAGTCCGGTTTTCTATTTTAGGTGTGAAATTACCCATTTAAATCTTCTTTTTTTATTATAAATAAAACCCTCAATCAGACTCCAGACTCCAGACTCTCTCATGACCGCTCTCTCTTTCTCTCTCTCCCCTTAACTCGCGACCTCGGGGCTCGTCGCTCCGTCACGCTCACTCTCGGCCTCGACGGTTTTTCAGGTACCAATTTGCCTCTCGCCTCTTGCTGCCTATTTGCCCTTATTCTCCCCGTTGTTTCGTCTGGTTTGGTTTTGTCATGGTGCGTCTCCATGTGTTTTACATGGTTGCTATCTGTTTATGGTTTTCTTGTCTCCATTTTTTTTGAGTCGTGGATGGATTTGCGTGGAAGATGGGATGGTCGATGGGTAATTGGCTTTTGAGTCTTGGATTCGCAATCCACCTGATCTCAGGACTTGAAGTGATTTTTCCACAATTTTATCTGTGGACATTTCTACTCAGCTGGCGAATGATTAGCTGGTGTTTTCTCCGCCATTTTATGCGCTAATGTTGTTTGTTCAAGGGAGGTTAAGTGAAAATTCTTTTATCAAAAGTGGCGAGAGTCATTTTGGTGAAGTGCTGTTTCGGATTACTGGTAGTTGGGATCTTTTATGAAGCTTTCTTTGGATTTTTGCTGCAAGTGGGTATGTTTGTTTGATGATCGGGGAAGTTATGTGTCAATGGATTCTGAATTGTCATAGGACGGGCGGGTAATTGACTTCATGGGATTGAAATGGTTTACTGCATATTGTAGCATAACCAAGCTGCAATGGAACAAAAAAAGAATAAACAAAAAAAAGAAGATGAAACTGAAACCAGGAAACTGGCAGGTTCGGTTTCAAAGTGGCTGGTTCACGGTGGAACCTGAAACTGGCAGGTTCGGTTTTTGCTGTTAAAATTGAGAATGAACGGTTAGATCAGGAGGTGTCCATAGGTAAAATTTTGAGTATTATTTCTTTCTCTGAAATGAAATGTAATACATGTAAAATGCAACTTGTTCTGCCAGCAGTGTTTATTACATGAGTTCGCCTATGCTTTCTCAACTTGCTCTTTAACACAGTTGAGCATTTCGTTTTGGGCCTTGATTTTAACTTTATGATTTGATCTTTCTACTTCACAGGATGGTGCAGCAAAAGAGAAAGAGAAGAGAAAGGAGAAGAAAATGCGGTAGAGGAGGAAGGAAAAAGAGGCAGAACTGAGCAGAATGTCAGCAAATTCCCAAATAATGTTTCAGAAGTGTCTGAATTACTTTGACATCACCTTCGGCCACCAACTACTTTGACAAAGGATTTACATCATTGAATGCCTATTTACTTTGACACCATTTCTGTTTGAGTGCTCATAATACATTCTTCTCAATGTCACTTTGCTTAACACTGGTTGAGGAAAAATTACTCTATAATATTTTCATCCAATTTGGCCATGTGAAACATCTTGGGATTTTGTTGAGCATATCGTTCTTCCTAGAGACATTTTTCTCAGCTTTGGCCTCTTTTTTGTTCCTCCTCCTCCTTGGCTTCTCCTTTGCCTTTCTCTACATGGTCAAGCAGTTTGTCTCCTCAGCTTTTGCATGGTGCCTATGCAAATTCTGGATATATTATCAAAGAGGGCTAGTGTTGAACCTGCCTGAAAGAAGCTATCTGAACAGACTCCTGGCAGAGATAATTCCATATAATGGCCAGCCATGTAAAGCAGACTTAATTGTGCTGAGGAAAGCAGGTAAAGAGTTGAGAATTGGTGAAAGGTATTTGATGTTTCTTATATAATCTAAGAAGATTGTTCTAACTTGTCATCCACTTTTCTTGCAGTATTCAAAAGACCCTTTGTTAATGATTTTTTACTGTTTTTCTTTGAGAAATTAGCTGGTGGGGTTTGGGGCCAAGTACGTTGTTCAATCTGACCTGCAGTCTCCTTCTTTCTTGCACTTTCTTTCACACCATCACAAGACTCTTTTCTGTGTACACGTGCGTGCATGTGTGCATGGTTGTTAGGATCACAATCTGGATTGTAGGATCACAATCATTCGATTCTACGACTCAAAAACTTTGAACAATTTGGATTCTAAGAAAAGCGGTAGTCTGCAGGGGTCGTGATCTGTATCTTAGGATGGTGATCCCAACTATGATTCCACTGTTCAAGCTTTAGAAGGCAATTCTGCCTTTTTAGCTGGAGCAAATATGAAATTGGGCCTCTGTCCCCTAGCGCATGTGCCACTTTCTTCTTAATCATGTTCAGGCTCCATTTGGAAAATATAAGGCTTGGAGAATTAAGAAAAAGGGATGAAGATGAATGAACAGTAGAAAGCGAAGAAGTGCAGAGACACCATCACTTCTTCTTCAGTCTTGAATAAATGATGAGATGGGCATCGACCACTGTTGGATTTCTGAACTGTCCCATCCTTTGTTGATGAGAGAGACCTCTACATCCTTGAGAAATTGGCGCATGATTTGACTTGGCCTAGTATCATAATATCTTTGAATGTATACTGATTAGAACTGACCTTAAACTTTAAACAGTTGAAAAACCTAGAATAGCCAGTGAAAGTCAGTTTGTGAGAGAGAGAGAGAGAGAGAGAGAGGGGGAGAGGAGTTGGGGGTGGGGTGGGGGGATGGGTGTGGTGGGTTAAATTGGAGAGTGTGTCCCAGATTGAGGGGAATAATATATTATCCTTCGAAATAAAGAAAGAGATGATATGTATTCCAAGAGAGAGAAGGACAAAATAAAGGATTAGAAATTCAGAAAAGGCACGAAAGTAATTTCTTATCAGGTTTCTTCTTGATTATTATGGTGATTATTTTATGGTGATCCTATTTAATACACCTTAAAAACTTGGGCAAGGAGATTTTATGCTTTTGCATCTTTGACATGGTGCTTTAATTGTTATTGAAAAACTGGCAACCAAGAATTTAAACAAGAGTAATCTCTCACATGAGAATGCTACCTTTAAGCTTCACTATCCCTCTTTTAAAGGTAAATATGCATCTACTTGCAATGATTTAAGCAAGAATTTAATACTTCAAATATGTAGGATCTTATGATCTTGATCTGATCTGGAAGACTTCAAAAGGATCCTACTCAGCATCTCGATCCTGATAACCTTTTTGTGTGTGTGACAAAGGTTGCCCAGCTTTAATATTTATTGTGAATTTATTTGATCTTAGCTATTTATTTGACAGGAGAAATATGGATCCAGTTGTAAAATTTCTAATGGGCAACTCCAGAGTGAAACTGCTTTTCTGTTGGGTAAGCAGCTTTCACATAGAGCTTTTCTTCTCTATGTCAGTATCTGTCTTGTCCCTGTGCTCATATTGCATGGATGGAGACTGACTGCAGAACATGAAGGAGGAGTAAGGGCAATTTTACAGTTCCTCATCAGTTTGGTGTAAGATTGATCTCTGAAGCATAATGGGCCTAAGAGCCTTGAGTGTAGGACTAGCCTCTTTAATTTCAGCAAAAGAGTGGATAATCTGTCTTTGTTTGCTTCTATTACGGAATCCTGCAGCCTCATTTGCTTCAGATGTAATGAATAGCTGGTGTTTGTTCTCCAACAGGTTATATTCACTTTGATGCTTCAGGTTGTCCATTTTATCCTGTGAGGGTACTCAGCTAATTAATATACTATGTCAAGTAGTATGTTATATGAATAACTTTTCCCTTTTAACTTTGTGATTGCATCACTTCTACCTGAATATATATGTATATCCTTGGAAGCGAGCCATATTTTACCCTGCTTGTTTAAACTTTATGATACTTGAAGTCTTTCACATTAGCAAGAATCCTTAAATCCTTGGTTAAGTTGAAAATTAACTTTGTACCCATGATATGCCCCCTTTTCCATTTTTGTGTTTTTCCTTAGATCCTTGGTTTAATTACACTAATATTTTGCTTACAATGCCCAATTGGTAAAAGCATAGACTTAAACCACTGTGAGTAACCGTTTCTTTGGTAGCTATTCATTTTGATAGCTTACCTGGACCACAGTGGTGCTGTTTGTTCGTGTTTTCATCTCTCTCGGTTCCTTGCCAAATCCGCAATTGTTGACCAAGATTGATCCAAATGGAGTTTTGCTTCAACTTAGGTGAGTGATTACAAGTTCTAATTGTTCCAAATCCATTGTTGTTTATACCGTCTGTTGTTTTTTCTGATTCTGTTCACCCCCCTTTCTGGTGTTTTTCTTGCTCTTTGGTTATGCCCTTACAAGAGTTAGTGCCTTTTTGCCTCGTCAAGATTCCTGTTGAGAGTTTTTGGTTTGTGATTAGTATTTTATTACCCTTCAATACTGCGTTTCTTACCTTTACAAGTTGTGGTTCTTCTTCTTACATGCTCATCAGAAGAGATGGATTATATTCTGCATCGACAGCCAAAACAAATGATCAAACACCCAATAAAAAAACAAATGCCAAAAGTGGCAAGGGAGGAAGTGTCTTCTCAGTCGGATATGAATGAAGATTCAACTAACTCCTATGAGCATACTAATAACATGAGAAGTGCCACATGGGGTTATTATACATGTTTCATGTACATGTTTGCTTTTACGACTTATTGAACCTGCTAACCTGTGGCTTCTAACCTGTGATGGATGTACTATCTGCTGATCATATGATGTTGTTGTGTCATTGGGTGCATTGTGCTTGTTTTGGTAGGAAGGAGAGATGTGTTGTGCAATTTGGAAAATTTTGTTACAAGGATAAATGCTTGGTGGATTTTTTGAGTCTGTGTTTAGACTTTAAGCTAATTCTAGTTTTGTTATTAAATGCATGAAATCAAATGTGCAGAGAAAGGAGGTGAATAAACTTACCTCCTTGCCAATTGCATATTTTGTTGGCTGACATGAATGAATGTGCTTTAGACCATCCTAATAGGAATTATACCTGCATTTCTGTTATTAAACGTTGGTTGATTTCTATGAGAATTTAATGTTGTTGTGATAAGGCTTCCCAAGGAACAATTGCTGTCCTCACTTGGGGCTGTTTCAGACAAATTTATCAGCAAAATAAGGCTCATGTTAAGAAGCTCATTGGTTTGCTGTTTTCTTACAGAGTAGCATGGCCTTTCTATGAATGCAAGTATAGCTGATCAGGAGACGGTCCAAAGGCTGATTTTGTATTTGGGAGTTTCCATCCTGATTCGGAGGTTGCTGATAATAACATTTGAAGGACGTCTCCTGCTATTGATGTGGATTCTATCAAATCATTCGGGGATACAAAGCTGCTGCGTGTTCTTTTTAGTTGTAGTCCAAGTTGAATTGTAACTCTTTTTTTAGGTCAAGCATGATCTGAGAACCAGCTGGATATTTTTGTGGGAAAAAGAGAATTCGTAGGGTGATCCCACCATATCTATTGTAATCATCTAAGTTGGTTGTACCTCTTCTCTCTTTTCTTTTTGAACCTTATACCAACTTCGTTGCTAATGTCCTGTTGGGTTTCTGTTGTAATCATCTAGTGCCAAATGAAGAGAGATTTGTGGACCACATTTAAAGCATAAATATTTTTCAATATCTTTCTTTAAGCACATCTGGTTCGTCCTCATTGAAAAACCAAGATAATACTACTGGCTATAGAATACAAGTAGATGGTCCGGGGGAAATATATGAACCAGCATTCATCACATTTAACTTTACTTTGTGTAAGGAAGAATAGAAAATATTGTTTGTGCTACTGTGAGAAAGAGCAACACAATGGCTGTGAGAACGGACAAGAAAGCCCAAGGACTACGGAAATATTCCCTCCTTAGTTTTGCCATCCAGATGTTCCACTTCTTGTTGTAATGTTCATTCACATTTGGGAAGATCTTGTAGTAATAGGAATCAAATACAGCGACATGGTCACCGATCTTGTTGAACATCTGTGCAACAACCTTGTCATCGCCTAGGTAGTTCTTAACAATCCCTGCGTGGCGAAGCATCTCGACATCCTTTAAGAGTTTATGAGGCAATCCATGAAGGTCACGTAATCTGTGAAGTAATTGATATCTCTGCTTTGATGATGCTGCTCGTATGCAATCAGGTTTCGAAAATTTGATTCGGTGTCGTCCTCTACATACAAGACCAGTAACTCAAGTGTCCCGTTCTTGAATTTGATGTCGCTCAGTTTGTGCCCTTGCGTAGCCCTAAACCTGACTCCTGACTCCCTTAGCTCAATCGCCGGGGGCATGACTGACCTGACATTGACTGAACTGACTCCTGACTTGCTTAGCTCAATCGTCGGGGGCTTGACTGGTAAGCCAAAAGTGCACCACGCGTGATATAGATGCAGAAGATGTTCCCTGCTGCCAATCGTCAAATTTCGGCCGGGGCTTTTTCGTTCACCTTGGAAGTACATGATTGCGACTTTGCTGAAGTCATGATGCTCGTCCTCCTTTAGTCAGGTCATATAGCTTGCTCAAGACGAAAGGTGGGAGTTGGTTCTCTAGCAGCAGTAAATCGCGCCTAATGCCATTTAGAATCGCACGTCCACGCATAACCGGGTTGTCTTTGTCTGTCGGTATCATATTATTGTACTTACGGAAGAACTCAACGATAAAATAGCCATCAATGAGCATCATCGCAAGAAACTCTTCTTGGGAGAGGTCGATGGTTTCCGCATAGCAATAACGCGCCCGCTGTTCTAGTTCCCTGAGAGTCGACATATACCTGTTGACGCTCTCCTTTCTCCTCTCAAGCAATTGCCGCAGGTATCGCAGTTTTTGCTCCTCCACGAATTTGAACTTGTCATTTCCATAGTGATAAGGGCCAATGGCTAGGATCTTTGGGTCATAGGCTTTCTCGTTGACTTTATGTAGTTGATGACGAACCCTAAATATACTACCTCCGACGAAGTGGGAAGCGTACTTCGAAGCATATTCTCGATATGGATTGAGGCATGATCTCGCACCAAGAAACGGTCATAGATCCCAACATGCTGTATTGGTTACGACATAATTAATGTGATAATAAGCACTTAGTAAAGCAAGATGATTGTTTTACATGTGCTTTCCTTTGATTTAGGGCAACTTACAAAAAATGCGCTCTAATGAACTATTTCAATTTTCACTTGTCGTCATCATACTATTTTTTTGTGACGCATATAATTCTTAAAACTAAATTTCAAAAACTAGTAGAAAAAAAAACTAATCTTTGAATAAATTTCAGGACAAATGCGTATTTTTGTGCAAATATCGATGGACAATGCAAATTAAGCACCGTGGTTGAACACGTGGTGTGGACATTCAATACAAGCAGAAGGACAGCTAAGGAAAAATTACGAACACTGTGATATTGCTCCTTATAATGGTTCTCTATGGACGAGTTTTGACTTTTGGGAAGGCAAAAGAAGAGCACAAGTGCCAAACTTGGCACGGGATACTTAAATGTCACTTTAAAAAAAAAAATATATAAAATTGGGATATCTGATTTCTAAGTCTTGTGATCTTGGCCGAAAATCATACATGATAATTTTTTAATAATATAACTCGTCTATGTGACTCGTCGGAGAGTTGAGTCAATAAAGAAAAATCAAAACTATGTTGTTTTACCTTTTATTTTATTTTATTTTAATATAAATGTTTATTAAATTAAATTATTTTAGAAAAACATATGAAGATTGCAAAACAACGAGGGCTCAACCCTCGCCGCCCTCGCCGAGGAGGGTCGGCAATGATGGGGGAAGGGTTGATTAGGGTCGTTGGCCCCTGGCTAAGGCTCGACAACCCCGGCCGACTAGTGGTGAGGGCCTACAATCCCTTGCCCAGCTTCTAGGGCGAGGGTCGCGGCCCTCCCCAAATCCAACAAGACCCCCTAGCCAATGTTGGCTCTTGGCCTTTAAGCGAGGGTCAGCGACCTTCGTCGGATTTGGGGGAGGCTGCAACCCTCACCCTAGATATGGGCCAGGGCTTACGAG
The DNA here is from genome assembly GCA_016097595.1 of Eucalyptus pumila. Taxonomy (NCBI): domain Eukaryota; kingdom Viridiplantae; phylum Streptophyta; class Magnoliopsida; order Myrtales; family Myrtaceae; genus Eucalyptus; species Eucalyptus pumila. The sequence goes on from CM027853.1 coordinate 37,939,564, forward strand.
CCCTCACCACTAGGGCCCGGCGACCTTGATCGACTCTACCCCCACCTTCGCTGGCCCTTCCGGGTGATAGTGGCGAGATGGTGGCGTGGAGGGCTTGCATAGCCCTCGCCATTCTGCAACCCTCCTTTTTATTTTTTTTTTTTAAATTTTTCAGTTTTAAATTTAAGTTAAGTAATATTTATATTAAAATTCAAATTCGAGGAAAACAACGTCGTTTTTAGCTTACTAGCCACGTTAGCATGCAAAATAACATCTTTTTTTTTTTTTTTTTGCTTATTTAGCCACGTCATCATTTTTCATTTTTCTCATAAAAAAAAATGCTACGTTAGCATTTTGACTGGATTTTCTCACCATTAACACTTGACTAATCTATTTTGCTTCGATTTTGACACTTAAATATATATTTCCTAACAGTGGACTAAATTTTGGCATTCTAAGGATGCAGGTCTCCTTTTAAGAATTTGAGTCCCAAAATTTTCTCTCTCCAGCCACCAAGCAAGGACAACCTTTTAGGCACTAACATGTGAATTTTAAAACTAATTGGGTGTTCTTATTGTGAGCTACTTACCATCGATGTTGAAGGCGTAAGAACCACGCTGAATAGTTTTAAACTACATAAGAAGAATAATTGGAATGAAATTCAACCAAGATAAAATACAGAAATATTATTAAACGCGATGGGAACTGAGGATTTGAGGTTAGAGAAGGTAAGACAAGCTTCTAGCTAAATAACATATAAATGACTGCTTTTTAAAAAAATTAATTTCTACCTAAGAATATAAGGAATTTTTGGACCTAGGGAGGCAAGGCTGCCACTGGCCTGGTACTACTGATTAAATGGTAGACGTAAGTTTAGAAATTATTTGTGTGATTAACCCTCTCTAGAAGGATGAAAGCAATCGGTAACTGAATCAAGATAAGGCAAAATTGATGCTTGAGTGACTGTCTAGCCGAGACACGTTAGTTAATGTAATTTCGGTGCCATGAATTAGATCAAACAAGTATGATTTTAATTTTAAGTGCTTGCCAGAATCATGTTAATTAATGGACCATAACTCAGAATTGAAAGAAATGGTCTCATCCTTCAACAGTCAAGGATCAAAATAGGGAAGGGAAATTCACAGGACTTACTTGATTAATTTGGTGGTTGCTCATTCTTCTCGTCAAGCTAGACCAGCTACTATCACGCAGTAACCAATTCTCTTTTTCTACGTGAAAACATGCGATCGCCGATCGTACATGGCGAGAGCGAGAGAGAAGAGGACGACGATGCTAACAGATATTGAGGCGATCGATGGAGGAAGAATCAGCAGGTTGGATGCGTGAAAACATGCGATCGTACATGGCGAGAGCGAGAGAATAAGAAACCTTGCGTTGTCGCCTAGAGATGCATTTCGACTTGGGCTTTCTTTCCGAGCCCGAGATTTCCGCCATTTAATTAAACAGATGCTAATTAAATAATCCTTTGTTCTCATCCTGTCAGCCATTTACTTAAACAGATGCTAATTAAATAATCATTTGTTCAAATATTATTGTAATTTACAATTCCCTAGCATGAAATTACTACTATCACCTAGAGGTAAAATGAGACTACCGCATACACCAACCATTTATACAAAATTCAAACACATTTTTCTTTGGCCCATCGACCTTGGTCGTCAGTACTTCTGACGGTAGAGGGTACTACAATAAAGAAATATGAAGTCATCCACAAGTCGCATTGTACTATGTGAAGATGGACCATTTCACAAAATTTCACGGAATTTGTGAAAAGAGTCCTACATTCTACCTACTAGCTAGAAAATAATAGTCTTCACGACGGAGGCAACTTGTACAATTGTTATAAATGCATATATAAAGATGCTTGCCAAATTCTCTGGATTGGTGCGGTTGAAAATTGTGTTAAGAGATTATCAAGTTGCATATTTAGATTTCACAAACTATATGTAAACTATTCTTTGTATTCCAATAAACTATGAGAAATATATGATCACATTTATTTTTGCTTTGTGTAAGAAAGAATAGTAAATACTATTTGCCCTACTATGAGAAGGAACATTTATTTTTGCCTGTTGTGCAGGTGCGTACGTATGAAAGATTTTAATTATTGTCTTAAATTTCACCGTCATATGAGCTTGCTTTTGGTAAATATAAGCAAATGGAGAAACTCTTGGCATTTTACGCACTTAATATGCTTCATTTTCTGACATTTTTAGCATCATTATTGGTAGGGATCTTGGTTAGACTGTACCTAGCATTCGTGTTTACTACTTCATTTAAGGATTAGGTCCCGTGACTTGTCCTAGCTGACATGATTTTGCTTCCTATACATTAGTTTGGATATACTTTAATTTAGAATACTATAAAAATGCCCAAATTGATACAATCATAATACATTTACCTCAAATTAATTTTTTGACCACAAAAATCAAACTAATATACCAGTGACAAATTTATCATTATTTAGTTTTCGTTAAATTTTACTTTCAAATTTTTGAGTTGGATGATACGTGATAGTTGATGGGTATAACCGTTTGAGGTTTTATGCTTAGTTTGTCACATGGATGGTAGTTTTGTAGTTTTTTGTGGTATTAATCCAATTTAACATAAACTAATGAAGTGTGTATTTATCACAAATATATTAATTTGAGGTTTTTTGTGGTTAAAAAATTAGTTTGGGGCAAACTCGTCACATGTATACTAATTTGAATTTTTTTACGATCGAAAATTAATTTTGGATCAATTTATCACAAACATAGTAATTTGATGATTTTCGTGATATTACTCTTAATTTTATGGCACTCTACTTCACCTGAAATTTTTTACCATTTTATAATATTTTTACAGTTTTTAGGAATTGTACCTTCACCCAACACCAATTAAACATGAAAGCTTGATAAAGAGCGAAGTACTGTTGTTAGCCGCGGGGATGAGCAAAAAGAAATCGTCCAAATCAGAACTGCCCGGACCGATCTTCGGTTCCTAAAAACTTGAATAAGTGAATACCGGTCAGGTTTCTTATTTCAGACGCGGAACCACCCATTTATTTTTTATTATTATTATAAAGGAAACCCGGAAGCAGGCTCCAGACGTCTAGCTCACGATCCCTCTCTCTCTCTCTCTCTCTCTCAACTCGCTCAACTCACGTCCTCGAGGTTCGCAGCTTAGTCACGCTCACTCTCGGCCTCGACGGTTTTTGAGGGTACCAATTTGCCCCTCGCCTCTTGCGGCCTATTTGCCCTGATTCTCCCCTTTGTTTCCTCTGGTTTGGTTTTTGTCATGGTGCGTCTCCATGTGTTTTACATGGTTGCTATCTGTTAATGGTTTTCTTGTGTCCATTTTCGAGTCTTGGATACGCGAGGAAGGAGAGATGGTCGATGGGTGGTAATTGGCTTTTCAGTCTTGGATTCGCAATCCACCTGAGCTCAGGACTTGAAGTGATTTTTACACGATTTTACCTGTGTACATGTTCTGCTCAGCTGGAGAATGATCAGCTGGTGTATTTTTTCTGCCTTTCTATATTCTAATGTTGTTTGGTCAAGGGAGGTTGAGTGAAAATTCTTTATCAAAAGTGGCGGCAGTCATTTTGGTGAAGTGCTGTTTCAGGGTTACTGGTAGTTGTGATCTTTTATGAAGCTTTCTTTGGATTGTTGCTGCAAGTGTGTATGTTTGTTTGATGATCAGGGAAGTTATGTGTCCATGGATTCTGAATTGTTGTAGGACAGGTAGGTAACTAACCTCATGGGATTGAAATGGTTTGCTGCATATTGTAGCATAACCAAGCTGCAATGAAACCAAAAAAGAAAGAAACTGAAAAAAAAGAAGATGTGGCTGGTTCTCGGTGGAACTTGAAACTGGCAGGTTTGGTTTCAGAGTTGGTTCTAGGGTCCACAGGGTCAGTTCGCGGTTTCAAAAATTGGGAACGGGTCCTGAGAGTGTAGGTCCTAGGTTCCAGACTTGGAACCGATCATCCTAGCCATTTGCTGTTAAAATTGGGAATGAACCTGAATTTGATCTGGAGGTGAACTTAGTGAGTGGAAGCTAGGTTTAGATTTTGGCTGTTATTTATTGCTTTGAAATATAATACGAGTAAAATGCGTGTGCAACTTGTTCTGCCAGCAGTGTTTATTACATGAGTTTGCCTTTGCTTTCTCAACTTGCTCTATTAACATAGTTAAGCATTTCATATTGGGCCATTGATTTTAATTTTCTGATTTGATCTTTCTACTTCATAGGAAGGTGCATCAAAAGAGAAAGAGAAGAGAAATGAGAAGAAAATGTGGAAGAGGAGGAAGGGAAAATAGGCGGAGTTGAGCAAAATGTCAACAAAATCCCAAATAATGTTTTAGAAGTGGCTAAATTATACGGATATAATATGAAGGATTTTTTGGTGTTGACAACAACAAAATCCCAATTTAACATCACCTTCGGCCACCAACAACTCTGACAAAGGATTTACATCATTGTTTGCCTAATTACTTTGACACCATTTCTGTTTGAGTGCTCGTAACACATTCTTCTCAATGTCACTTTGCTTAACATAAGTTGAGGAAAATTACTCTTCAATATTTCCATCCAATTTGACCATGTGAAATATTTTGGGATTTTGTTAGCATATCGCTCTTCCTAGAGACATTTTTCTCAGCTTTGGCCTCTTTTTTCTTCCTCCTCCTCCTTTTCTTCTCCTTTGCCTTTCTACATGGTCAAACAGTTTGTCTCTCAGCTTTTGCATGGTGCCTATGCAAATTCCGAATAAATCGTCGAAGAGGGCTAGTGTTGAACCTTCCCGAAAGAAGCTATCTGAATGGACTCCTGGCAGAGATAATTCCATATAATGGCCAGCCATGTAAAGCAGACTTAATTGTGCTGAGGAAAGCAGGTACAGAGTTGAGAATTGATAAAAGGTAGTTGATGTTTCTCATATAATCTAAGAACATTGTTCTAACTTGTCATCTACTTTTCTTACAGTATTCAAAAGGCCTTTTGTTGATATTTTTTACTGTTTTGCTTTGAGAAGGTAGCTGTTGGGGTTTGGGGCCAAGTACGTTGTTCAATCTGATCTGCAGTCTCCTCTTTCTTGCACTTTCTTTCACTCCATCACAAGACTCTTTTCTGGGTGTGCGTGCGTGTGTGCATGGTTGTTAGGATCGCGATCCAGATTGTGGGATCACAATCATTCGATTCTATGACTCAAAAACTTTGAACAGTTTGGATTCTAAGAAAAATGGTAGTCTGCAGGGGTCGTGATCTGTATCTTAGGATGGCGATCCCAACTACGATTCCAGTGTTCAAGCTTTAGAAGACAATTCTGCTTTTTTAGCTGGAGCAAATATGAAATTGGGTCTCCGTCCCCTAGTGCATGTGGGACTTTCTTCTTAATCATGTTCAGGCTCCATTTGGAAAATATAAGGCTTGGAGAATTAAGAAAAAGGGATGGAGATGAATGAACGGTAGAAAGCGAAGAAGTGCAGAGACACCATCTCTTCTTCTTCTTCAGTCTTGAATAAATGATGAGATGGGCATCAACCACCGTTGGCTTTCTGGACTGTCCCATCCTTTGGAGATGAGAGAGACAGCTTATGTCCTTCTGCAACCAGATGAGAGAGACCTCTAACATCCTTGAGAAATTGGCACACGATTTGACTTGGCCTTATAGCATAATTTCTTTGGGATGTATACTGATTAGAACTTACCTTGAAAAACCTAGAAAAGCCAGTGAAAGTGAGGTTTGTGTGTGTGTGTGAGAGAGAGAGAGAGAGAGAGTGAGAGTGAGAGAGAGAGAGAGAGAGAGAGAGAGAGAGAGTGTCCCAGATTGAGGTAAATAATATTTTATCCTTTGAAATAAAGAAAGGGACGAGAAGAGATGATATGTATTCCAAGAGAGAGAAGGACAAAATAGAGGATTAGAAATTCGGAAAAGGCAGGAAAGTAATTTCTTGGCAGCCTTCTTCTTGATTATTATGGTGATTATTTTATTGTGACCCTATTTAATACACCTTAAAAACTTGGGCAAGGAGATCTTATGCTTTGACATGTTTCACATGGTGCTTTAATTGTTAGTTGAAAAACTGGCAACCAAGAATTTAATGCAGAGTAATCTCTCACGTGAGAATGCTACCTTTAAGCTTCACTATCCCTCTTTTTTAGGGTAATATGCATCTAATTGCAATGATTTAAGCAAGAATTTAATACTTCAAATATGTAGGATCTTATGATCTTGATCTGATCTCGAAGACTTGGAACGGATCCTACTTAGCATCTCGATCCTAATACCATGTGTGTGTGTGTGTGACAAAGGTTGCCCAGTTTTAATATTTATTGTGAATTTACTTGGTCTTAGTTATTTATTTTACAGGAGAAAAATGGATCCAGGTGTAAAATTTCTAATGGGCGACGCCAGAGTGAAACTGCTTTTCTATTGAGTAAGCAGCTTTCACATGGAGCTTTTCTTCTCTATGTCAGTGTCCGTCTTGTCCTTGTGCTCATATTACATGGATGGAGACTAATGGCAGAACATTAAGAAAGTATAAGGGCAAGTTTACAGTTTCCCCATCGGTTTGGTGTAAGATTGATCTCTGAAGCATGATGGGCCTAAGAGCCTTGAGAGTAGAATCAGCATCTTAAATTTCAGCCAAAGAGTGTGGAAAGTTTGTCTTCGTTTGTTTCTATTAGGGAATTCTGCGGCCTCCTTTTCTTCAGATCAAATGAATATCTAGTATTTGTGCTCATCTTGCATGGGCTGACTGCAGAACATTAAGAAAGAGTGAGGGCAATTTTACAGTTCCTCATCAGTTTGGTGTAATATTGATCTCTGCATAATGGGCCTAAGAGCCTTGAGTGTAGGACCCGCCTCTTTAATTTCAGCGAAAGAATGTGGAAAATTTGTCCTTGGTTGCTTCTATTACGGAATCCTGCAGCCTTCTTTTCTTCAGATGGAATGAATAGCTGGTATTTGTTCTCCAACAGATTATATTCTCTTAAGGCTTCAAGTTGTCCAATTTATCCAGTGAGGGTACTCAACTAATTAATATACTATGTCAAGTAGTATAGCATATGATAAATTTTCCCTTTCAACTTTGTGATTGCGTCGCTTCTGCCTGAATATATATATGGAAGCAAGCCATATTTTACCCTGCTTGTTTAAACTTTATGATACTTGAAATCTTTCTCTTTAGCAAGAATGCTTAACGTCGTTGGTTAAGTTGAAAATTAGCTTTGTACCCATGATATGCCACCCTTTCCATTTTTGTAGTTTTCCTTAGATCCTTGGTTTAATGACACTAATATTTTGCTGACAATGCTCAATTGGTAAAAAGCATGTACTTAGATTACTGTGGGTAACCATTTCTTTAGTGGCTATTCATTTTGATAGTTTACCTGGACCACAGTGGTGCTGTTTTGGGCTTTCTCTTGGTTGCTTAAGTCAAATTGGACAAAATTTAGGATTCTTTGTTTGTGTTTTCATCTCTCTCTGTTCCTCACCAAATCCGCAATTGTTGACCAAGATTGATCCAAATGGACCTTTCATCAACTTAGGCGAGTGATTACGAGTTCTAATTGTTCCAAATCCATTGTTGTTTATACTTTCTGCTGTTTTTTCTGATTCTTTTCACCCCGTTTTCTGGTGTTTTTCTTGCTCTTTGGTTATGCCCTTACAAGAGTGAGTGCCTTTTTGCCTCATCAAGATTCCTGTGAAGAGTTTTTGGTTTATGATTAATATTTTATTACCCTTCAGTATTGTGTTTCTTGCCTTTACAAGTTGTGGTTCTTCTTCTTACATGGTCATCGGAAGAGATAGATTATATTTTGCATTGACAACCAAAACAAATGGTCAAACACCAAATAAAAAAATAGATGCCAAAAGAAGTAAGGGAGGAATTGTTTTCTTGGTCGGATATGAATGAATATTCAACTAACTTTTATGCGCATACTAATCACATGAGAAGTGCCACTTGGGGCTATTATACATATTTCATGTACATGTTTGCTTTTAAGACTTATTGAACCTGCTAACCTGTGGCTTCTAACTTGTGATGGATGTAGTATCTACTGATCACGTGATGTTGTTGTGTTATTGGGGGCATTGTGCTTGGTTTGGTAGGAAGGAGAGCTGTGGTGTGCAATTTGTAAAATGTTGTTACAAGGATGAATGCTTGGTGGATGACTATTTATTGAGTCTGTGTTTAGAGACTTTAAGCTAATTCTAGTTTTGTTATTAAATGCATGAAATTAAATGTGTAGAGAAAGGAGGCGAACAAACTTACCTCCTTGCTAATTGCATATTTTGTTGGCTGACATGAATGAATGTGCAAGACCATCCTAATAGGAATTATACCTGCATTTCTGTTATTAAATGTTGGTTGATTTCTATGAGAATTTAATGTTGTTCCAATAAGGCTTCACATGGAACAATTGCTTTTCTCGCTTGGGCTGTTTTAGACAAATTTATCAGCAAAATAAGGCTGACGATGTGAAGCTCATTGGTTTGCTGTTTTCTTCAAGAGTAGAATGGCCTCTTTATTAATGCAAGTATAGCTGATCAGGAGACGGTCCAAAGGCTGATTTTGTTTTTGGGAGTATCCATCCTGATTTAGAGGTTACTGATAATATCATTTGGAGGACTTCTCCTACTATCGATGTGGATTCCATCAAATCGTTCAGTGATACGAAGCTGCTGCGTGTTCTTTTTAGTTGTCGTCCAAGTTGAATTGTAACTCTTTTTTAGGTCAAGCATGATCAGAGAACCAGCTGGATATTTTTGTGGGAAGAAGAGACTTCGTAGGCTGATCCTTCCATATCTATTGTAATCATCTAAGTTGGCTCTACCTATTTTTTCTTTTCCTTTTGAACCATATACCAACTTGGTTGCTAATGTCCTGTTGGTTTTTTGTCAAAATCATCTAGTGCCAAATGAAGAGAGATTTGTGGACCTTGTCAAGCATAAATACTTTTCACTATCTTTCCTTAAGCACAAATAGATGGTCCTGGGGAAATATATGAAACGACATTAATCACATTTAAGTTTACTTTGAGTAAGAAAGGACACTATATATGGTTTGTGCTACTGTGAGAAGGAGCAACACGATGGCTGCAACAACGGACAAGAGAGCCCAAGGACTATGGAAATACTCCCTCCTCAGTTTCGCCATCCAAACGTTCCTCCTCTTTTTACAATGCACATTCAGATTTTGGATGATCTCGGAGTAATAACAACCGGATGAAATGATGTGGTCACACATCTTGTTCAACATCTGAGCAACCACCTCGTCATCGCCCAAGTAGTTCTCAATAATCTCTTCATGTCGAAGCACCTTGATGTCCTTTGAAGAGTTTACGAGGGAATCCATGAAGGCCGCGTAATCCGCGAAGTAGTCCCTCACTCCGCTTCGACGATGCTGCTCATACGCAATCAGGTTTCGAAATTTTGATTCGGTGTTGTCGTCTACTATCAAGACCGGTATCTCGAGTGTCCCATTCTCGAATTTGATGTCGCCCAGGTGGCGCCCTTTCACAGCCCTAAATCTGACTCCTGACTCCATTAGCTCAATCGCCGAGGGGATGACTAGTCTGCGTTGTAGCAGGGGCATTTCAGGCAAGCCATGAGTACGCCACGTGTAATATAGATGCAGAAGATGCTCCCAGTTGCCCCTCGTCCAATTTCGGTCGGAGTCTCCTTCTATACGTTTGAAAAACTCGATGGCGACTACGTCGAACTCGTGATGGTCGTACAGACCTTTAGTCAGGTCATATAGCTTGCTCAAGACGAAAAGCGGGAGTTGGTTCTCGAGCAGCAGTAAATCGCGGCAGAGGTAGCATTGAAGCCAATATGACTCCGGAAGCGGATCATCTTTGTCTGTCGGTATCTCCGTATTGCACTTCTGGAACAACTCAACGATGAAACAACCATCAATGAGCATCATTGCAATAAACTTTTCTTGGGAGAGGTTGATAGTTTCCGCATAGCAATTACGCGCCTGCTATTCCACTTCCCTGAGAGTCAGCACATACCTATCGACGCTTCCCTCCTTTCTCCTTTTCAGCAATTGCTGTAGGTATCGTAGTTTTTGCTCCTCCATGAATTTGAACTTGTCATTTCCATAGTGATAAGGGGCAATGGCTAGAATTACTGGTTCATAGGCTTTCTCATTGACTTCGCGCAGTTGATGATGAACCCTAAATATACTATGATGCTCTGGCGAAGTGGGAGGCATACTACAAAGCATATTCTCAATGTGGACTGAGACATGATCTTTCACCGTGGAACAGTCATAGATCTCAGCATGCTGTATTGGCTAGGACATAATTAATGTGATAATAAGCACGGAGTAAAGCAAGATAATGGTTTTTCATGTTCTTAAAATGGTTCTTCATGTGCTTCCCTTTCATTAAGGGCTACTTACGAAAAATGTCAATGTATATACTCTTGCCAGTTTTTGATTTTGGTCCTCATACTATTTTTTGGGAAATATATGACCCTTAAACTAATCTCCAAACACCCGCCCCCGTGCTATTCTCTCTGACCACCTAAATGATTCCACTAGTATGTAGGTTTTCCTCCCCTCACTCTTTCAATATGATTTAAAATATTGATATTTCATTATGAGAATTATCTTTACATACGAGCAAAGTTTTTCATACTAAACATAGGCAACGTACAAAAACTCTCCTTATGTGTGATATTGCCAATATTAATTTAGTTCATCATGCTACTTTTTGTGACTTCTTGAACTTTTTGAGGGGAAAAAAGAACTCTTCGAACATTGGCAAACAAAAAACTGATCCCCCAACATAATTTCGGGACAAATTCGGTGTTTCCATATGAAATACTGATGGAAAAGATTGACTAAGCACCATAGTTGAACATGTAGTGCTGAGATTAAACATAAGCAAACCGATAGTCGAGGAAAATTACAAAATGATCCGTGAACTATTGCCTCCTTAATTTTCCTCAATAATGTACTTTTTTTTTTCTTTTTTAACTTAATTGGTCCCAAAACAAATTAGTATTTGTACGTGAATAAGTATATGTAGTGCTGCTCACAAACTTTCTAGAATCATGTTAATTGAATGGATCATAAGATGGAATGCAAAAGACTGGTCTAATCCTTCAACTTACTTGATCAAGTTGGTGGTTGCTCATTCTTCTCGCCAAGCTAGACAAGCTACTATCACGTCGTATCAAGTTCTTCTCTTCTTGTAGAACTGTTTATAGGCTGAGATAAAATGAGACTGCTGCAAATACCAACTCTTCTTTTTCGTGGACTTTTGAAGATGGAAGGTTATGCAAAGCTAAAAGTTCTTGGAAGTTGACGAAGAGGCAAAGGGCTAATAAAGACTTACAAGGAAATGTCAAAAATAGACTTTATGAGAACGACTTATGAAATCTTCCATAAGTTGCATATTATTATACGAAAACTAACCATTTTAAATAAACTTCATGAACTCTTTCAACATTTAGAAAGAGTCCTCTGTTCGCTACTGATTTGATAGTATAATTACGTTTATCATGGAGACAACTTGTACGCCTATAATGAATTTAAATATTAAGATATCAGCCTATTCCTTCAGATTGAAACATTTTTAGGAAATTTCCTAGTAAGGAACTAGAATATACATATTTAGATTTCAGCAACTGTCTTCAAATTGCTTTGGATATAGCAATCAACTGAAAGTTTGTGGAACATACCAAAGAGGCAAAGGGCTAGGAAAGATCTACAAGGAAATTTCAAAAATTGACTTTATGAAAACGACACATGAAGTCTTCCAGAAGTTGCATATAATATGTCAAAACTGACCATTTTACAAAACTTAAAGGAAAATATGGAAGGAGTCCTACCTTCCAGCTACTAGCTAGATATTATAATTGCCTTCATGATGGAGACAACTTGTACACTTATAATAAATGTAAATATAAAGATACTAGCACAATCGTCTACATTGGTGCGTTAGAAGATTTCTAAATTAAGAATTGGAAGTTATATATTTAGATTTCGCCAATGGCATTGCAACAACTCTAGTTACTGTAATAAGCCAAAAGTTCATGGAACTTGATGAAAAGGCAATGGGCAAAGTAAGACACCAAGATTTTAGCCACTGGCTAGATACCATGATTGCCTTTATAATGGAGACAACTTGTTGCGCTTTGAAATAAAGGTAAATCTAAAGATGCCAATCCAATTCTCTAGATTAGTACAGTTGGTTGGGGGCATCGAGAGATTTCGAAGTTAGAAAACGGAAGTCACATGCTCAGAAATCATTAGCTATGAGCAAAATGCTTTGGGTATTGTCATGCAACTTGATGAAGAGGCAAAGGGTTAAGAAAGGCTTACAAAGAAATGTCTAAAATTGACTTTATGAGAATGATGGATGACGTCTTCCGCAAGTTGCAACGTAATATCTGAAAACTGACTATCTAACAAAATTTCATTGAACATTTATAAAGAGTTCGACAGTCTAGCTACTTGCTAGATGCTATAATTGTCTCATGATGGATACAACTTGTTACATTTATCTTAAATGTAGATATGAAGATGTCAGCCCAATCTACGGATTGATACCATTTGTAAGGGGTGTCAGGGAATTTTTAAGTTAGGAATCATCGATTACATGCTCAGTTTCCCCAATTGTGTGTAAACTATTCTAGGTAATGCAATAAACAAAAAATTCATAAAACTGGACGAAGAGGCAAAGGGCACAAAAGGCTTGAAGAAAACGTTGAAAATGGACTTTTTGAGAGCAACATATGAAGTCCTCCACAAGTTGCATTCTGCGATGCGAAACCGAGTGCAATTGGTTTGCGTGTTAAGAATTAAAAGGAGGCTTATTTCCGATTGGTAGGAACGACGGAATGGATAGTGTTGGCTTACATTAAGATTACCAATTGAGATGACTGCAAGTGCATATTTATGGAACTTGAAGAGTGGAGAAGGCCAATAATTTTTTTTTTTTTTTTTTTAAAGAGTGCAGTAGGCGCAGAAGGCAAAGAAGGCTTTGGGTAGTGTTTACACAAGTTGCATTATTATTATCCAGTGACTAGAAATTAATTTAAGGCAAATAAGGCTTTGAGAAAAAACTCGTTTCGTTTCAATATGGATTGAAGCGTTCCCCATAAAAATCTTTACTATCATTTCAATTTTTAATTTTAATGGGATCTAATTATAGCCAGGACTAGCAAATTAGCTTAATCGTATCCGCAACTTTAGACATTCAATAATTGATTGGGACCAGCTAGGCTTAGGCTGACACATGAACAAGTAGAGATTTAGAGGTTTTAGAATTTGACAACATAATCTAAGTACGCAAACTTTACCACACATGCAGATCATAATCTTATTCTCTCTCCTCTCTTATAGCTTCTATCGACTTGTCGTGTCTCCTCTATTAGAAAGTCCAACCTTTATTTATTGCCGTCCTGTATATAAAATTCACTTAGATTTGTTAAGCAATGTAGAATATTTCAACAATCTTTATTTATTGTCGCGTTCTTTATAAAATTCACATGAATTTATTAAGCAATGTAATATATTTCAACAACCTTTATTTATTGCCAGGTTGGCAACTCTTTCCTTCTCTGTGTGGAGTCGTATTTCTGTGATATTTCAAAGGAGTCTCTCACTTCCCTTTTTGAAGACGATTTGTGCTTGGGGTGGTTTTAGGGCAAAATAACTTTACTCCCATAATATTGTAAATAGGAAAATAGTAAAGAAAAACTCTCTTGCTAAAAAATACTCTCGGACATAGACTATGATTGTGCCAATTATATGGGAAAAATAAATTAGAAGTCCTAACCTTCAAGTATGAAATGCAATTAAATCTTAATTTTATTGATTCAATTTAGTCTTAAACTTATTTGTAACAATAGAATCAAGTCTTAAATTGCCTACATGTCTCTCCAAAAATTGTCTCAAATTGAACTTTTCAACTTTTGAACCTACATTTAGTACTCAATTACATTTTTGATAAACGTTTAGGACTTAATTAGACCAATTCAAATATTGAGGAGATTTTACTTTGTTTTGAAGGTTGGTCTTATACATAAAGCTTAAGACATGCTGTGCGAATCCTTTCTAGAGGAATTTTCACATTAAATGCACCACAGCACATTCCCAGGTGAAAAATATAACTCACTAACAACAGCTAGGTGACTGTCATCTATTGTCACTTATACCCTTGCCGTCAAAGAGACCTGGTATCTGTTCTCCGACGCATTTCTGCAGTACAGTTTTGATGTCAACTAATATAGCAAACGGATTGGCAAACGGATAACGCCCTAACAAGACCACATATACGTTCACACTAGACCCCCGCATAGACAGCAAGTCATCAATCTGTGTTTGATAAGCTATAGAATTGCACGCTATGTGCGTTCATATAGATGAAGACCAAACCACATGTGGTCATCTTAGATACGAAAAGAGAGAAAGAGAGAGAGAGAAAAAACACATGTTCATTTGAATTTATGTGATCACAAAGACCCAAATTTATTGACACCTAAATTTTGACTAAATATTTATGATTAAATTGCATAAAAAATCATGTACGAATTCGGACCTAACAAAAAATGATTTTCACACCACACAAGCACTAATATTATTTGCATCAATTAATTTTTCTAATTTATTTTATTTTCCCTTTATTTTATTACATTTCAGATAATTTTTAAAATTTTTAAATTATTATTTATATTATTTAAAAAAAAGGAAAAACGAAAGGGCTCGGAGGTTGGGCTTTCTCCCTAGCCCCCTTTCTTTTCCTCTCCCCCCTTCCCCGCGCTGGCCTGGGCCCATCTCGCGCCAGCTCTCCCCCGGCCCGGCCCCCTTTCCCCCTTCCTTCCTCCTTCCTCCTTCTCTGCACCTCACGTGCGCGAGGACACCCGTAGCCGGCCATGGAGGGGACCTCTGGGCAGGCTTCTTCAATGCCGCCGAGTTGCAGAGCAAGTTTGGCCCTGCCTTGGTCAGGCTTGCCGCGGATGGGACGGCCAATGGGACATCCGTTCGGCCAAAGAGGGAGCCTAGTCGACGCTCCAAGGACTAACGGTCGAAGGTTGCGAACCGGGTGGAGCAAGGGGCGTTGGTTCGGTGGGGTTTTTGACTAATGGGAATGACAAATATGGGCTGGGCACTTTCTGTTAGTTGAAAGTAGGCCTAGTCTTATTTTAAAATGGGTTTGGAGTGTTTTGTTTTGTTTTTTTTTTTTTTTTTAGAATTCTAATTGGGCTAGTGTTTCAGGCCCAGTCGAGTCGCTGGTTGGCAACCCGGGTTGGAACTCCAACCCGAGTATCCGACCCTCATCTTTTTATTTTTTTATTTTTTTTTATGTGTGTGTATAAAAAGTTATGATTTTAATGTAAAAGTATATTTTTTTAATAGTTAAAAAATCCCAACATTTTATTTAAAAAAAAATAGCAAAAAGCTTAAAATCAAAATATTCATCTCTTAAAAATGTATGAAAAAATCCTTCAAAAAAAAAAAAAAATCAAACCCCAAGGTTTAAATAAGATTATATACTAAAATGACATTAGTTGATTAGTAAGTGTAATCAAGTCCCTGATTTTAATTTTTTTGGTTGCAAATGAGTAAAATATTTCTTTTAATATTTTACTTGTGTTTTAAATTGACCCATCACTAGCCGATTAGTGACGACTTCTAAATAAAAATAAATTTTAAATTAAAAATTTGCACCATAAGTTGTGAATGATGGGCTTGGGAGAGTTTGGACTAAGCCTAAACTTAGTAATCAATTAGCCTTTGCATCTGCGGGAGGGTTTGAAGAGGTCGCAACAGCTTAGCAATTTCGTTGGGGACTTGATTTTTTGTGGACTTAGGCTTTTTTGTCTTGTTTACATATATTTTCCTAACTTGGGCATTTTTTGTAGGTTAGTAGCTTAAGGATAAATGTCAATTTTATTATAATAAATGTTTGGTTATAAATTGTTGTGCATGCCCTAATGTTTTAGCACTACACCGTGGCACATACAACCCTATCGTTAGATGATGTTAAGAAAGATACGATCTTAAACACGAGATCGTCAAATAGAAGTTGCATTTCTTTTCCCCAAAATTTCTTTAGATGGAGCCAAAGTTAGGAGGAGCTGACACTAATGTAAAACTATGATGGTTAGATCACCCTTTTAACTTTATCTTGCCGAGCCTTTTTAGTTAGAAATCAAAATAGATGTATTATGTGCATGTCTATATGGTTGCAATCAATTTTCTTTGGTGAAGTAAATCTTTTATTCCTATACAATTGAATTTACTTATCGTGCTGCATTTTCAATCGATCCATGACAATTTAGGTTAATCGTTGATTTAGTTCCTTTATCAATCAAAAATGAAATGAGGAAATTACCATGGAACAAATCATTTGAAAGAAACCTTTGAGAATTTGTTTTGAATTCATCTTTGTTTTTTTATTAGGGATTTTTATGTTTTTCTTATTTGACATCTTTCTAATCCATGCTAGTGTCTCATATGTATTTATTTTCCTAGTTCGTTTTGGGGAAATTTTCTCGATGTATGTACTTTTTGTGAATAAACAAAAAGGGGGTAGGATTAGTTCGTTGTCATGGATTGGTTCCTTGTTTACACCTTGTGCTTACATTTGCTTATTTATTTAAAACAAGGTTATCATAAACCATTCATCAATCCAAACCTGCTTGAGAGTGAGACAAAAATGACCAATGAAGACATGCTAAGCTGTCTTGCCGGCATGGAAAGTGAGATGAAGCGGATTATTAGTGCACTCCAACAACTCTCAAAATAGGTGGATTCTATTCAGAGTAAGGTCATTCCCACTCCAACACCATTGAAGTAGTGTTGCCGCAAATGTCTGCTAGTGGTAGGCAAGGCGGGGGCAGTGATGATGACATGCTAGGATTAAAAGATGACCAGCCTCAAGTCATAATGGAGAAAGCTAAGCTTGGGAGCATGCTGACAATGGAGCACGATAAACGCTTTGTGAAGCTAGAAGAAAATTTGAAGCAATTGTAGGGGTTATAGAATTCGCCTCCATAAGACTTATCTGTTTATGTGAAGGTCAAGATGCTAAAAAAGTTCAAAATGCCGGAGTTTGAAAAGTATGATGGCATCTCTTACTCGAAAACCTATTTGCATATGTACCACGTGCCGATGACTCAGTTTGTTAATAGCATGCCTCTCATGATCCAGTTATTCCAAGTGAACTTAATAAGGCCCATGCTAAAGTGGTACATCACGTAGAGCATAAACCTCCTCGAGGCTTGGAGTGAAGTGGCTGATGTGTTCACCAAACAGACTTGTTTTCTTGCGTATTAATGTAAAATTTGAAGTCATATAAGATATTGGGTAGTTGCAAAATGGGTTCTAGTGGAAATAGGGTTAACCTTGGAATCGAACTAGAAAAGCGGGATGGTTATGGTACATGGTCTAATGCAAACAAGATCGGGTACATGGTCCAAAAAAGAGGAACTGCTTATAACATGGTCGGATACAGGGTTCAGACCTGACCCTATCACTCCAGTGTGTGAGAGAGAGAGAGAGAGAGAGAGAGAGAGAGAGAGAGAGAGAGAGAGAGAGGTTGCCCAGCTTTAATATTTATTGTGCATTGTATGGTCTTAGTTATTTATCTTACATGAAAAATTTGGATCCAGCTGTAAAATTTCTGATGGGCGACTCCAAAGTGAAACTGCTTTTCTATTGGGTAAGTAGCTTTCACATGGAGCTTTTCTTCTCTATATCGGTGCTCGTCTTGCTCCTATGCTCAAATTGCATGGATGGAGACTGACTGCAGAACATTAAGAAAGTGTAAGGGCAATTTTACATTTTCCTCATCAGTTTAGTGTAAGATTGACCTCTGAAGCATAATGGGCCTAAGAGCCTTGATTGTAGGATAAGCCTCTTTAATTTTAGCCAAAAAGCGTGGAAAGTTTGTATTTGTTTGCTTCTATTATGGAATTCTGTGGCCTCCTTTTCTTTGGATCGAATGAATATCAGTATTTGTGCTCATCTTGCATGGACGGAGATTGACTGTAGAACATTAAGAAAGAGTCGGGGCAATTTAATAGTTCCTCATCAGTTCGGTGTAAGATTGATCTATGAAGCATATTGAGCCTAAGAGCCTTGAGTGTAGGATCGGCCTCTTTAATTTCAGCCAAAGAGTGTGGAAAATTTGTTTTTGTTGGCTTCTATTACGGAGTCCTGCGGCCTCCTTTTCTTCGGATGGAATGAATAGCCGGTATTTGTTCTCTAACATATTATATTCTCTTGAGGCTTCAAGTTGTCCTTTTTATCCAGTGAGGGTACTCAACTAATTAATATACTATGTCAAGTAGTATATTATATGAATAACTTTTCCCTTTCAACTTTGTGATTGCATCGCTTCTTCCTGAATATATATATACTTGGAAGCAAGCCATATTTTACCCCGCTTGTTTAGAATTTATGATACTTGAAGTCTTTCACATTAGCAAGAATCTCAACATCCTTGGTTAAGTTGGAAATTAGCTTTGTACCCATGATATGTCGCCCTTTTCCATTTTTGTAGTTTTCCTTAGATCCTTGGTTTAATTACACTAATGTTTTGCTTGCAATGCCCAATTGGTAAAAGCACGTACTTAAACTGCTGTGAGTAAACGTTTCTTTAGTAGCTATTCATTTTGATAGCTTGCCTGGACCACATTGGTGCTGTTTTGGGCTTTCTATTGGTTAATTGGACAAAATTTTGGGATTCTTTGTAGCTATTCATTTTGATATTCATTTAGTAGCTTGCCTGGACCACATTGGTGCTGTTTTGGGCTTTCTATTGGTTAATTGGACAAAATTTTGGGATTCTTTGTTTCTATTTTTATCTCTCTCCGTTCCTCGCCAAATCTGCAATTGTTGACCAAGATTGATCCAAATGGAGCTTTGCTTCAACTTAGACAAGTGATTACGAGTTCTAATTGTTCCAAATCCATTGTTGTTTATGCTGTTTGTTGTTTATGCTGTTTGTTGTTTTTTCTGATTCTGTTCACCCCCTTTCTGGTGTTTTTCTTGCTCTTTGGTTATGCCCTTACAAGAGTGAGTGCCTTTTTGCCTCGTCAAGATTCCTGTGAAGAGTTTTTGGTTTGTGATTAGTATTTTATTACCCTTCAATATTGCGTTTCTTGCTTTTACAAATTGTGGTTCTTCTTCTTACATGCTCATCGGAAGAGATGGATTATATTTTGCATTGACAACCAAAACAAATGGTCAAACACCAAATAAAAAAACAAATGCCAAAAGCAGCAAGGGAGGAAGTGTCTTCTCGGTCGGATATGAATGAAGAGTCAACTACCTCCTATGAGCATACTAATCACATGAGAAGTGCCACATGGGGTTATTATACATATTTCATGTACATGTTTGCTGTTTACACTTATTGGATCTGCTATCCTGTGGCTTCTAAACTGTGATGGATGTACCATCTGCTGATCATGTGATGTTGTTGTGTTATTGGGTGCATTGTGCTTGGTTTGGTAGGAAGGAGAGATGTGTTGTGCAATTTGGAAAATGTTGTTACAAGGATGAATGCTTGGTGGATGTACAATTTATTGAGTCTGTGTTTAGAGACTTTAAGCTAATTCTAGTTTTGTTATTAAATGCATGAGATCAAATGTGCAGAGAAAGGAGGGGAATAAACTTACCTCCTTGCTAGTTGCATATTTTGTTGGCTGACATGAATGAATGTGCTTTAGAACATCCAAATAGGAATTATACCTGCGTTTCTCATGGAACAATTGCTTCACTCACTCGGGCTGTTTTTGGGAGTATCCATCCTGATTCAGAGGTTGCTGATAATATCATTTGGAGAACTTCTCCTACTATTGATGTGGATTCCATCAAATCGTTCAGAGATAAGAAGCTGCTGTGTGTTCTTCTTAGTTGTAGTCCAAGTTGAATTGTAACTCTAGGTCAAGCATGATCAGAGAACCAGCTGGATATCTTTGTGGGAAGAAGAGACTTCGTAGGGTGATCCTACATATCTCTTGTTATCATCTAAGTTGGTTGTACCTCTTTTTACTTTTCTTTTTGAACTATATACCAACTTGGTTGCTAATGTCCTGTTGGTTTTCTGTTGTAATCATCTAGTTCCAAATGAAGACAGATTTGTGGACCTCATTTAAAGCATAAATAATTTTCACTATCTTTCTTTATGCACATGAGGTTCGTCCTCATTGGAAAACCAACATAATACTATTGGCTATAGAACACAAGTTGGGAAATATATGAACCAGCATTGATCACATTTAACTTTACTTCGTGTAAGAAAGAATAGTAAATACTGTTTGTGCTGCTGTGAGAAGGAGCAACACGATGGCTGCGAGAACGGACAAGAAAGCCCAAGGACTATGGAAATATTCCCTCCTTAGTTTCGCCATCCAGATGTTTCTCCTCTTGTCACAATGCGCATTCACATTTTGGAAGATCTTAGAGTAATAGGAATTGGGTGTAGTCACCCATCCTGTTGAACATCTGCGCAATCACCTCGTCATCGCCCAAATAGTTCTTAATAATCCTTGTGTGGCGAAGCACCTCGACGTCCTGAAGAGTTTATGAGGCAATCCATGAAGTCAACATAATCCGTAAAGTAGTTGATGTCTATCCTTCGACGATGCTGCTCATATGCGACCAGGTTTCGAAATTTTGATTCCGTGTGGTCTTCTACTTCCAAGACCGGTATCTCGAGTGTTCCATTCTCGAATTTGATGTCGCTCAGTTCGCCCCCTTGCGCAACCCTAAACCTGACTCCTGACTCCCTCAGCTCTGTCGCCGAGAATTTAACTGGCATGCAATTTGGCCGAAGCGTTTCAGGCAAGCCAGAAGTGTGCCACGTGTGATATAGATGCAGAAGATGCTCCGTCTCCTCGCCAACCGTCCGATTTGGGCTTGGGGCTCCGAAGTACGCGCTGGCGGCAAGGCCGAACTCAATCTGGTCACCCGGACCTCTAATCAGGTCATATAGCTTGCTCAAGACGAAAAGCGGGAGTTGGTTCTCTAGCAGCAGTAAATCGCGCCTAATGCTGTTTTGAATCCCCCATTCATGCATAGGCAAGTCGCCTATGCTGTTTTGAATCCCCATTTCTTCAATAATCCCCCTTATAATGTACCCACGGAACAACTCAACGATGAAACAGCCATCAATGAGCATCATCACAAGAAACTTTTCTTGAGAGAGGTCGATGGTGTCCGCATAGCAATTACGCGCCTTCTGTTCTAGTTCCCTGAGGGTTGGCATATACCTGTCGATGCTCTCCTCCTCTCTCCTATTAAGCAATTGTTGCAGGCATCGCAGTTTTTGCACCTCCATAAATTTGAACTTGTCATTTCCATGGTGATAAGGGCCGATGGCTAGAATCTATGGGTCATAGGCTTTCTCATTGACTTCACGCAGTTGATGACGAACCCTAAATATACTATGCTCTGGCGAAGTGGGAAGCAAACTGCAAAGCATACTCTCGATGTGGATTGAGACATGATCTTGCACCATGGAACGGTCATAGATCCCAGCATGTTGTATTGGCTACAACATAATTAATGTGATAATAAGCACGGAGTAAAGCAAGATGATGGTTTTTCATGTTCTTAAAATGGTTCTTCATGTGCTTCCCTTTCATTAAGGGCTACTTATGAAAAATGTCCTTGTATATACTCTTGCCATTTTTTAATTTTGGTCATCATACTATTTTTTGGGAAATATATGACCTTTAAACTAATCTCCAAACATCCTCCCCCCCCCCCAGGGTGCCCACCTAAAAAAAAAATAATAATAAATAAACAAACTAATTTTCGAATAATTTTTTAGGACAAATTCTGCATTTTCGTGTGATTATTAATGGAAAATGCTAACTAAGCACTGGAGTTGAACATGTGGACTGGCATCGAATTTAAACAAATCAATATACTAGGAAAAATTGTAAACGACGCTTCAAACACGTTGCTGGCAAGAGATTTCGTGAAGATCACATATTGAACAGTGGACCATTATCAGTAAATTTGTGAAAACAGTAAAGCAAAATGGAGCAGCACTCATCATTAACTATGTAAGAGCTATTCTCTCTAACCACCTAAATGATCCCACTAGTATGTAGGTTTTCCTCCCCTCACTCTTTCAATATGATTTAAAATATTGATATCTCATTATGAGAATTATCTTTACATACGAGCAAAGTTTTTCATAATAAACATAGCAAACTTACAAAAACTCTCCTTATGTGTGATATTGCCAATTTTAATTTAGGTCATCAGGCTACTTTTTGTGACTTGTTTGATTCCTAAACTCTCTCAAACTTTTTGAGGAAAAAAAAAACTCTTCGAACATTGGCAAACAAAAAACTAATCCCCTACATAATTTCGGGACAAATTCCGTGTTTCCGTATGAAATACTGATGGAAAAGATTGACTAAGCACCATAGTTGAACATGTAGTGCTGAGATTAAACATAAGCAAACCAATAGTTGAGGAAAAATTACAAAAATGATCGGTGAACTATTGCCTCCTTAATTTTCCTCCATAATGTACTTTTTTTCTTCTTCTTTAACTTAATTGGTCCCAAAAAAATTAGTATTTGTATGTGAATAAGTATATGTAGTACTTCTCACAAACTTTCCAGAATCATGTTAATTGAATGGATCATAAGATGGAATGCAAAAGACTGGTCTAATCCTTCAACTTACTTGATCAAGTTGGTGGTTGCTCATTCTTCTCGCCAAGCTAGACAAGCTACTATCACGTCAGATCGAGTTCTTCTCTTCTTGTAGAATTGTTTATCAGCTGAGATAAAATGAGACTACTGCAAATGCCAACTCTTCTTTTCCGTGGACTTCTGAAGATGGAAGGTTATGCAATAAGCTGAAAGTTCTTGGAAGTTGATGAAGAGGCAAAGGGCTAATACCATACAAAAATTAACCATTTTAAATGTTAAAAATGGACTTTATGAGAACAACTTATGAAGTCTTCCACAAGTTGCATAATACCATACAAAAATTAACCATTTTAAATAAACTTCATGAACTCTTTCAACATTTGGAAAGAATCCTCTGTTCGCTACTGATTTGATAGTATAATTACGTTTATCATGGAGACAACTTGTACCCCTATAATTAATTTAAATATTAAGAGATTAGCCTATTCGTTCAAGTTGGCACATTGTTAGGAAATTTCCCAGTAAGGAACTAGAATATACATATTTAGATTTCAGCAACTGTATTCAAATTGCTTTGGATATAGCAATAAACTGAAAGTTTGTGGAACATATCAAAGAGGCAAAGGAATAGGAAAGATCTAGAAGGAAATGTCAAAAATTGACTTTATGAAAACGACACGTGAAGTCTTCCAGAAGTTGCATATAATATGTCAAAAATGACCATTTTACAAAACTTAAAGGAAAATATGGAAGGAGTCCTACCTTCCAGCTACTAGCTAGATAGATGGAGACAACTTGTACACTTATAATAAATATAAATATAAAGATACTAGCACAATCGTCTACATTGGCGTGTTAGAAGATTTATATATTAAGAATTGGAAGTTATATATTTAGATTTCACCAATGGTATGGCAACAACTCTAGTTACTGTAATAAGCCAAAAGTTCATGGAACTTGATGAAAAGGCAATGGGCAAAGTAAGACACCAAGATTTTAGCTACTGGCTAGATACCACGATTGCATTTATAATGGAGACAACTTGTTGCACTTTGAAATAAATGTAAATCTAAAGATGCCAATCCAATTCTCTAGATTAGTACAGTTGGTTGGGGGCATCGAGAGAATTCGAAGTTAGAAAACGGAAGTCACATGCTCAGAAATCATTAGCTATGAGCAAAATGCTTTGGTATGGTCATGGAACTTGATGAAGAGGCAAAGGGTTAAGAAAGACTTACAAAGAAACGTCTAAAATTGACTTTATGAGAATGATGGATGATGTCTTCCACAAGTTGCAATGTAATATCTGAAAACCGACCATCTAACAAAATTTCATTGAACATTTATAAAGAGTTCGACAGTCTAGCTACTTGCTAGATGCTATAATTGTCTCATGATGGATACAACTTGTTCCATTAATCTTAAATGTAGATATGAAGATGTCAGCCCAATCTACGGATTAATACCATTTGTAAGGGGTGTCAGGAAATTTTTAAGTTAGGAATCATCGATTACATGCTCAGATTCCCCCAGTTGTGTGTAAACTATTCTAGGTAATGCAACAAACAAAAAATTCATAAAACTTGATGAAGAGGCAATGGCACAAAAGGCTTGAAGAAAACGTTGAAAGTGGACTTTTTGAGAGCAACATATGAAGTACTCCACAAGTTGCATTCTGCGATTCGAAACCGAGTGCAATTAGTTTGCGTGTTAAGAATTAAAAGGAGGCTTATTTCCGATTGGTAGGAACGACGGAATGGATAGTGTTGGCTTACATTTAAATTACCTATTGAGATGACTGCAAGTGCATAGTCATGGAACTTGAAGAGTGGAGAAGGCCAAGATTTTTTCTTTTTTTAAAGAGTGCAAAAGGCAAAGAAGGCTTGGAAAATGTCAAAAAAAAAAAAAAATTTGATCTTCAATGCAATAACTTGGGTAGTGTTTACACAAGTTACATTATTATTATCCAGTGACTAGAAATTAATTTAAGGCCTTATACTGTATTAGACGACTCACAACATCATGGAAGAATTTGATGGGATCTAATTATAGCCGGGACTAGCAAATTAGCTTAATTGTATCCGCAACTTTAGACATTCAATAATTGATTGGGACCGGCTAGGCTTAGGCTGACACATGAACAAGTAGAGATTTAGAGGTTTTAGAATTTGAAATACGCAAACTTTACCACACATGCAGATCATAATCTTATTCTCTCTCCTCTCTTATAGCTTCTATCTTGCTGTCGTGTCTCTTCTATTAGAAAGTCCAACCTTTATTTATTGCCGTCCTGTATATAAAATTCACTTAGATTTGTTAAGCAATGTAGAATATTTCAACAATCTTTATTTATTGTCGCGTTCTATATAAAATTCACATGAATTTATTAAGCAATGTAATATATTTCAACAACCTTTATTTATTGCCAGGTTGGCAACTCTTTCCTTCTCTGTGTGGAGTCGTATTTCTGTGATATTTCAAAGGAGTCTCACTTCCCTTTTTGAAGACGATTTGTGCTTGGGGTGGTTTTGGGGCAAAATAACTTTACTCCCATAACATTGTAAATAGGAAAATAGTAAAGAAAAACTCTCTTGCTAAAAAATACTGTCGGACATAAACTATGATTGTGCCAATTATATGGGAAAAATAAGGTAGGAAGTCCTAACCTTCAAGTATGAAATGCAATTAAATCTTAATTTTATTGATTCAATTTAGTCTTAAACTTATTTGTAACAATACAATCAAGTCTTAAATTGCCTGCATGGTCCTCCAAAACTTGTCTCAAACTGAACTTTTCAACTTTTGAATCTACATTTAGCACTCAATTACATTTTTGATAAAGGAGATTGTACTTTGTGTTGAAGGTTGGTCTTATACATAAAGCTTAAGACATGCGGTGCGAATCCTTTCTAGAGGAACTTTCACATTAAATGCACCACATCACATTCCTAGGTGAAAAACATAACTCACTAACGACAGCTAGGTAACTACTGGGATTCGCCCCAGTGGCCACCCTTCCAACATGAAATGGGGAGGTGAGGGGTTCAAATCTCCACCTTCTCAGGGGGAATGTGGTGGGGACGCGTAAGTTTTAGAAGTGGGTTTCAACTCCCACGCCCTGCAAGAGGCAGGGCAAAAGTCTGAGAGTGAGTGTAAAGTAGGAATAGCGTAGGACTGACAAAAAAAAAAAACAACAGCTAGGTGACTGTCATCTATTGTCACTAATACCCTTGCCGCCTCGAAGCATTTTAGCAGTACAGTTTTTATGTCAACTAATATAGCAAACGGATTGGCAAACGGATAACGCCCTAACAAGACCACATATACGTTCACACTAGACCACCGCATAGACAGCAAGTCATCAATCTGTGTTTGATAAGCTATAGAATTGCACGCAATGTGCGTTCATATAGATGAAGACCAAACCACATGTGGTCATCTTAAATACACAAGAGAGAGAGAGAGAGAGAGAGAGAGAGAGAGAGAGAGAGAGAGAGAGAGAGAGAGAGAGAGAGAGAGAGCACATGTTCATTTGAATTTATGCGATCACAAAGACCCAAATTTATTGATATCTAAATTTTGATTAAATTTCTATGATTAAATTGCATAGAAAATCATGGACGAATTCGGACCTAACAAAAAATGATTTTCACACCACACAAGCACTAATATTATTTGCATCAATTAATTTTTCTAATTTATTTTATTTTCCCTATATTTTATTACATTTCAGATAAATTTTAAAATTTTAAAATTATTATCAATATTATTTTAAAAAAAGGAAAAACGATAGGGCTCGGAGGTTGGGCTTTCGCCCTAGCCCCCTTTCTTTTTCCTCTCCCCCCTTCCCTCGCGCTGGCCTAGGCCCATCTCACCCCAGCTCTCCCCCAGCCCGACCCCCTTTCCCACCTTCATTCCTCCTTCCTCCTTCTTCCTTCCTCCTCCTCTGCACCTCACGTGCGCGAGGACACCCGTAGCCGGCGATGGAGGGGACCTCTGGGTTGGCGTCTTCAATGCCGCCGAGTTGCAGAGCAAGTTTGGCACTGCCTTGGTTAGGCTTGCCGTGGATGGGACGGCCAATGGGACATCGGTTCGGCTAAAGAGGTAGCCTAGTCGACCCGCCAAGAACTAACAGTCGAAGCACCTCAGTTGAGCAAGCTCCTCACCTTTAAATACCAAGGAGGAGGAGGAGGAGGAGGAGGAGGAGGAGGAAGAAGAAGAAGAAGAAGAAGAAGAAGAAGAAGAACTGTTGAGCAAGCTCCTCACCTATAAATACCAGGGAGAAGAAGAAGGAGAAGGAGAAGGAGAAGGAGAAGGAGAAGAAGAAGAAGAAGAAAATGGTGAGAGGGGGGGAGTTTCAGATAGAGAGACAAAGAGAATCAAGAGGCGGAGAGAGGTAGAGCCGCAACTGAGAGCAAGAAAAGAGTGTCAGAGGGGGAGATCACCAGCCACCGTGCCTGAATCAAGGCCAATGACCCGCCGCCGTGCCTCCTTTTCCGCGCTGAAGCTCTAGTAAGCCTCAACCTATTTGTGCCCTGTTTTTGGGCGTGCAAAGTCGAAGCTCGCGACCATCCGGCTCTTGTGAACTCCGGCCCTGCCAATCCCCTGTTGAGTTGTTGTGCATATTGTTTGTCATACGTCGAGAGTCCGGCGCGGGTCTGAGCTTTGGTTGAGTCGGAAATCCCTCGTTATAGTAGTGCCCTCAGCTGTTTGACGTGATGCCTGAATGAGATCCACAAACCTCTCCTCTCAAACGCTGCTCATTGTTCGATTTGTTGTTGCCATTTGTATAAATTTTGCTTGCATTAGACAGGTTCGAGCCGGAGTGATGTTTATGGAAGTTGGAGTCCTCTCGATCTAGAGCGGCTTCGTGTTCCTTGGGTTGGCCGATGTTGCCGCGACACCAACCCTGCTCGGTTGGGGGGTTGAATTCGTCATTGGCGCGACATAGATAAAGGTAGCTTGAGATGCCGGCTTTGGCGTTGAGCGCACGGCCACCGAGATAGGCCTGCCGTCGCCGTTTTCGTCGGGCTCTTGAGAGGGGGACGAATAAAAATAACTTGTAGATTAAAAATTTGCACCATAAGTTGTAAATTGGTGAGCTTGGGAGAGCCTGGGTTAAGCCTAGACTGAGTAATCAATTAGCCTCCGCGTCTGTGGGAGGGCTTGAAGAGGTCACAACAGTTTAGCGACTCTATTGGGGACTTGATTTTTTGTGAACTTATGTTTTTTTGTCTTGTTTAAATGTTTCCTTAACTTGGGTATTTTTTTGTAGGTTAGTAGCTTAGAGATAAATGTCAATTTTATTATAATAAATGTTTGGTTACAAATTGTTATGCATGCCCTAATGTTTTAGCACTACAGCGTGGCACATACAACCCTACTATCAAATGGTGTTAAGAAAGATACAATCTTAAACATGAGATTGTCATATAGAAGTTGCCTTTCTTTTCCCCAAAATTTCTTTAGATAGAGCCGAAGTTAGGAGGACTTGACACCAACATAAAACTATGATGGTTAGATCACCCTTTTAACTTCATCTCGCTAAGCCTTTTTAGTTGGAAATCAAAATAGATGTATTGTGTGCATGTCTATATGGTTGCAATCTATTTTCTTTGGTGAAGTAAGTCTTTTATTCCTGTACAATTGAATTTACTTATCTTGCTACACTTTCAATCAGTCCATGACAATTTAGTTAATCGTTGATTTAGTTCCTTTATCAATTGAAAATGAAATGAGGAAATTACCATGGAACAAATCATTTGAAAGAAACCTTTGAGAATTTGTTTTGAATTCATGCGTTTGTTGTTTTTATTAGGAAGTTTTATGTTTTTCTTATTTGATATCTTTCTAATCCATGCTAGCGTCTCATATGTATTTATTTTCCTAGTTCATTTTGGGGAAATTTCCTTGATGTATGAATTTTTCGTGAATAAACAAAAAGGGGGTAGGATTAGCTCATTGTCATGGACTGGTTCCTTGTTTACACCTCGTGCTTACATCTGCTTATTTATTTAAAACAAGGTTATCATAGACCATTCGCTAATCCAAACCTGCTTGAGAGTGAGATAAAAAATGGCCAATGAAGACATGCTAAGCTGTCTTGCCAGCATGGAAAGTGAGATGAAGCGGGTATTAGGGCACTCCAACAACTCTCAAAATAGGTGGATTCTATTCAAATTAAGGTCGTTCCCACTCCAACACCATTGAAGTAGTGTTGCCACAAATGTCTACTGGTGGTAGGCAAGGCGGGGGCAGTGATGATGACATGCTAGGATTAGAAGATGACCCGCCTCAAAGTCATAATGGAGAAAGCTAAGCTTGGGAGCATGCTGAAAACGGAGCACAATAAACGCTTTGTGAAGCTAGAAGAAAAGTTGAAGCAATTGTAGGGGTTATAGAATTTGCCTCCATTAGATTTATCTGTTTATGCGAAGGTCAAGATGCTAAAAAAGTTCAAAATGTTGGAGTTCAAAAAGTATGATGGCGTCTCTTGCCCGAAAACCCATTTGCATATGTACCACGTGCTGATGACTCAGTTTGTTAATAGCATGCCTCTCATGATCTAGTTATTCTAGGTGAACTTAACTGGGCCCACGCTAGAGTGGTACATCACGAAAAGCAGAAATCTCCTCGAGACTTGGAGTGAAGTGGCTGATGTGTTCACTAAACAGTACAAGTTCAACCTTGACACCACTCTTTTCTATGAGGATCTCAAACGTATTGAGAAGAAGAAAAGTGAGTCGTTTAAAGAATGTGCCACAAGATGGAAGAACTTGACTAGGCAAGTCACTCTAGAACTTATTGACAATGAGCTAATGAAGTTGTTCATCAAAACTCTCTCGCGTGAATTTTAGATGCTGATGGTTGGCACAATCACTTATGCATTCAGCCAAGTCATCCCTATGGGGGAACAAATTGAGATAGAGCTGAGAGATAGCTAGGGTGGTGCATTTGAAGACTTCTTCATGGCTGAAGGACTATCGGATGACATAGGTGTTTGTGAAAGTACTAGTATGAACACCTAGAGGGGGGGTGAATAGGTGTGAAAATTTTTTTTCGCAAAGAACAGTAGAAATATTTTTCTTTTGAATCTGAGTCTAAAGAACAACAGACTTTTGAAACCGAGTCTGAAGAATAACAGATTTTGAGCGAGTTTAGATTTTAGTAGTTAAGTAGAACTACGGGCAAAATAAAGGAGTTCAGGGAAGATAATAAGAATACATAATTTATAGTGGTTTGACTTAGATCAAGCTTACGTCCACTCTCCCACGCTAACAACCTTCTGGTTGGATTTCACTATGCAATCAACAAGAGATTACAACTTTGAGTGCAAATACTTAGCAGTAGATCACACTATTTCACTAAGTCACTTTTTTGGTATTTCTCTCATGATCATAAATGTTTAAGCTCACAAGGGATAAGTGTATGATCAAAGGTCGCTTAGACTTTGGAATTATAAATTCTACGCTCTGTCTCTTACTTGCTTATCGGTCATTGATCTCCTTAAATACTTCTCCACTTCCAAACTAGCCGTTGGATAGTATCTAGATGATTGTCTTCCAATCTACCCATTGGACAGATCTGTATCTAGAAGATTTAGTAGCCGTTGAGTGATAGAAGTAGAATCCCAAATTGATTTTGATTACCCATACAAACAAAATCTTGATTTCCATAAGTAGAGCTTATTTGTTTAGAAAGATCTCGTCTTCAAGATCCAATTGTCAATCAATTTGATTAAGTCAATCAAATCTATCTTGATGTAGAATTTAAATCAGATCACTAGCCGTTATATGTTTGGGCTTGTGTTACGTTCTATTAAGTTGTTTCGTTCTAAATCTACTACATTCTGTCTGAAGTAAAGTCTGAGTGTCTTTAGATTGAAATAGAGTTTGAGTGTCTTTAGATTGAAATAGACTTTACAATATGGACAAATATCTGAACATAATCTGCTTCTGAACAGATTTAGCTTTAAGGTTTGGACACAATCTAAATAAGTTTAGCTTCAGCATAGAGTCTGTCTTCGGGTTCTGCATTCACGTTCGTCTGGAATTTGTCAGAGTAGGAAGACTTCTGATGTAAGATAGATTTTAACACTAAAGTCTAGCAGTCTTTAGATTTTGACATAGAAGTCTGGCAATCTTCAGAATAGACTTTGGACATGTATTACGTTCAGTCTTCTATCAGTCTTTAGACTTTGACAATCCTTTACATGTTCTATCATTTGCATAGTCTGTTATTTAACCATTAAACACGTTAGTAGCTTTTGATTTATTTGTTATATTCAAAACATCATAAGGGATTTTCCTAATGGTTTGAGTAGAACCTCTTTCAATTCCTTGACATATTCTACTACATAGGAACCTTTCTTACTTTTTAGGACTTGCTTATTTTTCTTTCCATTTCGTTTTCTGGACATTATTTCCACTGAAGCAATTGAGTTTTGAAATCTTCCTTCCAAAGTTTATAAATCTGCCAAGCACTTGATCAATAAAACCTTTTGAGGGTATAAGGAAACACGCCAAACCGACCTGGTGATGATATCCAGTCACAGAATAAAAGAAGAAATATGAAGTCCAAGTTTCCTCATGCTTCCTTGTCTTAGGGCTTCGAAAACAAAAGACATTTCATCACTTTTTCGAAAGAGGGGAAAGGAATGGGAGAAAAGCATTCATGCTAGTGACCTTGTCTGTTTTTCTGATTTAATTATTTCATGTCTTAGAACATCATTCCCTTGACTTATTATGATAAGGGGCCATTTGAAACACTTGCATCGGGTTGTAAGGATGAGGGACTCATTCGTGTGGTCAATTCGGGAACATCCTTTCAAGAAAATGGAGACAAATAGAAAAAGATCACCCCCATTTTGAAAGCAAAAGGTATGTCTTGTTCCCTAATGTAATTTTGAAAATGTGGAAGAAAAATGGGGGAGAGAGGTTGCCGACTTGAAGAAATGATTGAGGAGGTGATCTTGGCTTGTCCAAGACTCCTCTTGCATGAAAGGTAAGTGGTCAAGGGGAAAATAGCTTCATCATGGCCCTAAAATTAGGTTATTTAGCCTATTTTCCCTAATATTTCATTTTGCATGTCTATCTATTGGTCACTGTGGGACGGCACATTGAATTTAATGGCTAAATATGTCTTAATTTCATATAAACAGGACTAGGTGGCTGACCATATACATACATGTACATCACTTTCGTAAAGTCCATTTTTGACTTTTTCTAGTAGTCTTCTTAGTCTTTCGGCCTTGATGTTTCATTTTTAGATAACGATGACAAAGTTTTCTATTTGCCACGACGATGTTGAATGTTGGAAGTTCTAAATATAAAGCGTGTTTGTAGTTAGTATAAAAGGTTTGTATTTCTGTGTCTCATCATTCTAACTCCAATTTCTTCTTTCGCTTACAAGCAAAGGAAGTAAGTTTCATGAATTCCCTTCCCTTTTCTGATCCGCAACTATGTTTGTGATATTCATTACACTGACCAAAAATATAGATAAAAATTGAAGAAGGTGACCATCTCTCTCTCTTCCATAACCATGTTGGTAAGTTCAGTGATTGACGTGATTATGGAAGTTTGCGACCAATAGCATATACTCTTCTTCGCTCATTTAGGTAGTCAAGTAAATTATACATTTAAAATACCATGCATTTTATTGTAATTTAAGTGTTGCACTTGTGCGTTAATCGGACAAATCAATTGCGTATTGATTTCATCTATCATGAGAGGATAAAAGAAAATTCAAGGTATTCGGGCAAAGAATTTAAAATTTAGAAGGAAAATTTCAAATAAGGGCTCAAAATGGAGCCGCTTTCTTTAAAAATGACTGAAAGTGGACGTTGTCTCAAATAAGTGCCTGAAGTGGTTATGTTAGTATTAAATAAGGGCCCGAACTTGATTTCCGACCAAATCTTCACCAGACAACTTTTCCTGCAAGTAGGGTGTGGGCAATTTTGTCCAACAAAATTCAGCTCGGTAAAAAATGTTTTAAAATCCTCAAACAAACAAAAATCCCAAATTGAACTTGTCACGTCCCAATCCTCAAGCATGCGCCCATCCCTCACTGGTCGATTAAAAAATGACGTCCTAGGACGCATCACCGACTCTTTCATTTTAATATGCATGCGGAAACATATAAATAATCCCCAAATAATAAAATAATGGGATAGAAAAGTAGGACCAAATTTTAAACTTTTAAAAACAACCACACTTATAGACAATGCAAACCATAATGCATATATATACAAGGCGAACTACTAAGTTAAGTTCTAATCAACAAGTTCAGAAAACAAGTTTGCAGACAGGGGTGGGGTTTCAATCCTCTCCTGGATCCTCCTCTGGGTCCTCTTCCGGGTTCTCTCCTCGTCAACGATCTCTCATTCTTTCATACTTTAGCTAGAGTCTACGGCTGAGTGCTTCGGAGAGTCAGGATCATCACCAAGCTTGGGATCCTTTGCATCAATCACTGATCCACCCTTGGGATCTGCTGTCCTCTTCCCAAACGCTACCTCTAAAACGTACAGAGGTACATCAGATTCTGGTATAGGGCCCACCCTTCCTCCATCATT
Source organism: Eucalyptus pumila (assembly GCA_016097595.1). Taxonomy (NCBI): domain Eukaryota; kingdom Viridiplantae; phylum Streptophyta; class Magnoliopsida; order Myrtales; family Myrtaceae; genus Eucalyptus; species Eucalyptus pumila. Next base: position 37,972,772 of record CM027853.1, read on the forward strand.
GTAATGACGATACTGCGACCGGTATTTGTGGGGCACATTTTGGGGTCCACCCACATCAACCCAAACGATTGATTTCACCAGTACATATTCCAAGCCTTCAGGGTGATGGTGTATTGGAATGTGATAACCTATCTCAGTGATTTCCTCCGGTATACCAAAATGCTCAGGAGGAGCTCGAGATGTTTCCATCTAAGGATCTAAAATGTTATCCCACAATGGGGTGAGACAACGTCTCAGCGAGTTCTACCCCCTAAGACTCGATTAGGAAAAAAAATACATGCTAAGGGTTGCCTAAGCACAATCACGAGTCAGAGGACTTACCTTGGCCTCAGTTCCTTCCTACAAGTCAGTTCAATTCATAATTTCAATGAATCACGTCATCACGTCAATTCAGAACTCAGATCGACTTATCGATCAATCGACCTAGTCGGTTACGTGTTAATCAGATCATTCCCTGGTCATTCTAATTAATACTATGCATTCTCCAAGATGATATATCTAGTTATCGAGCCCACGTGCATTCTCCAAGATGACATATCTAGTCATCGACCCCACGTGCATTCTCCAATGTAATATATGCATTCTTCAAGATGACATATCTAGTCATTGAGCCCACGTGCATTCTCCAAGGTGAGATATCTAGTCATCGAGCCCATGTGCAATCTTCAAGATGACATATCTAGTCATTGAGCCGAACTAACATATGTCTTTCTTCGAGATGATGTGCCAAGTCATCGATTCGACATTCGTTCTCCAACAATTTCTCACTTTTATCATATTTGATAAAATAGGCGTATTAAGTACACGGTTGGCCATAGCCAAAATATCATAATTTCCTTTCCATAATTCCCACCATTTCATATGGTCCACCAAAATATTTTTGGCATTGTAAATTGACGCTCGATTATTTTCCAATTAAATGCTGAAAAATAAATAAATTTAGGAATATATCCTAAAATTACAATCGAGCAAAATTAACACAAATTAAAGCTCAAATAAATAAACAAATTACACCACAATAACTAGCAAAAAATTCGGGTAACCAGCTATCTCGGTCTAATTTCCGGAAAATAAATAAATAAATAAATAAATAAATAAATATGGAAAATATTAAATAAATGTCAATAAATCCAACTTAGGCCCGTAATGCCTAATTGGACGCCGAAACAGACCCGGAAAGTTTCCGAGGCTCATTAAATAAATACTAGAGTCTATTTACTCGCTAATTACACTAACTATACACCTAACATGCATCAACAAATAATTAAATTCACTAATCTAATCTAATCTAACCACCTAATCATACTTAACTTAATCTAATTAACCCCTAAGCGTAATTAACCTACTAAGCGAGATTTAATGAGTTAAACTCACTTGTTTGGCGATTTGATCGGTGTAAATTGATGGGGACGCAACGGGGCTCGACTTTCTCCAAAGCGGGCCGAACTTTCGAGACTCGGAACACCTCCAAAACGGGCCTAAAACAAAGCTGGAAACCCACTAGTTTTTGCTTTTTTTTTAGCTGCAAAAGAAAGGAAACAAGGTTGGTTGAGGCAAGCAAGACCAGCGGAGATGCAGTGGCCTAGGCGAGGATGAACGGCGGTGAAACGGCAGTGCACGACGGCTTGAGTTGGCTGGAACAGCCTCCTGGACACACGAACAGAGGTAGGGATGGAGACGGCTAGGCGTCGGGGTCGCGTGACGAGGCGTGGTGGCGCGAACGCGAGACGGGGCGACGAACAACGACTTTGGCAGTGGTGCGTGACGGCGAGGCTACTCCAAGGTTTCAGTTGATTCTCCTCTGGTTTTGCTGGCCTTCAAACAGCAAAATGGAGAAGAAGAAAGGGGCTATCGACCAGTGGAAGGGGGAGAGGAAAGAGAGAGGGAACAAGGGACTTACCTTGGTCTCTTTTTCTCTTAATTTGTCCCCCAAGACCAATCTCTACCACCAGCTGCCTTCCATGAACCAAACTCAGCCACTCATGCTCTCATCTTGAAGCTTGAATTGGTCCATAAGTCATGGTGGTGGGGGGCACATGAATTTGCTTAGAATTTTCTCCAATTGGACACTCATTCATGCTTAAATCACTCCAATTTGGCCTCTCAAAACTCAATCGACACCTCATCAATCCAATTGGTATTTTTCCTCACCAATTGATCCCACTTGCAACCTAGTTACATGATAAAAAATGATCCTTGACTTCTTCTAGACAAAAACGGCCCTAAGACGACTTTTTCCCAAAAGTCTCGATTTGCAGAAAAATCTTTCGAGACTGAGTCGACGTTCCTAAAATGACTCGTGTCATGAAAGAACTTTCAATTTTTGAAATCGGACTCAAATTCGGAGTTAATTTAAATTTGGCGCGTTTTTAGTGTGAGCTCGGCTACCAGGTAATGTTTGTAAAATTCTAAACCAAGTGAGCATGTCGAACAAGTAATATAATGATAAGAAAAAGTATCATCCCATGGAGATCGATGATTAATAAACTAAATAAATACTAAAATATATTAATTCTAAAATTTATCTAACAGATCAAAATATAATTTAGAATAAATTTAAAACAAAATTGGGAGACTAAATGCAGTAAATCAATCAGATAAATACGTTGGAGCATCTGATTTCATCATAACCACTAGATATGAATTTTGGATTGTTGTGGATACAAGAACGATATCAAACATGTGATAGCAGAATTTCCTAATCTATTTACTATCCTATCTATAGATATAATAAACCTACTCAACTTATTAATCCATTATATCTCTATGTGAATTCAAATAAACATGAGTGCATTAAAGATTATGAATTTCCCAGCTTACAATGAGTCTTTTGGATCACTTTATCACCGAAAGCTACACAAATAATGTGGTATATTTCTATCCACATTTAATTCATGGTTATATATTATAATGAGTAATTGCATATTATCACTTCTCAGTCTCAAACACACACATTAGATCATTCATGTGGTGGCTAGTCGCTCAAAAGCATTAAGCACAATAATATATAACTCACATGAATAAAATCAATTATAAAACATAAAAATCATGAAATTCACATCATTATGGTTAGGTTACATTATAGTCCTAACAAAAGAAAATTAGAACATGGTAGAAGAAGAAATAAAAATATATATCAACCTAGCATCTTGAATCAAAGAACAAGAAATTTGTCACCACTTTGTCTTCTCTTCAAAATACTTAAAAAACTCTCAGAAGAATGAAAAACAATTTAACAAAAACCTAACCACTTTCTCCGGCTCTCAATGTTCTCCCATTTTGAGGATATATCCAAGCACCAAGCGATTGCACATAAAATTTGGGAGTAAATCAGATGATTTTGATTTGATATCTATCTTCCATTGCTTCTTGATTTAAATTCCTGATTTTTTTGCCATTCTTTTCCTTATATTCTCCATATCTCATTATTCTGTATAAACAAGGAAAATTCGAATAATTAGAATGAAATCCAAATATTTTCTCATAGATATTGCATTAATTTTTGCCTGAAATAAGTAAAACAACTTTATTTTTATAGAGTTATCAGGTAACTTTCAGAAATTTTTAGTGCAAATCACCCATGGTCGATTTTCTTTGAGCCACAATGAACCCACTCGACACATTGGCGACCCTCGGTTGTCGTGAAAATCTTGAGGATTCAAATACGGACACAAGGTACCAAAACGATAGAAAATTTAGTCTAGTGCCAATTGACGAAAATTTTCCAATTTAGTGGAGTCATTCACGTTTAGTCACACATCTCTATCGAACCGACCTATCTATGATCCCTAATTGATTTTTAATTGTGCTGCAATGACCTCTGAAGATAAGTATGGTCGAGAAGCCGATTCCTAGTCGAATTTTCAAATCTATTACATTAAAATCTCTTAATTGTTTCCCCATATAGTTTAGTTATCTCGAGAGTGATCAACTCTAAGAACAGCCCTATAGGCGTGTCGATAAAATGCCCGATTTATTCAATGGAAAACAGGATTGAAAATCTAGAATGTCACAGAACTCTCATTAGTTTTTTGTGAAATCGCTGAGTCTTCAAAGCTTGAACTCTAAGTTCATTGATTCTTGACTGTACCATGTTTTCTTCCTATCTTCAATGCTAGGTGGAATGGATGCACTTACTGATGAGGATAGAGCTCATGACAACAAGGCGAGAAGGCATTTGGTGTGTATGGAGGACTTGAGCTGAAATTGAAGAACCCAAGCCTCATCTAAACTAAGGAGATGGAATTGACGTTCCTCCTCCTCTAGTTGATAATGAAGCTTGAGACGACAGACTTTCAAGGGGAGGATCAATTTGCTATTGGGGACTAACTTGAAGACTCAACGATATCATGAAGAATTAATAAGAGTTCAATTTGGGATTTTTGTTTGTTCAATGATTTTAAAGCATTTTTACCTAGCCAGATTTTTTTGGACAAAATTGCCCACACCCTACTCGCCGGAATAAGTCATCTGGTGAAAATTTGGCCGGAAAACAAATTCAGATCCTTATTTGATACTAACCTAATCACTTTAGACCCTTATTTGAGACAACGTTTATTTTGGGCCATTTTTTTTTTTTTTTTTTTTGAAAAAACTGCTCCACTTTAGATTTTTATTTAAATTTTTTCCAAATTTAGAAGGTAACATAAGTGCCACAAATTCAATACTTACCACCTAAAGAAATTTACCTCATGGCTAGGTGAGATTGAGCCTCGCCATTGGCTAGCCAAACTCAATTTTGCCAGCCCTTTGGCTAGTCATTGCTGATGACTAATTGGAGGAAGAAGGAAGGAGGAGGAAATAAAAGGAAAAAGAATTATATAAAATATTCAAAAGAAAATTATTATTTGTCTATAAATCTTGAGGTCTTTGTCATCGATGGGAGGTATGGTGTCACTACTGCAAACGATGTTCCCTACATAATTTCTCTTTGCAAATAGTGCCATGAGAGAGTACCCTATACTCCTTTTGCTATTCTTACATCCTATACATGCTGTGATTACTCATCCTTAATTATTACCACTAACTTGATTTTACATGTCTACCAACACGGAGCAAAATTCCATTTTTGGCGAAAGGAAATTTAGAAGTCAGAATCCCACAGTCAGGTAAGCACTGTACAAATCATAACAATATTCCTATTATAAAATGGTAAAATTCTAGTGATGTACTAATATTTTTTACTATAGAGATAATCTAATATCTTCCTCTAAACACGTGGTTCGTTCCTCATTGGACAACCAAGATCATACTATTGGCTATAGAACACAAGTTATTGGTCCGAGGGAAAACATCATGCAATCATTGATCACATTTAACTCTGTAGGAGATGTCATCTCCCCAGAGTTAATGGTAAATACTGTTTGTACTGCTGTGAGAAGGAGCAACAAGGTGGCTGCAAGAATGGACAAGAAAGCCCAAGGACTATGGAAATATTCCCTCCTCACTTTCACCATCCAAACGTTCCACCTCTCCTTACAATACTCATTCACTCTATAGTAGATGTCATCGTAGTAATAGAAATTAGACAGGGTGACTCCGTCACCCATCTTGTTGAACCTCTGCGCAACTGCCTCATCATCGCCCAAGAGGTTCTTAATAATCCCACTTTGGCGGAGCAGCCTGATGTCCTTTGAAGAGTTTTTGAAGAGTTGCTGAGGCAATCCATGAATGACATATACTCCGTTACATAGTTGATTTCTCCACCTTGAAGATGCTACTCGTACGCGATTAGGTTTCGAATTAGTGACTTGGTGGTGTCCTCTACAATCACGATCGGTATCTCGTAGTATCTCGTCCTCGAATTTGAGATCCATCAGGTCGCACGCTTGCCTCACCCTTAACTTGACTCCGGACTCCCTCAGCTCTGTCGCCGTGGACACAAACATGTTCAGCTTGGTTCTGTGGTTTTGCCGACGTCGATTAGGCAATCTGGCAGTCCAACACGTGTGCATTAGATGCAGAAGATGTTTGCTCTCGCCAAGCATCTGATTTCGGCTCGAGTCTCCTAGTTCGGAATTGAAATACCTGGTGGCGATATCGATGAGACCCTTAGTCAGCTCATATAACTTGTTCAAGACGAAAAACAGGAGCTGGTTCTCTAGCAGCAGTAAATCGCGCTGGAGGCAGAATTGAATCCAATCTGACTCCATAAGCGGATCGTCTTTGTCTCTTGGTTCCTCCGTATTGTACTTACGGAAGAACTCGAAGACGAAACAACCATCAATGAGCATCGTCACTAGGAACTTTTCTTGGGAGAACTTTTCTTGGGAGAGGTGGTCGATGGTTTCCGCGTAGCAATTACGGGCCAGCTGTTCCAGTTCCCTTAGAGTTGCCATATGCCTGTCCACACTCTCCTCATTTCTCCTGCGAAGCAACTGTTTCATGTACCGTATTTTCTGCTCCTCCATGGATTTGTATTTGTCGTTTTCATAGTGATAAGGGCTGATGTTGAGAATCTCTGGTTCATAGGATCTCTCATTTACTCTGCTTAGTTGATGACGAGCCTCATGCTCTTGAGGGGCCGGAAGCTCACCACAAAGCATATTGTCGATGTAGACTAAGACATGATCTTGTGTCCCGGATCGATCATCGTCTTGAGCACACTGTATAGGTTGCAACATGATTAATGTAGTAATACGGATGTGGTGAACTAATTTTTAACTTCCAAAATCTGTCCTCTTATGAACTATTCCAATTTTCACTTTCGGTCATCATATTATTTTTTGTGGCACATATGATCCATAAACTAATTCCTAACAACTAGCAGAAAGAAAACTAATCTCCGAATAAACTTTGGGACAAATTTCGTATTTTTGTGTGAATATCAATGGACAACGCAAATTAAGCATCGTGGTTGAACACGTGGTGTGGACAATCAACATAAATAAATGGATAGTTGAGAAAAGATTACGAACCCTCCACTATCGCTCCTTATATAATTTTGCTCCGAGAATAAATTAATAGCTGTGAGGACTTTTTACTTGCGAGTTTCAGAGAACGCCACCCCCCCCCTTTCTCTCTCCCTTTATTTCCTTCTCCTGCTCCCCAGAAGAGTTTTGAGAATTTGAGTTCCAAATTTCATCTATCCAGCCACCAAGCAAGGACGATCTTTTAGACACTAATGTGAATTTCAAATTTATTTCGTGTGCTCTTACCGTGAGCTACTTGCCGTCAATGTTGAAGACGTAAGAACCACATTGATTAGTTTTAAACCACATAAGAAGAATTGTTGGAACGAAATTGAATCAAGATAAAATACAGAGATATCATTAAACCCGTGGGAACTGAGAATATGGGGTTGGAGAAGGCCGGACAAGCTTCTAGCTAAATAACATATAAATGATATAAATATATATATATATATATTTTTTTTTTCCTACCTAAGAATATAAGGAATTTTTGTACCTAGTGAGGCAGAGCCGCCACTGGCCCGTAGCCCCTTAGGTCCTGTGCTGATTAAACGGCACACATAAGTCTAGAAATTATGTGTGATTACGTCTCTCTAAAAGGATGAAAGTAATGGATAACTAAATCAAGAGAAGACAAAATTGATGCGTACGTGACTTTGTCAGATTAAGAAGCGCGAGTTAACATAATTTTAATGCCCCGAATAAGATCTAACATGTATGATTTAATTTAGTGATTCCCAGAATCATGTTAATTAGTGGACCATAATTCAAAATTAAAAAGAAATGGTCTCATCCTTCAACGCCATTTTTTTCCAAGAAAATCACCTAAAAAGTCCTAAACCTATTGCAATTATACTGATTTAGTCTTAAACTTATTTGTTTTTGTCATTTCAATCCTAAACTTTTTACAAATATGCAAATTTAGTCCATCCAGCCAAATGTGACCAGTCAACACCGACGGATAATTTTATCTTTTTAAATTTTTAAGTATTTTTTAAAATCTTTTCTTCTTTTTTCTTTCCCTTTTTTTTTCCTTCCTCCCCCCTCCTTCCTCCTCCTTCCAGCAACCAACCAGAGGGGAGGGCGGTTGTCAGACTCAAGTGATTGACCAATGACAGGCTCAGCGAGGGCGAGCTCACCTAGCCATTGGTGAGGCTCGACTTCATTGGATTTGGCAAAGGTGAACCTTGCCAGTGGATCAGCGAGCTTGACCTCACCGTCTCTAAGCGAGCTACAAAGAGAGAGACAATAATGGGGAGTCTGAAGAAGAACTAGAACAAGGGCTTTTTTGCCGCCATGAGCTTAGGGCTATCCATGTTTAGCAATGCTGTCCATGGATCCATCAACAGGTACTCCTCGATCCTTCTTTGTCTTCTTTGTGTCTTGCCTAGCGACAATGAGGCTAGCTTGCCATTGGCTGGCTACCTAAGTCCAGTAATCAACCCTCCCCTCTAGCTAGTCACTGGAAGAAGGAGGAAGGAGGGGGGAGGAAGGGGAAAAAAAATAAGAGAGAAAAAAATGTAAAAAGAAAAGATAAACATTATTTAAAAAATTAAAAAAAAAATAAAAAAAATTATTAAAAAATTGTTTGTTGGTGTCTGCTAGCGTCCACGTCAATGTTGGCTGGTTAGATTTTGCCAAATAAATTGAATTGACACAATTACAAAAAAAAATTTAGAACTAAAATTGCAAAAAAAAAAAGTTTAGAACTAAATTAGCACAATTGTAATAGGTTTATGACCTTTTAGGTAATTTTACCTTCTTTTTTTTTTTCTCTCAATATAAATAATCACCAGAAAAGGGAAGGGAAATTCGTAAAGACTTACTTGATTACGTTGGCGGTTGCTCATTCTTCTGGCCAAGCTAGACCAGCTCCTATCACGTAGTATCAGTTCTTCTCTTCTTGTGGGATTGCTTTTGAGTGAAGTAGAGATAAAACGAGACTCCGCATGGACCATCCATTTATACAAAAATCAAACGCGTTTTATTTTGGCCCATTGACCTTGGTCGTCGATAAATTGGATGAAGATGCGAAAGTCTCAGAAAGACAAAGAAAGAAGCGCCAAAAATTGGCCTCAGGAGAGAGACGCATGAAGTCATCCACAAGTTGCATTGTACTCTGTGGAAACCGACCGTTTCACAAAACGTTATGGAACAAGTAGAAAGAATCCAACGTTCTACCTGCCGGCTAGAAACCGGAATTGCCTTCACGACGGAGACTTGTTCAATTGTGATAAATGCAAATATAAGGATGCTGGTCCAATTCTCTGGATCGCTGCAGTTGAACGACGTGGTAAGAGATTTTTAAGTTAGAAGCTGAAAGTTACATATTTAGATTTCACCAATTGTATGTAAACTATTCTATGTATTCCAATAAACTGTGAGAAATAGATGAACCAGCATTGATCTCATTTATTTTTGCTTTCTGTAAGAAAGAATACTAAATAATGTTTGAGCTACCACGAGAAGGAGCAACATGATGGCTGCGAGAATTGACAAGAAAGCCCAAGGACTATGGAAACATTACCTCCTCAGTTTCGCCATCCAAATGTTCCTCCTCATGTTACGATACGCATTCACATATTTGAAAATCTCGGAGTAATAGAAATTGGATAGAGTGACATAGTCACCCATCTTGTTGAACATTTGCACAAACACCTCGTCATCGCCCAAGTAGTTCCTGATAATCCCTATGCAGCAGAGTACCTTGATGTCCTTTGAAGAGTTTACAAGCAATCCATGAAGGTCACGTAGTCGGTAAAGTAGATGATGTCTCCGCCTGGATGATGCTGCTCATATGCAATTTGGTTTCGCAATTGTGACTCGGTGTGGTCCTGTATACTCAAGACCAGTATCTCAAGTTTCCAGTTCTTGAATCTGATGTCTTTCATGTGCCGCCCTCGCACTGCTTTTAACTTGACTTCAGACTCCCTGAGTTCCGTCGCTGAGGATGTGAACACGAGTTTCTCTTTCATCGGCAGGCCTCCGCCCTTTAGTCGGGCACGTTAGGCAAGCCAGAAGTCAAACATGTGTACATTAGATGGAGAAGATGTTTGCTCTCATGAAGTGTCGGATATCGGCTCGAGTCTCCTAGTTCGAAATAACTGGTGGCTCTATCGATGAGCTCGAGATGCTCATCCGGACCTTTAGCCAGGTCATATAGCTTGTTCAAGACGAAAAAGCGGGAGTTGGTTCTCAAGAAGCAGTACATTGCGCTGGAGTCAGTATCGAATCCGATCTGCATTCATTAGCGGGTCGTCTTTGTTTCTCAATTCCTCCGTATTGAACTTATGGAACAACTCGACAATGAAACAACCATCAATGAGCATCATCGCTTGGAACTGTTTTGGGGAAAGATAGATGGTTTCTGCTTAGCAATCACGCGTCCATTGTTCCAGTTCTCTTAGAGTCGGCATATACCTGTTGACACTCTCATTTCTCCTCCAAAGCAACTGCTGCACGTACTGCTTCTTTTGGTCTTCCAGGAATTTGAGCTTTTCATTTCCATAGTGATAAGGGCCGACAACTAGAATCTCCGGTCCTTAGGCTTTGTGGTTTACTTTGCACCGTTGATGACGAACCCTAAATATGCTATGCTCTGGCTGGATTGGAGGCACACTGCAAAGCATTTCCTTGATGTAGATTAAGATATCATCTTGCGTCTCGGATTGCTCACTGTGTCTAACATACTGTATAGGTTACGACATGATTAATGTGATAATAAGCATGTTGTAAAGCAAGATAATAGTCTTTTGTGTTTTTAAATTGGTTTTTCATGTGCTTCCCTTTCATTAAGCCTTATGATTGTTAGTATTAGCTAATGCTGTGTATGTAAGTTGGAGCGTCAAATGGGTTGCTGGCAAGATATTTCGTGATGATCACATATTCAAGAGTGAATTTGCAAAAACAGTAAACCAAAAATGGAGCAGCATTAATCAATAGCTATGCGATAATTCATTTTGTAATACACTAAAGCAGCATTTAGAGTTGAATATGTACATACACACAACACACTAGAGCAATAGAGAAATGTTTTACTATTCTGCTTAGTGAGTAATGTAAGAGCTACCGTCTCTATCTACATTATTGATCCCATCGATAGGTTTTCCTCCCCTCTGTTTTCGATATGCTATTATTTTATTGGAATCATTGTAAGCAATATCTTTAAATATGTACAAAGTTATCCGTAACAAAATAAGGACAAGTTACAAAAACTATCTTCACATGAATTATTCCAATTTTCAATTTTGGACAAATACTATTTTTCATGACATATATGATCTGAAAAACGGAAAAAAGATAAAGTCACCTCTGAATAAAATTTCGGGACAATTCCATATTTCTATGTGAATATTGATGGAAAATGCAAATTAAGCACTGTAGTTGAACAAACATTTAATGGACGGATCTCCCGTTTGTTTCCTCCTTGAGCCTTTAAAGAACCTGCTCTAGTCCAATATAAGAAAATGAAAAGTTGACGAAAAATTACAAACCCTGTTTGGTCCCTAAATGCAATAACGGCTACATGGGCTTTTTTGCTTTCTAGAAGCGTTTCGGGAATATGAGCCCCAAATTTTATCTCTCCAGCCACCAAGCAAGGACAATCATTTAGACACTGAAATGTGATTTTTAATTTTACCTGGAGTGTTCTTATCATGAGCTACTTAATATCGATTTTGAAGGCGTAAGAACCACGTTGAATAGTTTTAAACTACATAAAAGAATTACTGTAAAAAAATTGAACCGAGATAAAATATAGAGATACCATTAAACGCGATGGGAACCTGGGATTTGAGGCTATAGAAGATGAGACAAGCGACTAGTTAGGTAACATATAAGAAATGCTTTTTGGATTATTATTTTTTCCTACCTAGGGTATAAGGAATTTTTGGACCGGTAGGGAAAGAGCAACCATTGGCCCGGTTGCCCCCGAGATCCGCCCCAGATCAAACGCTAGGCATAACTTTAGAAGTTTCATGTGTCATTTTCGTCCTCTAGCAGTGATAAGACAAGATCGGTACACGAGTGACTTCATCCGGTGGATATGCGGTGATTGATCTAATTTATTATGATGAATAAGATTTATGCTATATCAATTAATTAAATACTTGCAAATGTGAAATTTTGGCATCTTCTATCAACTATTATTTTCTCAATACATAATAAACAATCTCAACAGTCCAAAAATAGAAAAGGGAAGGTTAATTTTTGAAACCAAACTTATTCAAGCAACTACCATAATTATTCCTACCTTGAATTTCAATCGTAGATTGAAGTAATTACTTCAATTTTGTACTACAATTGAATTGAGGATTCTTGGATGATCCGTTGGAAGATCATCACAAGTTTGTATCGAACATTCACCTATTCTTGAATTGAGAATAGGTGAATGATTGACAAAAATTGATGAATTGGAGGACTTATGGTAATGACAATGGTGATCGATCACCATGAATGGCTTGTGGACTCACTGAAGAGGCTAGTCGCATGAAGAAGTGAGGTCGCTAGCATCGGAATGAGATCAATAAATGGTCGGAGCTTGGCGAAGCAAGGACGCCTAATGAGAAGAATGAGAGAGTTTTTGGGAGAATATTTATTTGCAAAGCTTTCTTCTATATATATATAATATGGCTAAATTGAGAGTGTAAATATGAACCTTAGGATCAGGAGGGAAATTCTGGAGGGAAAAAAAATCAAACTTAGAAATAATCCTAACCCTACGACTCGTCTTATGATCACATCGTTAATTATTTGCTTAATGAGTGAGAAATAAGGATAGGCCTTGATATGTCACATGGATGGGTGACATGGCACATCCTAAAGTCTAGATTAGAGGGGATTGAATGGTTAAGTTGGGGCTCTTAAGGATTGATGACATGAAATTTAATTTAATAATTTTAGAAAATGACATTTTTGTGATTAGGGAGAGAGTGGGCCGGCCATGGGTCTATTGGTGGAATTCATTGACTTTTGGTTTGACTTGGTTGATCCGAGACTTTCCAATCATTCTATTTTACTTCAAACAATCTAATAAGCTTGGCTATCTATTTGTTTGACCCATTAGGCGAACTGGGTTGGGCAATTGGGTTAATTTGGTCCAACTCCGTCGGTCTGATGCGTTGTTTCATGCCCATTTCCTCAAATCATCGAATGTTGGCCCAAATTGTTTGAAATCAAAATCTTGAAATTGTGTTCTTTGACAATCTGAAAAAGTTAATCATAGCACTAAACTATTGTTCGAATGTTGGCCAACTTGTTTGAGCTCAAAATCAATCAAATCAATGAATTAAAAAAAAAATACAATGTTGAAGAAAATTCAGATGTCAACATGAGATTATCACTTCTCTATTATGTTTTGAATCCGATTTGTCATGTCATGTTGCAAGTTAATTTTTTCACATTATGTTCTTTCACTATCGACTTATAAATTTGATTGGCCATGTCATTCTACTGGCAAATATTGCCACATCATTCTATTTCATTATCTTGCTCTAAATTTAATTCTCCATGTCATATTGATGTGATTATTATCATGTCATGTTATTTTGTTCTCATGTTTTGAATCTAATTCATCCTATCATGCTTCATCTGAATATTGTCATGTTTTGTTATTTTGTTATCAAGCTTTGAATTTGATTTCCTATGTCACATTACATGTGGTATTGCTGTCTCATGTCATTTTGACATGGTATATTGGATTCAATTTGCCATGTCATGCTACAAGCGATTGTCATATCATGTCATCTCGTCATCATGTTTTGAATCTTATTCATCACACCATTCTACATGGGAATATTGTCATGCCATGTTATTTCAGTTATCATGTTTTGAATTTAATTTGTTATGTCATGTTGCACATGAATATTGCCATGTCACGTCATTTTTTCCAAAACATGACTGAATCTTGCATATGAATTAATATGTGCTTCTATCACACAAATGGAGTCATGATGCTGCACACAAAAAAGGGCCTCATTAATAAAATACTAGGTCGAAGTTTTGAAGTAGCACATCATGGATACTCATGAAATTAAATGATAGATGATTTAACACTTAACCAAAATTTGGGTTGCACTGTCGAAAGTTTGTTGTGAAAAGCTAATATGTCCCACACATAACCAATTCTCCGGACATAAGATCTCTAGTCTCCATAGACCAGTTTTCTTCACACATGCACTAGGTTGGTAGCATTCTCATCAATGCCTAGGCTTTTAGGTGCACAATCGACCTAGGTTTTCTGAATCAATTAATGATGATTCTAATATGATCTTTAAGCTCTTGCATCCCGCAAGTTTGTCGAGCTTAGGATTTTAGAAGATCTTAAGAACGAGGCCGCTAATAGCTGGCAATCCTCGATTCGCAAAAATCTCGACGTGCTCCGGTCACATAAGTTAATTTACAGAGTTTCTAACAATCTTGGACATTATTTTCCAAACAGTCCCATATATTTGGCTCATTCGTGGGCAATCATAAGGCAGGTAAATTTTTAGTTTTAGTTTGAGACAAGAATTTGGTGAAGCACGTTTATCATAGCGTCTCCCTTCTTCCATCTAACGGTCATGATCGTACTACTGTCTAGCAACATAAGACACAACGAATGGTAGTTGCAGTCGAAGCATCCGCTGGGATCTGCGCTGTTTCACCAAACTTTCGACTTTACGTTGACTTCCGTGACAGCATTCCAGTGACGCAGCGCACGTGCGGTATCACTTTGGGAAAAAGAGGGGGTGGAGAGTAATGGCAGCTGGAGTGGACACGATCCCTGGTATCTGGACCTGTTGATACTTCACAAACAATCATCTCAAATAATGATATTTTTCTCCTGTGATTTTTACTTTCTCTGGGATTAGGATCTAACAATCACCTCAAATAATAATATTTTTCTCCTGTGACAGGACAGCTTCACAATTATGCGGCTTCATAATCATGTCGTTCTGGGAATAGGAGACTCAGAAAAGACATGGAATCCCATGCCGGATTTAGCAGTATCTTGGTGTTAATCGCGTGTTGTTCCGTTGCCTGCAGTTTCGGAGCCATAGATCGAGAAAACAAGACCCATGCCGGTCCTTCGAGTAATGTGGAGATCAACAGAGGTAGCTTTCCGGCCAGTTTCATATTTGGAGTCGCATCGAGCGCCTACCAGGTAAATGAATTCTTAAGAGCTAGCTCACCATGTACCGGTGCGACAGTGTGTTGCCCAATCAATTTCAGCGAAAGATTGATCTGATGAACTTGATTTACTAGTATTATGAGAAAGTAGTGCTGATAATCGTAAAGCGAAGAGGGGACTTATCAGAGCGTGCTTGTGTGGTTTCTGGCACATGAATGAGAGGAGTACATTACTGTTTCTTGAAGAGATTAACTTGATTCGCTACACCGAGCGAATGTATCTTATATGTCAACTTGACCGGTTAATTAGAGATTGGACGGTGATTACTCGTTGCTTCACGTCTCTTTTTACTTTGCTGCGGGCGCAAATTAAGCTTTATGCCGTTTTTGGCCTGTTCAGATCGAAGGTGCAGCTGCATCAGATGGCAAAGGGTTGAGCAATTGGGACATCTACACCAGAATGTATCCAGGTCTCTCTCTCTCTCTCTCTCTCTCTCAATCTCTCTCTCCTTTCTCTCTCTCTCAAACCCACAAATCCTATCAACATTTTAAACCATTTTAGGTTGAAAGTGAGGACTAAAATCACGAAGCTCAAACAGTTTTATGCAAATCTTTGAGCAAATCATTCAGGTTCATACAAGATCAATCTTCTTCTTGAGTGGGCAGATTCTTTTTCTTTTTTTCTTTTTTTGTGTCTGTGGTGACTACATTTTTTTTGCCTTTTTTTTTTCTAATGTTTTTCTCATTTTTTGTACTATTAAGATGAACACGACCGATGATCTGAATTGTACTTTATTAGGAAGATCGGGTGGACCATGTGGGTTCACGAGTGGCTGTCTAATTTTGACAATGAGAACACTAGACCCATCTAGAAAAGATGGAAAGGAATACTAATTGTCTAATTGCCTACTCTCTCTCTCTCTCTCTCTCTCTCCCCATCCAAGGAGAGGCCTAATGATATTTTCTTGCCAGAGAAGATTAGTGACAGAAGTTCCGGAGATGTGGCTGATGAATTTTACTACAATTATAAGGTAATGACACTCCCAAAAAACTAATAGTTTCAGTATTGGAGACCAAACTTCATATGATTGAATGTAAAATAGGTAAACCTTGGTCATATGAAATATTTCTCCAACTTTATGGACCGGCAAGATGAAAGTCAACGCTTGGTAGAGGGGCCAGATATAATTTATAAGTGAATATGATAATCATCAAATGTATTTAATGTTGTGCATCTAATTCTCACATGTTTGTTGATTCTAAAGTATAAATCAACCCACATGGGATTTTCTTTTTCTGGTATTATCTCTATACTAACTACAACTAATTCATGGAACAGAAGGATATAGCTCTGTTGAAAGTGATTGGATTGGACTCCTTCAGATTTTCCATCTCTGGTCGAGAATTGCACCTTGTAAGTGTTCTTATTTGCAAACCATGCGAAGTTTGGTGTTACAATCATCATGATTTCATGTAAAACCCACAAAATTATATAAAAGCCAAAGTGGTCATCGAAATGTATTCAGTGCATATGATCATAAGATCAAGTGAATCCTACTAAGTTTGACGTCCATATGTTTTAAGTAGAAGCAGTTAACCATCCAAATTCCAAATATGTAGTATTTATTTATATGACTTGCTTGTATAAAATTGATTGCTAGTTATACATATGGCCAATGTATTTAGGTAAAATTTTATGGATATTTTGTAGATGGGAATATAAGCAAGGGGGTCAATCAGAAAGGCGTGGAGTTCTACAACAATCTGATTGATGGACTCCTAGAGAATGGTAAGGCATGGAATTATTATTATTATTATTATTATTATTATTATTATTATTATCGTTAGCATCATTATCATCATCATCATCATCATCATCATCATCATTATCATCATCATTATTATCATCATTAGCATCATCATCATCATCATCATCATCATCATCATCATCATCATCATCATCATCATCATCATCATCATTATGAGCATAGTAGATGTAGATTTGTCTTCCGGAAAATGGCTTTTGCTCTTGAAATCATAAGAGTGATCTCTCTTCTAACAAATGGGGAGGTGTCACAGCAATTGATCTTTATTTTGATTTTCTTTTTCCATGTTGATTTACGCAGGCATAAAGCCTTTCGTGACTTTGTTGCATTGGGACGTTCCACAAGCTTTAGACGAAGAGTACGGTGGATTCTTAAGCCCCATGATCACGTAGGATACATCTCCATCTCCAACGAAATAGAGTCAAATTACTTGTGATGAATTGCACAAAAATAATAGTTCGATACATATTTTTTTGGCCATCAACTTAGATGCATATACATTTACTAATTTCATGGCATTTTCCAACCGTTATTATATCAGGAATGATTTCGTCGAATACACAAACTTCTGCTTTCGAGAATTTGGCGATAGGGTCAAGCACTGGATAACTATCAACGAGCCCAATTTCTTCTCGTATTTCGGGTACGACCTCGGAGATGCCGCACCCGGCCGTTGTTCTGACTACGTCGGTAACTGCACGTTTGGGAACTCGGCTACGGAACCCTATATTGCGCTTCACAATATGCTTCTTTCTCACGCGGCAGCCGTAAAATCGTACAGAGAGAACTATCAGGTTCTTATCACTGATCTTCATCCCTTTTCAGACAAAACTAAGTTCTAACGTGTGTCCTACTAATTTGGTTTTGCATTCAATTTTGGGAATAGACTGAACAAAATGGAGAAATAGGGATCTCAATTCAAACCTTCTGGATGACACCCAAGTATGAGACAGAAACTAGCAGAAAGGCTGCCTCTAGAGCCCTTGACTTTTATTTCGGATGGTAGGTTTTTGAAAGGTAGATGCACATGTAGTTGTTGAAGAATTTGATCATTGATTTAGGTTTGTTTATCTTTAAATTGTAAGGAAGTTGTTTCTTGAAGTTCTTTTTTGTTGGTTTATGATTTTTATATTTATATCTATAACATATAGGTCAATGTTGCCAGGTCACTTGTCCTTACCTATATGCATATGTATTAAAGTTGACTTAAATAAATAGATTAAGGGATAAGTATCTTGGAAGTTCTAAAATTTGTCACGAAAGTACAATTTAGTCCTAACACTTTCAAAAAGTATAATTAAGTCCTAAAATTTTGAAAAGTGTAATCAAGTCCTAAAACTTGTCAAATTAGTCAAATCTAGTCCTTCCGTTGATAACATTTTTTGAAAGTTTTAGAATTTAATTGCATTTTTCTAATAAGTTTTAGGACTTGATTATATTTTTTTGAAAATTTTAAGACTCGATTGCATTTTCATGATAAGTTTTAAAAATTAATTGCACTTTTCAAAGTTTTAAGACTACAATGCACCATCATGATAAGTTTTAAGACTTATAGCACACTTATTCCATGGATTTATTGTTGATGCACAACACTATGATGAAGACAGTTTGACTTCTAATCATCGATGATAACGTCAATGACGGAAAGACAGTTCATATTTGCAAGACCAGTTCCAGTATGAGCTTTTGAAATAAGGATTTGATTGCGGTACCGCACCTTAGTTTAGTAGTTTATAATCTATGGCTAGTTAACAATATTGTTAAATATCAAATGTGGATGTAGGGCTGCCCATCCAGTGACCTATGGTGACTACCCTGAGACAATGAGGAGGTACGTGGGAAGCAGATTGCCCAAATTTACAGCGGCGCAATCGGATATGGTCAAAGGGTCTCTTGATTTCATGGCCATCAATTACTACACTGCCAGATATGTGGATGAATCATCTTCATCGTCGGCCAGTCTTAATCTCAGCTACTCCACAGATTGTCACTGTAATATCACCAGTAAGCTTCGTCTCCATGATCTCTCTCTCTCTCTCTCGGTCAGTGTGACATAACTCAATGAAACTCATGTTTCTTCCATAATTTGTAGCATAAATCACAGCAAAATTTAAGGGGTAATTTATGGTATAAGTCCTAGAGGGTCTGCCAAAAGAGCAATTGAGTCCTACAAACTTTCTTTTGTGCATTTATTAGTCCTTAGGACTTGTAGGGATTGCTCGACGAGTCCTCCAAATAATTTGACAGATTCCAGTGCCATTGTGATCAGGCAATTCTACACGCGATTATCCTCAAATTTAATTAAACTAGTTAAACCGAAGGAGCCAGTTAAATATTTAAAAAGAGTTTCACTATATTTGCAATAACGAAAAGGTTTAGTGCTCAACGCACTCAAGTTGTAACACTAACATCTAGTGAACTGTCCCCCATACGCCTCCTCCATATGAAATAGCCAAGTTTCTTCTAAGAAGTATTCATTGCATTGTTTTTCTTGCTTCCTTGTGTATTGCAGCTGAGAAAGATGGTGTTCCCATTGGTCAACCGGTAATCTCTATGAATCCACAGGACTGTGTTTGTTCTTATTTTCCTTCAATATATACAAGCTCTTGGTGTATGCATACTCTGTTATGAATTTTGTAGACAGCCCAAGCTTGGGAATATATCTATCCGGAAGGAATTCGAGAGTTTGCGCTCTATGTGCAAACAAATTACAATGACCCACCAATTTATGTGACTGAAAATGGTAATGTATAGGCACATATGCACAAGTACAAACCAGGGGCCTAAATACTCTACATCATTAACCAAAGAGTCCGTCCTTTGTAGGAATGGCTGAGGCAAATAATGAATCATTGCCACTTGAAGATGCCCTCAGAGATGGTCTGAAGATAAGTTTCTTTCAGCTCCATCTGTCCTATCTCTTCAAAGCTATGAAGTGAGTTAACTATAGTCAATTACTATAGTCTATTCAATTGCTATGTATCATGCATTATTCGATTTGATAGACTATAAGTGAACATTTATATGATTAGATTATGTTCAATGCTTGATAGAAGCTTGTTATGACGTAAATGACAACAGGGAAGGAGCAAATGTGAAGGGATATTTTGCATGGACGTTCCTCGATGACTTCGAGTGGGCCGAGGGTTATACATTTCGGTTTGGTCTTACGTTCGTAGATTACAAGGACGGATTGAAGAGATATCTCAAGGACTCTGCCTTGTGGTTTAAAAGTTTCTTGAGCTCCCATAACGGAAGTGTGTCTCATGGTCCCTCCTCGTCCATGCACAGTGATGCCTAGGCCTCTAAAGTGCTTATGTCCACGCAAGGAATGCATCTTGTCGGAGAAAGCTCGAAGACGACATTAATCGATGTCGACAGGAGATACACGTATTCTATTTGAATTTATGTTTCCAAGATGCAGAGGCTGTAATAGTTTCAGCATATAAAACCTCATACTCATTTAGGAATTTGAAATAAGCGTCGTTAACAAATGATCTGACGAAATTCCAGATGATATATCATAGCTCTGCTAACTAATTAAAAATGGCACAACATTTGTCCTTTTGAGAGAAATGAATTGATTCGTACCTTGATTAATAGAAAAACTCATTACATTTATAAACTTCTTAATCCAAAAGGTGGCAAAGCAAGTCCACTTTTCATTAAGGCTATTTTTGTTTTATGGAAAACTGAATAATTTGGAAAATATATCCATAAAAACGACCATTTGTATCACCGGTAGAAATAAACAATCGAAAAATATTTTCTTGTTCACGAAAATGTTTAGATAAAAATTGTTATTGATAATAAAAAAAAATTTCATCGATAATTTATTCCAAACGACACAAGTGAATGTTTTTACGAAAATATTTCTCGAATTATATGTTTTCTGTGAAACAAATGAAATTTAAAATACTAAATTTGATCCTTCTCGAAATTTCAGGTATAAAAGTCCGCGCCAGATCTTGGGAGGGTTGGCACCGCCATTGAGAACTTGCCAAGGTCTGGCCATGCGAGACCAAACTGGAGGAAACGCCTCCATATCCACATGTTGATCTTCTGGATCCTATTGCCATCGACGATTGAATCATCAATAGAGACTGGGCAGAGCTCGGCATGTACTCTCAAGCTATATACAAAAGAAAAGCTCAACATTGGCTCCAGGTTTTGCTGATACAATGAGAGAGAGAGAGAGACAGCAGAGCGATCGTCCACCTCACGGCAGCGATGGGGTGTTACAAAGTTCATTCGAAAAACTTAATCTATTAAGTGAAAACAGACTATGTTATGAAGAGCATGTAAGGCTCATTATCGGATGATATGGGACAATATTTCAACATTCACTTTCATGTGCAAATCAAATTAGGAGCGGCATGTGAAATTTGAGTAATAGGGTTGGATGCACATAGGCATAAGAGATAGTTTTAGCTCTAGCACCATGATAGAAAATTTAACCCAAAAACTTAGACTATTATGAATAGCTTATAAGACCCATTGTCAAACGATGCGGGATAATATTTCAATAGGTGCGTCGTGACGTTCCTTGAGGTGAACCACCAAGGGAAACCTAATGGATTATTAGGCAAGCACAAATGATTATTCATGAATGAGATGGTGTTGTCATCTAGCATGAATCTTCCCAAGCCCATCCAATTGTAACTTAGGGTTTTAATTAAGCCATTTTTAAGGTAGGGCCAACCCCTGAGTCGATTGTTGCATAGACGAGGAGTAAATATTCATTAAGTAGTACAATTTATGTATGTGTTGTTTTATGGGCTAATCTTGGCATAGTTTAACTTTGTTATTCTTTCTCGAGTGAGAAAAAGAAAAACTGCACAAGATATTCTGGTTGCT
Source organism: Eucalyptus pumila (assembly GCA_016097595.1). Classification (NCBI taxonomy): domain Eukaryota; kingdom Viridiplantae; phylum Streptophyta; class Magnoliopsida; order Myrtales; family Myrtaceae; genus Eucalyptus; species Eucalyptus pumila. Next base: position 37,994,475 of record CM027853.1, read on the forward strand.
GAAATTGAGGCACCACATCAAATAAGACCTATATAACTTACATTCAAAATAGTCATTCTAATATTGAAGTGTGTATAAAAGCCATAACCAACCAAGGTTATGGCTTTTAAACCACTGGGGCGAATCCCAGTGGTTTAACTCAACCAAGGTTAAGTGGAGCACAATTGACTAACAATCAATCAAATGTTGCTCCAAAACAGACAACTCAAGTGATAGGTCCAAATACAAGATAGATGGCTCCAAAGAATAGTGTTCCAAAGACGATGATATCAGATGTAGCTCCAAAATAGCCATCAACAAAAAACCTAGCACCAATTCCATTTCAACCAACTGATGTTGATAGCTTGACTAGCCACCAACACCACTATTTAGCACTAGTATGATCAAATAGCGATACAGTCACTTAGTAACAAAATGGTTGATACTAAGAAGAAGATTCATGGGACAAGAAGGCCAATACAACAACTTGCAGCTCCAATTCTAGTTAGAAAGAGTACAAAGATTATGAGTCAAACCAAAAGTCCTAAAAAAGAAAAGAAACTAAGGGGTTATGCATGCTGACTAATGGGAGGGTGTTGGATATGTTTTTTTTTGTTTTTTTGGAAGTTATGCATATTTATTGATGAGAGGATGTAGGATATTGAAATAAAGTGATGTGCATACATGGTAGTTGATATTTGACTAATGAGGGTTGATATTATCTGGTATTGAGATGTTTGATAGGAGGCGAAGCTAGATGTGGATGTGGATGTTTGGTTATTTTGATTGATTAAGAGTAAACAAGAAGTTGAATAAATGTTAAGGGAACGATGTTTTTTTTTTCTATATTTTTGCTAGTTCCATATTTTGCATTAGATTGTGTTGTTTATGCTTCATATGGTTGTGTGGTGGACTGGTGTAGTGTTGGTATGTGTTGTTGTGACCCTTGTATGTCAACCAATTGATATTGCTAGTTTGTGCTTGCACCAACACTCTTTTGCAGCTGATGCAAGCGCAAAATAGGCCCAACACTTACAACAAAATTTGTCCTCATGTATATCCAAGACTACCACCAGCGTGTGTATATCCAATTGATGTTGACAATCAAACTAAATCTCATGGTCAATGAGTCTTTTAAAAGTGAAACCAACATATCTATTTTTAAAAACTTGTACAACATGAGTGATCACTTTTTAACCATGATTAACACTGAAGTGATCATTTTCAACAAAATTTGGTACTCAAACAATCACTTTTTAAATTTTTTCCCCTCAAATAATCACTTGTGAACTTATTACCATTTGTTGTTTTAACAAGCATTTGCATAAAAAATTGTAGCAAACCAAAATTATGTGCAAAAATTGCAACAAACAACATTTCCAACAAAAATTGCAGCAAACAAAGATTAATAATACATGACTAAGCAAGAGCACTTGTTATTTTCACAATAACCAAATTACAATCTTCCATTTCACCAAAATACTGAAAATTGCAACAATAAAGCTCATGGGATCACATGGTAATCAACCTATGATTGACTAAATTCCAATCACTCCACCAAAAGTTCAACAACCCAACATTTCCACAAAAAGTGGTGGCAAACCAACAAGACAACTAAATTTACAAATTACCCCAACACAATTACATATTCCATTGTTTTTCAACTATGGTATATTGAGAAACTCCTTCTCATCGCTTACTTTACATTTGAGTATAAAATAGGTCAAATAAAAGAACAACAATACAATCAACACTTTCTGTTGGTAAAAGTTTATATACATCTTATCTTACCAAAAATGAAAAAGAAAAACAATACAATCAACACTACTTCATTGCATCTCACCACATTCCCTACAAGTGAGAATGTGATTTCCTTTGCTTTGGCCGAGGGAATTGCTGCGAATGAAGGCTAGATAGGCACAAACAAGGTCCATCAAGCAGCTGGTGTTAGATGAGGCCAAAGTCGAAATAGGCTCTCCACCAACCTTCCCCAGCCCCATGTTCAGCAATCAAGGGGTTCAAAACCCCCACCCAATCATTCCTAGATTAATGTTGCCAAGTTTGCCATTAAAGGTATGACCTTACCTTTGTGCTCCCGACGATTATTGACAACAAACTTGTTGTGAACTTATTTGAAGAAATTTTAGAAGCGACTGACCCAAAATGGCATGAATGCATTGTTGGTCACTATGTGACGGAAGAGGTTTCCTTTCAAGCTCATTGAAGCGGCCTTAAAACATGCTTGGGGTCCTCAACTTGTTGAAGTATTGGCAAATGACGGAGGTTTCTATTTCTTTCATGTTTTTGACCATGAATTACGCAGGAAAATCCTCAATGAGGGGCTATTGATAGTAGCTAGGGTCCCTCTTATCTTGCAACCAGGCCGTTGATAGTAGCCATGGTTCCTCTTCTGAAGTTGAAGAAGGACCACCAGTCCTCTATCCCGGTTTGTGTTAGACTGAAGAACATTCCCTACGCTTTCGGTTTGCTCCGAGGATTAGTGTTGTGGCAAGTGTGATTGGAAAACCACTTAATGTTGATTTTCAAACGGAGCAAATGAAGATGATTTCTTTCGCTAGAGTGTGTGGAGATAATTGCCAAGCAACCTCGATGTGACTCAATGGATGTCATCTTAAATGGGGAAACTCATACCATTGCTATAAATATAAGTGGAGGTCGGTTTCTTGCCCAGGCTATGGCACTTTTGGCCATAAATGTGTAGCTCAAGCAAATTCGGTTGGCCCCATCAGGCCCCTCGCATGCACCAGCCCGTGCTATCCTTTCCACCCAAGGCCCTGTACATGCCCCTGCACCAGAAACAATTCCGAGCAAAAAAGAAGAAGCAATCTTTGATACCAAAGGAAGTAGATCCAATTCAATCTATGAAGCTAAGTGAAGTAGCTCCAAATCAATCTATGAAGCCAAATGACACCACACCGATGATTGCAACGCAACCTCTTGCATCTCGGTCGGCCCTGAAGGAACAAAAAATGCTGCCAAAGCATAGTGATGTCTTGGTACCTTCCTCTTTTGCCATTAAAGCTCGTCACGTGTGGGATCTACCACCCCAATCCCGTCATCTAGCTCGGAGGAAGAATCGGAGGATGCTACAAGCAATGTGGGTAGCTCAAATGAGGATGACCACATCTTAGATAGCTCTTCTACTCCACAGGAAGTTAATTCTATTGTTCTAAAGCACGCTTCCCAGCAGGATAAGACCATGCAGGCTCTTTGCCCAAATCCAACTCATTTTGCTCATCCTAAGTTGGTGGCCAATCGGCGGCATGTGGGCAAGCATCGGTAACTCTCCTATCCATCTATAGAAGTATGAAACAATAGGGGTCTTATGGATTCCATTAGACAAGCTGAAGTTAGAAACCTTGTTAGCACTAATAGTCTTTGTTGTGTTGGTTTACTAGAAACCAAAAACCTAGTGTCCCTCTTCCCATCCATTGTAACAAAACTTTTGAAGGGCTGGAATTGGTGTTCTAATTATGAATACTCCCTTAGAGGGAGAATTTGGGTAGGGTGGAATCCATCCTTTGTGAATTTTGCTATGTCTCCTTCCAATGCTCAAGCAATCCACGGCAAGCTTAAGTTCTTAAGTACTGGTTCTGAATTCTGCCTCTCTATTATCTATGCGGAGCACACCTTCATATCTCATCGGCCATTATGGGTGGAGCTTATTCATACTAGTGCTATCCTACTAGATTTTCCTTAGTTAATGGCGGGGGATTTCAATGCTATTCGAGACCCTTATGACCATATAGGTAGTTCGGATACTTGGCTCCCTTCCTATGATGAGTTTGGGCAATGCATAGCCCAAGCAGAACTAGAAGACCTAAAATATGTAGGTTATCACTTCACTTGGTCTTCTTCATCGGGCACTAAGTAGAAGCTAAGGAAGATTGATAGGGTACTTGTAAATACGAAATTATGCCATGACTTCTCTTTCTCGGAAGTCTCTTTCCTTGCTCCAGGCATCTCCGATCATACTCCCATGGTCATTAGAGTCATAGTCCCTTCTATCCATAGAAAACCCTTCAAGTTCTTTAACCTCTAGATGAAGCACCCGACCTTTCACACAATTGTTGCTCAAGTGTGGGAAAACCCAAGGCCGAGAACACCCATGTTTAGGTTGTGTTATAAACTAAGAACCCTTGAAGGCCACCTCAAGCAGCTTAACAATGATTCTTTCTCCGATATTTCTACTAGAACAACAAATGCAAGGAATGCCCTCCGGATCACCCAGGATGCCCTCCAGCAGGACCCGAACAACTTGTTGCTTGCGGAACTAGAAAGGAATCATCTTTGGACCTTCTATGTTCTTCGACTACCGAGGAATCCTTTTACATATAGAAATCTAGGGTTTGGTGGATTAAGGAAGGTGATGAAAAATCAAGTTCTTTTACCATTTATCAACAAAAGACATTTAAGGAAAATAATTATTTCGGTTTCGGACACTTCTGGTAATCTAGTGATCGATCCCGGTATGGTGCAGCAATTACTCATATCCCACTTTCAGGACCTCCTGGAGTCTATAGATCTTCCTTCTCGACCAACCTTGTAGGAGATTCGGGTGGTACTATAGCACTCCTTGAATGCGGAACAGGTATGAACCCTCTCTCGTTTTGTGACTAAGCTAGAAATTCATGATACCCTATTCTCTTTAGTTGTTGGCAAGGCTCCTAGACTAGATGGGTTTAATGTTGAGTTTTTTAAATGCAACTGAGATGTCGTAGGACCATCGGTCATAGTAGCGTCAAAGATTTTTTTATCTTCGGAAATTTGTTGTGTGATAACAACACAATTATAGCCTTAGTGCCTAAAATCCCCAATGTGTCTGTAGTTTCGAATTATAGACCCATTGCCTATTGCAACACAATCTACAAGTGCATCACCAAGATTCTTGCTAATAGATTGATGGCCATCCTTCAAACCATCATCAGTACACCTCAAAATGTTTTTGTTAAGGGTTGTCGAATTAGCGACAACATCTTGCTTGCTCAAGAACTTTTCAGTGGCTTCTACCATGACTCATATTTGCCAAAAGCTATCAAAGTAGATTTTAAGAAAGCTTATGATACTATTGATTGGGATTTCTTGGAACTAACTCTCAATGCTTTTGGATTTCCCAATCAATTGGTCGGGCTTATTATGACCTGTGCCCGTGCCCTAAGTTTTCCATATCCATTAATGGGGAGCTCCACGGATTCTTCTCCAATGGCTATGGATTACACCAAGGGGACCCCATGTCTCCTTACCTCTTCACCTTGGCTATGGAGGTATTCTCAGGAATCCTACTCCTTCATTCCAAACAACCGGGATTCAAGTACTTCTAGAGGTGCAAATCAACTTGCTTATCCCATTTATTCTTTGCAAACAATGTTTTCCTATTCAATGATGCAAATATGACCTCTGTATCTCTCCTCAAGGATGGCCTAGAAACCTTCTCTTCTTAGGAGTGGATTGAGACTTAATATGAACAAGAGTGAAGTTTTCCTTACATGTGGAACAGATATATCTCGAACCCAAATTCTTCATGGCATCGAATTCTAGGAAGGTAACTTGCCGATCTGTTACCTAGGAGTCCCCATCATCATTTCGTGGCTTGGCAAGTCAGATTGTAACTCCCTTGTCAACCTTATAACGACAAGAGCGCAATCGTGGGCACAGGGTTTCCTCTCATTCGCGGGCCACCATAGCTTATTAGGTCAGTCTTCCATTCAATACAAGTCTATTGGGCTACTATTTTCATGTTACCTAGAGCTGTGTTGGACTAAATTGAACAAATTCTTAGACAATTTCTCTAGAAAGGCCCGGGCCTTGGGAGTTGGGGTGCGAAAGTAGCGTGCGAAGATGTTTGCCTCTCAAAAAAAGGACTTGGTACACGTAAACTTCGTGACTACAATACAGTGGCTATGCTTAAATATATCTGGATCCTTTTCACGGACAAAGAATCCCTATGGTATAAGTGGATTCATTCTACTTACTTAAAAAGGAAGAATTTTTAGGTAGTCACTAAGCCAACTTTCTGCTCCTCGGCTTGGAGGAAGCAACTTGATCACAGCAATCCTTTAAATGGCGTGTGGGCGATGGCCTCTCGGTGTCTCTATGGTTTGACCCTAGGCAACCTTGAGGATCACTAAATATGTTCTTCACGGACACCTACATCTATCGCTCGGGTCTATCTAAGCAAGCTACAGTTGCGCATTTATTCTCCACACCAGGCCAAGATACTAAGGCCATCCTGGAATCATGGATGTATCCTCTCCCAATACTCTCACAAAACCCCGACCGGTTAATTTGGTTGGAGCACTCCTCAGGTTCTTTCTTGATTGCATCAGCTTGGGAAGCCGTTCGACCGAAGAGAAGCTTGGTCCCATGGTTCTCGTTTGTCTAGAACAAAACACTCACTCCACGGTACCAATTTCACCTCTGGCTCATCACCAGGAACCAACTACCTACCCATGTTCTATCACTCTCTTATGGTAGGATTGTGGATGTTTCTTTTGCTTTCTGCAATTCAAGACTAGACTTAATTATCATCTCTTTATTGGATGCCATATTACTGCCGGCGTTGTTATGTTTTAGGCTGCAAGATGCAACCTTCCATGGCAAAATAGGTCGTCGATGGACAACTTACAATGGGCCATCAAATTTCTTTCAGGCAATGACTTCTCTCAATGTATTGTTCGATTTTCTTTTAGAGCCTTATGTCACTTAATTTGGAAGACAAGGAACAACATCCTATTGCAGGGCCAAGCCCTGTTCGTGCTTGCATTGAAAAAACATCTCGTCAAAGTTGTCAAGGACAAGGCCCTAACCTTCAACCATGTTGTGGACATGCCAAGGAACAGGAAGATAGGGACTTGATCCCTCTATTTTCTCTTCTGAGATGTCTGAATTTTCCCTGTAATTTCTACATTTAGGGTTGCCGCTGTTTGGTTTCCCCCCTTTCTTTTTTTTTCTCGACACCTTTCCACTCTTAATGACATGTTTGTCACCATGAGTGCAAGTTTTGTTGGTGCCAAGACTGTCTTGTTGTAAAGCTCTTCTTGGTTAAAAGTCAATACAAATATTACTTTACAAAAAAAAAAAGAAAAACACAATACAATCAACACTTGATAACACTTTCTTTCACTTTTCATCTTTGAAAATTCATTCTTCAAATGATTGGTCAAAGATGCTAAAGCCTTCATTTCTACTTGTATTGAGTCAACATTGTCCAATCATCCATTAATGTAGGCAAAGGTTTGATGTCGTCCTTCATATAGTTCCATGATTGCCTTTATCATTCAACCTAAGAATTTTGCATCAACTTGTTTGAAATATTTGTACTTCAAGCCTTCGCTATTCGCGTCACATTTGTGGAATCTTCTTTCGAGATTCAATTGAGTCCAAGATGTTCTTCTTCGGCTTAGTAGCCACAATAATAACAAAACTCACCTTCTTCTTTACTTTGTTGAAATGAATTTGAGCCACTTGTGAAGCTCCTACTTTCCATTGTGGCTCAAAAAAATCGACCATGGGTCATTTGCACTAAAAATTTCTAAAAGCCACCTGATAGCTTAGGTCATACCAAAATCATGTCGAATTGAAATTAACCGAAAATTTGAATTTGATTTTAGAAATTGAAAGTTTTGTTATGTCATGAGTCATTTTAGGAACATCGACTCAGCCACCGAGGATTTTCTAGGGTTGTTTTTGTCCAAAAAATGTTGGGGATCATTTTTTATCGCGAAATTGAGATGCAAGTGGAATCAATTGGTGAGGAGAAATACCAATTGGATTGATGAGGTGTTGGTTCAATTTTTAAGAGTCGATTTGGGTTGATTTAAGAAGCATTGAGTGTCTAATTGGAGAAAAATCTAAGCAATTTCATAGCCCTCCACCACCCACAACTTTTTGACCTCCTCAAGCCCTCTAGAAGGGGCATTATGGGCTGAAAATCTGTGTGGGCACTAGCTAGTGGTGGGAGACCAAAGAGATGAGAACAAACCGGTCAAGGGGACCAAGGTGGCCCCCCTCATACAGATTGGTCCGTTCCCCCCTTTCAAGTAGTCATGTAGCCCATCTTCATTTTCCATTGTGCTTTGAAGACTTCAACAAACTTGCAGAGAAGCCATCGGAGCAGCCGCGCCACCCGTCGACACCGTTTGCCGCCTGCCAGACCATTGCGACGCCGCCCGCCCGCCCACCTACGAGAGGCTCTCCGCCTCTGCCATGTCTAGCCTCATCCCATTCTCGTGTGCATGCGTCCCTGTCTTCACTCGCTGCCTCAAGAGATGCCAGAGTCATCCATCCACCGTGTGCCGTCGCCGGAGGCCTCATCGAGCTCCACCCGGACCCGCAACCAACCCTTGCTATCTCCTTCACTCCAGCCTTGCCAAATTAGCCTCGTTTTCTCTTCTTTCACCCACCGAACATCACTGAAATCAATGGGTATTCCAGCTACTGTTGGGCCCATTTTAGCCTACTTCCTAACCCCGAAAGCCAAGCTTGCTTTGGAGAAGATCGCCCCCCGTCGCGCCTTTATCAATTCGATTCAAGCACATCATCAAACAAGTGAGTTTAACTCACTAATCCTCACTTACTAGGTTAATTACACTTCAAGGTTGATTAGCTTAGACTAAGCTAGGATTAGGTGGTTAGTTAGATTTGATTATTGAATTTAATTAATTACCATGCATGTTAGATGAATAGTTAGTACAATTAGGGCCTAGACAAGCTCTAGTATTTATCTAGAGTGATTCGAAAAAAATTTGAGTTCGTCTCAGCGTTTAATTAGGCTTTACGGGCCTAAGTTGCTATTTATTGCATTTATTAATTAATTTTCGTAATTAATTAATTATTTATTTATTTTCTGAAAATTATATCAAGATAGCCGATGACCGGAATTTTATGCCGATTGTTGTGGTGTAATCTGTTTATTTAATTGAGCTTTGAACCGTGTTGAATTAGTGGTTGTGATTTTAGGAATTCCTAAACTAATTAATTTCAGAAATTAATTAGAAAATCACCGAGTGTTAGTTGACAACGCCATAAATGAGTTTGTGCATTGTAATAAATGGTGGGATTTTCAAAGGTGAAATTATTGTATTATGGCTAAGGCCGATTGTGTCCCCATACATGAGTATTTTTATCGAGTATGATAAAAATGAGAAATTGATTAAATGATCATAGTGGTATATTATATTAGCCTACATGTGATATATCAGCTTAACGAGAGCAGTATACCGGTATGCTATATCAACCTATGGGCTCTGATATGTTAGCTTAATGCAAGTAGCGTACCTCATCAGCTTAGAGTGAGCAATGTTACTATCAACTTAGAGTGAGCATTATTAGTGTCAGCTTAGCGAGAGCAATACACTACTTATCAGCTTAGTGCGAGTTATACTATCTATATTTTAGCTTAGAATGAGCAGTCTCAGATTATGATCGGACTTCATAGATAGTATTTGATGAAATGACCGGGGAAGGGTCTTAATGACATGGAATCGACTGAATCGATTGATCGATGATTCAATCTGATTGAATGATTTGATTTGTGGATATGACTCGATGAGATTGTGAATTTGATTGACTTACAGGATGGAACTGACGCCAAGGTAAGTCATTTGACTCATGATTGTGCTTAGGCAGCCCTTAGGGCGTATTTTCTTCCTAGTCAGGTCTTAAGGGGATGGAACTCACTAAGATGTTGTCTCACCCCATTGTGGGATAACATCTCAGGTCTTTAGATGGCCACAATTGAGTTTTTTGGACGACCCAATAGTGTTATAGAGCTGACATCATATATTCCGATGAATTAAGACCCTAGGGTTGGGACTACGAGTTGGTAAGGTCTGTAGTCTAGGTCGATGCGGGTCTCATCCATACGGTGCCCCATTGATACAGGTCGTGGTACCACCAGGCTCGACATGGCCAAAGAGAGGGTCCTATTATGAAGTTTGAGATTCCTCTTTACACTTTGGAAGTCACTTTTGGTAAGGGCACAACTAATCCTCCTCAATGCTCGATAGTAGATGCAGTGGACCCAGCTCTTGCAATACCAAAGTCCTCGATACAGTCTACTGAAAGCTCCAGCTGGAGCATGGAAGAAGGAGAGATCGAGGATGATGATGACTTGGAGTAGATCGGAAACACCCATCCCTACTTGTAGACTTTGTTTTTGAACTGGCTTAAGTAGAACCTGACTTTAATAGTTGGTATCTGTGGCATGCCAAAATTCAAGTCATCCTCTAGAGAAATTAAAGCCTATAATTAGGTAATGAAATTACCTATGGTCTATGTGTTAGCCATTAGTTTTCTTAAGGCTATGTGTTATTGTGCTTGTGTTTATGAATTTTGAATTTAGGACTATAGGATAAATTAATAATGTATGCTTGGCCATGCACTTTATAAATTAAATTTCAATAAATGAAATGTCGAAAGACTTTGGCCATGTGGAAAATTTAGAGTTTAAAATATTTATAAAAGAAATTTTTAAAAAAAAAAGAGAGGAAAATGTCAATTTTTAGGATGGGCGTTAGGCCCATTGGCCTAAGCTTTTAATGGGCCAAGATGGCCGGCCCATTAGAGCCCACAAGGAGGTTGTCGACCAGCCCAAGGAGGAGTGGCCGGATGGCCCAAGCCCAAGCCCATTTGCCAGCCCAATCCAAGCCCACAAGCCTTGCATGCGAGCTGCCAAGTGGCATGGGGGTTGTGCAAGGTGTGGCTGCCCCCATTGGCCATCTTGGGCAGCCACATGCAATATAAAAGCCACCAAGAAAGGAGAGAGAATGGCTGGTTAGCCATTCGGCCAAGAGAGAAAGGGGGAGAGAGAGAGAACCGTGCGAGAGAGAGAGGAAGAGGGTACGGCCGAGAGAGAGGAGCAAATGTGAGAGGAGGAGAAGGAACCGTTGCCGCCGCCGCGCCGTTCGTCCGTCGCCGGTGTGCCGTCCGTGTGGTCGTGTTTGCTTGAATTTTATGATTTTGGGAAAATCATAGATATTGAATTTAATATTTATTTATGGAAATAAATAAATATGATAATAAAAATAAAAAAATAAAAAAAATAACAAAATAACAAAATAAAATGGATTATTTTATTGGCCATAAATTCCATTGAATTTATAAATAAATAATTATGCATTGTTGAATGTATGATGAGATATTGGTGTATGTATGACATTGAATTGTGATGCATGTGTGCCAAGTATGACTTGTTTGATGTCACGTCATATGCCATGTTAAATTGAGATCAAAATAATGGTAAATGTGGATAATGATAAGTGAGGAAGTGGTTGTGGTGGATGATGATGCTCGGTGGCCTAGTGGCGTAATTCCAGAGATTCCCGGGAGTGTCGGGATGCCGGTGGTATACGGTACGTAATTCCAGGGGAGGCCTGGTGGTATGTCGGTACATAATTCCGGAAGCCCTGGAGGTTTTGCCCGGGGATGCCTCGCGATGCCGGATTGGGGTGCGAGATGCCTGGCTAGAAGGGTAAAGGCCGGAAGCCCTCGGAGGTTTTACGCCGAAGGAATGCCTCGTGATGCTAGTTGGGATGCGAGATGCCCGGAATGTGGGGGGCCGAAAGCCCAGTGGCCATGGGATGGCTAAATGCTGGGAACCCTGTCGGAGGTCTTTACCCGAAGGGATGATGAAATTGATGAATTGAGAAATGGGTGATGCGGTGATCAAATTAAAAGCTAAAAGTGGAAATTAAATCATGATATGCATGATGAAATGCATGATGATGATGATGATGATGATGATGATATGTGATGTGAAATAATGATGATCACCCATGATATGATATGCATGATGATATGCATGATAACGATGATGATGAGGATTTGTGATGTGAAATAATGATGATCACCCATGATATGATATGCATGATGATATGCATGATAATAATGATGATGATGATGATATGTGATGTGATATGATGATCACCCATGATATGATATGCATGATGATATGCATGATGATGATGATGATGATGATATGTGATGTGATATGATGATCACCCATGACATGATATGCATGATGATATGCATGATATTGATGATGATGATGATGATATGTGATGTGATATGATGATCACCTATGATATGATATGCATGGCAATGTTAATGATGATGATATATGATATGGCTCGAAGACATGTATGATGAAATGATGCTATGATGATGATGTCATGTATGATGTAATGATGCCATGACATGTATGTTACAATGATGATACACATGAATGTGTTATGAATTGGTATGATGATGCATGATAGTAATGCGCATGGCTTCAAGGTAAATAACGCTTGCAATGCATGTATGATTTACTGATGCATTGAGTTGTTGTTGGATTTCCCTATCTGCTGAGTGGTTGTACTCACCCCTTTTAGGGACCAACATTTCAGATTAGTAGATGGTTTGAGCGGTTGGATATGACCGCGATGAGAACGATAGCAAAGGAGGGAACCTTTGGACGCTGACACTGGATGATGGACCTTAAGCATGCGATTGTGGGAAGAAATGTCGGTCATCTTTTGAAGTATAGCCAAGTATAGAAAGACTATGGCAATTTTGATGTATCGACTAATGATGTCCATCAAGTTATGTAAATAAAAGTGTACGGCTTTAACTTATATAAGATGTTTAGTAGGTGTGCATCAATTTCTGAATGTAATGAAGGGAATTGTTGGATATGCTTCCGTTATGTAAATTGCGCAAGGGACCGTTAATAAAAGATGTAAACCCCCATGGTTGTATGGACCCGCTACAATAGAAACGGTATTAGAGTGATATGTTAATAAGGAAAGTGAAAGGTAAGCGAACTGTGGCGACCTGGAACGGATCGGGGGCCGTCGAGGGGTGTCACAACCTGTTTTGGTATCAGAGCTATGGTTTATGTGGAGTGATAAGGTGCCTTAGATGGAAATGAGGATAGAAAGATGCACACCATAGGATATAAAACGAAATAATTGAATAACGGGTGATGAGTATTCACTCGTAGATCCTTAGTAGTTTATCTTGAGTTGTCTTTAGGTACTAGTAACATGTATATGTTACTTATGTAGTAGTAGTAGTTGCTTTGAATGGAGGCAGTGAGTCTCAGATTATTCCTGAGGCAATGCTTGGAAACTGCAGGAAAATCATGGTACGAGCTGAAAGTGCTCATCCATCGAGGGCTGAACCCCGAATGGAAGACATCCTGCAGGCATTGGCCAATATTGGAAATCTGATGGATAGACGAGCGCAGCAACAACTCGAAGTGGAACATCGCCCTCAGGGACTAGTGGAACAATTTTTGAAGTTGAAACCACTTAAGTTTAGTGGAATGGGGAGTCCTAAGGAGGCGGAACAATGGATTGATGGAATGGAACGAATTTTCCGGTTGTTGGACTGTAGTGATGCAGAGAAAATAGTTTTGGCAGAGTACCAGCTGGAGGGAAATGCAAAGTTTTGGTGGAGAGCTTCAAGGGATACGATCTTTCCACCAGGTACCGATGTGAATTGGGAAGAGTTTGTTAGGGCTTTCAATAGGAAGCATTTCTCTGATTGTGCTAAGGATAGAAATATTACTGAATTTGTTCAGTTAGAACAAAGGGAGCTGACGGTAGACCAGTATGAGGCAAAATTTTCTGAATTGTCTAGGTATGCTCCTAGGTTGGTTGAGGATCGAGAGGAAAAGGCTAAGAGATTCCTGAAAGAATTAAGGACTGATATTAGGAAACAATTGGTACCTTTGAATATAAGGGATTATAATGAGATTTATGAGAGGGTACGGTTGGTGAAGCAAGAATTAGTGAGAGAGTAATTAGAATCTAAGAGGCAGATGACCTTTAATGATGTTCGAAGAGGTAAGAGACCCTATCTTGGTCAAGGTCCGACCTGGGATGTTAAGAAAAAGAGTAACTTTGGAAATTTTAGAAGAGCTTGGAGTGGCCCGACTTTTGGGAAGGCACCCTATCCGCCTGATATTTGTCGAAAGTGTGGTAGACAACATGGGCCAGGACCTTGTAATAGCCAATTGAGATGTAATGGATGTGGGCAAATAGGACACTTTAAGAAAGACTGTCCACAAAAGAGGTTGCAGCCGAATGTTAGCTCGGTGCGACAAGTGCAACAAAGTATTGTTGAACCAAATCCTCCAAGGAATCCACGAGAGGCCACCACCACAAGGAAGGGTGTATACGGTCACTCAAGAGGAAGCAAGAGCTTCCAAAAGTGTTATCTCGGGTATGATTTTGATAAAGGGATAAGAAGGCATATGTTATTTGATGTGAGTGACACGCATTCATTTGTGTCCGAAAAATATAGATGATTGTGAGGAGTAGGAACAAATCTCTAGATATGCCTCTTCGTATTTCTGCATCGCTGAAAGATATGATGTTATCTACGTTGGCATGTGAGATGAGTGAGATAACCCTAAGGGAATGAGATCTGGAAATGGACTTGATAGTGATAGTTATGTATGACTTTGATGTCATCATAAGAATGGACTAGCTCCATAAGCAATGGACTAGGATGAATGATCTCCTGAGATAGTACTTACCCATGCGCTAAGGATGAAACCATGAGGCCTAGTATGGGATAGGCCAAAATGGATAATAACTCTGTAAGTTAATCCCTATTGAAACGAGACCCTTTAATAGATGTGTAGTTTGGGTTCGGACTAGGCAAAAGCTGGTGTACCTGTAACGTCCCGGTTTGATGAGAGCGAGGAGTGGACGTCGAGGTCGGAGGACCTGAACAAGGAGCGGCTCCTGGCAGGCTTCTAGAATGGCAAAAGGGGGCAAAAATGAACCAAACTATGAACTGAACTAGAAATGTAGTGTTTCTGGGATAATTTTGTCAGAGTGGCGTAGCGGAAGCATGGTTAAGCCTGTAGAACTCTTGTTGTGAAAGAGAAGGATGGGTTGATGCATTTGTGCATTAATAATAGGCAATTGAATCATGTAAATGTCTAGAATAAGTATCCCTTACCTAAAGTTGATGACCTATTTGACCAACTGCAAGGGAGTTCGGTCTTTTCTAAAATTGACTTGAGATCAGGATATCAATTAAGGATTAAGAAAGAAGACATTCCTAAGACCGTGTTTAGGACTCGCTATGGACACTATGAGTTCCTGGTTATGCTATTTGGATTGACGAATGCCTTAGCTGCATTCATGGATTTAACAAGTAGGATACTTAAGCCTTATTTGGATCAAATTGTGATTGTCTTCGATTGATGACATCCTAATATATTCTAAAGGACTTGAAGATCATGCGTAGCACCTAAGCGTAGTGCTACAAGCAAGGCTTAAGAAGTGAATTATGGATAGTAAGTTATGAATTTGAGGATTAAGTTATGATCATTTGAGCTAAGTAGTGACTTCCTATTTGAGGATTTCATTGGAAGTCTTGATGCATTACATGGAGGTATTTAGTATGTATAGATTAATCTTGGAAGTGATGAGTTTGAGTGGTCATATGAGACATGAAATTATTTGTGGTTTACATATTGGAATAATAGGTTTAATTGACAATGGTCAACTTTTAATTTAGGTGATGATCTCAGTTTGAAAAGGTTTTGTGGAATTAGTGGACATGATCATTTGTGGTTATAGACTTTCCAAGGTGAAATGGTGGAAGTTCAAATTGTGGATTTGATGAATGATTAGCCTAAGTGATAATTCTTTAGGATGAGATTTGAGATTTATTCGGTGGAAATTAGACAAGTTCTTATTTTGGTGGATTGTCAATCTTTGAATTGAATAAGTCTTGGTGGACTATAGATATTTGAATTGAAGGAATGATGCTATATTTTAGGCTTGAATCTATGTTGCGGTGAATGCATAGTGAATGTCTTTGTTGGACTGAACCAAATGAGTTATTGGTGGTGTTGATTTTGATGGTTCTAGGCTTGAATTGGTGGTGACGAAGGTATAGGAATAATTTGGCTAAATGGTGCATTCGATTGAGTCGAGAAGGTGGAATTCTTTAAATTTGAATCTCATTGATAGTTGCACTTAGGATAGAGCTTGAAATAGATGTTTTCACAAAAGGAATTGAATATGAGATAGAGGAGGTGGATGGAATTATTAAAAGATTTTGATTGTGAACTATTTTAGAAAATCTCTTGAATTTCATCAAAATATATGAGTACTGTGACACCGTGCCCAAATGTTTTAAGAAATGTTTTCTATTTCAAGGATTTCTGAACTTTTTATAGAAAACATTCCAACCCATTGGAGTTGGGATTGAGATTGGAATTTACCAACGTACTGATTTAAATTTACTAAGGGTTTTGATAAAGTATTTTATTTCACGCCGTGATGCAAGTACGACTCAAGGCTTTACACATGGATCTCGAAAAACATTTGAAATTTAAACGTGATCATGGATTTTATGGAATTGGTGTCATGCTTTGATTTTGTGAGTTGGTTTCAACGATATGGGATTTACCTATTTTCAAATACTATCATGATATATTGCTGTGTCTTTGAAATTCCTATTTTGCATTATTTGATATCATGAGGTGGAATTTTCAAGAACTCAAAGGATTTTCCACATTGGTGATTTGAAAACGTTTTGACATGGAAATGACATATGATTTCAAAGCCTACTATTGTAGTATTGATATGCTTTTGAAAACCTCAGTTTGTATTGTTTGATTTCATGAAGGAAGATTCTCAAGCATTCAAAAGAAAATTTCAGATGTGGTTATTGTTTTAAAACTGTTTATGTGTTGAGATAAATTAAGATATGCTAAGAGCTTGCATCCTTGACTTTAAAGGAAGTTGGGATGAAAAGTTATACCTGGTAGAATTTGTGTACAGCAATAGCTTTCAGAAAAGTAGAGGCATGTGTTGAGGAAGTATTAGTTAGACCCTGGTCACATACTCGATCATGAAGCCATCAAAATGGATGAGAAAGTGAGGTACATTAAGGAGCCTGTGCAAGTATTGGATTGAAAGGAACAAATTCTCAGGACCAAGAGAATTCCATTGGTTAAGATATTATGGCGATATCATGATGTGGAGGAAGCCACATGGGAGAGTAAAAGTGAGATGAGGGAAAGGTACCCTCACTTGTTTAAGGAGACATAGGAAATGTCTAATTTCGAGGACGAAATTCTCTAAGGAGGGGAGAATTGTGGCATCCCAAAATTCAAGTCATCCTCTAGAGAAATTAAAGCCTATAATTAGGTAATGAAATTACCTATGGTCTATGTGTTAGCCATTAGTTTTCTTAAGGCTATGTGTTATTGTGCTTGTGTTTATGAATTTTGAATTTAGGACTATAGGATAAATTAATAATCTATGCTTGGCCATATGCACTTTATAAATTAAATTTCAATAAAAAATATCCCAAGACTTTGGCCATGTGGAAAATTTAAATTTAAAAAATATTTATAAAAGAAATTTAAAAAAAAAAAAAGGAAAAAGAGTCAATTTTTAGGATTGGGCCTTAGGCCCATTGGCCTAACCCTTTAATGGGCCAAGATGGCCGGCCCATTAGAGCCCACAAGGAGGCTGTCAACCAGCCCAAGGAGAAGTGGCCGGATGGCCCAAGCCTAAGCCCAACTCCAAGCCCATGATGCATGCAAGGACAAGTGGCATGGAGGAGGTGAAGCATGGTGGACACTTGTCTTCCTCCACAATTGCACTTGTCCCTCATGCAATCTTGGGCGGCCATGCAATATAAAAGCATCCAAAGGAGAGAGAATGGCTGGTTAGCCATTCGGCCAAGAGAGAAAGGGGGGAGAGTTCGGCCAAGAGTGAGCCGAGGAAGAGAGGGCGATGAGAGAGAGGGAGCAGCCGAGAGAGGAGGAAAGGAACCGCCGCGCGCCGCACGCCGTTCGTCCGTCGCCGGTGTGCCGTCCGTGTGGTCGTGTTTGCTTGGTCTTAGAGGCAAGTGGAGTCCTCTAACTTCTCTTGCATGTTTGTATATTGGTTGTTTGTTAGATTTTGGGTGTTTTTGTGAGAAAAACCGAGGTAAGGTTGGTTGTTTTCAAGCCGTGTGACTGTTCTTGCTCAGGTTGTAGAGTCAGAAACTTGTTTGAGCTTGAATTTGTGTTTGGAGTTCGATTTTGGCTTCGATGTCTTCATTGAAGTTGTAGATAACATCTTTTAGTATAACATACTGAAATTTCGTGAAAAATGATGGAGATTTGAGGGGTTAAAGTCTTGTTATACGGAGACCTCAGATCTGGAGAGTTTTTACTGACCTCTTGCTGGATTCATGGTTGCATGTTGGTTTTTGTTGAGAATCTCACTTCGATGTCTTCATGAAAGTTGTAGGTAACATCTTAAAATACAACATACTCAAATTTTAAGTGAAATGAACAAGTATAACCTAGTAAATACGATGATTCTGGTGATGTGTTCCGAGACACCCGAGACTTCATGGACTTAAATGGTGACCATAATTTGGTTATTTGACCTATATCTCTTCATGAAACTTGTAGAGGATGACTTGATGTATAACATATCTAAATTTCAGAGGAAACTAAAGAGAATAGATGGGTCAAATCTTAATATTTCGGAGATGTGTATTCTGGACGATGCGGTAGTGGTTCCAGAAGCTTCGTGAGGTCGTGTAAAATAATATAAAAAGAATTTGGCTTGTAGTTCTTCATGAAAGTTGTGCAAAAATGTCTTGGCTATCACTCTGTAAAATTTCGTAATTTTTGGAGGCCATATGGATATTTTAATAGAATTTATTCAGAAACTGTGCATTCTGGTTGTTATCCGAATATTATGTGTTATTTAGTGGAAATTGTGAAATTGTGTGAAATTCAAGTTGGCCATGAATTTTGCATGCAATTGTCATTCTATTGGTTTGATTAATGATTGCTTGAATTTTTATGATTTTGGGAAAATCATAGATATTGAATTTAATATTTATTTATGGAAATAAATAAATATGATAATAAAAATAAAAAAAAAAAAAAAATAACAAAATAACAAAATAAAATGGATTATTTTATTGGCCATAAATTCCATTGAATTTATTAATAAATAATTATGCATTGTTGAATGTATGATGAGATATTGGTGTATGTATGACATTGAATTGTGATGCATGTGTGAATCATATATGCCATGTTAAATGAGATCAAAATAATGGTAAATGTGGATAATGATAAGTGAGGAAGTGGTTGTGGTGGATGATGATGCTCGGTGGCCTAGTGGCGTAATTCCAGAGATTCCCCGGGAGTGTCGGGATGCCCGGTGGTATACGGTACGTAATTCCAGGGGAGGCCTGGTGGTATGTCGGTACATAATTCCGGAAGCCCTGGAGGTTTTTGACCAGGGGGATGCCTCGCGATGCCAGGATTGGGGTGCGAGATGCCTGGCTAGAAGGGTAAAGGCCGGAAGCCCTGTCGGAGGTTTCTACCCGAAGGGAATGCCTCGTGATGCTAGTTGGGATGCGAGATGCCTGGAATGTGGGGGCCGAAGCCCGGTGGCCATTGGATGGCTGAATGCTCGGGAACCCTGTCGGAGGTCTTTGCCCGAAGGATGATGAAATTGATGAATTGAGAAATGGGTGATGTGGTGATCAAATTAAAAGCTAAAGATGAAATTAAATCATGATATGCATGATATGATATGCATGATGAAATGCATGATGATGATGATGATGATGATATGATGATGTGATGTGATAATGATGATCACCCATGATATGATATGCATGATGATATGCATGATGATGATGATGATGATTTGTGATGTGAAATAATGATGATCACCCATGATATGATATGCATGATGATATGCATGATAATAATGATGATGATGATGATATGTGATGTGATATGATGATCACCCATGATATGATATGCATGATGATATGCATGATGATGATGATGATGATATGTGATGTGATATGATGATCACCCATGACATGATATGCATGATGATATGCATGATATTGATGATGATGATGATGATATGTGATGTGATATGATGATCACCCATGACATGATATGCATGATGATATGCATGATATTGATGATGATGATGATGATATGTGATGTGATATGATGATCACCTATGATATGATATGCATGGCAATGTTAATGATGATGATATATGATATGGCTCGAAGACATGTATGATGAAATGATGCTATGATGATGATGTCATGTATGATGTAATGATGCCATGACATGTATGTTACAATGATGATACAATATGAATGTGTTATGAATTGGTATGATGATGCATGATAGTAATGCACATGG
The DNA here is from genome assembly GCA_016097595.1 of Eucalyptus pumila. NCBI lineage: Eukaryota > Viridiplantae > Streptophyta > Magnoliopsida > Myrtales > Myrtaceae > Eucalyptus > Eucalyptus pumila. The sequence continues at coordinate 38,014,681 of CM027853.1, forward strand.
CTTCAAGGTAAGTAACGCTTGCGATGTATGTATGATTTGTATGATCATTGAGTTGTTATTGGATTTTCCTATCTCAAGAGTGATTGTCTCACCCTTTTGGGACCAACATTTCAGATTAGTAGATGGTTTGAGCGGTTGGATATGATCGCGAGGAGAACGATAGCAAAGGAGGGAACCTTTGGACGCCGACACTGGATGATGGACCTTAAGCATGCGATTGTGGGAAGAAATGTCAGTCATCTTTTGAAGTATAGCCAAGTATAGAAAGACTATGGCAATTTTGATGTATCGACTAATGATGTCCATCAAGTTATGTAAACAAAAGTGTATGGCTTTAACTTATATAAGATGTTTAGTAGGTGTGCATCAATTTCTGAATGTAGGGAAGGGAATTGTTAGATATGCTTCCGTTATGTAAATTGCGCAAGGGACCGTTAATAAAAGATGTAAACCCCCATGGTTGTATGGACCTGCTACAATAGAAACGGTATTAGAGTGATATGTTAATAAGGAAAGTGAAAGGTAAGCGAACTGTGGCGACCCGGAATGGATCGGGGGCAGTCGAGGGGTGTCACAGTATCGTACTCTATACCTTATGGTGTGCAATGTATATATGTGTGGTTGTTTTAGGTTCAAAATTTATGGTCCTACTTTCCTATCCCATTGTTTTATTATCTAGGGATTATTTATATGTTTCTGAATGCGTATTAAAATGAATGGGTCGACGATGCATCTTGGGATGTCTCTATTTAATCAACTAGTGAGAGATGGGTGCATGCTCGGGATGTGACATCCCCGTTTAAGTGGTATCAGAGCATTGGTTAAGGATTGGAGTGATAAGGTACAATAGTTTATGGGATAGTAGTAGGAATGGCATTCAAATTCATGCAGGTGCATGTCTGTGATAGTTGATTGATAGAATTACTTGTTGTTTGGATCACTCTGTTTTTAATTTGGTGTGGAATTGGAAGCAGGTTTCAGTAGAGAGAACTGAGCCATGAGTAATCAGGAGCAAAGGACTCCTAGGAAGAGCACCGTCAAGGCCGTAACTCGAGGTAGGACGCCAACAAAGATCAATATCCGAGGAGGCCGAGGTAGAACGCCAACTCAAGCTAGCACGAGTGGAGTGGTACCACCTCCTATTGGTGCCAAGGTAGCAGCCCTTAGTTATCCCAAAATCGAAAGGATCATCCAAGCGCTTGAGGCCATGAGAGATGTGATAGGACATCAGGCACAAAATCAAACCACTGTTGCTACCGCCCCTACTACTACTGCCATTACCGCCACCATTGCTAAGGCTGCACCTTGCCTTCGCACTTGTTGTCGCACCTGCCAAATTTCTACCTGAGAATGTAGTGGTGCAGAGAGAGAAGCCGATTCACAAGTTGGTGGGGCAGTTCTTAAAGCTTAACCCACCAAGGTTCATGGGTACTAGAGACCCGAGGTCACATCTCTTTGGATCTAAGATATGGAAAAGCCTTTGCACTTCTGATGTGCACCAAGGAAGAGAAAGTAGACCCTAGCAGTCTATCAACTGCAAGGTAACGCCATTACCTGGTGGAGAGTCACTAGAGAGATTGTATTTTAGGGAGGAGTAGTCCTGCTATGGGATGCATTCCTCATGGTGTTTAATGAGTAGTATTTCTCTAAGAGCACCAGAGAGCAGAAAATGGAAGAGTTTTAGCGTCTTTGTCAGGAGATGTTGACTGTTGACCAGTACGGGGTCAAATTCACGGAGTTTTCTCAGTATGCTCTAAGGCTTATTGATAATCCTGAAGAGAAAGTTCAAAGGTTCAGGAAAAAGCCTTCATCAAGAGTTGAAATAGCCATTGGTGCCATCGGACTTGATTGATTATCGAGAAGTTTATCGTCGAAGCACAGCTGTTCGAAAGAAGTATAAATGAGCAAGTCACCTCGTTTGGATCGAGATTTAATTCTCACCGAGAAGGGATCGCCATGGGAAAAGGCCCATGACTTGAGGTAGATTTCAAATCCTGCTAAACAGGAAGGGTGGAGTCGGAAAGTCAAGGCCTAGCTAGAATAGTGTATGTCACATATGCGGAAGGCGACACGATTTAGCCTCGTGCCCTCGAAGGATGGGCGCCTATTTTGAATGTGGTCAGCAAGGCCACATGGTTAGAGATTGTCTAGGCAACCAAGAGGACAACCACAATTGCCACCGCGCCACTTATGGGAAGATTAAGGGGTGCACCTCAAAACATGCCGCAAGGTGGACAGCTTAAACCTCCGGTTCAAGGCACGGTGTATGCCATCACTCAAGGTTAGGCATAGGCTATGCCTGACGTAATTACAAGTATGGTTTAGTTGAACAACCATCCTGCTTATACTTTATTTGACCCGGGAGCAACTCATTCCTTTATTACCGAGCAGTATGTTAAGTTGATAGGAGTAAGTCCGTGTTATTGGAGTAGTCGATTAGCATATCTACACCATTGAAGGATAAAGTCATAGTCGCTTTGGTTTGTTCTGGTTGCAAGTTAATGATTGGTGAGCGAGAGGAGAAAATAGATTTGTTAGTCCTAGCCATGTATGACTTTGATTTGATAATTGACATGGACTAGCCCACCAAGCAACGAGCTAAAATGGATTGCTATCACAAGGCGATTCAATTTGACCCATTAGAGGATGAAAGCTTCGAGTTTGTCGAGAATCAAGGAGGACCCTTGATTATCTTGATCTCGTCGCCAGAGGCAACTCATTTGTTAGACGAGGGTTGTCAAGGTTACCTCGCAACTGCCGTGGATACAAAAATTGATGAGTTAAAGATGAAAGACATTGTTGTGGTGCAAGAATTTTCAGATGTTTTTTCCGAAGGAATTGCCAGGATTATCGCCAGAGAGAGAAATTGAATTCGTGATCAAACTAGCACCCGGGACAGAGCCAATTTCTAAGGCTCCTTACCGGATGGCATTATCAGAGTTAAAGGAACTGAAGGTGCAAATACAGGAATTGTTGGATGAGGGATTTATATGTCCCAGTGCATCATTTTGGGGAGCACCAGTTCTATTTGTTAAAAAGAAAGATGGTTCATTGCGCTTGTGCATCAATTATCGATAACTCAATCAAGTAACAATCAAAAACAAGTATCCATTGCCAATGATCGATGACTTGTTCGATTAGTTGTAAGGAGTATCGATATTTTCGAAGATCGACTTGAGGGCAGGATATCATCAGTTGAGGATTAGGAATGAGGACATTCCTAACTCAGCATTTCGAACTCGATATGGTCATTACGAGTTTACAGTGATGTCATTCGGGTTGACGAATGCTCCAACTACCTTCATGAATATGATGAACCGAGTATTCAAGGAATATTTAGATTGGTTTGTGATCGTGTTCATCGCTAATATTCTGGTGTATTCGAGAAGTGATGAAGAGCATGAGAGTCACTTGAGATTAGTATTGTAGACTCTGAGAGTTCATCAGTTGTACGCCAAGTTTAGCAAGTGCGAGTTTTAGTTTACTCGCGTTACTTTCTTAGGTCATGTGATTTCAAGCGAAGGAATCTCCATGAACCCAAGCAATATTAAAGTAATGATCAACTGGCCAAGGCTGACTACCTTGATAGAAATCAAAATTTTCTGGGTTTGGCAAGTTATTACAGATGGTTCGTGGAAGGGTTCTCATTATTAGCATTGTTTTGACAAGACTCCTAAAGAAAGAAGAGAAATTTGTGTGGACAGACAAGTGTGAGCATATTTTCCAAGAGCTAAAGCAAAAGCTAACTACTGGACCTGTGCTTACCATCCCATCTAGTCTTTGAGGATTTGAGATCTATAGTGATTCGTCATTTAGAGGATTTGGTTGCGTGCCGATGCAATATGGCAAAGTTGTTGCATACGCCTCCCGTTAGTTGAGACCTCATGAACAGAATTACCCGACGCATGACTTAGAGCTCACGGTAATTATTTTCGCCCTGAAGATTTGAAGACACTATTTATGCGGAGAAAGATCCAGATCTTCATGAACCATCAAAGTTTCAAGTACTTATTCTCTCAAAGGAGTTGAATATGAAACAATGTTGATGGATGGAATTGCGGAAGGACTACGACTGATATTTTATATCACCCAGGAAAGGCGAATAAGGTCACTAACGCTTTAAGTCAAAGTCTTTAGTCACTCACACGTTGGTTAAGGAATGGAATCTAATTGAGAGAGCTCGAGATTTGGTGTTCAAGTTTGAGGTAGGCTACCTTTCGAGTCTTATGGCCACCCTCAAAACTAAACCGGATGTCAAGATCGGGATCAAGTTACTCCAACCAACAGACCCTAATGTCCATAAAATTTTGCAAGACATAGATAAGAGAAAAGCTAACTTTCAGATTTCTGATGAGGGAACAATGAGGTTCTCAGGACGTTTGGTTATACCTGACGACGTAGAACTTAGAGAAGATATTTTGTCAATAGCACATCATAACAGTTATAGCATTCATCTTGGTAGTACCAAGATGTATCAGAATCTACATCAACACTATTTATGATTAGATATGAAGGCAGACATCGCCAAACATGTCACCAAGTGTTTGACGTGTCAGTGGGTCAAAGCTTAGCATTGCAAATCGGGAAGACTTCTGCTACCTCTCGAGATCCCAGACTAGAAGTGAGAGCATATCACAATGGATTTCGTAACTAGACTATAGAGGAGTTAAAAAGGAAATGATTCGATTTGGGTAGTGGTCTACAATTGACAAAGTCAACTCACTTCATTGCAGTACGAAAAGATCTCAGTTTGGATAGACACACCAATCTGTACGTGTGTCAAGTAGTTCGTTTGCATGGAGTGCTAGTGACAATAACTTTGGATCGAGACCCGAGATTTACCGCCACATTTTGGAAGACCTTACAAAGTGTTTAAGGTACCAAGCTGTAGTATAGTATCATATCATCCTCAGAAACGGATGGTCAGTCTAAAAGGACAATTCAAACCCTTAAGGACATGCTGCAAGTTTGCGTGCTAGATTTTAAAGGAAGTTGGGAAAAATAGCTTCATTTGATGGAATTTGCCTACAACAATAGCTATCAACAAAGTATCAAGATGACTCATTTTCAAGCGTTGTATGGCAAAGAGTGCAGGACACCAGTGTGTTGGGATGAAATTGGGGAAAAAAAGATTACAGATCCAGAATTGGTTCAAGAGTCAGTGGATGGCGTTGTAGTGATCAGAGACAGATTAAATACCACTTAGAGCAGAAAGAAAAGTTACTTAGATAAGCGCCGGAGACCATTGGAATTCCAAATTGATGATCACGTTTTTCTGAAGGTATCATTGATGATGGGAACTTTGTGCTTTGGTAAGAAAGGAAAACTGAGTCCGAGGTACGTAGGTCCATTTGAAATTCTAGAGAGAATCGGACCTTAGCGTATTGTCTAGCGTTGCCGCCAAGACTTGCGCAAGTGCACGACGTCTTTCACATGTTCGATGTTGAGGAAGTACGAGCTTGACCTGACCCACGTGCTTAATTTTGAGGAATTGAATGTGGATGACCGAGTGTCATACGTTGAAAGCCCAATACAGATTGTGGATCGAAAGGAGCAAGTTCTGCGTACAAATACCATTACGTTGGTCAAAGTGGTTTAGCAACATCATCGACACTAACGAAGTAACATGGGAGATCGAAGAGTCGATGAGACAATTATACCCCCCCCGCCTTTTTGTTCAAAGTGTGTAATGGTTTAATTTCGAGAATGAAATTTTTATAAGAGAAGAGTTGTGACATCCTGGATTTTCAGTCCTGTTTTCAATTGCATAAATCGGGCATTTCATCAACGTGCCTATAGGGCTGTTCTTAGAACTGATCACTCTCAAGATAACTAGACTATTTAGGGAAGCCATTAAGGAATTTTAATACAATAGACTTGAGAATTCGATTATGAATCAGCTACTCGATCGTGCTCATCTTTAGAGGCCATTACAACATAGTTAAAAATCGATCAGGGATCAGAGACAGGTTAGTTCAACTAAGATATGTAGCTAACCGTGGATGACTCCATTAAATTGGAAAATTCTCGTCGATCGATACTAAACTGATTTTTCTATCATTTTGGTACCCTGTGTCCGTAATTGAATTCTCGAGATTTTCACGACAACCGAGAGTCACCAATATGTCAAGTAGATTCATTGTGGCTTGAAGAAAATCAATCACGGGTCATTTACACTAAAAATTTCTGAAAACTACTCTGTAGCCTACATAATGCTAAAATCGCGCTGAATTGAAATTAACCACAAATTTGAATCGGATTTTAGAAATTGAAAGTTCTATTATGTCATGAGTCATTTGAGAAACGTTGATTCAGCCTCCGAGGATTTTCTGCCAACCGAGACTTTTTGGGAAAAAGTCGAGGTAGGTTCGTTTTTGTCTAGAAAATGTCAATTACCGTTTTTTTAATTACGAAATTGGGATGCAAGTGGGATCAATTGGTGAGGAAAAATATCAATTAGATTGATGAGGTGTTGGTTGAATTTTTAAGAGTCAATTTGGTTGATTTAAGAAGGATTGAGTGTCCACTTGGAGAAAAATCTAAGCAATTTCGTAGCCCCCCGCCACCCACAACTTTTGGACATCCTCAAGCCCTCTAGAGGGTCATTATGGGCAGAAAAACCTGTGTGGACACCAGCTGGTGGTGGGAGACTAAGGAGATGAGAACAAACTGGTCAAGGGAACCAAGGTGGCCCCCCTCATCTAAACCGATCCCCTCTCCCCCTTCAAACAATCGTGCAGCCCCTTCTCCTTCTCCATTGTACTTTGAAGACTTTAAAGAACTGGCAAAAAAGCCACCGGAGCAGCCACGCCACCAACCGACACCGTTTGCCGCCTGCTAGACCATCGTGACGCCGCTTGCCCGCTCGCGAGAGCCTCTCCACCTGTGCCATGTCCAGCCTCGTCCTGTTCTTGTGTACACGCATCCCTATCTCTGCTCGCTGCATCAAGACGTGTTAAAGCCATCCAATCGCTGTGTGCCATCGCCGAAGGCCCGCCTAGCTTCGCCCAAACCCGTGACCAACCACTGCTACCTCCTCCACTCTAGCCTTGCCGAATTAGCCCCGTTTTCTCTTCTTTCAGCCATAGAACAATATTGAAATTAATGGGTATTCCAGCTGCTATCAGGCCCATTTTGGCCTGCTTCTCGACCACGAAAGCCAAGTCCGCTTTAGAGATGATCGCTCCCCATCGCGCCCTCGTCAATTTGATCCAAGCAAATCGTCAAACAAGTGAGTTTAACTCGCTAATTTTCGTTTAGTAGTTTAATGACGCTTAAGGATTGATTAGTTTAGACTGAGCTAGGATTAGGCGATTAGTTAGATTTGATTAGTGAATTTAATTAATTACCGATCCATGTTAAATGGATAGTGCAATTAGGGCCTAGACAAGCTCTAGTATTTATCTAGAGTGATAAAAAAACCGAGTCCATCTCGGCATTTAATTAGGCTTTACGGGCTTAAGTTGCTATTTGTTGCATTTATTAGTTAATTTCTGTAATTATTTAATTAATTAATTATTTTTTGAAAATTAGACCGAGATAGTCGGTGATCGGAATTTTACGCTAATTTTTATTGTGTAATATGTTTATTTAATTAAGCTCTGAACATTGTTGAATTGGTGTGATTATGATTTTGGGAATTTATTCCTAAATTATTAAATTTCAGAAATTAATTAGAAAATCACAAAGCATCGGTTGACAGCGCCAGAAATGAGTTTGTGTATTATAATAAATGGTGGGATTTTCAAAGGTGAAATTATTGTATTTTGGCTAAAGCCAACCGTGTCCCCACATGAATATTTTTATCGAGTATGATAAAAATGAGGAATTGATTAAATGGTCGAGGTGGTATATTATATCAACCTATAGGCGATATATCAACTTAGCGAGAGTAGTATACCGGTATGCTATATCAACCTATGGGCTCTGATATATCAACTTAATGCGAGCAACATACCTCATCAACTTAGAGTGAGCAATGTTACTATCAGCTTAGAATGAGCATTATTAGTGTACTATATTAGCCCGATGGCTTAATATATTAGCTTAGCGAGAGTAGTACACTACGTATCAGCTTAGTGCGAGCTATACTATTTATATTTCAGCTTAGAGTGAGCAGTCTTGGATTATGATCGAACTTCATAAATAGTATTGGATGAAATAACAAGGGAAGGGTCTTAAAAATATGGAATCGACTAAGTCGATTGATCGATGATGATTCAATCTATTGAATGATTTGATTTGTGGATATGACTTGATGAGATTGTGAATTGGATTGATTTGTAGGAAGGAACTAAGACCAAGGTAAGTCCTCTAACTCATGATCGTGCCTAGGCAGCTCTTATGGCGTATTTTCTTCATGGTCGGGTCTTAGGGGGTAAAATTCGCTAAGACGTTGTCTCACTCCATTGTGGGATAACATTTCAAGTCCTTAGATGGCCGCTCCTAAGTTTTTTGAACGACCCAAGAGTGTTACATAGCAGACAACCTATATTCCGATGAATCAGGGCCCTAAGGGTTGGGACTACAATTTGGTAAGGTTCGTAGTCTAGGTCGATGAGAGTCTCACCCATAAGGTGTCCCATTGATACAGATCGTGGTACCACGAGCTCGAGATGGCCATAGTGAGGGTCCTATTCAAGAGTCTAAGATTCCTCTGTACGCTCTAGAAGTCACTTTTGGGAAGGGCACAACTTATCCTCCTCAAGACTTGATAGTAGATGCAATAGACTCGACACTTACAATACCGGAGTCCCCGGTGCAGTCTGCTGAAGGCTCCAGGTGGAGCGTGGAAGAAAGAGAGATTGAGGATGATGATGACCCAGAGTAGATCGAAAACCCCTACCCCTGCTTATAGACTTTGTTTTTTAATTGGCTTGAGTAGAACCTGACTTTAATAGTTGGTATCGTACTATATACCTTATGGTGTGCAATGTATATATGTGTGGTCATTTCAGGTTCAAAATTTATGGTCCTACTTTCCTATCCCATTGTTTTATTGTTTAGGGATTATTTATATGCTTCTGCATGCGTATTAAAATGAACGTGTCGGCGATGCATCTTGGGACGTCGCTATTTAATCGACTAGTGAGGGATGGGCGCGCGCTCGAGGATCGGGGTGTGACACGCCAATCACATCCATAAAAATTTCATAGCAAGTGAAGCAATCAATATATGACTCACGTGATGCCTAAGAACATTTTGTGAATGATCAGTAAAAGGATGCACCATTTCGAAAATTTTTGATGAAAAGGGTCATAATTTTGTCAATGCTATGGAGCATATTTAGCCATCAAAGCTAGCTTAGGTGCATCGAAAGGTACAACTAATCAAGCATCATAGACGTTCTAATTATGATCCAAACTTCGACAATTTTTATGTCAAATCAAAGTTTTTAAGGAAAATATTAGATAGGGACATGGTTTTATCAAACCAGAATCTCGTCTAATCATTGAGGTGAGCTTGGGTGCATCGAAGGGCACAACTGATCAAGCATCACAAACATCCTAAACATGCCTCAAGGATTCAATAAAGTCATTTCAAATTGAAATGCAAAGAACTATAGGTGTCACATGAGCGAAAATTGGATTCAAACCAATCAAAATATGAAATTTCATATTGTTTTGCAACATTTGAGGGGTTTGAAAAGCATGGCAAAATGAATTTTTTTCTTTTAAAGATTTTTGTATGAAGTTCAAAACATGAGGATCCAAACTCGTGAAGACATCGACAACCAATTCAACATGCATAATTTCCTAAAAATGCTACAACAAGGACAAGTCATAAAAGGAAAAACAGAGCACATCGAAATAGGGCATACAAGATTCAAGCAATTGAAATATGACCCACGAACAATTGGTCCTAAGAAACTTACATGATATCAAGCACTCAATAAAGAACAACTTCTATGAAAGAAGTTTCCTAAGATAAGTTATACATGAATTTATAAAAATCAAGAACACATAACAATGGAAAATGGGTCAAACGGCATGCAAATGAGACAAAATGGTGTCATCAGAAAAGCTCAAGATGTGCCCTAAGATTCCCTAAGAGACATCAAGTTCAACTAAGTCAATTTCATGCTCAAATGATGGCATTTGCATAAGTGCGCAAACCAGCAATAAGCAGCGCAAACCAGCAATAAGCATTGCAAAAACATGATGCATAAAAATAGGCTTGCTAGACTACCTAAATGATGCATGAAAATTATCATATTTTAACATGACATAGGGCTAAATGCAACAAACAAGTTTGATTAAGATATCTAACTCTAAATCGATGCACAAAGACCACGCAAGTTCATGAACGTCAATAGGTAGACTAACGTCATCTAATGCAAACATGATGGGGATAGACTGAGAATGACGGCAAATTTGCAATGTGCATTTATGGGACAAACGATGATGGATTGGCATGAATCACACATTTATTACAAAGTTTATGAAGTTTCCTAAGTATGTCTAGAAAAACTCTTACCCTAGTTTTGCTCTTAAGGAGTTCAATTGAAGACAATTACAAAGCGATATGCATTAGTCTAAAACACAACTGCATTTTTATGAAACACGAATGGTTTTCACTATCCTAATATCATCGAACAAAATCCAAGGAAAATTCATACATACAAAAGAGAACTTGTGATCATTTCTCATGAAGGAACCTAAGTGCGCTCGAATAGTTGAGCAATTGCCGGATAGCAACTTCCATGCATATATAGAGACTCATTCTTTGTACCTAGTCCAACCTCACAATCCTTCACGTGTTGATAAGGAGTCAGAACAATTTAAAGGTAGCAAATTCCTTGTCAAGTAAGTTTTGACCCACATGAAAGGTGTAACGATTCCACTATAGACTCGATGTAATCTTTGTAATGATTACCTGAAACCTGTGAAGCTTTACCACAACTTGAAATTGGATTTTGATTTTTAGGTGAGAGACCAAGATAGTGTTTAGTGGGTAGTTTTGGTCAATCACTAAAGGCGGGGGAACCACTATGAACCAAGATTGAAAGAGTAAGGATTGAGGTATGTAACAAAACTTTGGAAGCCAAAGCCCTTATTAAAGGCAAAAAGGGCCGCAAGGGCAAAGGCCTCGTATTCCTCTAGTCAGCCATTGCTAAATATCTTACCAAACGAGCCAAGCCTATAACATGTCCATCTTTCCCATACATAAAAGGAAAGGGCCGTGTCTATTTTGAGTTGGCCTGCACCGTAATTTCGTATGCTAACATGCTAATACTGAGTATTAGTATAGAAACTCAACTCTGAAAGCCCAGTTGCCCGATGTTCGACTTTGCAAGCGAAACTGGCATTGTTTCTTGCCCTCACACTAAAATGCTAGAAGTTTGCCAAAAATCAAAACTAGAAAAATGTTCATCGATTCTTTCTTTGACAAATTCTCACTCATCCAACTTACTTATGATTCTCTTCTAGGGTCGAAATTAGACATTAGATATGGGGAAAACTACACTTGCATTCCTTCATTGATGTGATGCAATCTCGGTTAAAGATGAATCAAGTGCGACAGAAGCCATTCAATTAGCTGCCACTTCCTTCATTTCAACTCCACAAAAATCAGGAGGAACTTGACAAATAGTGCAGGTCACAGGGGGATAGAACTGAGTTATCACATTTTTTCAAGCAATTTACTCCATTAGATGTCATTATTTTTTCTAGAAAATTTATTTGTCATAACCTTAAATGTCTTGAGTAAACTTCATGCAAGATGCATTTCCAAATTTGTAGCACATAATTTTCTAAAAATCATGGAACAAGGCAGGGTTCAGTCAAATTGGAGCAAACAAAGGATGATTTTTTTGAGGATTTTCCTAATCAAATCTATTCTAAAAAATTTGGAAAAAATATATGTCATGACAAAGGGAATTTTGAGCAACTCTCATGAAGGAATCAACCTTAAAATGGAAACACAAAAATTGGCTAAAAAAAAAAACATATTACTACAACTCAACAGAACAATAGAATATTTGGCATATTCTGGACTCAAATTTGAGTATAGGAAAACCATATCAAACGAGGCCTGATCAGGGTGTCCTATAGCTTTTTGGAAAGACATTCAAATCATCTTCAACTTTCATGAGGTATCGAACACAGAAAAGTAAGTTTACAAGCTGATATCAAGTGATTTCTCAAATCAATCATCCAAACATTAGAAAATTACTGAACAAGTTCAATCAAACAATCAATTATATTCAAGCCATCATCAATCATCCACATCTATTCCAGAACACCCTAAACATCTTAAAAGAGGCATAATCATCATCGAATCAATCATAAGTGTGAGCTTTGGCACCGGTCTCCTAGCGAGACCTCACTTCATCGAGCTCAGGATTTAGGTGTTTACCTTTTGTGCAATTTAATCGACTTGAACTCAATCGATTATAGCCATTAGACCAATGAGAGAAAGAGAGAAAGAGAGAAAGGAGAGAGAGGGTTGTTCGTGTGGGTGCTTCGGCGAAAGGAGAAGAGGACCAGCCCCGCCGTGCAAGCACCAGCAGCCACCGTCAACACCGCCTAGTACCACCATAGATCGAGCCCGCCAAAGCCCCAAGTCGCCATTGTTTGCTCGTTTTCATTGAACTTGAGGCAAGTAAAGTCCGTTAGCCTACATTTTGCTTGTTGTGGTTGTGTGTGAAGTGAAATGGGTGTTGGAAATTTTTGGGTTGTGATGTTGAACGCTGAAATTCGAGTGAATGGTGGTAGTCTTCCTAGATCAAGCAAGCTGTTGCATGCAAGAACAGTCCGACCCCTTGTGATTCCGTGAATTTTATAAAATTATCCAGTTGGAATTTTACTTTGTGTCCTCGATAAAAATTTTAGATGACATCGTGAGGAGTAACATACTAAAATTTTATAATAAATGAACAAGTATTGATAGTGGAAAAGAATTTTCTTTGAAAGGGATTAATCTGGAGAACTGTACCGAGAGTAGGGAGAATTAAATCGACTATAGCTTTTAATACAGAACTAATTTGATTTATATTTCTGCACAAAATTTTTACCTCTAGGTCTTAAATATGACATATCAAAATTTCAAAATTTTCTGAGTTGATTTATGGTTTATACCGAATTTATGAATAAAACTGTGCAATGGCATGTTCCGAAACTTTAAGCTGTGATGCATGGACCGTAGCGACTCGTACGAAGCTCTTTTGGCATGGTGTTCTTCATAAAACCTTTTTCTATAGATCTCATTTATAACATGTTAAATTTTCAGAACGTATTAAGTTCGTTTACTAATTTTTTGAGAATTTTAATTAAAGGAGCGTATTCTGCTTTATCCGAAAATTTGCTTCATTGTCAAGAACAAATTAATTGCCCTATGAGATGTGATATCTTGGGTGTTATTTGTACTGCATATGTGGTGACATTTGGCATATCATATGACATCAAAAAGGCTGGTTTGAACCTCTAACATTATTGCATCAAATGCTAATTTGAAAATGAAATATATATGTGAATATGCATTGTGATTATGATAATACCATCAGAGGTGTGAGCCGATGATGCCCCAGGAGTGTCGGGATGCCCAGAGTGTGTGTGCCGGATGGCCTCATGATGTCAGTTGGGGTGCGAGATACCCGGAGGTGTGTGCCGGAGGTTCCTCGCAATGTCAGGTTGGGTGCGAGTGATATATGAGGGATGCAAACACTGGTTCCTAGAAGAAAAATGAGATCCTTTTGAAAGTTAAAATGGAAATTGAATCATGCGCATGTGTGTGTGCATATGGCATGGGATATAATTGCCTATGAAATTGAGTTGATACTATATGGCATTGAGAATGCGATCATGAAGGTATTGAATGGATCTCATGGGGATATATACATGATTGTATGGATGTTATGAATCATGCGCATATATGTGTATATGGCATGGAATATGAATTTCTGTAATGAATGAATCTCATGGAAATGCAAGCATGATCACACGGATGATATGTGCATGTCACACGAAATTGTGGTTGTCCTACCTGTTGCATTATGTAGTTTGATGGATCTTTACTACTGAGTGGTTGTACTCATCCCTTTTGGGGACTAATATTTCAGATTGAAAGACGCCTCTGTCACCTGTCACGCGTGGTACATTTTATGGCTTACCGTCTAATGTTGAGATCAAGTGCTCGGAGCACCCCTGCATTAGTGTTCATGGTCTGGTGTTTATCCGTGTTCGCATTTTGGTTATGTATGATGTGGGTCTACCTGATGGTCCTGTAGTCTAGGAGTTCTTGTCCGTCCATATTCGTCGCGACGGGAGGATGATGGGGATGTTGCCGCCGCCACCGGCCGATGCACCGAGCTAGGTGTGATTAGAGCATGTGACTGGTGGAGGATGACATTTTTTGGATGGCCGACATTGGATGATGGATTGATGTACATGTCTGATGTAGAGTCGGGTTCTTTTGGATTATAGCCGAGCTTAGTTAAAGCCTTGGCCTTTTGTTGTACTGACTCGTGATTTCCATCAAAGTATGTAAATAAAAGTGGTTCGACATTAGCTTTCATATATATGAAAAGTGTAGTTGGTGTGCATTGTAGGGTTAGGGAGATGTCGAGTATGCTTCCGTTATATGAACTACACTGGGACCGATTGAGATGATACAAACCCCCAGGATTTATGGACCCACTACAATTCAAATAGTATCAGAATAACATGTCATTAAAACAAGTGAAAGGTAAGAGAACTGTGGCGACCCTAGCGAATCGGAGGCCGTGCTGAGGGGTGCCACATAGCTCTAGAGGAGACTGACGCTGGAATAGGTATGGTTCACGCTTGAGGTGGATCAACTCAATTTGAGACCGCCCAAGGGGAATCTCCCAATGGAGATTGCCCAATGGTTATCTAACCAAGCCTCAACCACCATATAGTTAGGCACTCACCGATGGACATCGCTGGGGTGATCAGAAGGGCTTTAGAGGCCGACAGGCCATAGATCAAGGCTGGAGAAGCTGGCGGACTGTTTAGTGACATGATTGTCGTGCTTGGAATCGAGGAGGAAGAAGCACTAGAACGGGGATTCCAGTGACATCCTAAGGTTGTGCCAACATCAAGGATGTAACACCCTCGATTCTGACCCCGTAAGGATGGGCCTTAACATCCTAAAAGGATCGATCGTGGGTTATCTATGTAGCACCGACACGCGACACGTGACACGCGACACGACACGACACGACACGACACGCGACACGTTATTTCTAAAAAAGTAGAGAATTCCGACACGTTCCAACACGTTAAATATTAAATAAATATTTTTATATATACATATGATTATTTCAAAAATAAAGAGTAGAGTCAATTTATTTAAATAAATTTATAATTTTTCATGATGATCATAATTTATTATTATTCAACATTATTCGTTTTTTTTTCTTTTTTAAAATCACCCTCCAAAAAAGAAAAGAAAAAAGGGACATCCCGCCCAGGACGAGCATCCCATTTTAATTTGCTTTTGGCTCTTCTGGCACCATCATATTTTACTTTTATTTTTCCTGCTCTTCCTTGAAAACCCAAATGCACGGTACCTCAGTTTTAAATTTTTTTCTGCACTCCTTGGAAACCCAAACCTAGCTGCCTCATCCCCCTTTGACTCCTCCTTTATGGCACCCCCTCCTTGGAAAACTAAATCATAGCCTCCTCCTCCTTCTGTGCTCACTGCTCATCCTCCTTGCACGGCACCCATTCTATCTTTTAGAAACCCTTCGAGAGCAGCTTGAAAACTCTCAGAAAACGGCCGCTCCCTCCTCCATTTGCACGATCCTCTTCCTCTCAATCCCTACTCTCTCTTGGTCACCTCGTTGCAACTGCTCACTGCCTTGCTTTTGGTCCTCTCTCTTTTGCGGTCGTAGCCTTGTCTCCGGTCCTCTGTCGCGGCCATCTCGGTCGCCTGGTTCTCTCTTCCTCCGGCCTTCTCTCACCGTCGCGGCCTCACCATCGCGGCCTCACTGCTGCTGCCTCACCTCCGCAGCCTTGCTTCCTCTCCCTCGCCTCGTCTTCACCCTCCATTGCCAACAATTCACTCTCCCTTCACACTTACAGATCCGCTCCAGAAACCCAGCCTCTTGCTCGGACACGCTCCGACTCGCGTGTCGAGAAAAGTTGACCACGTGTCAGAAAATCCAACACGTGTTGACCGCGTGTCCGAGCATGTCCGAGCATGTCTGACACGCCGACACGTGTCCGACATGACACGGAAGGTTCCCGAGCGTGTCCGTGCTTCATAGTGGGTTATTAGCCATGGATCGATCAGTTCTGTCATGTTCCAATCCTCGAGCGCGCGAACATCCCTGGGTGATCGACTATATTGCGCCGTTCCTGGGACGTGTCACCAACCCAATCGATTCATGCACATGCGGAAGCGAAATAAACAATCCTTAGACAACAACCAACTTGCGATAGAAAAGCGGGACAATCAAATCAAACCAAACACAATTTTATAAACAAACCAGGTTTGCACCGTAAGTTATATACAAAAGACAAGGCCCTAAAAAGGACTACCTAGGTAACCCTATCATGGACCCTATCTACTTAGGATCCGAGTTGCTCACAACATCGTCAAGGATGTCGATGTCTAATGGGTCAAATGCCTCCTCAACTTCGAGCTCCTACTCATCCTTAGGCAACTGGTTCTTCGCGATATTAGCTATAATATCGATGTCCACGACAGGGTCGAGTACCACCCACCCTCACCTTTGACGGCGGGTCCATCGAAACAATCCATAGGACCTTCTTGTTCTCCGTTAGGCTCGTGACGAAACCACACCTTGAATCAATGAGGTGCCCACTACAGTAGGCTCTCATCGACCAAGATCGTGGTCACGACAAGCTCACGGATCCAGAGATTCCCAGGGACAAGGAAGAAGGTATTTTACCCATTATACCCTCATGGCTGCCCAAAATGAACCAGACGAACTTTCATTTAAGGACTTGAAAAGTTAAACCCACGATGGGGTGGGACAATGTCTCAGTGAGTTCACGCCTAAACCTCGATTATGAAGGCAATACACCTAGAAGCGGCCTAAACACACATCATAGAAGACTTACGCCTTAGCTCCTCCTTTCACGTCAGCATAGTTCATATAACATATGCATACATCCAATGTATTCAACAATTGAAATGCCTCATTTTGACACATCCCATTTCGTGTAAGCATAGTTATAACTCATTCAGACACGCGTTCCAATTAATTACGACCCAAAGGCCACAACTGACTCAATAGTCAGTAGTCTTTCAGTATAGCTAGGCGTCATCTCGTACCATCAAGCACAGCAATGTCTACCTCTAAACGGCATTCCCAAAGGAGCATCTGCACAGCCTTCACTGCGATTGGCATCCATTGACAAGAGGCATTCCCGAAGGAGCATTGTTCGGCATAAAAACTCATGACAGGTTCTCATATCAATCACACGCACATCCAATCCCAGCCAAGGATATCGTGCTTTGCACTCAAATGACTCAATTAAAATAATGTACTTGACATATTTTCTTCATATTAAAAACACCCGGTAAAATAATTGTGTGTAAGTACACGGTGAGATCAAACCATAAAAAGTGATATAATTTCTTTTAAAAATCTCACATTTTGATATAGTACTTAAAAATATTTTTGGCATCAAAAGCGACACCCGATATTTTTCTAATTAAATAACAAAAATCCATAAATTTTAGAATAATAATTTAAAATCACCAATCAACATTCAATTGCACAAAGTAACTGCACCATGACAATTAACACGAAGTTCTAGCAACCGCTATCCCATAATTTCCAGAAAATAATAAATAATCAAATAAATTACAAAATAATTAAATAAATGCAAAATAATTAAATAAATCAACAATTATGCTATATACACTAATCCAACCACCTAATTGGATTTAATAAAATAATTTACTAAGCTAATTAAATCACATAATCTAATTAACCCCTAACTAAACTAATCTAACCACCTAATTGATCTAATTAACTAACTAAATCACTAAATAAACTAACTAATCCTCTTAATCCCATGTTAGCCTAAACTAACCCTCCACTAAGCAAAATTAACCTCCTAAGTAAGATTTAGCAAATAAACTCACCGAATTAGCGAGCTAGTGAGTTCACGGCGACGGCGACATGGAGGTGAGCGAGACTTGAGCCTACAAAGACACCCAACGAGGCTTCGACCGAGCTAAAAACAGTCTAACAACTCACCGGTAGAGCTGGACTTTCGATTTTGGACGCTGGCTGAAAGAGTTAGACCGAGGGGCTAAGACGGCACAAGAATGGCATGGTGAGGCAAGGCGGGCAGAAGGAGGTATGCTAGCGACTTGGGTGGCGATGGTGACTTCTAGGCTGACGGAGACGCGGAGGCCAGGGTGTGCAGGCCTAGCAGATGTGAGAAAGGATGACTCGCTAGTGGCAGGGACACGGCAAACGCATGGGCAGCTCAGACACAATGAGCAGGCGACTTGCGGTCTCGGCAGGCTACAGCAGTTTCGGTGGACTTGGGCAGTCGACAGGCTGGCCTAGGATGGAGGGGCTAGTTCTCTAGTTTTTCTTTAGCAACAAAGAAGAAGAATGCTAAGGTAAAAGAAGAAGATGGGTTGTTGCTAGCTTGAGGGAGACAAGAGGCAAATAAGTCAACAACAAATATCTCAAACTAGGGGTGATCGATTCCCGATTCAGTCCGATTCCACCCAAGAACCAGGAACCGGACTGGGAGAACTAGTTCCCACTTTTCTGCACCATCGACCGGACCGGCTGTCTTGGAACCGAGAACTGGACCGGTCCCATTCGGGAATCGGACCGATCCCATTCGGGAACCGGACCGAGAGGACCGGTTCCCACTTTTCTGCACCGTGGACCGGACCGGCTATCTTGGAACCGAGAACCGGACCGGTCCGATCCGGATTCCAATGAACCATCACTTGTTTTCATTTCATTTAACAAAAAAAAAAATAGTAATTACTAGTAAAGTAATGCACGAGATTATGATCCGATCAAGTTTTCTTATTCACTTTGTGACCAACAAAGTGATGCCTATTAAATTATAAACATCGATTTTGTGGAAACAAAAATTAAAATCCTACATCATACCCTATGTCCTTGCACTGTTATGAAACAAAAAAAATAAGCTAAAGATCCACACAAATTTGAAATATCAGAGAAGTTTTTCTTTCCAAACATATTTCACACACTCACCTTCATTCTCATGAACATAAATGTTATTAGAGAGGCAAAAAACAAAAGAAAAACAGAATCTAAACTCAACAAAAATTCAACACATAGTTTGGCCATTGTTCAATACCATCCATTTGTGGTCATAACTAATCTAGAACAAACCCTCCACGGAATAAGAAACAAAATCAAATTCCAAAATTAGCACAAGAGAAAGACATTCAACATTAAACTACCAAACTCCATACATCTCGCCAAATCACTCAATGTTGCATGGCCCGAGGGGAATAGATTCTTTGTTCAAGCAAGCAAAATATGATCAAATCCGAGAGCCCAAAACTTGCTAATAGTCCTACAATAAGTATATATGATAACTCAACATTAGTTTTAAAGTATAATCACTTTTAATTGAACTCAAATAATTAATGAAAAATCTCACCACATATATTTCTTCCACTTGAACTTGCAAACTCTATTTACCAATAAGCTCCGAATGAACATCATTCATATCTAACAAAACAAAATATTAAATAGGGCATTCACTGATTAGATATACAAAAGAATTACAAGATAAAAAAGATACATTGATGACTTAACACATTCAAATCTTTTCGCATTCTCAATGCACTTTTCAACATTAATCAGCATGGTAGCCTTTCTTAACCAATGTTGAGTGCAAATCAAAACTTCCACCACTGTAGGAGTTAAAAAAACTTCGAAAACCATCAAGCACATGACCGGATGTACTGAAAGTTGACTCCGAAGCAACGGTTGTTACATGAATAGATAAAATATCTCGAGTCATTAAAGAAAGGATTTCAAACTTTTGGCTAGTAGTTTTCTACCACATCAATAGATCAAGATCACGACTTTCTTCACATTCGGCTTTAAGATACTTATCGAGCTCAAATAGCTTACCTACCGACACTTTTTTCTCCTTACGAAGAAAGATATCAAATGCCTTGTTTGAATTTAAATCCTCAACCAAATCAAGATCATCCTTCTTACCCTCCTCATGGTTATCAGGAATCCCAACTACTATCAATATTAATACCCAAATTTTTATCGCAAGAATTAAGATGAGATTTTTCATAAAAATGAAACAATCTTTCCAGGGCAATTCTCACCTTATCATACATTTCATCAACTTTCACACTATTATCATAGATTAATCTATACCAATACCGCATATAGCTCATCTTTCTTCTTGGATCCAATATCACCGCGACCAACACCATCATATTCACTTTTTCAAAACTCTCATAGTATTTATCAAACTTCTCCTTCATCTTTGCACCCATAACTTTCAAACTAAGATCCGAAGCCTTCTCCGTTTGTTTCAAAGTTTTATATAAAGTTGTCATCTCATTGAAATAATCATTCGCGGTGATATATAGAGTCTCGGATATCTTGTTGGTGGCATCATAAAACTTCTTTAAAAATACTGAAAGAATTCTGGCATATTCCCAATTTTCATATGTAGGAGTGTCATAGTCAAGCTCACTTAAAAAAGAATGATCATCTTCTTCCATCATTTCAAAAGCTTTTCTGAATTTTAAAGTAGTATCCAACATGAGATAAGTAGAGTTCCACCTAGTTGTGACATCAAGACAAACCGAACCCTTATAAGTGATCCACACACTTTCAATGCAACCTTGAAATGTTTTAGCTCTCATGAGAGAACTTCTTACATACTTAACCACGTTTCGAATACATATAATAGAATCACATACCTCGGTCAATCCATCCTTCACAATCAAGTTTAAAATATGAGATGTGCACCTCATATGTAAAACATCACCTTCCAAGATCAATAGCCTATCTCTTGATAATTTTTCTTTTAAAAAACCAATGACAACATCATTAGAACTAGCGTTATCCACAATGATTATGGACACTTTTTTTCTCTATTCCCCACTCATAGATGCATTTCTCAATCATTTTCCCGATATCCTTGCCCTTATGACTAGGCATCACCACAAAATTGATTATTCGTTTGTGCAATTTCCAATCGTCATCAATAAAATGTGCGGTGAGACATAAATAATTTAAATTCTGGATGGAAGTCCATGTATCAGTCGTGAGTGTAATCCTAGACTTAAGCTTGCCAAAGTAAGTCTTCAACTTTTTTCTCACAAAGATATAACTTCATGCAATCTCTAGCCGCTGTAAATCATGAGATATAATGAAAGAGAGGTTGTAACTGATTAATAAAATCTCAGAATCCAACATGCTCAACCACCAAAAAAGGGGATAAGTACACTATCAATGCCAAAACTTGTGTACGGCACTCACTTTGGTGCCAAAAGTTTCCGTCGAATCACTTAAGTGCCAAATCAGAGGAAAAACGATCACTTTGGTGCCACCGGTGAAAAATTCCGGCCAAAATGATTACGTGGCTTTCAAAAAAAAAATCGATAGGGCCTTGAAACAACGTCGTTTTCAGTCCTCCTTAAGAAAACGACTTCGTTTTGCCGTCCTACATGGATGGCTTCATGGAAATGACGCCGTTTAGCTCACATGGGGATTGAAATTAGGATTTCCGCCACTCAGCCACCGTCGTTCGACCGCCGTCGCTCGGCCACCGTCGCTGCTCAGCCACCGTCGATCAGCCACCATTGTAGTTGCTCGACCAGGTGAGCGAGGAGAGACTGAGATTTTTTGCTTGAGCAATAAGTTGTAGGAAAAATCGAAGGCAAGGGTGGAAGAGGAGGAGGAAGAAGATGGGTCGAAGGTGTCGCTGGTGCGCTACTGCTACTGGTGCGTTGTTGGTGTTACTATTGGTGCGCTGCCGATGTTGTTGCTGGTGCCGTTACTGGTGTAGGTCTTTGAGGAAGAAGAAGACACGAAGACGAGCCTTCCCTCTCTCTCAATTTGGGGATTAGGGTTTCAAAGTTGGGGGAAAGATGCCAAACGACATCGTTTTGGTGTTTAGATACTGACTCAACTCTCTGAAGAACCATGTCGGCTTCAAAAATTAATAAAAAAAATGCCACATCGAATTTTCGGCCAATTTCGTCGGCGTTGGTACTTTAATGATCATTTTTCAAATTTTTTGGCACTTAAGTAATCCGACGGAAACTTTTGGCGCCAAAGTGAGCGCCGTACACAACTTTTGGCACTAATAGTGTACTTATCCCTCAAAAAAGGTAGTTCATCCGTTATGATCATTCGAACAAGCATTTGTCTACAACAATTTTGATCAAATTACCATGCTGATAAGACAGTTGCACTACCATCAATACTAGTATGCCTCATTGCTATCCCTTATGCTCTATGTGGGGTGAAAATTTTTTGCTTCTTATCTATGTTGCGAGGATGCTTATTGCACTTTTTCAAGTGTTTCAACATAGCAAAAGTATTATTTTCAACAGAGTACGTATGGCCCCACAATAATTGCAAATCACCATAGTTTTCTCCTTCTCGATTTTGTCCTTACGAAATGAAGCTAGACTGTTAATGTTCGTTTACCAGAACTAGGAAGACAAGCATTAGATACCTTGTTTGTGTTGGATGCCACTTCGAGGTTTTCAATTTCTTCACATTTATGTTCTGGTGAGTCTATCATAGGATTCATACCATCATTTGATTGATCCACTTCCATTGACATATAAATAGATCACCTAAATCAAACAAAACATTATAATGAGCCATCAAACCATCATATTCATTTACAGCAATAGGGATACTAAAGATATGATTGCAGCCTTACTTCTTAATGACATGTCCATATTTATCATATAACTATACCTACCAAAATAGACACTAA
This sequence comes from Eucalyptus pumila, assembly GCA_016097595.1. NCBI lineage: Eukaryota > Viridiplantae > Streptophyta > Magnoliopsida > Myrtales > Myrtaceae > Eucalyptus > Eucalyptus pumila. Next base: position 38,037,615 of record CM027853.1, read on the forward strand.
AAAATTAAGCAAATATTAAGTCACAACTCGAGCAAGACTAGATTTCCAGTAGCCAAAGTGATGCTTTTTTCTCCAAAAAGGGAGGAAGGAACAAGATCAAAACCAAGGTCAAGACATGCTAGGCCAAGCCAACAAAATGGATATCAATATCTACTCCACATTCAAAGAGAAAGAATGGGGCACGATCTTATGTCGGATAAAAATTAACAAAATCAAGTTTGGAACAGATAAAATTCATGACAAGTGGACACCAACAAGCACGCCCATTCATTCACAACTCATAAGGCAATATAGCTGCTCTTCGATCAACACTATCTGAATGAGTATCGGCAAAATGATAGTTCTCCCCATCACCGAGCGAAAGCAAATTGGGGGATACTAGATCGATCGCACGAACTTGAAAACGACTATGCACCAACAATACTCACGCACAGAGCAATCCCATTCGATTCAGTAGACAAGCTGACCAAGAATTCCAGTACTCAACTATGACTACCCCCCACTGGAGTCTACACATCCATTCACTCTACTCATCAGCAATGACACTCCAAAGCCATCACAAACAAGACACGCTAGACAATCACGTGCTACAAAGAATCGAAAGAAAGGCGAGATCTTCCAAAGAAAGAACATTTCGCATTTTCACTACAATAGATGGAAAAACATAAATGGGTCATGTTCAAAGACCACAAAGAAAGAACATTTCGCCTTATTCACTACAAAAGATGAAAAACAGAAATGGCTCATGTTCAGAGACCAGCTGAATGACCATGTAACATCCAACCAAAAGCACAAACAAATGCACTCTTTATTACCTGTAAAAGTTCTAGAACATGAGACATCATTCAATTACATCCAACAAAACCCACTAAGCTTTGCAAAATCTTAACGATGGGATTCCAAAATCGCACATCATAATCCTAAAATAGAAAAGGGACTCAACAAAACATCAATAATCAACAAAAAACAAACAGATAAAGAAGAAACACCGATCCAAAGCATAAATTCTATCCCTCTCTTCTTCGACTCGGCTCAACAAAATCTAGTGGCTCAGCAGCTCGCTCGAGCATCGACAACAGAAGATATAGGTCACGGTAGCGCCTAATATAGCAACACTGTCCACGAAACACGACTAACACAAATAATAGAGTTACACCAACCCATCTTCCATCAAGACATGAAAGATTAAATCTCAACAGATAGCCAAGAGAGTGAAATCCCCTAATGAAGCACGCTCTTACCCACACCAAAATGTGTAGAGGAGACGAAATCCAATCACCCACCGCCCCTCGCCCCCTTCCCCAAATGCGACATCAATATAGCACAATCGCATGTCAAAAACACACCAAGATGGGACTACAAAGTATAAATGATCAAACAACGAAGTCGCGCGACAATGAAAACAGAGTAAAAGAGCTAATCGAGGACAAGACTCAAGACTCACCTCAAAGAATGAGAAGGCCTTGGGAATCGCCGAGGCCGCGACGGGAGATAGGAGAGGGCGAAGAGATGATGACGCTGCGGGAAGAAGGGTTTGGGAAAATGGAAGTTGAATCGAATTACCGCGAGTTGGATCACAAAATTTGGGAAAATGGAAGTTGATGTAGATTAAAGTAGAAACTAACAAACAAAAAAAAGTGAGGGGTTTAGCCGTTTAGGTTTCAAGAGGGAAAGGGCAAGTGAGAATTGCAAAAATTTGAAAAATAAAAGCTAATGTCATGGTTACTGTTAAGTGTAGTTCATAAACGCAAAAAAGGAGGGATTATTAGCTTTGAGTTAAGAGAGAAAAAATGAATCTTATGGTAATGGGTACTATAAATTATTTCAGAAATTAAAAAATATATATAAATGGTCAGTCCGGTCCGGTCCAATCCGGTCCGGTTCCGACCCCAAAACCGGGAACCGGACCAACCGGTCATCGGTTCCAAAAATAGGAACCTGAGACTAGACCGAGACCCTTTAGGACCGCCCGAAACCGACCGGTCCGGTCGGTTCTCGATTCGGGCTGTTTCCGTTGCACACCCCTATCTCAAACACTCAAGTAATAAGCCCCCAAAGTCTTCAGCTTGATCCACAGCCAATTTCCCTTCCAATCTTCCTCCACAAGCCACTCTAGGAATCCAAAATGTTGCAGCTCCCATGGCCTACGAATTGATGGCCAAAATGCTGAGGAGAAAGCCCACACTCAATTCCACAATTTTCCTCACTAATTGCTCCAACTTGAAGGCAAAAAATGCTCACAAAAATGGCCCTCTGAATTTCCCAGTCCAAAATTGCCCAATTTTGATTTTTCACTAAAAATTCTTCGAAAGATGAGTCGACATTCCTAGAATAAATCATGACACGCCACAACTTTCAATTTCTAAAACCGAGTTCAATTTCACAGTTAATTTCAATCGGACTCAATTTTAGCGTGACCTAACATATTTGGTAGCTTTTAAAAAAATTTAACGCATTTGACTTGTGGTCAATTATTTTCTATCCACATTATGCATCTTCGACACATTGGAAATTCTCAATTGTCGTAAAATCTCAATGTTTCAAATGCGGGCACATGGTACAGAATCGACAAAAAAATCAATCTAGTGTCATTCGACATGAATTTTGCGATCAGGTAGAATCACCCACACTTTGATTACATACCTTTGTCGAACCGACCTATCTCTAATCTCCAATCAATTTTAACGGTGCCATATTGACCATTGCAGATTAGCACAATTGAGTAGTCGATTTCTAGTCGAACTCTCAAATTAGTCGTGTTTAGATTCCTTAACGACTTCACCTGATAGATTAGTTATCTTATGAGTGATTAGCTCAAGGAAAAATATTATAGGTACATCAATGAAAAGCTCATTTCATTCAATCAATACAATGTCGAAAATCAGGATGTCACAGATTCCATTGGCAAGGAGTCGCGGATTGGTCATGGATCGACCAACCGATTAGTCACGAATTGGTCGAGTTGTCAGCCGTGAATTTCTACCAACCATACCGATGGGACAGGATCATCGGCTCATAAGATGATTTTTTTATCATGAGAATTAGTCATGGGATGATTTTGGATTGGTGGATGGCCATGAGTCAATCAGATCGGTCACAATTTCTGTTCACGAGTGATTCTGCCCGGTTATGCACCAATACACAAATGATCCATATTGATCAAATGTGACTGTCTTTTGACCAAAAATACATCATTCCTTATTTAATTCTTAGCGATTAGAATGGAATCTCAAATTGGTGATGTCCAATCATGGATTGGTAATGCACTGACCATGAACCCTACCGATGGATCAAGTGCTAACCTGAATGAGCCCAAGGATAGACCCGACTATTCTATCACTAATTCTAAGGTCCATGAGTGCTTTGAATTTGTGCTAGGTCATGGGTAGCCTTAGGATTAGTTTCAAACCAATCAAAGTACAATCGACCTTATTGGCCGACCGACCGTCCAAAAAAATAATTTGGGCGAATGTGGAGTGTGATGACCGAACCTCAAGTGTACATGATTCGATTTTTTGACGTGTACCTAATGATCTCTTCTCCGGCCTTGGAACCAACTTGGATGATAGAATTTTCTAGATTGCCTTCTTAAGAAAGAAAAGGACAAAATAGAGAAAACTCTAGAACATCCTAGGCTCTTCTTGAAGGATGACTCACCACTTTGGATAAATATTTCTAGATTTGTTAATGATTACCAAAGATTCGCCTTGGGAATTAAGTAAGAAACTCTTAGACAAATGGACCAATCAAGAGAAGACATATATAAGATTCTAGAACGCCTCATTAAATGCAAGGTTGAGTCATCCTACTTAGGTGTCCTTTGAAGATTTGGTAATGATGGCTCAAGATTTTCCTTGGAGAATAAGTGAGTGAGTCATTGACTTAGGTGTCCATGAAAGATATGGTCATCATTACCATAAGATTTTCTTAGAGAAAAAGTAGACCAAGTTATGATAGCATTGTATAAATGGTCCAATAAGAATGAAACAAATAAGCCTCCAATCATTACATTAGGCAATTAGGTGTGCCACCTTTTAAAATAGGCATGACACCTTGCAACTTAGGCTTGCCACCTAAGTATTCTAGGCAAGCCATTTGGAGAATTTGGAATGAACCGCTTGGCTTGGTAATGATGACACTAAGTAATATAAATAGGAGGAGCCCTTCCTCATTTTCCTCACCTTGTCATCCATTTCCTCCTCCTCTTTCTCATTTCTCTCAGCCTTGCATCCTCAATCCATCAAACTATATAAATTGGTCTTCAAGGTTTGCCAAGATAAGTAAGATCCCTAAGTCTCCTCTAGGGCTGTAGTCTCCACTGTCGAGTCTAGTTAAGTGCTCACCTATCAAGCCGTGGGTAGGATGTTGGATCTTTTGTATGGTTTTGCTCATGTTTGTACTTGAACGTGTGCTTGAGTTGTTCACACCCGAAATGAGATCGAAGTTCGTTCGAGTTGAGTTCATCATAAGACAAAGTCACCCAAGCCATAAAGCCTTGGTTTTGGCATAAATAGGATGCCTGGTCCAAGTCTCGCTTGGTGTGGGAGTCGCCTAAGGCCTCAAGGTCCTAAGTCGACATTGAAGCATGTCGATCTTATGCCTTGATCGGTACAAGGATCGCCCAAATCTACGAGGTCTCAATAAAGCACCAAGCATGCCAATTCCTATAGTTCAAGTGGACGCGGGGACTTTGTGCTTGATGTTTAATCAAACCAAGAGCCGAGGGTCATTCACGGTATGTGGTATGTTCACATCAAGTTGGAGTCGAGGTCCATCAAGCTTGGGATCATCACTAAAGCGAGGTGTACCCAAGCCTCGAGGTCTTGGATCGGTATTGAGGCATACCATTTTTGAGCCTTGTTCGATGCGATGATTAGTACTAAGTGATTGATTCAAGTTATAGACCAAAGATCATTCCCGACATGTTTGCAAGTGAGGTGTAAGAAACTCATGACATACATGAATGAATGAGCACGCTTTTGGAGCTATACATGTGTCGACTAAAAGATAAGATAAGAACCGGCTCATATGATGTCTTTATGGATTACACTTAAAGAGGAAAATGCACCCGTCACCACACAGTGTTGGCGATGCCTCGTTTATTGAAGGGATGCCTTAGTTGAACTAGGATGCCCTGGTTGAGCCAGGATGCTTGGGTCTTAAACCTAGAAGCCTCAGGAAGCTAGCCTAGAGAAGCCTTGGTCGAGCCAAAATGCTTTGGTCAAGCTAGGAAGCCCAGCAAGAAGTTGGAAGCCTCAATCAAGCCAGAAGGGCCTGGTCGAGCAGGACGACACTAAATGAATTTGCATGAGTACCAGTTATGCGTAAGCATGATATGTTGATGTATTTATTGATAAGCCAAAGGTAAGTATGCATTGAAGCATGTTGCGATAGACATTTGCGTGTACTTAAGGATAGCAACAAGTTTGCTATTGATCTATCATCGACATTGTTTGCGAGTGTTGTACTTGCTAGCTTTCGATGATAAGATGCTTTCCTAATAGAGAATTAGGAATTTTATTTACTGAGTTTCCCCAAAACTCACCCACTCATCTTTCAATCTTGTAGATTTGGAAATCTCACGTCAGTTTTGGGAGCTATAGTCATGCTAGAGGAGATAAGATTTCCCCCTGCCTATGTGGAAAACGTGTATCATGATGTAAAAAGAAAAGAGGGCTCATAGAAAAAAGACAGGTAAAAGTATCATTATAATATAAATTAATGTGTTCTATGTGATATATGTCCCAGTCTCCCAGCTATTGTTTTTCCGAAGAGTGGTTTATTCATGTTTCTATGTGTGCATGATTACAAGATTAAAAAAAAAAAAAAATCGGGATGGCAATGAGCCTGGGACATTGCAAAAATAATCCGTGCTAATCATGACCTTGGAGATGGAGTTGGGGTCGTGACAAAGAGGAGGTCAAAAAGGAGGTGAGCATTGTCGAGGGGCCAAGCATCAACCAAAGATCCATCGATGTGAGGCCATATGGGAGGTGATCAGCGTGGTGGTGGAGGAGGCCAAGAGAGAGATGGGCGGGAAAGTGAGAGAGGAGAGAAATTTTTTAGAGAATTTTTTAGTTTCCAAATCTAAAATTCAGATTATGAGCCCCCACTAAGTTTTGGAGGGAAAATGGTATATATACCATCCCCCAAGATAGAATCCTAGCCATCAGTTCAATCCGATAGCTAAGATTTAATCCTAAAGCCTAACTAATTCACTTAGGGACTAAGCAAGATTAAAAATTACACTCGTGATCATTCGCACAATGGTGATGCGTTGAAATTGGTGATTTGGATTGAATTTGTGATTAAGGCCTAAGTAAGGGCATTTTAGTAATTTTACAAAATCCGGAGACATTTTCGGAAAATGTGGAAAATTGAAGGGCATGGGGGAGAAGTACATATGACAAGACGTTGAGGGGTGATCTTTAGCCACCAAGAGCCAGCTAGAGGAGGGCTGAGCCATCTCCTCCAGTGGTAATCGATCGAACTGGTTTGGCTAGTTCAGTTATCCCTTGAGTGATTCAATTATTATGCTTCTGAATTTTATGCAATTTGATCCCTTAGACTAAATTGAAAGGATATCTTGTCTAATTTGAGGAAAAATAGTAAACCATATAGTTGTAATCCAATAATTTTCTATTAGCCTAATTACCTAATTAACGTGAAAAATATTGGACTTATGTTATGGGTAGACGTAGTTGGACTTCCTATAATTTTATATAATTTCTTGCTCAAAATTGCAAATTTGTTGAAATTGAATTCAATTAAACTTGCAAGGTACTTTTTGGATTAATCGTCCATACCTAGGGTGACTTATTGCATTCAAATTGACCTTGAATTGATGGTGCAACTTTTACGTTAAAATTAAATCAAGGTTTAATAGTGAAATTGAGCCTCAATTCTTAAAATCAAACCTTAATCTTAAATGGGTCAATTCGAATTTCATCAATAGCAGTTCATTAGCTTAGTTTTCTCATGCTCATGAAGGCTAAATTCTTCAATTTGAAAAGTTGTCGAATGTATTCCTCAAAATTGATCACGGATTCAGACTTATCTCACAAAAATGAGTGGAATGGAAGTGCATGTCCGCAAATCATATAGAATCAATCCAAATCCCCTAATCATAGCTAAAAATGAGAATCCATATTTCAACACAAATGATCTTGAAATTGATTGAACGAGTGAATGGGTAATGATTTCTAGATCAAATGTCATAAAAAGAACTAAGCCTAATTACAAATAGAATGAAAATAATTTTATTTTTGACAGATTTTGAACCTAAAATGTTTGACCAAAAGTGAACCATTTAGTTGAACTAGGCCAAAAGGGATTTTTTTAATGAAAGTCAACTTTTGACCTAGGGTTGACTTTTAGGCAAAAAGTCAACAATTTAAATTTTAACATTTTTTATAAAAGTGAGTAGGAAATTACTCAACAATAACAAGACAAAAGAAAGAAACGAAAGACGACACTTTTTTTTTTTCAAAAACTAGGCTCCGTTGCAATCGAAAATCTTAATATCGAATTTTATACTTTTATCGATGCATCAATTAAAAATTATGTAATATTCTCGATTTTAACCCTTATTTTGGTCCCAACTATGAGGCTAACTTAGATAGGCCTTGGATTAGTCAAACTTTCCTAAAAAATCAGTGTAAACAAGTGTGAAAAGCATTAAATGAGGATGATGAGTGTGGAGGCTTATATGTCCCAAGTAATTAATGGAGGGAGGATGACTCATGGCCTAAGGGAATGATGACAAGTGATCTTGCAAGCCAAGTAGGGCGCCACCTCTTCTTCATAGACTTGCCACCTTGAATTTCATAGGTTTTTGACTTCCTAGCTTTTCAAAACTGCTAGACCTTTCCTGCTTTCCAATTTTATACCTTCAAATTTGGAGAAACTTTCTTCATGAAAGTTGTTCAAAACATCTTGATCTATAACATAATTAAATTTCAGATTGTTCTAAGGTGAAATGATTGGGACAAATGCCCAATCAATTACCATATAGAACCTGCCTAGTATAATGAAAATGGTAACTAAGTTGTTTTCTCAAATTTTTATAAAATCTTCCCTTTCAAATTTGGACATGCTTCCTTCATAAATTTTTAAATAACATTCATATCTACAACATATTAAAATTTCAAAGAGTTTTGTGAAGATTTGGATTTTGAAATGAGTCTCTCTCTCTCTCTCTCTCTCTCTCTCTCTCTCTCTCTGATTGTTGAATATGCTCGACGGAAGAATTTTTGGATTGTGTTCATTGATTTGCTGCTCTTTCCATATAATGAATTTGGCTTGGTTTCCTTCATGATTTTTTTTTAAATATCTTTTCTACAACATATTAGAATTTTATAATTTCTCTAGACCATTTGATAAGGTAATGGTATTGATTTCGAGAGTTGCTCAAAACTATTTTTTCCTTAGAATGGGAAAATCACACACCCAACGCCGGAGCTACACAATGCAACACGGAATCCAGTGAACTCTGCCACCATCGTGTGTCTATGAGCCATCGTCAACCGTCTGGCTGATATTGTCCACCAGGTCGTTTCATTGTCAACTTAGTTTTTTAATTGCATACATGTATAGATTCTCCACACTAATTCTGGTGCTTTGTTTCCAAGGATAGCTTGGAGCCATGGTCATCTGGCTGATATGAGCCATCGTCAACCATCTCAGCTCCATGTGATATAGCTAGTAATAGCACCTAGAGGGGGGTGAATAGGTGTTTTAAATAATTTCTTGAGATATGAAAGCAATACTGAACTAACAACAGAAAGGGAGCTCTCCTTTAGTTAACAAATAGAACTATGACCAAAGTAAAGCAGAGAGTAAGGAAGAGAAGATTGAACACAAGGTTTATAGTGGTTCGGGCTTATTCTAAGCCTACGTCCACTCTTCGTACCGATGCCCCTCGGCTGGATTTCACTATGAACAAAAGAGATATTACAAAGCACGCTTTCCCTTGATTTCACAGTGTAGATATTCTATCACACTTCCTCAAGGTCTCTCAAAGTATATACTCTCTTTTGTGTACAAGATTTCACTCAGCAAACGAATTGACTAAGAATCAAAGAGCTTCAGACTTTGGAATTATTCTATCATGCACTTCTCGAACAACTGGAACGTCTTCCTTTTATACTCCTTTGTACCATCATACCCGTTGGCACTTACCAAAGGAATTCTTCCAATCCTCCCGTTGAACAAAATCAATTAGGAAGATTATTCGAGCTATTAAAGGAACATGTCGATAGCCCATCAATCCTGCTCACCCATACAATCAGGATCTTGGTTTCCATAAGTAGAACCTTCCAGGAATACTTCGTCAATCATCGGATCTTTGATTCGAATAAAGGAATCCGTTATGTCTTATCTAGCCAAGAGATCTTCTCTAGTCGATAAGGCCAAATCCTTAGTGAAGCACTCAGCTCTAGATAGCCTTTCTTCAACAGATTAGAAACTGTCAATCGAAATAGACTTTGAGTCTTGAGTCTGGCAGTCCGGAGGTCTTCAAACTTTAATAGCAGAGTCTGCAAATTTTCAGACCAGACTGATAAAAACGTTTTGTCAGCTTCAAAATATTCCAGAAAGATTTCTCCAACAATCTCTCAATTTTTTATGGTGACAAAACTTTCCTGCAGATTTGAATAACTTTGACCTGCAAAACATTACTCAAGCAAATATGGATATCTCATAAAGATTAATAACATAATGATAACACTAGAATCTGCAACAACAGAAAATAGGTTAGTCTTTCATGAGAGTAAAGCCATTCATAAGATATCAATAGTGCTTAATATAAACAGCATTCAAATCCAGCATTCAAATCCAAATCCACGTTCAATCAATCCAGACACGGACACACAAGTCACACATCAAAACAAACTAAAAATTCAACAAGTTTAAGTTCAAGGATTTCAAATCTCGCATCTCTCCCCCTTTTTGTCATCATCATAAAAAGAAGTTGAGATGGGAATAGAATGGAGTCAAGTTTGCTTGGGAATGCGAACAAGTTGGAAATCTCCCATGTACTGGATGATGCCTTCCAGCTTTTTCAGATCTTCCTTTAGATGATCCACATCTTCACTTTTAGCATTGGCTTGAATCTGAAGAGCAAGAGCTTGGATCTGATCAGACAATGAAACGGAAGAAGCTTGTCCTGCATTCTTCAAGTTCTGAACTTCGCTTTCCAAAGCATATATCTGACCCCGCAATTCCAAAAGAACATCAATGATTCTGCGAAAATCTGCCGAGTTATCGATCAACATCGGCTTCGCACGATCTCGATGGAGTAAAGGCAAACGATGGTATATCAGCATAATCACGAAGATTTGGCGATGAAGCACCATGTCCCTCCTCAGGAAATTGAGAGGCATGAATGTCTTCTGGATCTGCTGGAGAGCGACTGACTCCTTCACTGTTAACGGGATATGAAGACATTCCTCTGTTTTCACTATCTCCCCGGTCTCCATGGCTTCGTGGAGAAGAGTTTTCCTCATGCTCTCCTTCTTTTTCTTCTTCAAACCTTTCCTCGTCAGTTTCTTTTTCTTCAGCTTCTTTCTCATTTTCTTCCTTCTCCTCTGCTTCTATCTCCTCTGCTTCTGTATCTTCTTCTTTCTCCTGTTCTTCTCTCTCTCGCTTTTTCTCCCGTTCTACCCTCTCCTCTCGCTTCTTTCTCCCGTCGTTCTCGATTCGAACGAACGACTCAGCTTCTTTAATGCTATAGCAGAAATTGTGAGGTCATCCTCATCATATTCATCAGTAATGAGAACTTTTCTCTTTTTAGATGGAGTAACCATGGGCTCCTTCCCTTTTCTTTTCGTTGCAGAAGAGACTTGATGAGATTTGACAAGGGGTTTTCTCCTTAAATTTCTCCAACGCCTTGTCGAGATCTTTCAGACGCATTTTGGACACCATTTTCAATCCTACCACCATTTTTTCACAGGGTCGAACACAGAGAATTTGTGGAGGCTGAATATTCAAATGTCCGAATATCTTTGACACAAGACCTGGATAAGGAAGTTGGCCATTGTCCTTCACCACTGCTCTATACATGTGAAACGTAAATAGTGTGAGGAAGAGAAAACTTTTTCCCAAAGCATTGATGGCGTACATCGCCTTGTCTCGAGTTAGAAACATCAATCTTGGAAGTTGATTTGGGTCTCAGGCAATTTATCACAATTTTGTGAAGCAGAATGTTGAACGCATGCATCCTTGAGTATGAAATCCTTCCCTCTCATTACGTCTTTAACAAGTTCCAATGTGGCACGAGCTATAAAGACACCGATGGGTTGATATCTCCCTCTCTCAACCCCAATAACATCTGCCAACATATCCACATCCACTACAAAGTCCTGATCTCAGACACTGAAGGAGATTCTATTCGCATCCAAGAAACTAAGATTTGAATAGAAATAAGCGCATTAATTAAGCATAGGCTTCTGTGGTGTCGGAACAGAACTGTTCAAGTTGAAGAAAACTGAACTTTTCTCTCAAATTGACATTCACAGCATCAAGGAAATCAAAATCTACACTCCTAGGGTTTATCACCCCACGTTTCAACAATTTGGAGTATAGATCCTTCTGTTCTTTCGATCTAAACAATTCTGTTCTTTTTCCTCGAATTTTTGCCACCACAACACCCATTCTTGGTTGAAATTCTTTGTACAATCTGTCATCATCATTTCCATCTATCGGATTAAAACCTCCAACGCGCGGATCACTTGGGATATTTGCAAGGGTTTTTTCTACCAACCCCTTAGGAGCAATTTCCAAACTCTCCATTTTTCGCAAAAAGATGTACCCATTCCCATATCCCTTGTCCTTAAGAAACTCATCGATGTAGTTCAAAGGAGTACCAATGCTCTTTAAAGCACGGTAGAGCTTATAAATAAAATAGGGCTTTTGAACTCTTATAAGATCTACGTCTTCGACGATTTCTTCCTCTTGTTGATGAATAGCATTCTGTGGACTAGATGGTAGAGAATGACGCTGCTGAGAATGTTGTGGGCTCTGCTGCTGACTTGGTGACTCCTCTTCCTCGGTGAGATCAAAGTGAGTAGGCCCCTTACTCATTCGCCGTGGTCCCCTGCTTGCAATCCTTGAAGACTTTCTTGAAGATGACATATTTCTCAGTCTTTGAAAGATTCCTTGCTTGACTTTCCCAAGAAAGATGACAACTTTTTGAAGATTAAACAAGGGAGAAAGACAAGAATGGAAGATCGATGCTTTTTAGGGTTTTGGAGTTAAGTGAAGAGGAACCGATTGTATATAACTTAGTCGAAACGGGGAAATGCCAAACGTCATAAAGGAAGGTTAAAAGATACATTTTTAAAAAATAACTGCATTTTTCAAAAAATGGATAATTGCCATTAACTCATTTTGAAAAGGAAAAATTGCTCTTTTCATGGAAGTTGAAGATAGCATAAATCAATTATGAATGGATAAATGATCGTACCTTTACGAGATTTAATATAAGAGAAAATAAAATAACTTACAGTCAAGAACCATGATTGTTTGAAACTGAGAGTCTCTAGACTTTAACTTCTTCAAGCTTTAAGATGTTGAGTCTGGAACGGACGATTTCAAATTGATTTTTCTCCAAAGGCTTCGTAAATATATCCGCCAGTTGGTTCTTTAAGTCAACAAACTGAATCGAAACTTCTCCATTTTGAACATAATCTCTGATGAAGTGATGTCGAATCTCTATATGCTTTGCTCTTGAGTGAAGAATTGGATTTTTGGTAAAATTGATTGCACTAGTGTTGTCACAGTTAATCTCCGTGCATGAATCTTCAATTCCAAAATCTCTTAATTGTTGTTTTATCCACAGATTTTATGAAAAACAGCTTTCGAGAGCTACATATTATGTTTCTACTGTAGAAAGAGCTACTGTATTTTGCTTCCTTGAAAACCAAGACACTATCCTGCTTCCAAGTAACTGACAGGTACCCGAGGTGCTCTTTCTATCAACTCTACAACCGGCTAGATCTGCATCTGTATATCTAAGAAGAGTAAAGTCTCCCTTTTTAGGATACCAAAGGCCGATGCTTGAAGTTGAAGCAATGTATTTGATAATACGCTTTGCAACACTTAGATGATATTCTTTAGGGTCTGCTTGAAATCTGGCACAAATGCAAACACTCAGCAAAATGTCAGGTCTAAAAGCAGTAAGATAAAGAAGTGAACCGATGATACTCCTTTATAGCTTCTGGTCAACTTTCTTTCATTCTTCATCTTTGTCTATCTTCAAGGAACTTGACATTGGTATATAAGTCTTTTTGCAATTTTCTAGTCCAAACTTTTTGACAAGATCATTAGCATATTTTTCTTGATAAATAAAAGTCTCTTCCTTCAATTGTTTCACTTGAAGTCCAAGAAAGAAGGTTAGTTCACCCATCATGCTCATTTCAAATTCATCCTGCATAGACTTAGAGAATTTCTTGCATAAACTTTCATTTGAGGATCCCAAAATGATATCGTCGACATATATTTGAACAAGCAGAAAACTTTTGCTTTCTCTTTTGATAAACAGAATAGTGTCTACTTTACCTTTTTTAAAGCCATTTTGAATTAAAAACTTACTCAGTCTGTCGTACCAAGCTCGAGGTGCTTGCTTTAATACATACAAGGCTTTTTCAGTCTAAATACTGAGTCTGGCTTCCTTGGGTCTTCAAACCCAGGTGGTTGTTCCACATAAACTTCCTCATGGATAAATCCATTCAGGAAAGCACTTTTTGACGTCCATTTGGAATAACCTGAAATTCTTATAACAAGCAAAAGCAAGTAATAATCGAATTGCTTCTAACCTTGCACTTTGGTGCGTAAGTCTCGTCATAGTCTATCCCTTCTTCTTGCGTATATCCCTTGGCCACGAGTCTTGCTTTGTTTCTTACGACTTTACCTTTTTCGTTCATCTTGTTCCGAAACCCATTTAGCTCCAATAATAGATTTACCTCTTGGTTTAGGAGTTAATTCCCAGACATCATTGATACTGAATTGTCTAAGTTCTTCTTGCATAGCTTCAATCCAGCTTTCATCAGATAAAGCTTCTTCTATGATTTTTGGTTCTATTTCAGAAATAAGAGCCACAACACTAGACTCTTCGCGCCTTTTGGATCTTGTGCGAATTCCTTCATTAATGTCGCCAATAATGAGGTCTTTGGGATGACTGGACTTATGCTTCCAGTTACTGATTGATTTGTCAGGTTGATGATCACTTCCTTCATTTGAATCTTCAATAACAATTTGATGCTTTGGTCTTTCGTCTGAGTTGCTTCTTGAGATTTAGACTTTGTAAAGTCTCGGAGCAGTTCGATTCTTCAAGATAAGTCTCGAGCAAATTCATTTTGCATAGAATCCTGGAATTTGACATTCATTGATTCGTCCACAAATTGACTCTTCTTGTTATAGACTCTGTAAGCTTTGCTTGAGGTAGAATATCCAAGGAAGATTCATTCATCTAATTTTTCTTCAAACTTTCCAACTCTATCATTTGCATTTTTCAATATAAAGCATTTGCATCCGAACACATGAAAATATGAAACAATAGGCTTCTTTCCTTTGAATAACTCATAGGGGGTTTTTTCCAGAATAGGCCTTAGAAAAACTCTATTTATAATGTAACATGCTATTGAAACTGATTCAGTCCAAAAACGTGAAGAGATGTTACTTTCAATTAAAAGAGTTCTAGCCATTTCTTGAAGCGATCTATTCTTTCTTTCCACAACTCCATTTTGCTCAGTAGTATATGGAGAAGAAAATACATGCTGAAAACCAGATTCATCACAGAATTTTGTAAAATCATGATTTTCAAATTCACCTCCATGATCTGTTCTTATACTCGAGATAACATACCCTTTTTTTTTTCATTTTGAACATTTTTAGCAAACTTTTCGAAGTAAGAGAAAGTTTCGGACTTACTTGCCAGGAAATATACCCAAGTAAATCATGAGTAATCATCCACAATTACTAGGCAATATTTCTTACCTCCAATACTCTGAGTTCTGGTAGGTCCGAAAAGGTCCATATGCAGAAGCTGCAGTACACGATTAGTGGAAACTTGATTTATTGGTTTAAAGGAATTTCTTACATGTTTTCCCAATACGCATGGTGTACATAGATCATACTTTTGGTATGACAATTTGGGTAGACCACGAACAAGCTTCTTTGCTGAGATTTTGGCTATATGCTTCATATTGATGTGCCCAAGCTTTCTGTGCCATAAGCTTGCTTCATCTTGAATTGAGATTAGACATTGCGATTCATCCGGTTTCATATCCAAGAGGTAGATATTTCCATGTCTTCGGCCCATGAATGACTGACTAGAGTCTTTACTGGTTCCTGAACATATTCCCTCTTGAAAATTTATTTTGAAACCAGTGTCACACAGCTGACTGATACTAAGCAGATTGTAGTTGAGTCCTTCCACTAGAGAAACATTGCTTATTGTAAGGTTTCCAATCTTTACAGTTCCAAATCCCATAATTCTTCCTTTGTTGTTTCCTCCAAATGAGACTTTTCCACCATTTACTTGTACGAGCTTTATGAAGCAATTTGAGTCCCCTGTCATATGTCTTGAACATCCAATATCCAGATACCATTTTACCTTTTTCTTGATAGTGACCTGCATTTAAAAAGATTTAAACTCCATTGGTGTTAGTATGATATGCGGTTTTTGCCCATACTTTCTTAACAGGTTTCCAAACCATAGGACACTATTTTTCAAAATCATATGCACTATTGCATTTTGAATATCTGAGAAAATTTCGACCCACTAGTTTTACAAATACTTTTTGAAAATGATTTTTGTAAAATGTCTTTGAAGGTCTCTGCTTAATTCTTTCCTTTACTTTAGGAAAATCAATTAAAGGAATAGTTTCTGCTGTTATTCCCAAACCTAATTTATTGAAATAAGGTCTTTGTGCTGAAAAAAAAAAATTTCAAGTTTCTCGATTCTATTGAGAATCTTTTTGAAATATTTGATAAGTCATTTTTTAAAAATGCATTTTCTTTCAAGAGATTATCTTTGCTTTCTTTAAGAGTAGAAACATTCGTGTCTAAATGTTTCAACTTTTCTTTCAAAACATTTTCCTGTTGTTTTAGTGCAGAGTTTTCATTTTTAAGTTCGGAAATCCTTTTAAGAGAAGTCTTAAGACTAAAACACAGCTCATCAATGTATTTAGAGACTTTAACAGGAATTTTAAAGTTACTTACCTCAAATTCACCGTCTGAATCTGAAATCGTCTCGGGTTTGAATCAATCCGATTGTGCCATCGACATATATTGGCATAATCATCATCACTTTCTTCACACTCTTGTATCACTCCGTGCTTCGCTTTAAGAGCCTTTCGATACTTTTCAGCTTTTCCTTTCTTCTTTTTCAGAAGAGGACAGTTGGGTCTGATGTGTCCATTTTTCTTACATTCAAAGCAGACTACATCTTTGTTTGATTCATCATCATCAACAGACTTTGTCTGTTGCTTTTGAAAACTCTGTTTCTTTGGATTGAATCTTCTTCCTTTTAAATTCAGCTTTCGAATCTTCTTATCATGAGAGCAAGCTCCTCATCATCCATATTATCTTCGAATGCGTGACATCGTAATCATCATTGGATTTTAATGCAATGGATTTCTTACCTTTAGGATCTCCGTCTTCATTGATTTGTTCCACTTCATAAGACTGAAGAGTTCCAACCAACTCATCGACAGATAGTGGCATGATTCTTTGTGTCTCTCTTATTGAAGTCTTTATGTGATTCCAATCCTTGGAGAGTCCACGCAGAAGCTTGTTTACTTTCATGGGATCAGAAATTGGTTGCTCTTGATTTTCAAGGCCATTCACAATCTCTGTAAAACGACTAAATATGTCGGTAATAGATTCTTCAGATTTCATTTTGAATGCTTCATATTGACCGAGGAGAATGTTGATTCTGGTCTCTTTCACTCGATCAGTTCCTTCATAGGTGATATGTAATCTATCCCAAACTTCTTTTGCTGTAACACAAGAAGATATTCTGTTATATTCAGTAGGTGATAAAGCACAATATAAAGAATAAATTGCTTTTGCATCAGGAGCTTGTCTCTTGATTATCTCTTCCTGAGTCATTTCACTTGACTCAATAGTTTCTTTTCCTCTCTCTGTGACAAATGCAGCTTTAGGAGTGATTCATTTTTCTACAACATCCCATTCCAGAGGATCCTTTGATCATAGAAACGCTTTCATCTTGTTTTTCCAGATGTTGTAATCCTTTCCATCAAAGTAAGGTGGTCTGGTATTGCTCGCCTTCCACCAGCCCCGGAGCTAGCATACTAGTCATGGATCTTTAACTCTGAAGTAAAATACTTCAAACAAAGTGAGTACACAAGCTCTGATACCAATTGATATAGCTAGTAATAGCACCTAGACGGGGGTGAATAGGTGTTTAAATAATTTCTCGAGATATGAAAGCAATACTGAACTAACAACAGAAAGGGAGCTCTCCTTTAGTTAACAAATAGAACTATGATCAAAGTAAAGCAGAGAGTAAGGAAGAGAAGATTGAACACAAGGTTTATAGTGGTTCGGCTTATTCCAAGCCTACGTCCACTCTTCGCACCGATTGACCTCATACCGCTGGATTTCACTATGAACAAAAGAGATATTATAGCACTTTGCTTTCCTTGATTCCACAAAGTGTAGATATTCTATCACACTTCCTCAAGGTCTCTCAAAGTATAGACTCTCTTTTGTGTACAAGATTTCGCTCAGCAAATAAATTGACTAAGAATCAAAAAGCTTCAGACTTTGGAATTATTCTATCGTGCACTCCTCGAACAACTGGAACGTCTTCCTTTTATACTCCTTTGTACCATCATACCCGTTGGCACTTACCAAAGGAATTCTTCCAATCCTCCCGTTGGACGAATCAATTAGGAAGATTATTCGAGCTATTAAAGGAACATGTCGATAGCCCATCAATCCCGCTCGCCCATACAATCGGATCTTGGTTTCCATAAGTAGAACCTTCCAGAATACTTCGTCAATCATCGGATCTTTGCTTTGAATAAAGGAATCCGTTATGTCTTATCCAGCCAAGAGATCTTCTCCAATCGATAAGGCCAAATCCTTAGTGAAGCACTCAGTTTTGGATAGCATTTCTTCAACGGATTAGAAACTGTCAATCAGAATAGACTTTCAGTCTTGAGTCTGGCAATCCGGAGGTCTTCAGACTTTAATAGCAGAGTCTGCAAATCTTCAGACCAGACTGATAGAAACGTTTTGTCAGCTTCAAAATATTCCAGAAAGATTTCTCCAACACCATGAAGTAAGCAAATGATCCGCCCTTGGAACTATACTTTCTTTTGCCTGAATGATACGCCACAATTATTGTGAACAGTTGTGAATGCAAACTTCGTCTAAACAAACATGTTTGAAGAGAGTTGATGTCCTCAAACTTTGTTCAATTAGGAAGAAGACGGTTTCACACGAGAAGTTCCAGAGGCAACAGAATTAATGGAAAGTGGTAAGCCCAAAGCTAATCGTGGCCATACAATTCTGATATGTGCAGATATGTTGTCATGAATTGACTTCCATTATCTACTTCGTCAGTCTGCATGTGAAAAGACAACGGAAAGGTCATTGTAAGGAGCTCTTATTTCAAGCATCATGCTGCAAAGGAAACTGAGAAAGATGACGAAAAAGAAAATATCCTGGTTGAAAGTGATCATCCAATCAGTCTAGGTGAGACTGACTTTATGAAGCGAGTTATCATGAAGGGGAAAACCTCCCCTAATGATATATCACGTAAGCAGGTGTAAACGGAATCGAGGAAAAAGCGAGAGAGGATAGAAAGGTTATTATAAAGAACTCATATGTCAAGCGTCGCTCTGCAAATGATACCGATGAACATGATGGGAAGGAAAACATTCCAATCGAAAGTAATCATTCCATCAGTCTAGGCGAGACTTGTGAAGATGAAGAACCAGATGAAAAATATGAAGATGAACAAATGCATATGGAGATGAAGAATAGAATCTAGGATAGAGTAACCAATTCTGGAAGTGCTTCGTATTTCATTATATCAAAGTATCATTGTAGTACAAAGTATCTGAAACAACAACAATGAATATAGATCCTCTGTTCTTCCTCCTCTACTCTATCTTACTTGTATCTCTTGAATTGAAACCTTCAACAACTGATCATTCCTTCGAGGCTTTCATTTGATACTGTGATGCAAAGCATCCATGGAGGATATCTCTCTCTTCCTCTATCTCTTATCTCTCTATCTCTCTACCTTCTTTTTTCTCTTATTATATCACTCCTCCTTTTATCGAGGAAGAAGTACTTTTTCTAGTAACAGAGAAAACCGAATATTGTTTATAAGGAAAACGGAATACAACTAACAGATTACACCTTATAGCACATGTGTTAGTTTTTGGATTTATATAACTTGGCGATCCATGTCATTCTCCATTCCAGTCGTCTCCTTCATTGATGTCGATCCAAGCTGGTCTTCATCATGAGTTCTTCACCGTTGATCATCATCTCTTTGTAGTTTGCTGCATCGCCAAGTCCTCTGCTTTCTTTTGTTTCTTGTTTTTCAACACGTGCTATTCTTCTTCTTCAACTCTGTTCCTTTATATTTAACATCTCCCCTCAAATTGGGAAGGGTGAATGTGGCATCCCAAAATTCATGACGACCTCTAGTTACATTAAAGTCTATGAATAGGTGATGGAAGTACCATCAAGTTATTTTATAGCCATTTAATCCATAATTTGCAATAAGATTTATGGCCAAACTTTTAATGGATAATTATGTGATAGGAAAGAAAATTCTATCATCGGCCATGTGTATTATAAATTGGAATTTATGAATTTGTGACTACAAGTTTTATGGCCTTATTAATTTTACAAGTTAGGTATTTATTTAAGTGGAAAATGTTAATGGATGATCAAGGTTGGTGCTATAGGACAACTTGATAAAGAAGACTTTGTTCTTGACTATGCACTTTATAGATTTGATTTTATGGATTAATGTCACAAAGTCTTTTGGTCATTTTATTATGCAATTAGGTATTTATTTAAATGAGGATTAAGATATATTATTAAAAATAAACTTGGGCCATTTGAGTTTGGATTTTAGGCCCAAGAGTGTTGGCCTAAAGTGGGCCAAAAGGCCGGCCCATGAAGCCCATTGGGCTGTCGACGCATGGGGGGGGGGGGAGGAGGAGCCGCATGGCCTTCTCCAAGTGTCTTCGGCAAGGGAGACACTTGTCTCATTCTTGGGGACAAGTGTCCCTCCATGCAAAAAGGGAAGCATGCAAGTATTTAAACAACCAAAAAGAAAGGGAGAGAGGGAGTGGCCGGTTTTGAGAGAGTGAGAGAGAGAGAGAGGGAGTTGCCGAGAGAGTGAGGAACCGAGAGAGAGGAGGAAGAAGCCGTGTGTCCGTCCGTCCGCTTGTCCATCGCTCGTCGCCGTGCATCCGTCGTCCACCATCGTGCTCGTTGTAGCTCAGTACAAAGGCAAGTTGGGATCCATATTCTGCTCTTGCATGTTATATCTTGCATGTGTGATGGAATGATGATGAATCTCGGACGTTTGGGGTGTGAGAAACCGAAGCTTGAGTGTGTTGTTTCTGAAATAGCATTCTGTTTACGAGTATACCACCTGACCCAGAATGTTGTAGAGGCTTGCATGTGGGTTTTGAGTCGGATTTTGGCTTTTAATTCTTCACAAAAGTTGTAGGAAACATCTCAAAGTATAATATACTAAAATTTGAGACAAAATGGCTGAGTTTTAAGGGGTGAAACCCTTCCCCTACGAAAACGCCAGATCTGAAACTGTTTTGTTGACCTCTTGGTGGTTTTGTGTGTTGCATGTCACTTTTTACCGAGAATATCACTTTGACTTATTCACAAAAGTTGTAGAGAACATCATTAATATTAACATACTCAAATTTGAGGTAAAACGAGCAAGTATAGCCTAGTGATACGATTTTCTTTTGAAGACAGCAGATCTGGAAGTATGGTACTGGACTCCCGAGACTTCGTGAACTATAAAGTGACTATCCGTTGAGAATATCACCTAGATCCCTTAATTAAAGTTGTATTGGACCTCTTGAGAAAAAACATATAAAAAATTCAGAGGAAATAAAGGAAGATAAGTAGGTGAAACCTTGATTCTTCGGAGACAGCTAAACTGGACTGTTCGGTACTAGGAACAGGAGCTTCGACCGTCCATAGTTAATTATCTAGAGAAAATCAGGCCTAGATTTATTCATGGAAAATCTACCTTAGGGTCTTGAATATCACCTGGTAAAATTCCATAATTTTTGGAGGCCATTCGGGTATTTAAATTGAAATATTTCAAGAACTGCACAATCTGATTGTATCCGAATTTTGCAAGCTGTAATGTGTGAGCTACATCTTTTTGTGTGAAGTTATTTTGGGCATGTGTTCTTCATGGAGTTGCTACCTCTATGTCTTGCCTATCACATGTTCTGATTTTATAATTTTTGAAGATCATATGGATATTTAATTTATATGTTCTCCGAAATTGTGCAAGCTGGAATTTGGTAAATTTCAAAAAGTCATAATGTATGGATTATTCTAAGTTGTATGGACCCCATGGATTGTATTGTCATAAGTGATTGGATCTTGCTGCATATATGATGATGATTGGAACTACACATAAGAATCAAATGCTGAAAATGATTTTGTTTGCCATCATATCATATGCCATGTTGAAATTGAGCCATAATTGTGAATGTGAACTATGATAAATGAGAAGACCGTCGGAGGTGTGAGCTAATGATGCCCCGGGAGTGTCGGGATGCCCGGAATGTGGGGGTGCCGGATGCCTGGTGGCCTAGTGGCATAATTCCGGAGGGTCTTCGGGAGTTTGAAATGCCTGATGTTATACGATACGTAATTCCAGAGGAGGGGGGAATCCTGGTGGTATGTCGGTACGTAATTCCGTAAGCCTCGGAGGTTTGTGCCCGGGGGGATGCCTCGTGATGCTAGTTGGGATGCGAGATGCCCGGAATGTAGGGGGCGAATGCCCAATTGTATTTTGAATACATGCCCAGAGGTTCCTCGCGATGCCAAGATTGGGTGCGAGCGATAAATTGTGGGATGCAAACATTGGTCCCTAGAAAGAAAAACTGATGAGATCCTTGTGAAAGATAAGAATTGAAAATGAATCATGTGCATGGGTGTATGCATATGGCATGATGCATGATCGGCTTATGAAAATAAATTGATGCTATTTGATATTGAAAATGTGATTATGAAGGCATGAATGGATCTCATGGTGATGTATGTTTGATAGCATGGATGATATGAATCATGGTGGTATGTGCACATATGGCATGGATATGCATGAATACTTGATGATGAGTGCATGGTGATATATGCACATATGGCATGGATATGCATGAATGCTTGATGATAAGTGCATGGTGGTATGTGCACATATGGCGTGGTGATATATGCATGAATGCTTGATGATGAGTGCATGGTGATATATGCACATATGGCATGGATATGCATGAATGCTTGATGATGAGTGCATGGTGGTATGTGCACATATGGCATGGTGATATATGCATAAATGCTTGATGATGAGTGCATGGTAGTATGTGCACATATGGTATGGTGATATATGCATGAATGCTTGATGATGAGTGCATGATGGTATATGTACATATGGTATGATAACATATGCATGGTTACAAGGTAAGTTATGCTTGAATGCATGGACGATATGTGCTTTGTATGATGCCTTGATTGTTCTATTTGATGCATTGAGTAGTTTGGTGGATCTTTACTGCTAAGTGGTTATACTCACCCTTTTTGGGGAATAACATTTCAAAATAGATAAGATACCTCTGCTACCACTGCCACCAGTAGATGGATCAAGTGGTTGGATATGACCGCGAAGAGGAGGATAGTAAAGGAAGGAACTTTTGGACGCCGACACTGATCGATGGACTTTAAGTATACGACTGTTGGAGGAGATGTCGGTCATCTTTTGAAGTATAGCCAAGTATAGAAAACCATGGCATTTCGATGTACCAACTAAAGATGTCCATCTTCTTTATGTAAATAAAAGTGTTCTGCTTTAACTTATATAAGATGTTTAGTTGGTGTGCATCGTTTTCTGAATATAGGGAATGGAGTTGTTGGATATGCTTCTGTTACATGAATTGCGCAAGGGACCGATCTAAAAGATGTAAACCCCCAGGTTATATGAACCCGCTGCAATTGAAATGGTATCAGAGTGACATGTTATTAGGGAAAGTGAAAGATAAGCGAACTGTGGCAACCCTAACGGATCGGGGGCCGTCGAGGGGTGTCACAGTGAAGGATCCCATTTGCGAAGAGACATATGAGCTGATCGGGAGAGGGATTTAGTGAAAATGTCAGCTAACTGAAGCTGGCTGGGAATGTGTTGGACCTGAATGGAACCAGAAGACACCGTTTCACGAACGAAGTGAAAATCAACTTCAATGTGCTTTGTGCGAGCATGCAATATTGGATTTGCTGTGAGGGAAATAGCTGATTTGTTGTCATAAAATAAAGATGTAGCTGCTGCAAGAGGAATACCAATATCACGTAATACAAAGATGATCCAAGTTAGTTCAGTTATTGTAAAAGCTAGTGCTCGATACTCTGCTTTTGTGGAGGATCTTAAAACAGTGGATTGTTTCTTGGCTGACCAAGAAATCAAATTAGAGCCAAGAGAAGTGCAGAAACCTGTAGTAGATTGTCGAGTGGTAGGACATCCTGCCCAGTCAGCATCTAAAAAGCCGTAGAGACTTGTTGAACTTTTGGAGTGGAGATAGAATCCAAGGTGGACAGTCCCTTTGACATATCAAAGGACTCTTTTTAATTGATGAAAGTCTGCCACTGTTGAATGTTGCATCTTTTGACAGAGAAGATTTGTTGCAAAAGCTAGATATGGTCGAGTTATTGTTAAGTATTGAAGACCACCTACCAAGCTTTTGTATTCAACAGGATCTGTTAGCTGAGTTTCAGCATTGGCCATGAGAACTGATCGAAGTGGCAAGGGTGTTGAGATTAGTTTGCAATCTGCCATATGAGCTCGTTTAAGTAAGTCAATAGCATATTTTTTTTGGCATAGAAATAAATTATGTGAGGTACGTTTGGCTTCAATGCCTAAGAAGTAGTGAAGATATCCAAGGTCCTTCATATGCAACTGAAGACTGAGATTCGAAATCAATGTGGTTAAGAGTTGAGGTGAGCTACCTGTCAAGATGATGTCATCGACATATAGTAGCAAAAATACTGTATGTGACTCAGTATGAAGAACAAATAAGGAGGGATCAGCTGTGCTACAGGAAAAACCAATTTCAAGAAGGAAGTTGCTGAACTTATCGAACCAGGCTCTTGGAGCTTGTCAAAGGCCATATAAGGACTTGTGAAGTAGACATACATAACTCGATTTTTGAGGATGTATAAAGCCAGGAGGTTGTTCCATATAGACAGTTTCATTCAAGTCTCCATGAAGAAAGGCATTTTTCACATCAAGTTGGTGTATTGGCCATTGTTTCATTAAAGCTATGGACAGTACTATGCGAATTGTTGCATGTTTCACAACAGTGTTGAAAGTATCAGTAAAGTCAAGTCCTGCTTCTTGATGAAAGCCTTTGGCTACTAGTCGAGCCTTTAGCCTGTCAAGACTACCATCAGGTGCCAGTTTGGTCTTAAAGACCCATTTACAGCCTATGACATTCATCTGGTTTGTTCTTGGAACCGGTGTTCAGGTGTGATTGTCATACAGAGCACTCATTTCTTCTTGCATTGCACTGTACCAGGCTTTATCAGCCAATGCTGACTTAATGGATCTTAGTTCCATGGGAACTCGATACTCAACCAAACAAGCATATTTTGGATTTGGCTTGATAATACCTGATTTCAGTCGAGTCTGCATATGATGAACAACAAGATTACTATGAAAAGAGGATAGGCCAAGATTGTGTTGTTCTGGTTCAAGGCTAATATTAGTAGGTAGTGCATTTTGAGAAGATGAAGAATTGGAATTACGAAATGAATTGACTGGTGAGGGTCCCCAAATGTCACAGTGAATCTTTTTTAATGGCAAATTCGATGTAGAATTTGATAATGAAAAGGAGAGAGCTGTACTTTTTGCTATTTGACAGCTACTGCAAACATTCGAAGAGGTTGAATTAAAGTGAATCAGCTTCTGATGTTGCAGATGTTTCACTATCTGAGAATTTGTATGAGCCAGCCTCTAGTGCCATATGTCTTCATCCACAATTTTCTGCCTTTGAGTAAAAGAAGCTGTTGTAGTTTGTATATCAACTTGACAGAGGCCTTTAGTCTTCCTTCCGAGCTTGACTATTACTTTGGTATTGTTGTCCTTTACATAAACACCAAGTTTGTCAAAGATAAATGAGCAAGGATAGTCATCTATGAGCTTAGAAACTGAAAGAAGATTCTTCTTTATTTCTGGTACTATTTGAACATCATTGAGAGGTAATGTATTACCTTCTATATTTAGACAGGTGTTACCAATATGTGTAACAGGTAAACATGATCCATTTCCTACCATCACAGTATCAGGTCCTTGGTATTTAAAAAAGGTATGAAGAATACCGGGATTAGCACTGATGTGGGCTGTAGCACCAATATCAGGGTACCATTCACTTCCTTTTGGATCTTCAATATGCATTGCTGTCAGTGCTACGGGAATATCTTCTACTTGATAAGAGTTGTCAAAATGATACCAGCGACAGAGAGCATCATGCCCAGGTCGTTTACATATTTGGCATTCCAATCTAGCAATGCCTGTGTCTTTCTCATCCTGCAGATTTTTACTTGAGTTTAATGAGAAAGAATGATAAGATTTGGTATTCTAGTACCTTTGAGAGTAAGTGGCATAGGGTCGAAATCCCTGATTAGCTGCAGAGAAGGTCTTTCTTTGTCTAAAATGCTGATCTCCTTGCCCTTGAACTGGGACATCTTCTCTATAATTTTGATTTCCTTCAGCATAACTAAATCATCGACCTCTATTATTAGCAACTCTGCCACGACCATAACTGCGGTCACCCCTGTAACTTCCTCTTTGAGCTATAAATCCAGAGGTTTGAGAAATATATTCTCCATTAGTATTCTCTTTAGGCTGCATCTGAGATTGTCTCTGCCCAAAATAGGCCAAATTGGGATTGAACTGACTTCTGGAATAAGTCTTCATCCTTGACTCAAACCTTTCAAGTTGAGCAATAACCTCATCATAATCAGGTTGAGGCTTTAAACAATATATGGTGGTTCAAAGATTTTCATATTCAGGGCCTAAACCTTCCAGCACACCAAAAATTTTGGTTATTTCATCCATAGGTTTGCCTATTGCATTCAACTGATCACATATAACAGAGAGAGTTTGATCAAGCTTCTAGCAGGATTGTAGTTTCCCTCTAAGTTTGAATTCCCTAGCAATTGATTTCTGTGTAAATCGCTTTAGAAGTGTCTTCCATACTTCAAAAGATGTCTCTGAACCAATTATTAGGCTCAAAATACTCTCAGTGACAGCTCCACTGATCTAAGACGATACCAACTAATCTGTTCTTGTCTAGTTAGCATAGTTAGGATTAACAAGTTTAGATTCACAGCCTTCAACATCATTTTGCAGCATTCGAGGAGGTGAAAGAATATCACCATTAATGAAACCAAAGAGCTCTTAACTTTTCAGAAATCTTTGGACCTGAGCTTGCCACAACAGAAAGTTATCTTCAGCAAGTTTGATTGTGACAAAATTCAAGATGTTCACATGTATTGGAAAATGATACTTTGGTGTTCTTATTACCATTGTCACAAAATTTCAGCTTGAGAGAGAAGATACCAGTAATACTGATGAATTCTTATATGTTTACCGTAAGACTTGAAGTTGATGTTGCTTCAGATTCTCCAATTTAACACGAATAGCAACTTCTGAATGAAACTTTCCATCAGATACAGTAAATCAACCAGTGCTCTGATACCATGTGAAGATGAAGAACCAAATGAAAAATATGAAGATGAACAAATGCAGATGGAGATGAAGAATAGAATCTAGGATAGAGTAACCAATTCTGGAAGTGCTTCGTATTTCATTGTATCAAAGTATTATTGTAGTACAAAGTATCTGAAACAACAACAATGAATATAGATCCTATGTTCTTCCTCCTCTGCTCTATCTTACTTGTATCTCTTGAATTGAAACCTTCAGCAACTGATCATTCCTTCGAGGCTTTCATTTGATACTGTGATGCAGAGCATCCATGGAGGATATCTCTCTCTTCCTCTTATCTCTTATCTCTCTATCTCTCTACCTTCTTTTTTCTCTTATTATATCACTCCTCCTTTTTATCGAGGAAGAAGTACTTTTTCTAGTAACAGAGAAAACTGAATATTGTTCATAAGGAAAACGGAATACAACTAACAGATTACACCTTATAGCACACGTGTTAGTTTTTGGATTTATATAACTTGGCGATCCATGTCATTCTCCATTTCAGGCGTCTCCTTCATTGATGTCAATCCAAGCTGGTCTTCATCATGAGTTCTTCACCGTTGATCATCATCTCTTTGTAGTTTGCTGTATCGCCAAGTCCTCTGCTTTCTTTTGTTTCTTGTTTTTCAACACGTGCTGTTCTTCTTCTTCAACTCTGTTCCTTTATATTTAACAAGACTGACTTTTTGAAAGGAAGGATCATCAAGAGGAAGACCTCCCTTGATGGCCCAGTGGAAAAAGTAGGTGCAGTCAACTTTCTACAAAACTTCTAGCAATGCAACAAGATAGCTTTCTTAACTCCTGTGCCCTGTGTTTTCTTTGCCTCAGGAGAGCTCAAAACAAAAGCGGATGCATGCGGGTGATTCTCTTGTCGATGATGGTATGTTGTCAACTTAAACTGCATTATTAATTTAAGAACTGGTATAGCAATTTTCTTGGTTCTTAATCTTAACAAGCTATCATGTTTGGCATTATTCTAGATTGATGTTGGTACGTATTGTGCAAAATACTGCCTTCATAGAATTAAGGATGAAATTGGGAAAGCCATTTATTATCTAATCGATGAAGATGCATGCATTAACATGATAAAGAGGAACTACGTTTTCATTGTAGGGCTAAGCTGACGATCTAATTGGTTTGCAACATTCAAGCCTGAGCATGCATTTCATGTTTAGCGCATAATCTGACTTTTAGGGATAGGAAATCTTTTGCATCATTTGGTATTCGAGTGTACATGAAATAAAGTCGACATCACTGGGAAGCTTGCAAAATCTTTGGGCTATGTCACATATCAAAAGGAACCATGATATTGACTCTACATGTCACAATGCATTTTAGCTCTGAAAAAATGCCTTCTGCTTTAGCAGTAAGTACAATCCATTCTTAGGCTCATACTCTGATGAATTGAATTCTAAATCCACCGACTCATCTGCATGTATTTCGATTTTGAAAGTGAAGGTTCTTCATCAGAGGGCTATCTTAAATGCTTACCACTATTGGGTAGTCCAACTTTCTTTTGCGTTCTGTGGTGGCCCCTTTGGGCTTTTGGCGACTACATGTTCTCTGATAAGGCGTCTATAAGATTTCTAATTCTACTATGGGGTGATAAAGTATCCCTTTATATTAAAGGAACAGAAGACATGCCCATCTTTGGCTACAATGAAATCATAAATCTTGGACAAGACAGCCGTAAATCTTTGCTTGACTCCAAGGACACCTGTAAGTTACTGACATGTCTTCACTGTGTTCAGTGCTTCCAGCAGACCATAGGATACTTGAAAGTCTCCTTACAGAGAGAATTTACTTTCTGTAAAAACAAATTACTCAATTATTGGTTGTCTAAAGGTGCTTTAATAAATCTGTGATGTTGGCAAGATGTTTCAGAATCAGGACGTAACCATTCTGCGCAGCTTCTCCAGCCATTTCAATTAATTAGTGTCAGGTATCATAAAGCAAATACATTGACTGACTGTAAGTTAGGCCAGACCATTAAAGCCACAAGTGATAGAGAAGTGGACTAGTCTGTTTGACATTATCTTTGAAACTTTTACCGGTTTGCCCATATGCAGGTAGCCTGCAGAATAGCAGGTAATGTCCTACAACTGGTGGGTTATGAAATAATTGTTTAATGACAGTGGATCCCTTAATTCTAAAAATAAGGACAAAGGGATAGGTGCAGGAAGAGCTTTCAACAGTGGTTATTAGGGCCAAAGTTGAGAAAGGGCTAAGTCTCACTCAACTATGAGTGAGATTGTTATCTCGAGTTTAGAGTATATATCTTTTGCTGCGCTGTTTTGCACAGGATTAGCAACATGCGTGAAGGAAAAAATAAACTTGAATGCTACATTTTAAATTATTTTTATTTTCCTTCTTAAAGGCTGGGACAAATTGATAACGAGCTTATTCACTTGCAGGAAATCAAGGCAACTACAAACTCATCAGCTCTGATGATATTTTACATGATTTTTGTTTTCCTTCTTTAAGGCTGGGGCAAATTGATAACGAGCTTGTTCAGTTGCAGGAAATCAACGCAACTACAAACTCATCAGCTCTGATGATGTTGCTACACTTATCTACACCAGTGGGACAACTGGAAATCCAAAGGGCATTATGTTAACACAGCAAATTGTTGCATCAGGTTTATTATTCTCTGAGGCAATTTGTTTCTTCTTTAGGCACCATTAGTGTGACATGCTCGATCTTGATGCTATACCAAAAAAAGGCCTGCCAATTGCTGCACATTTCTTCTTTGAGTCTAGTTATGCAGAAAAAGGTTTAATTCTTGCAAAACAACATAATTGGTCGTATCTAAAATACACGAAGAAACCCTTGGACTATCCGTCTGATCTATCCTAGAAATAGCAACATCCTCAATGTAATTGGTAGACTCTGTAAGCAGTAGTTCCACATCCAGTCATGCATTCTTGTAATTGCTGTACAGGGTAAAAGATCTTTCCTACTATCGATTTCATTACTCGACATAGTTTTAGGTATATTATTTTGCCACTTATTTTGTATTTCCTACCACAGCAAATTACCTATTATGTTCATGGCATGTTGCGTCTCCTATGGTGTTTATAGGTTCCACCCGAAAGTTTGACCTCTCTCTCTCTCTCTCTCTCTCTCAATTCAATTTGAGTTTCTTTATTTTTTGTCCATCTCACTCTAATGTGCTTTTGGGGTACATCCTTCTCCTCTGTTTTTCTCCCTTTTATATGATTTTCCCTTTCTTTAGCGATCAGACTGGCTGTTGATTTCTGCAATCAGTTTCATAAGCAAATAATCTGGGTCTTTACCGTCTCTTAAGAAGTACCTTTCATCGTCCTACGGATATCTTGTTTCTTCTTGCAATCCCTATTCTAGGTCTTAATTACTTGCACCATGACAGTACTCAGGCCATGTGGTCACTGATCTAGTGTTTTTTTGTAGATGTGCTTCTAGATGAAAAGATAATGGAAAACATTAGCACCTGCACTCTTATCAACTACTATAGTTGCATTGAAGTAAGTGGGAATTTTCTTGAGCCTCCTTTTTGAGGTTTACGCTATAGTAACTAAAGAAAACTTTGCTACATAGAGTTCCAGCTCTGCTTTCTATGAAAAAACAATAGGTTGTATCGTCTCCACCTCACCTTGGATGCTCACATTGGTGGGTTTTGGCTCACATGGCATGCCGATTGGCCCGAAATCGATATAGAGCTGTCAGCCAAGAACAATCTGCCTTCAAAATCCACAAAACAGTAGGGCAATAGGATCTCCACCTGATCTGTCCTTTTTGCTTCTGTGTGCTTCCCTCTTTGTGCGCGTTGGGATAGCTCCAGTGTTGTTTTTTGAGCATGATGAGGTCAATAAGACCTCAGCATGCGTGCGCGGCCAATCCATACTGTCTATTGTCGTAGGCGTAACTTGCAAACTGAAGAGGTTCACTTCTATATTTATTTATTTATTTTTCTAGATAAGAAACTTGTGGGATATTGTACCTGCCGTACCTGGGGATAGGTATCTGAGCTTGGTTCCGCCATGGCATTTCTATGAACGTTCGTGTGAGCACTTCATTTTCAAACATGGATTGATCAAAATGTACACAGCTGTGAAGAACTTGAAGTACTGTTTTCTGGTGGATTTGCATCATTTCTGCTTCCATTGTTTAGACAGGACTGAACAACTCAAAGAATAGATATCGTGTTTTTTGTGCTTGTTTAATCTTTGTAATGTTGGGTTGGTGACGCTAGACTAGACCGTATATAAGTACTTGTTGCATTTTTAGATGTGACTTAATGGAATTATGAATTTGTTTCCCGCAGCCTGGTACTTATCCTGATCAGAAAGAGAAGCTCATCAAGTACAGTGACTTTGTTAATAAGGAGCTGATATTTTTTCTATGGCTGATCTTCAAAGATCAGTTCCTTCCATGGTTGATGGCCTCAGGCCAGAACAAAGGAAAATTCTTTTCTGCTCATTTAAAGGGAATTTCATCAAAGAAGCAAAGGTTGCCCAGTTTTGTGGTTATTTATCTGAACTTTCACCATAGCGTCATGGCAAGCAAAGTCTTGCTAGTCCCATAATTGGAATGGCACGGGATTATGTAGGCAGCAACAACATTAACCTTCTCATGCCGAATGGCGAACTTGGGACCCGCAACATGGTGAGAGTATTTCATATTTCACTGAATAATCAGCTTGTCTCCAATTTTCCTTTTCGCTTGCAGGAAAATGTTATTTTGGCAGGGAGGAAAAGATCAGGCTAGCCCTAGGTACCTATAGACGAAGCTTTCGCCAATTACACGGTTCCCCTTCCCGAAGGATGATGACAACCTCCTGAACTACTTAAATGAAGATGGGCAATCTATTGAACCAATTTGGTAATTACTCATCATAGTACACCTGTTATTCATCTGACCCAATACGAAGTGTTAGCTTATACTGGTCATGTAATGCGGGTACGTGTCTATCTTACCTATAGTTCTCGTCAATGGTAGTGAAGGAATTGGAACTGGATGGAGTTCTTACATCACCAACTACAATCCAAGAGACGTTATTGCCAACTCGAGACGTTTGTTGAATGGTGAAATGATGGAGCCCATGGATCCTTGGTATCGCGGATTTAGACAGACCATTGAGAAAACAGCTACGAAGTAAGCCGGCGTTAGTTACACTGTGGGATAATCGAGGAAGTCGACAATACTACAATGAGGATCACAGAGCTTCCGATACGTCGATGGACTCAAGATTACAGGGAGTTTTGGATTCATCATCAACTGGAGAGAAAGATAAAGCAAAGGACCCTTTTGTCAAGGTAATGAGCTCTCGAGCAACCCAACCTCGTGCGTCACATATAGTCTTCGAATTTTTCGCTAAAATTTTAATTGCCAATTGCGGGAATTTAGGCAGTACAGTGATGATGTAACTGTCTTAATTAATTGCACCATGAATTTTTCGCTAAAATTTTAATTTACCTTTTTTACATAACTTGTTGTAATTATAAGAAATCTCTTGTTTATTATTTAAACGTAATGGTGATACATAAATATATGAATCCTTCTTATTTTCATAATTAATCGATTTATATGAAAAAAGGTCATATCCATAGTATTTTTGAAGGTTATATTTTGAATTTGAAAATGTTATATGGTAATGTGGTTTTAATTGGTTCTGCAAATAAGGTAAGCTGCTTTCAGAACCGTCATTTCAGATTTTCCATCCTTCATGCGCCTAATATCCACAAAGTTAGGTTTATTATGCTAAAATAAAAAGCAAGTATATGCGTAGCAGTGGTCGATGAGGAATGAGATAAAACAAAGACATGCTTGAGTTTTAGGGCTTGCACTTGGGCATTGAGTTCGAGAATTGGTATGGTAATTATGACATTGCTGTTTGGTCAGCAATAATATAGGTAGGAATATGGGCTATAAATGGATGGCGATACAAAGCTCTCTTTGATCAAAGTCTCGAAGATAATATATTATATCGATGCTTTGGGAAGTCAATATACCTTATTTGCCTCTTAATTGTTTCGTCAAAATACTGTTGTATTTTGCTTGTGCAGGACACGTGCATTTTTTATTGTTTTGTTCGGAGACACGTAGATTGAGCAGTGGCCTTTTTTGGTAATAGGAGCATTGAAAAGGCTGAGCAAAGAAAAGGTGCAAAAGTATTTTTGTTTGGGGATGACTTGACGATTTTCTTTCCTAAAATGTTGTGGTAATTGTGAAATATCGGGTCAACTATACAATACAATAATTAGGTGTCCAGTATAGATAACACTTTTTGCATGTCCATGATTTATCCTCTTGGCCGATTCTTTGAATATGATTGATAGAAATGATTTTTCCTTCTTTTCAAGATAATTTGAATTGATTTGGCATTATGCATCCTACTATTGGATTTATCAACCTCCAGGCCAAAATGTATGTTTTCTCCCTCAAGGGTGTGAAGAGATTGCTAAAAATGTCTGGCAACTGGAATTTTTTTTTTTTGGTGATTCAAGAATCCCGTACAGCCGACAGTCGGCGAGTAAACTGAGGGGACACGTAAGCGAGAGGACCCACCACCCTCAACGCCCCACTTAAGACCTCAAGCGATCATGAGAGGATTCGAACTCCTCCCCTTCGTGAGAGGAAGAAAGCCCAAACCATCGCGGCCATGGTGGTTTCTTTTTTAACTATTTTCTTGAACAATCCTTTTCTTTTGTCGCTGATACAACATGAACTTTTAGTGATATGTACTATTCATCTGACATACTGACCTACTGAACATGTGAATCTTTTGCATATAAAACTCTGCATTTATTTACTCTAGTCTCACTTATGACAAGGAAGGGAAAAGAGAAGAAGACAAATAATTCCGGGGACTATCTTCCATTTTGCATATGGTGAGCACAATGTATTCGAAGCCGACCACATGCAAAATGCAAGATACTACCCGAAATTATTTGTCTTCTCTTTTCCCCTTCCTTGTCATAAGTGAGACTAGAGTAAATAAATGCATAGTTCTATATGCAAAAGATTCACATGTTCAGTAGGTCAGTACGTTAAATGAATAGTACACGCCACTAAAAGTTCATGTTGTATGAGGGATGAAAGAAAAATATTCTTCAGGAAAACAGTTCCAAAAAATCTAGCTACCAAACATTTTTAATATCTCCTCACACTCTTGAGGGAGAAAAATACATTCTAGCCTGGAGGTCAATAAATCCAATAACAAGATACATAATGCCCAATCAATTCAAATCATCCTGAAAACAAGGAAAAACCATTTCTATCAAGTGAATCGGCCGAGAGAATAATTCACAAACATGTAGTAAGTGTTATCCATACCTATCTCCTAATTATCGTATTGTACAATTGACCCAACATTTCACAATTACCACAGCATTTTGGGGAAGAAAATCGTCAAGTCATTCCCAAACAAAAACACTTTTGCAACTTTTCTTTGCTTTGCATTTTCAATGCTCTTGTTACCAAAAAAGGAGACTGCTCAATGTACTTGTCTCCCAACAAAACAATAAAAAATGCACGTGTCCTCCACAAGCAAGATACAGCAGTATGTTGACGAAACAATTAAGAGGCAAATAAGATAATGGCTTCCCAAAACATCAATATAATATATTATCTCCCAAACTCTAATTAGAGAGAGCTTTGTATCGCCATCTATTTTCTCCTCCAGCACACTCGGCATTAATAGCCCATATTTCTACCTATATTATTGCTGACCAAACAGCAATGTATAATACCATTTCTCGAACTCAATGACCAAGCGCAATCCCTAAAACTCAAACATGTCTTCATTTATTTTATCCCTTCCTCATCCACCACTACTAACCATATCCTCGCTCTTTATTTTAGCACATAAACCTAGCACATAAACCTCACATAAACCTTGCTTTGTGGATATTATGCACATGAAGGATGGAAAATCTGAAATGAGGTTCTGAAAGCAGCTTACCTTATCTGCAAAACCAGTTAAAACCAGATCACCCTGAGCATCAAAACACACATTGGCAACCTAGAATAAGATGCACAAACAAGGTAAGAGTCATTTGATGAGAATAAAACAAAAAAGAAATCCCCCAAAAAAAATCATGAGAGGAAAACCTTCTTTGAGTGCCCTGGTTGTGTAGACATGATCTGTCCAAATGATCGATCAAAAAGTACAGTACAGCGTGTCCATCCCACCAGTTGCAATGATATCCAGTTCATAGGAAGAAATGCTTAATTAAAGGAATGCATCTAACTTTGTGGAAGAATGTCAATAGCAAGAGGATATGTAAATTGATTAAATTGCTTAAGTATCATGAGGGGGATAATCAGCATTGCCAACACAAGAGACGTTTCCACTGGTCCTTAATAGCACGCCACATACAGTCCGGAACATTTTCAAGTCACACAATTCCCAAATCTGCATTAAAAGCAAAATAGCAATATGCTACATTTTGGAAAACGCTGAGTGACCCAGGAATGCTGGCAGCCTGCAAAGGTCTGGGCTTGACTATCTGCATTAAAAGCAACGGGAATCAGGAAGAACTTCCACAAAAGTGCTAGAGCATTACAAAGGATTCAAACTCATGCTAAGAATGCCTTTCCCATTTTCACAGGGAGGATACCATCCATGGTAAGTTGTTCCTCAGAAACTGGGCACTTTCCATAACCCTGCTACCCAAATGATCAAGAAAAACTGATCATTCTCACATGAAGACATCCGTGTAAAAATTTGATGCATGAAGACCATATACATAATATAGAACAAAAATAAATCCATACACTTTATTACCATTCACACAGGTCAAATAGTCAAAAGATGCTTGAGTCCTTATCATTTTCATGAAAGATAGCAACACAATTATTCCACCGAACAATAAGGAACAGTCCTCTTTTTGTAATACTAATACAAGTACGCAGAGTCCATCCATCTTATATTTTATAAATCCAACCAATTGATCAGAAAACATTAATAACTTCTTTCGATTGGAACTACTGTCATACCTTACTCTTAAAAGCTTAACCTGTGCACTGTTTCCCATGGCACATGCAAAGGAACTAGACAAGCATCAGAGGAACTTACTTCTGCGGTTCCACTGGCTCAATTCTGCCTCACATCCGTTTTCCTTTTCAATTCAAGGGGAAAGAGCAGAAGAAAAAGAATAAGGGGGGAAATTTTGACAAGACCAAAATTTCTAAATTTCCTTCTCTTCTCTGCCTCCTCACCAATCAAGAAGTGCCAAGAAGCACGAACATTTGCTCAGAAATTCCATATCACCAAGAACTTATTTTAACAACTGAAAAAAGCAAGCTACCGAGTGCTGTGTCGTAGGCTTATGCCGCTGTCACGGTTTCCCTAGAATCCGCAAACAGCTCGAATAAACTATAGCCTACCCAAATGCTCATCTCTCTCCCTCTCTCTCTCTATCTCACACTCTCCCTTCACATCCACACGTCTCTCCGCAACGAAAGGATGGAACAAACGGAACAGAACGAAACGAATAACATAAACCCTAGAGTGGCAGGACCAGACCGAAACGTATCGCTCGACTAGGTGGGCGCTTCTCGAAGACATGGCCGGACTTGGTCGAGACGACGGGCTCCTCCGGCACCTCTCCGGATACTACAAGCACAGAAGGAGGCAAAACCCATCAAGAGCTCAGATCAACCAAACACCAAAACCCACCCAAGCAAGTACACGGGCAAGACACGAGGTATAGATGTTTCGACACAGCGAGCAAGAGAGGGGGGTGGGCGGCGCGGGGGCGCGCTTCGGTTCCGCCACACGCGGCTGCCGCTTCTTGGAAGAAGAAGAGTTTTTGGTGGGAGATTTTCGAGATCAGCGACAACGGCAGGAGAGCAGAGCAGAGAACAAGTTGGAAAAGCGCGGGTGTGGGGGGATGGAAAAAGAAAGTAATGAGGGAGCGAACGCTAGAAATGTAAGCCCTTTGGGCTTTTAACCTCTTCCCGAGCCACATGGGCCGTCCCATATCGAGTTTATGATGGGCCTTTTCTTTTAGCCCTTTGGGCTAATGATAGAGGTGTCAATTAACCCATTTATGGATCAATTTCTAGTTAAATAAATCGTTAATGGGTAAAGTCTTATTTCCCAAAGCATCCATATGAGTTTTAAAGATAAAAAGGTTGAGATATATGAGTCTTAAATGAGTCTGCTCAAACCCATTTAAGACTCATTTATCAACCTATTAAAAATAAACCCATTTACAGAGAAACTCTCCATTCTCTATTTAACTTTACAAAAATATTTTTTATAAAAACATAATTTTCTTTTTTCTTTCTTCTTCCTCCGGTGGCCGGCACGGCGATGGCCGGCAACCGGCTTAGGGAGCTCGTCGAGCAAGCTCGAGCTCGCCGGATTTGGTGAGGCTCAAGTCTCGCCGATGAAGGAAGCTCGCCCAACGCCGACGAGCCTCAAGCTCACCAGATCTAATGAGGCAAAGGCCTCGCCAACGTCCAGCGAGGCTTGAGCCTCGCTAGATCCAGCGAGGGGCGAGCTCGAGCTCACCCGACATCGGCAAGCCTTGAGCTCACCAAATCTGGCGAGGCGGAGGCCTTATCGATGTTTGGTGAGGCTTGAGCCTCATTAGATTCGATGAGGGGTGAGCTTGAGCTCACCCAACGCCGGTGAGCCTCGAGCTCGCCGGGATCTGGCGAGGCGAGGCCTTGGCGACGTTCGGCAAGGCTTGAGTCTCGCTAGATCCGGCAAGGGGCAAGCTTGAGTTCGCTCAACGCCGATGAGCCTCAAGCTCGTCGGATCCAAAG
Source organism: Eucalyptus pumila (assembly GCA_016097595.1). Classification (NCBI taxonomy): domain Eukaryota; kingdom Viridiplantae; phylum Streptophyta; class Magnoliopsida; order Myrtales; family Myrtaceae; genus Eucalyptus; species Eucalyptus pumila. The sequence continues at coordinate 38,075,392 of CM027853.1, forward strand.
CTCACCCGTGGCCAGTCACCGACCATCATCGTGGCTAGCGGCGACCAAAGAAGAAGAAAAAAAAAAAAAAAAAAAAATTAAAAATTACATTTAAAAATAAAAAAAAAATTAAAATTAAAAATAAATAAAATTCGATTTTTAAAATAATTATTTTAAAAATTATAAAAATTGTCCATTAAATTTGTGTTGTATAAAACTATTTTAGCAATACCATTTTTTTAATCATATATATAAGAAATAAGCTTTTTAAGTTTAGTTAAATGGGTCGGGTATGGATTTGGTCAAGTATGAATCGAAAAATTTACATTAGGCATAAATGGGTCATAAATGGGTTAATGAATCAATTTGGGTTGAACCATTAACGACCCGTCCCAAACCCGACCGACCCACCTGTTTAACACCTCTAGCTAATGGACACTAGGGGGTTCAAAATATCTAACGCGGTCATTGCCAAATGTCAGGGACGCGTAATTACTTGTGTTGAGATCGAGCTTTTTGTTCTCACTTCCTGCATTTTTTTGGCATGGATTAAGATCTTCTGAAATTATATTTTATATTTACGTTTTAAAATTAATCCCTAGTCAACCAAAATATTGGAATTACACGAAATTAAAAAAGCACATCCACTCTCCTTCTCCTTCCATTTAGCCACCATTGCACGTTGCCCTCTCAGCCACGCCTTACCAGTCATCGTCAGTCGTTGCTCTTCACCGTCGATGCTTGTTGCTTGCCTCCTCGTGCCTCCACCTGACGTGAGCTCGCCACCACTCTCCCCCAGCTATTGTATCCTCTAAACCTACTAAATCAGCCAAAATGGAGGTCCTTGACCTCGGATTCGAGGCCATGGACCTTCATTCCCATCGACCCCGAGATGGATCTAGAGAGGTGGATGTGAATTAGTGAGTAGCGAGGCAGTTGTAAAAGCCAAAAGGTGGTGGAGGTCAATGACCTCCGGTTGGCGTAGGCGACAGCGTTGCGGGGCTCACGAAGCCATGATGGAGGTGGAGGCGACGCGACGGAGCGAATGGCTAGCTACTGCAGGGTTAGGTTTTATGTGTGCTACAAATGTGTTAGGTCACAGCAGAACGAGAACACGGCAAAGAGAAATTAGGGAAAAAAGGAAAAATAGAAGGAAAGAACAAGGAAAATTTTAAAAGAAAGCAAGTAAAACCGGTATTAACCGTTCATTAAAACTAACTAATGTGTGGATCATTTAAAGTGATAAATTTAAGATTCAAACTTTCCCTTAACTTTAGATAATCACGGTCATTTTGGGATATCGGCCAAAATTTTAATGGAGCTAAAAGCCTTGACCACCCTTAGATGCTCGTAGTAATTTCCTTTGCTTTTGCTTTATGTTTAAAGGTAGATGTGAGTAAAATTATTGTTTCATATGCTACCCGAGAGAGTTTTAATTTTTACAAAAGAAAAATGACACAAATGATCTCCGAACTTTGAGTTTAAAGTACAATGTTATCCCCAAACTTTTTATTCGTTTAATGTGGTCCTTAAACTTTAGTCTAATATGTAATGTCATTTATGAACTTTTAATTTGTTTGATTTGGTTCCGAACTTTTAAACATTTTACATAATCTAGAGATTACATTGAATATTTACCAATAGCTCAGAACCATATTGAATGGATTAAAAATCTAAGATGACATTGCACATTAAGCCAAAATTTAGAGACAACATTACATGAATCAAAAGTTCGGTGATAATATTGCACCTTAGACTAAAGTTCAAGGATCATATTTGCTATTATCCTTTTTACAAACTAACGAGTGACATAACGAGTTCTTTTTGAAGACTTCTCTTTTCTAGATTGAGATCAACCCTTTTAAAATAAAGTACATCTTGACATATTTGTCTGTCAGTCCATAAATTAAATCCCTCTTAAACTCTCTATAATGTGTTGGTGCCGGCACGCCTCATTTCCCTTGCTTCAAGTTTTATATTTTTCTTCATCGGCAAGGTGGGAATACTCCCATATTTTATGTCCCATAATTTAGATAAAGTCTAAGGTTCTCATTTTTATTAATATTTTAAACGGTACTCTGTTGCCTGAATGAGTCAAACCTACATCATGTAAAATTTGTGGCTATATATGTAAGGGTTTTCCTAATGTGAACTACATTAATTGATATTGTAATTTATTGTTTCACGGGGTTGGTCTAAGGTGAGGTAGAATGTTTTTTAATTAATATAATATAGTTGGTTTAAGATGAGATAGAATGTTTCTTAATTAGTTTAATATGGGGCTAGCTAGTGTAAGCCAAATTAAGCCTGGCTTGTGATGAGAGTGTCTGGCTCGAAACTTTATATATAGTACTCAAGTCTCTCCTATAACTCTAATTTTCACAAGTATCCTCACATAATGAGTGTTTACCTAGTGCTAAAGAGTGAAGGGATATCTCATTGAGCTAGTGATACAAAGGGTAATAAAGGAGAATGACTTGCGCATGAATCATCACTTTTCCCCTTCGCATCAAAAACAATGGATTCCAAAACAAATATGTTAATCTTTCTACTTGATCATCTATGCTCTTGTTCTGGTTATGGAGATCAAATGATTCCGCATTTTGCATCCTACATGAGGTATCAAAGCTACCATGACCTAGAACTCAGATGCATAAAATTTTTGCCATAATTTTGAGATTTTTGTGATTTTTTGTACAATAAAAATTAAATTTAATTACAAATTCGAACTGGGCTCATCAAGACAAGCAAAGTGATGGGAGCACTATGCTATGCTATTATTATGAGAAGAGTAAGATGACTAGTGACACGATTATATGCTTAATTGTTACATGTTCGTAACTAGTTGGTGATGGACCTACTACATATCAAAGCAACCACGATGTCTGAATAGAGCATTTTTATTTTTTGTTGTTCGCTGCCCTTGGCTCTTTTGAGACATATTTATATTGACATGTTTAGTAAAATGTAAATAAATTGTGTATTATATTGTATAGGGGTCATCAAACTCTTTTGAGCATCATGGGATGAATGAATTCAACAATTCTGAAGTAACTCACAATTATTAGATGGGACGACGCCACCGCGGCTGCCTTTGCCTCTGAACTATTTTTTAGCATCACTGCGAAGTTTTCTCTCCTTTCATCCAATGAACCACGCTGCCGCCTTTGCCTTTGCTGCCTCCGACCAAAAGCTCCTCCAGTCTCACTCCCCAATCTAGCTGCTGCCTTGTGCAAAGCGAAGGATTACTTTAACATGGCTGATCGCATTGCTCATAACTTGAAGGGTTCACAAGATTCTGGTTTCGCTGATCTTACCTTGTTTCAATTTTAAGATTCTGGTTTAGCTGCCGCCTTGTGATTGAACTTTCACACTTCTTGAGATGTTGCCGTTTATCTTACATTGGCTTGATAACAGGGTCTGCTATTGACATGATGACTAGAACCACAACTGTTGGTAGTCAAACCAACTGTTGCTCATAATGCTGAGGAGGATTTAACATCTGTAAAGAATGAAATTCGGGGTAGTCAAACCAGAAGGTGGCAAGCAATTGGCATGCTAAGGCATGTATCCAGTTTTGTTCCTAAGGCTACTGTACATCTAAAATTCATCTGCCCTTATGCTTGCAACTCTCCTCATGCTGAACTTCTTGCAAGAATTTTTAAACGTTTAGTATGTGATTTCTTGAATGAATATGGTAAGCCTTTGATGGTTTTTAAGCATTAAGTGGTCGTACAATCATTTATGATGTTTCTTTTGATGGATACCAGATGCATCGAAAACCGATCCTTAAAATTATTTCTTGAATCTTGTCCTTGAAGATCTTCTTAGATTTTTTTTCCCCCTGTTGCATTCAGCTTATTATGCTGAGCTTGCTGGACTATATTCGGAATATGCTAGACAGATGATGGATCTGAGGTATGTATCTCTTGCTAAAGATAAATTTGATATGCAGCTCATCCTGTGCAAGAGGATAACCAGATGCTCTCTGGACTCTTTGATGGTCGACTCGTGATGCCTTTAGCTGCATTTTGTTTGTGGAATCACTTAGTCAAGAATGAGAAAAGCAATTGTCGGGCCAAATTTTGGACTTTCAAAATTTTGTTGTAATTGGCAAGAGTTGACCCTTCTTCATCTCATACCCATTCTTTTAGAGTATTAGGGACTGATGAGCATCTTTGTGAAAATAACTAAAAAGGACAGCTGAGTATCTAGAGTGCAGGTTCAAATAAGTTGCACAGTTCTCTATTATACTTGTGTCAGTTTCCTATCGCGGCCTCATTTTGTCATGATGATTGCCATCAAACTAGTTTCATTTTCTATCAATAACTACTGATTCCTGGTTAGTTTTAGCACATTCATCAACTGAGATAAGAGTGGAATGATGCATAATGCCTGCATCAACCAATAGATTTTTTGCTTGTGGCTATTGGTTAGTCACTCGTTTTTTCTGTCCCATGCTAGCATATAGATACTTTATCTTGCTACAGAAGGCCCCAGCCCACTACCCATCCAAGGTTTCTTGAAAGTGTTATAAATTATTCTGACTATGTGATTTGCCTGTCTGGTTGAAAGAATCAGCTTCTTTTATGTAGAGAGTTCTGGCCATAGGAAAAAAATTCACACACATATATGTACATTTATTTTGTGTGTGTATTTACATATATATACAAATTGGGCATTGATTAGATGCAGAAATATTTCCTTTTTCACATCCTTATTCCTCCAGTAAGTGGGGTTCTCCATTTACAACATGCTCACTCTTTTTCTGATTTTCTTAAGCTGGAAGTCAGTGGCTATAATCACAAGTTGTGGGTATTATTGGATACCATCCTGAAAGCAATGGCAGATTTTACAGTGAAGCCAAAAAGATTTTCTGTGATCAAGGTAATCGTGAAATTTATGCTACAGAAAGAAGCTTATATCAGTTCCTGTGTATCAATAATCTTTCATACGCTTGGTTGAGGAAAGCTAGATAAGTGCAGGCCAGAAGCAGCAACTACTTTTTACATTTTTTGACTTTTGTTATATGATCTACCAAAACATTTGCATTAGTTCCAGTAAGGACTGCGTGATAAAAAAAAATTATGGGTTGGGGGGGGGGGGGGGGGGGGGGCTTGTCAGGATTGCAGAACAATAGGAGAAGCATCCTGTTATGTGGGTTTTGTATTGGTGGAAATTGTGGATACTGCTGCTAATTGATCTAAAAGCTCAAGCTATTACGTGAAGGAGTATTTTACCGTTTAAATGTTTCAACAACCCCGCATGCATAGGCTAAACTTCCTAAGATTGAGGCGTGGAAATTGACCATGATTGGGGGCTCAGGAAAGGTTTGTCAGGATCTATTATAATACCATGTTGAAATTGCAGGACCATGAAAGTTCAAGCTATTAGATGGAAACACAACTTAAAATTTTAAAATTCTAACAAGTTTAATGTATTACTTTAAGAAATGTGGATATTATCTTTGCCTTATTCATACTCTCAAAGTGCATCTTGGCACAAAGTGCCATAAACTTGACAATCCATGTTCTCTTCGAGATCAAATAGCTTGGAGAAGACCAATTAATTGTGAACTCTCGTAAACTTTTCTCAAGAAGCTTCCACGACATTAGGCAGAAATGCCAATCATTTTGCAGAGTAATGTTTTTATCTGGTCATATTCGATATCTAATCAGGAAATCTCTTCTTACATGACTAAGTCGTGAAATTGCAAAGGGTCCAAATACACTTTGTTGATTCAAGCAATACCTCTTAAAAAGAACCACCACTAGAGCAGTAGCTTCCAGATTGGTTCTGTTATGTTTTGACATTAAAAACGTCATAAAGTAATCTTATACGTCAAGTTTCCTGAGCTATGTACTGGCTGCACTCTTAAGACTCATCTTTTATTGTCTTCCAGGAGAAGTTGACAAAAAGTTATCAGGATTTCAAGTTTGATGAGCCAAGATATCTCATATTATTGCTCTTTAATATTAAATGACCATTCATGGCCTTGGGAGGAAGATCTAGAAATACTTGAGAATCTTCAGCCTGAAGACCTTTCTCGGTTTGCACCTACAATGCTCTCGAGAGCATTCTTAGAGTGTTACATAGCAGGTTCAGTGATTTTAGAAGTTATCCCTTTCTTTTTTAAGTTAACTCTCTCATATTTGAATCTTGATCTACTTTTATTTTGTCATCACTCACTAGGGAATATAGAGCGTGATAAAGCAGAGTCAATTGTTCATCATGTCGAAGATGTTTTCTTTAACGGTTCTCATCCTATATTCAAGCCTGTGCTCCAATCCCAGCTCGTGACCAGCAAACTCGTCACCCAAATGATGAGAATTCTGTATTGCTTCACTATATTCAGGTACTTTTACTCAACAATATTTATGAAAAGAACAAATTTCTGTCCGCATAACTTTGTCATGAAATCTTCTGGCCTGTCTTTTGCCTGAATAGACGTTCAAGATGACTCCCGGCTCCAATGAACTTAATTGGCCTAGGCCACCTTTGATCTGCCAGTATGTTTCTCTGGGTATGTGAGGCTATGCATGGTTTACCCTCATGGGGGTAGGTTCAACAATTAGAATTGCGCATGGTTTACCCCCTTGGGATGGTTGAATTCTGACACATCAATTCACTTTCAGAAAGTATATGTTTGTACGTTAGCAAAGACAAAAAGTTCATCAGATTACAAGCATTAAAAATCACGGAGTAACTCATTTTGGTAGGTCTACTTAGTCTTTTTCTGTATGTATTTGATTACAATCCCCATGGATAATTGCTTATCCATCAAGATGACATTACTTTGAACGTACAACTTCAGCTTTTGGCTTTTATTGCAAGGCATGAAGCCTTCCACTAGGTCAGAACAGCTGAGCAACTTGGTTATGTCTGTTTGTTGACACATCGATAAAACCATTTTATTTCTCCTTTCTTCTCCCCAGATGTGTGTTCTACTAATTATTCTAAGGGTTTCGTGCAGATATGACCACGGTGTGCATGGCCTGCAGTTCACTGTTCAGTCTGCTGTGAAGGTATACCACAAGGTTCTCTGTGTTTTGACTGCCTCATCACCTTTAACTCCTTCACTTCGTTAATCTTAACAGTGTCCAAGGTACATTGACACACGGGTCCAGAGCTTTCTTGAGTCTTTTGAAAGTAAACTCCTTAAGATGAGTGAGGTTGATTTTGAGGTGAGTTGTTTCTCCCGTGTTCCATCATGAAAATCATGTCAGCTTGTCAAATAATCTTTAAACCATTACATCAAACCTGTGGAATTTCTGCCTTTAACAGAGCCATTTAAACGTATTAATCAAATCAAAGATGGAGAAGGACAAGAATTTGTGGGAAGAATTTGAGCGTCACTGGGAAGAGATAACTGATAGAACTTTCCTATTTTGATCGAATAGAAACTGAGGTACAAGATATTGCCTCTCTCTCTCTCTCTCTCTCTCTCTCTCTCTCTCTCTCTCTATTGCAGACATCAAATCCTAGTCTTCTCAGTAGTGACTGAGCAAATCGACACTATTTTTCATTTGCTGTCGGTTTCACCTACATTCATCTTCTACTTGATCTCTTTTTATGGAACTAAAGTTACCTGTATACAATTGGCAGTATGCCCTTTCCCTCCTCTCAGCTGAAACTACCTAAATTATCTTCATAAAGCCAGACATGCAAAGCAACTCACAAAAATTCACTTCGTTTGCATTGGACCAGGTCACAGCGTTAAGGAAGCTGGCAAAACAAGAATTGATAGATTTCTTCAACGAGCACATAAGAATTGGAGCGCCCAAGAGAAAGGTGCTCAGTGTACAAGTTTATGGGAGCAAGCATTCGTCAAATTTTGAAGTGGATAACCATGAAGCAGTTGGACCAAACACAGTACGAATAGATGACATTTTCAGCTTCAGGGCATCGCAACCTCTCTACGGTTCACATAGAAGAAGGTATGAACATATGGAAGTTCACAGCAGTTCTAAATAAGCTGGAATTGAGGATCTTCAATAATATACTCCTGAAACATTTCTCTTATTCCACCGTGTCATCATATCACCCACCGTCCATAACCCTCTGACACACTCTCTCCTGTCGTCTCTCTCCCTCTGTTCTTCGTTTCTTCATTTCTTCTTTTCTGCTCGTGGTTTCCTCATTTTTTTTTACTCTCTTCTCCGCCTGCCTCATGTTCCTTCTCCAACCTCAGCCTTGCCTCCGGCACGTCACCTCGTCTATCCTCCGCCCTCCCCATGTTCCTCCTTCTTCTTCTTCCCTCTGTCCTGTCTCTCTCCTCGGTCTGAATCTGAACTTTGCGTGCCAAATCTCTGTCTCCCTCCCTCTTCCGGACAAAGGCAAGGAGAGAGAAGCATGACCCATGACAAGTAAAATCAATTAAGGAACAATCTTTGAAGGAGAGAGAGAGGGAGGGAGATGGGAGTCGAGGTTGGTGAGGAAGATGGGGGTCTCGAAACATGTACGAGGGAATGGACTCTGGTTTCGCGGAGGAGGAAGATGACGACGGTGCCGACATCGGGTCCCGTTGTCAACCAGAAATCAAGAGTTCCGATACCCAGATGTGGTGGTGGACTGAGGTATATTCATCCGCAAATGACAGATTAATTCCAAGCTGAGAACTGAGGTATAGGGCATCATATGATTGCTTAATTATTATTGTAACTACGTACGGGATACTCTTGATTTCTCTTATGAAATTTAACTTAATCTAAAATTTTAGCTTAATTTTAGTTCCACTATAGAACTAGTTTGGAGTTGCTGGTTGATGTAATATTAATTTCATCTCTAGTTATAGATCCATGTTGATTTTCACTTGAAAATTTATTTGAGCTTTGCCTTCTGCTTAGCCGCTCAAGTTTAGTTCATCCAATATAATCGCATCAATGGACAAAAAGGGTCCGAATTCAATCCCCGGCCTGCTGATTGATTGAAAGAGTCAATTGAAAACACAAATACCAACGACTCGTCTCCCATGCAAGCAATGCAAGAAAAATTCCTTTTGGTCGAATCTTTTTGAAAGCCTGGGCAATCTAAACAGTAGATAAGTCGTTGCTGCCATGTCATACGCGACTTTAGTGCCAGTCTGCAAACATTTTGATGTTTGGGGGAACATAAGATGGACATCAATTTGCTGTAAGACAGCGCACGCGTCCTTTATTGTACCAAGTCACAAATTTAAAGCCTTGTTAATTTCGAACATACTGCATCGAGCCCCCACATAATTTTCTCTTCGTGTAGACCAACTCCTTGTTAATTTCCAACATACTTCATCCCCAAGGAAGCTCGGGCTCTTTTTAGTGGATCATGATGAGCTTAAATTGTGGAGAGATCTCAGGAGTCCATCGAGCATCGGTGATACTATACTATATGAGCCAAAGATATTATGGGTCTTGACTATAAACTATAAACGACACAAATTAAAAACATAAGGCTTAATACATTATGCATTAACCAAAGTGAGATGATGTTATTACATGGACTCAAGAGGCGAAAAAGTAATCATGTTAATATTCATGATAAAACACGCTATATATCCATTAATTGAAATAGTTACTCAAAATTCTCTTAAACTTTGGCACGGTCTCTGCAACTATTCCTGAACTTTGAGAAGTTACCGCGTGTCTCCCAAACTTTTTTAAGGAAGTATTCATAGCATTTTAATAAAGGATTGTTGTGTGTGATGGTGTCAAAGTTCAAAGGGGTCAAGCAATTATCTTTTGAGCATGTGACTTTGATTATGAATTTACCTTGAATTAGAAGTTTCCTTTGGTATTTGTCTGCTACAAAGGCATACTGATTTCATTCTTTTGTTGGATTGATTTAGCTAGTAGAGATGTAATGAACAATTTTAATTCATCCATGATTGAGCACATTAGGTTTAGATGACGATCTCTATTTTTTAACGGTGGAGTTAAAGTTAAGAACAGCAGCCCACATCCACCTCCGAAAGGAAAGGTTTGAATCAGTCGATGAACAACGACGGTCACAACGGAATTCCCTCTTTTGTGCGGAATAAAAGGAAAAAAAAAAAAAAAAAGCCATTGGCCAACCGCTTCAAGTTGTCAAAGTCTTGGCGGCCAGCGAAGTGGAACTTTCAAAGCCCCTTTTCTTTGGGGAAAGGAAAGAAAGATTTTCAGATCTTCCAGCCAAGTTTCGATGAGTAGCACGTAGGAATTGGATTTTTTTTCCTTTGGCGATAGAGACTTCTTTCATTACTCATTAGGAAATCACGATAAATAGAAGGTCAAAAGTGAAAATTAATAGGACTATCTAGGAGGCAAATACTATATTCCAACACCATAGGCAAAACATTTTTTCTCGAGAAAAGTTTAAAATTTGCATAGTTCCCATTAATGAGTCCATTCCAAATCTTAATACCCACAGATGGCTGGAAATTGTATGTTTAAAAGGCCACGATGAATATCGTATGTAGCACATGAGATTTACCTTTTTATAGTGACTTGTGCTGAAACAAGCAGCATCGTAGCTTCATGCGCACGTAAAAATCAACTTCGACTTTGCCATTTGCTGACACGCGCGCATGACGGAGTGAGAGTGCTCTTTCAGTTAATTTTTAACTATTCGGTAATTTGATATTCCACCGAACGAGCCTCAAAATTAGCTACAAAATTATAAAATTATATTCTGCCCAAAAACTGTCAAATATGACATTCAGTTTGTCGCCGTTGGTACGGCGACGGTCACTGTTAGCTTACGGTAACAAAATTTATTTTGTCACCTTTGATGATTTTCCGATTTTAGTTATTAATTTTATCAATTATTTTTGTTAATTGAAATTGCCTATAAATTCAATGACTAAGCACAACATATGAAGACACAAAAAGTTTATTACATTACACATAATGATTTAGTTTCCACATGACTATGGTCATGGCACATATTTTGAAAAATGATAACTTTGGTTCACAGTAACTTAATTTATGCGATATTTTGACATAAATATTGCTATAAAGAATTGGTATTAAAGTGTCATTTAGTTAAATTTTTGGTACTTAACTTTTCAAGAAATTTGAGAAAACAATATCATAAGCCAAAAGCAAAACTTACAAAGCAATTATTCTAGTTTTGCCACAATTTTCTTAGCTTTGTTAGACTCATAAAAAGAATAATGAGAAAACTTTCTCTCTCCAAATAATTTCCTTCAAAAACCTTAAAACATCTATTCACTTTCCTCCAGGATGCCCCTGCACTTTAGAAAGTCACACCGCACCGACCAAACCTAATCTCTTCTCTCTCTCTCTCTCTCTCTCTCTCTCTCTCTCTCATTTATACGGGCGAGCAACAACGTCTAGGGAGTGGCGACGGCAAATGTGAGGTTGTCCACCTAGGAAAGCTTCTCTTCACGTTTGCAATACACACACACACACACACACACACAAATTACACATAACTCAGTGATTATGTATTTTCACGTGGTTTTATAATGTTTAACCAGTTTCTGCAATTATGTATCGTGTTTCATTAAATTTATGAGTGATCTCGGAGTTAGTCATACTACAAAAATTGCATCTGAATTTGTGTTTTTCAGTGAAATTCAATGTGTTTCCTACAAGCTCGTGAAATATAATTGGCTTAGATTTTCTACTTGCAAAAAGAATATAAGACATTCTAGTATTGTGAAACAGATCACTTCATGGTATTGATTACCATGACTTTGTCTTGGCCGTCGACTATATGCGATCATTGAATGTTAGAAAATGAAGTAATGACAAATCAAACCATGCTCTAGGCAAAATAGAAAAAAGTAACCCGTGCAATAATTCAAACTTGATCAAGATTTTGATGTAAATTATATTGTTTTAACTTGTTCGGAAACACAACTTACATAAAATGTGAATTGGTTCCGTAAGATCTTGCATCAAAGTGTACATCAATGAAGAATTCAATTGTAACTTTTGATTGCCTAATTTCTTCTCTTTAGTACAATTTGACTACTATGGAGTATGGCTCCTTTTGTTATTTGCTACATCAGTAAGGTAGGATGCAAGAAATTTTTGTGAATGGTTCAATTTTTGAAAGCACTGATGTGCTGTCGACATATGAAATGCTGAGTTTGTTAGAACTCATATCTATATAGAGTAAAGTCTGCGTAGATAAATAAAATGCTGAACGTTTCTAATGCTCCAAAAGCAACATGAAACTAGGTACCTCAAGTGGAAGGTAATATTCCAGAATAAATTAACTTGGCTTTTGAGTGTGAGAGAGAAAGGTTTAATGGTGATTTCTGCTCGTACTTGCTGCGGGCTATTCTCGAAGAACGAGGAAATACAATGAAGGCAATGAGATGGACCGGAGAGGTCTCGGGGCATGCTTGTCGAATCAATCGCGGAGATTTTACGAATTTGATCTCATGATAAGTGCGAAAGTACGGTTGACCCAAATCATGAAATATATGTCCAATTATCAAATACGTGACCCTTAAGTGCAAAAACAAATATTTCTCATGACATATATGGACTTACTCTCGTGTTTAACTTTGTTTGCGCGTTATTCAAGGAAGTTAGCAGAACAATATATTTCCGCGTGTGAATAAAGCCCCTCTCTTCTTTTAGCTAAAAGGAAAATAAAATCTTAATGCACTCCCATGCTTACTCGTTACAAGTCTCGACCAATGAACCCATCCAAGGACCAATCAAATTGTTCTCTGAGTCACTTGCCTCATGCATCCACTTAAACATGATCGAATTCTTTCTCAATGTTGCTTCAACTCGTCGAGACAATTGTGGCTCACTTCGGGTTATTGCTCATAAGATGAGCTTCACTTAGGTTAACTGGCTCACTACCGGTTACTCAAGGACGAAGATCTTGAGGTGGCGAGAGGAAGAGAGAGATCAAAAAGAAAACGGGGAGGTGGTTGCCTCGCACATGGGAGCCAAACAGCTGGGTTTGAGTGAAACAAATGTGATCGATCGAGTTAGGCAACACAAGAGAAAGACGGTAACAAGTGGTCTTTATTTAGATCCCGGGGAGATTAGATTCCTCATCTTTTCCGTCTTTCCATAGTTCAGCTGGAGATGGGTGCGTAATTAATGCCGTTCTTCCACGGGAGACAGACGATACGTCCCATCGTTTTGACCCCGTGGTGTCACGGGATAATGGGACTCCCTCTAATAGTGTTCCCCCGCCGATGTATTAGTGCATTGCGCACTCAATTAGAAGGATCAGGCTGTTGTCTTCCCTTTATAAAAGTGGCGCGCATCTTCAGTTGGGATTCTGCATCGCAAGACATGATCTTGCGTGAAAGTGAAGTTACTGCTTATAGAATGAGACGATGGTAAATTAGAATTATAATAACTAGAAACTTTTCTCCATAGCATGCGCAAAGCTTCAAAAATCACCCCCCGACCAAACCGTAACTCCAAATTGACTTCCATAAAATTGGGCAGCTCAGCGAGGTCCTAAAACTTCTGTCACAACAAGATTTTGTACTTTATAAATAAATGCACAACATAAAAATCAAGTATGAAAATCCGAACAGATTTGAATTTATAGGTTGACTATGAAAATCCCTTCGATTAGGTAAAAAATGGCTACGATTACTTATCAAACACAACGAAACGCTTTTTCTTGTGTTTCTCAATGCTTTCTCTCTCTCTCTCTCTATATATACTTATTCCTTTTGTTTTCTTGTTCCTTCGCGACTCCACCTGCAGAAAAGATGAGTTCATTTTGTTTTTCTTCAAGTTGGCTTAGGCCTTATGAAAAGGTAATTGGGCCCCTTATTATTTTTTATTATAAGGGCAACTTACACTTTATGCAGCAGATGACGATGCATCGATTACAGCAGAAGCTCAAGGCTTGGCGTCACTACTCACTACACTAATAAGAAGCGGAGATGCTGGGTTCCCGAAGAAAGGACAAGCTCAGCTACTCAGAAAAGGAAAAGCATCATAGACCCGGAAGTTGACGCTGCTGCTACTTCTAGGCAAAGGATTTTAGTTATCTCTCATGACTTACTGAGATTTTTATGTTTTTTGGATGCATTCCTTGTTGGTTGGCTTGAAAACAGCTTCTGGTGTACTCTCCATTAATAGATGTTTAGACAACTCTACCTGTGCAAAAGCCTATGTAGTTTTTAAAGGGTTCTGGCGATAGTTGACATGGCATTTCGTAGCCTATGTACAGTCGGAGGTTTTTTTCACTCCTTTGAGCTCCAGCTAGCTAATCTGATCCATCAACATTCCTTTTGGTCCGAAGAACGTAGTGTGAAGATGAAGATGAAGAAGAAGAAATGAATCAAGATACAGAGGAATCAGCAGAGGAAATACTTCGAATCACTCTATTTCAATATGATTGTAGTACAAAGCTTCTGTGTATCAAAGACAGCTTATGAATACAAAATCTTCTGTTTTACATCCCCTCTCTCTCTCTCTCTCTCTCTCTCTCTCTCTCTCTCTCTCTCTATTTTTCTTCTCTCTTCGCTTGCTTTTTTCATGTGAAGAAGAAGAAGACTACTTATATCAGAAAAGAATCACCAACCGAATATAACTAACTGTTTCTTAATTTGTTTCACCACTCTAAACCGAATAACAGCACGTGTGTCAGTTGAGATCTACACGACTCCGTTGATCATCAGCTCATTGTTACTTTCCCTGTTTTTGTTTTTCCCACATGTTCTTTGCTTTGCTTTGCTACTCCGTATAACTCTTTCTCTCCATAGTTCTTTCTCTTCCAGCATCAATGTTATCTGCTGAATTTATAGTGGCTGAATGAAACTTTGTTCCTATATGCTTAACATCCCCCCTCAAATTGGGAAGGGTTAAGGATCCCATTCCCAATTTGGTTCGAATAGTAAAGTGAGCCAACGTGAGAGTGACTTGGTAAAGATGTCAGCGAGCTAAAGATGACTGGGAATATGGCGAACCGGATGAACCTAGAAGAGACCTTCTCACGAACAAATTGAAAATCAACTTCGATATGCTTAGTTCAAGCATGTAATGTAGGATTAACTGTAAGAGAAATAGCTGATCTGTTATCACAGAATAAGAGTGTTGGTGATGGAAGAGAGATACCAATATCACGTAGGACAAAACTGATCCAAGTGAGTTCAGCAGTTGTTGAAGCAAGTGCGCGATACTTAGCTTCTATGGAAGATCGTGAGACAATGGGTTGTTTCTTGGCTACCAAGAAAGAAGATTAGATCCGAGATAAGTGCAAAAACCAGTAGTAGATCATCGAGTAGCAATACATCCTACCCAGTCAGCATCTGAGTAGCCATAAAGGCTTATGGAACTGTTAGAGTGGAGATAAATGTGGCACCCCTCGACAACCCCCAATCTGATTGGGTCGCCACAGATCGCTTACCATTCACTTTCCCTTAGAACATGTCACTCTGATGAAGTTTTCATTTGCAGCAAGTCCATACAACCTGGGGGTTTACACATTTTTTTTTTTTTGATAGGTCCCTTGCGCAATTCATATACGAAAGCACATCCAACAAACTCCATTCCCTATATTTAGAAAACAATGCACACCTACTAAACATTTATAGGTAAAAGCTGTACACTTTTTATTTACTTAAATCAGATGGACATCATTCATCGGTACATCAAAATGCCGTAGTCTTCTATATTCGGCTACACTCCAAAAAATGACCGACATTTCCTCCAACAGTCATACACTTAAAGTCCATCAATCAGTGTCGGCGTCCAAAAGCTCATTCCCTTGCTATCCTCCTCCTCACGGTCATATCCAACCGCTCAAACTCATGTACTAATCTGAAATGTCGGTCCCCAAAAGGGGTGAGTACAACCACTCAGCAGGTAAAGGATCAATAAACCACTCAATACATCATGCCATGCAATTATCACAATCATAACATCACATGTCATACAAGCATCCATGCACAACATACCATGGCATCATGCACATGTCATCATACCTCATGTACCATCATCATCATATAGACATGTCCATCATATCATACACTTACCATCATCATATCACATATGGCATCATCCTTACCATGCATCCATGCGTATAACATCATCATCATATCACCATATCACATGTACCATCATCATTACCATGCATTCATGCGTATAACATCATCATCATATCACCATATCACATGTACCATCATCATTACCATGCATTCATGCATGTAACATCATCATCATATCATCATATCACATGTACCATCATCATTACCATGCATCCATGCATGTAACATCATCATCATATCATCATTTCACATGTACCATTGTCATTCCCATGCATCCATGCATGTCTCATCATATCATGCATATATCAACATGCATAATTCCATTTCAATTTCATTTTGGACCGCCACATTTCTCTTTCCCGGGACCAATGTTTGCATCCCACATTCATCACTCGCGCCCAATCCTGGCATTGCGAGAACCATCCGGGCATGTATCCAAGATACAACTGGGCATCCGGCACCCCCACAGTCCGGGCATCTCGTATCCCAACTGGCATCACGAGGCATCTTCCGGGCATGTATCCAAGATACAACCGGGCATCCGGCCTTTACCCTTCTAGCCAGGCATCTCGCACCCCAACTGGCATCACGAGGAATCTCCGGGGCTCGCCATGAAAATGGTTACCCCTACCCTCCGGGCATGCATCATGATACAACCCCTCACCCTCCGGGTATATATTATAATAAAACCGGGCATCCCGACACTCCCGGGGAAAACCTCTAGGCATGTATTCATAATACAACCAGGCATCCAAAGGGCATTGACTCATTCGAACCTTTGGGCATCCCGACTCCCGGGGCATCGTCGGCTTACACCTCCGACGGTATCATTATCACCACGATGCATATTCTCATACATCTCATTTCTCATCTTCAATTATAGTTCAATTTTTTTAACATGACATGTGATGTGATGGCAATCAAGATCATATTCATCATTGAATTCATACATGCATCTCAATTCAATGTCATGCATGCATCAAGACTTTATCACACATGCATCTCGATTCAATGTCATACATATACCAAGGTTTTATCACACATGCAACATAAATTAATTAAATGAAATCTATGGCCAAAATAATCTATTTTATTTTTTTATTATTTATTTATTTATTTATTTATTTATTTATTTATTTATTTATTTATTTATTTATTTATTTATTATTATTATTATTATTATTATTTATTTTATTTTTAATATCTATAAATTCCCAAGATTATAAGAATTCAAGAAATCATTAAACAAACCAATAGGATGATAATTACATGCAAAATTCATGGCCAAATTGAATTTTACACAATCTCACAATTTTCACAAAACATCCTATGATTCTCGGATGAAACCAGAATGCACGGTTTCTGAATAAATTCAATTAAAATATCCATATGGCCTCCAAAAATTATGAAATTTTATCGAGTTATAGCCAAGAAATTTTCGTACAACTTTCATGAAGAACTTCAAGCCATATTCTTTTTAGATTATTTTATACAGTCTCACGAAGCTTCTGGATCCATTACCGCATCGTCCAGTATACACATCTCCGAAATATTGAGATTTCACCTACCTATTCTCTTTATTTTCCTCTGAAATTTGGATATGTTTTACTTCAGGAGGTCCCCTACAACTTTCGTTGAGATATCTTAGTCAGATTTCGAGAATATAGTCATCATACGAGTCCATGAAGTCTCGGGTGTCCTGTACCACGTCTCCAGATCTACCGTCTTCAAGAGTAAGTCGGTTCACTCGGTTATACTTGTTCATTTTACTTAGAATTTGATTATGTTGTAGCTTAAGATGTTATCTACAATTTCCATGAAGAAATCGAAGAGAGATTCTTAGCACAAATCAACATGCAACCACAAATCCATCAAAAGGTCAGTGAAATCGTTCCAGATCTGAGGTCTCCGTAGGATGAGTTTTACCTCTCAAATCACCATCATTTTACACCAAATTTTATTATGTTGTATTTTAAGATGTTAGCTACAACTTTCATGAAGAGATCAAAGCCAAAATCGAACTCTAAACATGCATGCAAGCCTTCACAAGATTCTGGGTCGAGCGGTTCATGCGAAAACAGCAAGCATCTCCAAGAACAAACCTCATGCACTTCGATTTCTAGCTTCTAAACATCCAAGAACTCAACCACACATGCAAGACACACATGCAAGAGTGGAAATCAATCCAACTTGCCTTAAAAACCGAACAAACAGCAGCAAAAGGGAAGGCACACCGGCGACGAACGGACGGCGTGCGGCGGCGACGGGCGAACTCCTTCTCTCCTCCCTCTCGGTTCCTCTCTCTCGCAGCTCACTCTCTCTCTCTCTCTCTCTCTCTCTCTCTCTCTCACTTGGACGGTAGCCCTCACCATCAGCCACTCCCTCTCTCTCTTCCTTTTTGTTGTATATATATTGCATGTATTCTCTTTTTGCATGGGGGACAAGTGTAATTGTGGAGGAAGACAAGTGTCCACCATGCTTCACCTCCTTCATGCCACTTGTCCGGTTACATGCAAGGCTGATGGGCCTTCTTCTTGGGCCAACCTTGGGCCAGCAAATGGGCTGGTCGACAGCCCCTCCTTGGCTCCAATGGGCCGGCCATCTTGGCCCATTAAAAGTCCTCTCTTGGACCTAAGGCCCTAGCCTAATTAAAATCCTAATTTTTACCTTTAAGCACTTTTAATTCTTTCTTTTATAGAGTTTAAATTTTTAAAATTCACATGGCCAAAGAATAAATCATCCTCATAAATTTATCCTTTGATACTAATTTAAAAACTTATGATCACAAGCACCATAACACATAGCCTTAAGGAAACTAATGGCTAAAACATAAACCATAGGTAATTTTCATTACCTAATTATTGGCTTTAATTCCTCTAGAGGATGACTTGAATTTTGGGATGCCACAATAAATTCCAAGATGCATTGTTCCTTAACATATCGAAGAACTCTCTTTAATTGATAAAAATCTGCCACTATTGGATGTTGCATCTTTTGACAAAGTAGATTCGTGGCAAAGGCAAGATCTGGTCAAGTGATGGTCAAGTACTAAAGACCACCAACTAAGCTTCTATACTCAAGAGGATCACTTAGCTGAATATCAATATTTGTCATAGTAACTAATCTAAGTGGCAAAGGAGTTGAGATGGGTTTGCACTCTTCCATATGAGCTCGTTTAAGCAAATCAATAGCATACTTTGTTTGGCATAGAAATAGAACCTGATCAATACGTTTGGCTTCAATTCCTAAAAAATAGTGAAGATATCCGAGATCTTTCATATGGAATTGAAGACTAAGGTTCTGAATCAAAGTAGCTAAGAGTTGTGTTAAGCTGCCAGTCAAGATGATGTCATCTACATAAAGTAGTAACAAGACCATATGTGAACCAGTATGAAGAACAAACAAAGATGGATTAGTTGTGCTGCAAAAGAAACCATTTTCGAGGAGAAAGTTACTAAATTTCTCAAACCAGGCTCTTGGTGCTTGTCGAAGACCATATAAGGACTTTTTGAGAAGACAAACATATTGAGAGTTTTGAGGATTTATGAATCCAAGTGGCTGCTCCATATATACAGTCTCATTCAAGTCTCCATGGAGGAATGCATTTTTAACATCAAGTTGATGTATTGTCCATTGTCTCATCAGAGCCACATATAGTATTATATGGATTGTTGCATGTTTCATAATAGGGCTGAATGTTTCAGTAAAGTCTAGTCCTGCTTCTTGATGAAAACCTTTGGCAACTAGTCAAGCTTTTAGCCTATCAAGACTGCCATCAGGTGCTAGTTTGGTCTTAAACACCCACTTACAGCCTATCACATTCATCTAGTTAGTTCTGGGAACTAATATCCAGGTTTGATTTTCATATAGAGCATTCATTTCTTCTTGCATTGCTTTGTACCATCCTTCATCAGCTAATGTTGATTTAATAGATCTTGGTTCCACAGGGACTTGATATTCAGCTAAACATGCATATTGGGATTTGGTTTTGTAATCCCAAATTTTAGTCGAGTATGCATATGATGAACAATAGCATTACCTTGAGAAGAAGAAGAGCTAGGATTGTGTTGCTATTGATCAGGAATGATGTCAATAGGCATAACATTTGTTGACGTAAGTACTGGTTGTTCTTTTGTAGTGGAGTCAGTTTGCATTTGTGTGAAAGAAGTAGTTTGTGGCATATTTCCACTACATGAGTTATGAGTGTAATGATCTTCCATAGTAGGATGATACTAAAATTTAGTTGTTTGGTCGATAAGGCCACTGTCTGTTGGTTCAGTACTTGGAGACTCGAACAATTTAACTTCCTCAATCCATTGTTTGTATAGAGTTGTATACTATCCATACTCATTGATCAACTTCTTTGTGAATGGGAAAAATGTTTCATCAAAGACAACATGTCTACTAATATATATATATATACGGTTATCAGTGGGTACAAGACATCGATACCCTTTATGTAGTTCATTGTATCCCATAAATACACAAGAGATTTGGGATCAAATTTATGTTGTGTATATGATCTCAAGCAAGGATAACATGCACATCCAAACACCCTTAGATGTTCATAGCTTGGCTAATTATGATGAATTTTGTTATAAGGTGTATCCATCTTTAATTTTGGTGTAGGGAGTATGTTCACAATATAGTTGGCTGTCATGAAAGCATCTACCCAAAATCTCAATGGGACTTTAGAGTGGCATAACATAGCTAATCCAAGTTCGACTATATGTCGATGTTTCATTTCTGAAACTCCATTATGTTATGGTGTGTGTGGACAAGACATGAACTGTTTTATGCCACATTTCTTCAAATGATGTTGAAATCTATTACTTATGAACTCTCCTCCTCCATCACTCTGGAAAATTTTGATTCGATGATTGTATTTATTGTCTTTCAACTAGTTTCTGGAATTTGACAAAGATATCATAGAACTCAAATTTCAACTTCATTGGATATAACTAGCTATAGCGTGAAAAGTTGTCAACAAAGATCACATAGTACTTGAACTTTTGAAAGGAGCTTATTGGTGAAGGCCCCCAAATGTCCCGGTGTATCTTTTCTAAAGGAACATTTGATGTAGAGTCTGACAAGGGAAAAGATAATGCTGTACTTTTTGCTATTTGACAGCTGCTACATATATTCTTGGTTGTTGTATTATAGTGAATTAGCTTCTGATGCTGCAGATGTTTCACTATCTGTGAATTTGTGTGAGCCAATCTCTGGTGCCATGTATCTTCATCTACATCCCTTTGTTTCTGAGTGAAAAAGGCTTCTATGGTTTGTGTATCCACTTGATAAAGTCCTCTAATTTTCCTTCCGAGCTTCACTGTTACTTTGGTATAGTTGTCCTTTACATAAACACAATTTTGTCAAAAACAAATGAGCAAGGATAGTCATCTGTAAGTTTAGAAAATGAAAGGAGGTTCTTCTTTATTTCTAGAACAATCAGCACATCATTGAGAGGTAATGTATTATCTTTTGTATTTAGCCAGGTATTACCAATGTAAGTAACAGGCAAGCATGATCCATTTAGAATCATGACAGTATCAATTCCATTATACTTAGAAAGAGTATGGAGAATACCAGGATTTGCACTGATGTGGGCAATAGCACCAATATCTGGATACCATTCACTTCCTTTTAGGTCCTCAATATGCATTGTTGTTAATGCTGTTGGAATGTCTTCTGCTTTATAGGAGTTGTCAAAACGATACAAGCAACGAAGAGCATCATGTCCTGGACATTTACATATTTGACATTCCAGTCGAACATTGTCTGTTTCTTTCTTATCCTATAGATTTTTATTTGAGGTTAATGTCAAAGATGGATAAGTTTTGGTGTTTTGATACCTTTGAGAATGACTGGCATAGGGTCAAAACCCTTGATTAGTTCCAAAGAAAGCATTTCTCTGTCTGTATTGCTGATCTCCTTGACCTTGAATCAAGGCATTTGTTCTGTAATTTTGATTCCTTTCAGAATATCCAAAGTCTCGACCTCTACTATTAGCAACTCTACCTCGACCATAGCTACCTACGGCCTCTTCTATAGTTTCCTCTTTGAGCTACAAAGCCAGAGGTGTGAGGGATATATTCTCTATCAATATTTTCTTTAAGCTGTATCTGAGATTGTCTTTGCCCAAAGTAAGCTAAATTGGGATTAAACTGATTCCTGGAGTAATTCTACAATCTTGATTCGAACCTTTCTTTAGACAGTATATAGTGGTTCAAAAATTTTCGGATTCAGGAGCCAAGCCTTCCAACACACCAAACATTTTGGTTATTTCATCAACAGGTTTTCTTATAGCATTCAACTAATCACATATGGACTTATATTCTTTGAGATAGAAAGAGAGCTCGATCATGCTTCTGACAAACTTGTAATTTCCCTCTTAGTTTGAATTCCCTAGCAATTGACTTCTGTGTAAAACGATTTAGAAGCGTTTGCCATACCTCATAGGATGTTTCTATACCAATTATCAGGCTCAAAATATTCTCAGAAACAGCTCACTTATCCATGACGATACCAGCTGATCAGTTTTTGTCCAGTCAATATAATCTAGATTTACAACTTCAGATTCACATCCTTCAACTTCATTTTGCAGCATTCGAGGAGGTGATGAAATATCACCATTAATAAAGCCAAAAAGTTCTTGGCTTTTCAGGAACCTGTGTATCTGTGCTTGCCATAAAAGAAAATTGTCTTCGGCAAGTTTGATTGTGACAAAGTTAGAGATATTCACATGTATTGGGAAGGGATACTTTGGTGTTCTTATTGCCATTGTTGTAATCTCTCAGCTTGAGGAAGAAGATAACAGTGACTATGAATACAAACACGATTACCGTGACACTGGAATCTGCTGCACCTTCAGTTTCTTCACTTTTGATTTAATGGATAGCTGCTGGATGAATCTCTTCAGCAAATATGGTTTCCCGCTTTGATACCATGTGAAGATGAAGATGAAGATGAACAAATGAATCAAGATACAGAGGAATCAGCAGAGGAAATACTTCGAATCACTCTATTTCAATATGATTGTAGTACAAAGCTTCTGTGTATCAAAGACAGCTTATGAATACAAATCCTCTGTTTTACATCCCCTGTTTCTATCTCTCAATCACAGCACGTATCAGCTATACAATGCAGAGCATCCATTGATGATTGCTCTCTAAGCTCTCTCTCTCTCTCTCTCTCTCTCTATTTTTCTTCTCTCTTCGCTTGCTTTTTTTCATGTGAAGAAGAAGACTACTTATATCAGAAAAGAATCACTAACCGAATACAACTAACTGTTTCTTAATTTGTTTCACCACTCTAAACCGAATAACAGCACGTGTGTCAGTTGAGATCTACACGACTTGGTGATCCACATCTTCTTTATTCCAGGCTTTCTCAATCATTGATAACAATCCATGTCTGCCTTCATCACGAGCTCTTCATCGTTGATCATCAGCTCATTGTTACTTTCCCATTTTTGTTTTTCCCACATGTTCTTTGCTTTGCTTTGCTGCTCCGTATAACTCTTTCTCTCCATAGTTCTTTCTCTTCCAACATCAGTGTTATATGCTGAATTTAGAGTGGCTGAATGAAACTTTGTTCCTATATGCTTAACACGTAGTACCGCATTGATGGGGGCACATTCGGACATGTTTCACAGGAAAGCCTGGCATGTTGATGCCAAGTTCCATGTCTCGTCTGCCTGGTTTGTCTTGTGATACGGCAATATGTTCACAATTCAGGAGCATTTGATAATGTATTGTCTGTGCTATCTTTATGATTTATTAACTGGTGAGCTAATGGGTTATTCCAAATGGATTCTTTCACTCATACGAAGTTTCTTTTATAAAATATATTTTGATGACTAATTAGGCAAACTCTTGACAATACTCAATTTACAAAAATTGAACCTAAAAAGTTGAAAATTTAATTTCACATTTAGTTTTCACACTTCTATTACCCTCTCCCGTTTTTCCTAATAACGAAAAAGAATGTTTTTTTCTTCTTATTATCCTACGCTTTTATTTTCTTCATCTCCAACATATCAGTGTCGCTCACACATCCTGCTAACCGCTCCATAAGCAGAGCCAAATGGTTGACATCATTATCCAAATATGAACTGAAGATTTGTACTTTGTTTGATCATCGTGACACCTTCTGCAAAGCACATTTCTAGGCTACAATATCTCCAAAGGAAAGTTAAGCTTATGCAAGAGAAGATAGGTTGATTCATGTTGCTTCACTCGGTAAAATGTTATCCTAGCTACTATATTCTTCCTGCTCTTGCCACAGGTCCAACGACAAGAGATCGCAATGCAGAATGACAAAAGAGCTCTTCTGGACATCTCCTGAGGTAAGTCCTCTCAGAACCGAGTGGGTATTGCACTGATTTTGTACAGTTGCTTCAGTTTCCTCAGTGGTTGGGATTATATGTGAAATAATTATTGAAGAAGATGGAAAGAGGGAGAAAACTGTTCATGGAGTCCGCAAAGAAGTGGCTCGTGTACTGAGCTACATTGGAAAGATCGGGCAATTTAGGCAACTCAAGTCAAAGTTTTCAATGAGCGATTAGAGGTTCCTGAAGAAGAAAATAATACTCTCAAAAAGGACATAATTCAAGGCTGTGCAGGATCGGAAACAGTTGGCAGATGAAATATATGAGCGGTTCCGGAACATAGATCGCTCTCTACATGCAAGAGACCAGTTTCAAGGAACTTTTATATTCTTCAGTTGTCAGCAATTCCAAGGTAAAGCACTTTCGTGTAGTTCGCCTCCTTACTTACATGGAAATCAATCACAAGGAGTTCATCGTTACAACTAGAAGGAAACAATTCCTATTCTTTCCTCCAGGCTTTACACTCGGTGAAGTTAAATAAGCGACAAATTCTTGTTCAATTGATCATTGCAGAGAAATTATGTGCTTGGTGATCATATTGAAAATTATTACCCAAGAAGATGGGAAAGAATCTAGTACAGTGCTGGTGTTCCCGAAGAAAGAATAAGCTCCAATACTCGGGAAGAAAAAGCTTGGAAACTGCTTTTGCTGTACTTCCTTCTCGATTAATATTAAGACAACTTTATAACATGTCAGAAAATTTCTGCAGTGTTAGAGGTTCTAGTAAACTGTTGACTGGGATATAATAGCCCATATGCAGCCTGAACTTTTGTAAGCTCTTCCTCCTATTGAGGTCCAGTTAGCTAAACTAAGCATGAAATTATACAAAAAACATATGCTATAAGATTTTCATGCACCGGCATGCTTATTAGTTAGTAGTCTCTTTGAACCCCTCCAATGATCAATTAAATCTTTCTCTTAATCTCGGCTTCTGCATCCACTCAAATTTATCAAATTATGCTGACCAAAAGAAAAACTTGATCGGATTCTTCCTTAACTTCTTTATTTATATATATATAACTTGTCAAGACAAATGGCTCACTAATGATCATTGCTCATGAGATGAGCAAGATAGGGTAGATACTCCCTCTGTTGGAAATAAAAGTTCGTTTTGGCCTCGTCCGAGCACTAGCGCATTTCTGGTGCCCCAAAACATCCACCTTCATAATTGGTAAGCATGAGTTCACTAAGAATTTCACAAAGTTTATCATTGTCATGGGGAAGTCTTTAGACTCTAAATTAATTAGTCTGCATATCGGAATAGAGCCAACATCAATTTAATCTGATTTTCTGAGAATCAAGGAGGATGAAGTTAGAAAAGTTTTGAAAGGAGATCGCAACACATGCCAGTCCTCATTTTTGGATGAATAATAATGGCACCTCATTTCAAATAATTAGGATCTTTCTATTAGCTTTTTTTTGTGTTCATAATTTTCCCTCATCATAAGAATGCTATTAGTTCCTCAACTGAATGGATAGTCCAACAAATGTGAATCAAAGGCACATGTTTTTTATTAATTGAAGAGCCATTTTGTGCTGAACCAAAGACTTCCAT
The DNA here is from genome assembly GCA_016097595.1 of Eucalyptus pumila. Classification (NCBI taxonomy): domain Eukaryota; kingdom Viridiplantae; phylum Streptophyta; class Magnoliopsida; order Myrtales; family Myrtaceae; genus Eucalyptus; species Eucalyptus pumila. The sequence goes on from CM027853.1 coordinate 38,101,279, forward strand.
TCTAGAAATCTTCCACGGTTAAATCGATAGGTAGGGGCCATGATGGTAATTTTCTCGATGCATTCAAATCAAAATTCATATTATGAAACCTCACATTACTCTTTCAAGAGTTGTTGATAAAGACATGGAATGACCGACTCATTTACACCAGCTGAGTCCTTCCCAGCACATGTTTTGAACCCTCACATTACTCTGCCTTGCATGGCTGTTTTGAACCCAACGCCATTAGATTGATCGAGTTTTCACAGGTGCATCAAAGGAGTGCTTTGAAGATTTTAATTGAAATCTTCGTGAGATTGAGACAGTGATCGAGGTGAGGACAACAGAGTGGAGAGCCGAAGAAGCAGAGGCAGGTGATTGATTTGCAGAGACAACAAGGTTACGTTAGAGTTGAAGGAAGCAAACGGTGATGGAGGGACTATTGCTCGTTGTCTTCTCAGATCTAGGGTTTGTCCTCATCGCGTTTGCAGGAGAGAGAGAGAGAGATCGGGCTGTGCTGGGGTGTCAAAAAACCCGCGTCAGCCCGACCCAATCCCAACCCTATTAATATCACTTAATTTACAGATTGCACACACTTATAAAGAGAATGAAAAATAAAATATTTGACATAGCAAGAATCATAGAATGCCAACTCATCTACAGTTGGTATGCTAATATGAAATTAAAAAAGATATCAAAAAGATTTCATATTCAAAAAATAATATCAAAAAAGATTTCATATCTTAACATGCCCCACAAGATGGACATGGATGTTCCATCGGAAACGCCCATCTTGTCTCGTAATTGTATTGTCTGCAGCCTTGATAACGGTTTCGTGAGAATGTCAGCAAGTTGATCACGAGTGGAAATATGAGAGACTCGCATCTTGCCGGCTTTAACAAGTTCCTGAATGAAATGGTAATCTATCTCAATGTGTTTCATTCGGGAATGGAAGACGGGATTTACACAAACATAAGTAGCACCTATGTTGTCGTAATACAAGCTTGGTGCCGTGTCCATGTGAATGCCAAGTTCTTGAAGCAAAGATTTTACCCAAATGAGTTCCACCGAGGCCATGGCAATGGCTCGATATTCTACTTTAGTAGATGACCGTGCAACTGATCGTTGCTTTCGAGAACTCCAAGAGATAGGATTGGCCCCTATATAAATCACAAAACCCGAAGTAGATGTGCGATCATCAATGTTTCCTGCCTACCTGCATCGGTGTAGGCATGAAGCACAGGTTGTGCGTTGCGTCTCAAGTGCAACCCATGGAATAATGTTCCCTTAAGATAGTGTAACAGCCGTTTTGTAGCTGTCAAATGGGTTGTGGTCAGCTTATGCATGAATTGAGATAGCTTGTTTACTGCAAAACCAAGATCCGGGTGAGTGATGTTGAGGTATTGAAGTGCGCCAATGAGGCTTCGTGTAGCATTGGATGGTGATTGTTTGTCATGAACCGAAAGAGATTGACCCATGGCTAATGGTGTCACTACCTCTTTTGCATCTCCCATTTTGAAGCATTCAAGTAGGTCTCTTGAGTATTTATGCTGAGAAAGAAGTAAGCCGGTCTCTGTAGGAATGACTTCAATTTCCAAAAAGAAATTCAGTGGCCCCAAGTCTTTAATTGAGAACCAATTAGAGAGAGCGGTGATGAAGTCCGAAACAAACTTTTGATCACCTCCTGTGATAATGAGATCATCCACGTACACTAAAAGATAGGCTTGAACACCACCATGAGAGTAAATGAACAGCGAACTATCATTATTTGAATTGACAAATGAATTTGTGAGAATGAATGAACTTAGCTCATTATACCAAGCCCGCTGAGCCTACTTTAACCCATATATGGCTTCATGAAGTTTGCAAATGTGTGTTGATTTTTCCGAGTCTTTAAAACCAGGCGGTTGCGACATGTAAACCTCATCCTGAAGAGTTCCTTGGAGGAAGGCATTGTTGATGTCCATTTGTCTCAATGTCCATCCACACATTAAAGTCAATGATAAAACCACCTGAATAGTATTTGGTTTGATGACCGGGCTAACTGTATCGGTGTAATCAAGGCCCAGTCATTGGTGAAAACCGTTGACCACAAGACATGCCTTGTACCTCTCAAAACTACCGTCCACACGTCTTTTTATCCGATAAACCCATTTACAACCTACAACATTCAAAGATGGATCAAAAGGTATTAGTTCCCAAGTCCCGTTACAAATAAGGGCATTGATTTCGGCCGACATTGCTTCACGCCATTGAGGATCACACATAGCTTGTATAATTCCCGTTGGTTCTATAGTCGGTGGAAGTGGATGTTTGGTGATGATGTGATTGATTTGTTTAAGCTTGAAAATATTATTTTGTGATCTAGTGGCCATTTTGTGAGTTCTAGTAGGTGGATTTTTGGGTGTTGATATTTGGTCATTATTGATAGTGGCAATTGGGTTTTCAAGAGGTGGCATTTGTTGGGATTGATTTGAAGGTTGGGAAGTCAATGAGGATGCAGCACATGATGGAATGTTGCTTCGAGGGGGCACTTGTGCAAATGGTCCAATGTTTGGCACTAAAATCGGAAGTGAAACAGTAGGTGGAGGAGATGAACTTTGAGGGTTAACAAGACAATTTTAATATTGAGAAGTGTTCAATACGAAAATGTGTTTTCTTCGAACACAACATGACGTGAGATATAAAGATGATTATTTTGTGGATCAAAACATTTATACACACTTTGTGACAATGAATACCCTAAAAGTATACATTGTCGAGAGCTGGACATAAGTTTATTTGTGTTGTATGAATATAACCACGGATAGCAAAGACAATCAAATGTGCGAAGTTTTTTTATAATTGGGAGCCATTTGGAATAATGTTTGAAATGGTAAATGCATATTTAGAACGGGTGTTAGCAAACGATTAATGAGGTATGTAGTAGTTTGAAAAACATATAACCAAAAAGAATGTGGTAGATTTGCTTTGTGTAATAGGGCAAGTTCGGTTTCAACTATGTGTTGGTGTTTTCTTTCTGCAGTTCCATTGTGTTTTGGTGTGTGCGGTGGTGTAGTTAGATGGGAAATTCCATGTTTTGCAAGAAATGGTTTTGAAATTCTCCACCACCATCCGAGTATAAATTTCGAATAGACAGAAAATTATTTTTCAACTAAGCTTTTGAACTGTTCAAAACATCTGATTTTTTTCTTATAAGATAAAGTCAAGTGTACTTCATATAGTGGTCAACAAATATAAGATAGTAACGGAAACCATCAATTGAGGCAATTGACACAGGACCCCAAACATCGGAAAAAATAATATCAAGCGGAAAATGACTCATAAGAGTTAATACCCCAAATGGAAGTTTGTGACTCTTATTGCATTGACATGCATCACAGGATAACTTAGAGCCTATGATTGACTCAAAAGACAAACGAGTTGGAAAATTATTAAGAACATGACTTAGAATACGAAATGAAGGGTGACATAGTCCATTGTGCCAAACCATCAGTTTTGTCCACTCATTGACAAAGGCTGTGAATTTTGGATGAGTGTTTATGAGATGCGTCCAATACACACCATTGCTAAGCCCTCCTTGAAGCAACGTCACCCCCATGCGAAGGTCCTTCACCAAAAATAATTAGCAAAAAATTCAATAGATGAGTGGTTATTGCGACAAAATTGTGAGATGGAAATCAGGTCTTTTGTACTATCATGTGCACATAAAACATTGGTTAATTTAAAGGATTGGTTTGGATAAGATAAATTAGTAAAACCAATGTGACTAATACACAAACCTATGCCATCACCAATGACGATCTCGCCGGGGCCTTTGTTCTTTGAGTGAGTGGTGAGGTTGTTGAGATTGCTTGTGATGTGATGTAATGCTCCTGAGTCTAGTAGCCAGCCATTTTCTTGACGTGGAGCTATTGCAACATGAGCAGTAGGTTCACGGAGACTATTTCGAATGCGAAAACAAGATGTGGCCGAGTGTCCATATTGATCAAAAAACTGACATGTCGAATGAGGCTCTCTATTGTCCCGATCAGAATACCTCCTATGAGAAGGTCCACGATGCTAGTTAAATTTGGAATAATTTTGATGATGGCTGTGATTGTTGGGCCAGTGAGAGTTGCTTCCAGTGCCACGGCTTCTATTGCTATAGTTGGCTGTGACTGGTGCTACTTCAAGTCTAATTTCTTCTAGTTTTAGTTGGGTTTCATAGGCCACCAATTTGTCATGCATTTCTTCAAAGCTGATTGTGTTTTCATGAGCCCTAATCGCTGCTGCGATTTCTTTGTATTCATTTCCAAATCCTCGAAGTGCATGAATGACTACATCATCATCAGAGATAGGGGTGTCAATGATTGCTAATTCATCGACAATGGCTTTAAGTTTCTGCAAAAATTCTGAAATAGAACGTGAGTTTCGGCGAGTGATAGTGAGTTGATCCTTGAGATGCATAACTCTTGAAGGATTTATTTGAATATAAATTCATGGGTTTCGTCCAGGCAGCGTGTGACAAATTGCAAGAGGCAATGAGATGAATCACGGCTTCGGATACAAATGCAAAAATTGCATGAAGCAAGAGCTGATTCTGGCAAATCCAAGTTGTTGTTGCTGGATTTGGCACCATTTGATTTCCATTTGAAATGGTGAGAGGTGAACAGACAGAAGTTCCGTCAACAAATCCCATTAAATCATAACCAATGAGTAGTGCCTAAAATTGAGCACGCCAAGAGGGATAATTGGTAGCAAAGAGCTTGAATGGTAATTGGATGGTGGCTAAGATCGAGATTAGACCATTAGGTGCAGCTATTTCGATGGAAACAGAATTAGAATTTGAGGTGGTGTGAGCTGATTCTGAAGTGACTTCCATGGCTAGAGGGTGCAAAAGGTTGCAAAAAAAAAAAAAAAGCAAAATAGTCAATCAAAATGCTCTTAGGAGTATAATCGCTCTGATACCATGAGAAAGCTCACAATTTGTGAATGAATTTTTCATATCACTTAATTTACAGATTGTACATGCTTATAAAGAGAAGGAAAAATACAATCTTTGACAGAGCAAAAATCATGGAATGCCAACTCATCTACAGTTGGTATACTTATATGAAATTCAAAAAGATATCAAAAGGATTTCATATCTTAACAACATCTACCAAAGAAGACTAAGACCGGCGCCAAAATACCCAAAATTTTTGGGTAGGCTGGCGCGGATTTTTTTAACTGATCAAATCAAATGCTTTTGTTTTTCACCACGGTTGAAAGCCTGAAAAGAGTTGCCTTCCTCCGTGAAGACAAGACAATGCAAAATTTAGATCATAAAACGCCGTCTCACAAGAGAGTTATCCGTGTCCCCTTTGCATTTCGTCGAACTCCCTTGAGTTCACCTCGGGAGGGTTGCGACTTTTGTCCGTGAAAATTGTTGGCAATTCATTGGATCTGATTAGAGCCGTGAGATCTTTCATCTTAGTTTTCTTGGGTTTCTAGCAAAGCCTACCCATTTCTTGGTTTTTGGTGGAACCGAACGCGCGCCACCGCCTCTCGCAGTTCTTGACGACCCGTCTTGTTGTTTCTTGCTTGTTCTTTTTTATAACAACAGCAACTCGATCAGAGTTCAAGTGCTAGGCATGGAAGGTCAGCCATTGCGGTTGCGACCAATCCTTCATCCTGACGAGGAGGGTTCGTGACCGTCATCTTCTCATCATCACGAGCGATGGAAGGAGTCAGACTGAGCTTTCCCTCGGAGACCAAATCGACTTCCATCTTTTTGTCTCCTATTGAAAGATGATTCGCAAACTGACACCATACGCCCGTTTTCAGCAAATTAGCTGTTAGGGTTGATGTTGATAGGGGGTTTTGAGAGAGAGAGAAGAGAGAGAGAGGGGGGGCAATAGTTGAAAAATAGTTGTTTTGCTTACTGATTAAACGTGCAATAAACAAAAGGTAAACAAACGGGCAATACTCTTTCCTGTGTGTGAGTTTGTGATGGAAACTTGTGTGTGGAGGACTGAGATATACATAAGATTAAGTTGTGGCATAGGCAAATCCATCCGACCTAGGAAATGTTTACTTTCAGAATAATTGGTGTCCTTATTTCAATCCTGATGCTATTTGTAATCGTTAAGAAACATTAGTAAAAAGAATACGTTGTTCCTATGTTCATTGAATGTGTTCATTGAGAAACATGTGAAATCGTATTCTTCCTCTTACATAACATTACCTAACTTTGTTTTAATATTCTAGTTTGGTCCAAACTATGTCCCACTATCTTTCCAATGTTAGAAGCTAAAGGTGGGAAATTCATATGACTAGATATAAGATTTTTTGACCAAAAAAGAAAAAGATTTAAGATTTAAGAAATAAAGACTACTGAAGAATTTAATTAAGATAACGTGAAACATTGCTACTGTTCTCTTATATTCAATGATTTTTGCCAAAGTTATATACCTCTAGATTTGGGATAGATTTGGGAGAATGCATTTCTAGTTCCTAGACATAACAATAGCATCTCCACATGATGTTATATCTTTTGGACCGATACTTGCAACATGGGGAACCGACTTACACTATAAGAGCAGGAGAATTCAACCCTTAGGGCAATTCCAAACTCGTACAAGCTAGATCACTCAATTGTCTAAGCTTCAATAAATAAAGCCTAAGATTGCAAAAATATTTGTGGAATCTTGAGTTTGACTAATTTAGAAGCTTTGAATTTCTTTTTCTTTTTTTCTTTTCCATTTTAAGGGAAAATTCTAAATAAAGGCTTGAAGAGCTCTTATATTCTCAAATAATGATATGAAGTGAACATTATTGTAAATAAGAGTTTGGAGTATATTTTGTTTAAATAAGAGCCTAAAGTAGCCATATCAGTTTTAAAAAAGGGCTTGAACTCATCGGCTAGTGAAGGGAATTTCGTCTTTTAAATTTTTTAAGTTTGTTGACACATAAATTTTAGCGATTTGTTTAAGTGTTTATTAATTACATTAGAAAATTAGAGATTAATTTCTAACCCCTCAAAAAAAAAGATTTCATTAAAATTGCATCACATATAGACATTAGGAGCATTTGTGTCACTAATTTTAAAATTTATCAAAAAAAGTTTACAAAAAAATTTAAATAAATAAATTCGAAATTTAAAAAATATATATAAAAAAGAAAAAAAAAAGAAAGAAGAGTAAAAAAAATCATTAAAAATTATCTTTTTTGCATAGGGTATTGAATGATCTTTATTTTTCCAAAATTGTCATAAAAAAAGGTTTAAAAAAATCATTAAAAGGTATAAAAATCGAATGAGACCGAGTATGGGGTCTTTGTTCGTGCGTGGGCTCGCCCACCTATCTCTTTTCTTTTTCTATTTTCGCACTTAGGCTGGCCCATCTCCTTTTATCGCCCATGCGCAGATCATCTTCCTCGCCTCATACCATCCACGCTTCTCATCTTCCTCCCCTCACGCCATGCACGCTTTCCCCTCGTACCATCCACGCTTCTCATCTTCCTCCGCGTGACCATCCACGCTTCTCATCTTCCTCCCCTCACGCCATCCACGCTTTCCCCTCACACCATCCACGCTTCTACCAAAAAAAAGGAAGAAAGAGGAGAGTACAAAACGTTAGAGAGAGCAAAGGGGAACCGAACACAGAGAGGAGGAAGCCGGAGAGAAACACAGGGAGAGAGACCGAGAAGGAGGGTGAGCGAGAGGGCGACCTAGAGAGAGCGCGCGAGCTCGAGAGAGTGGTTGGTCGTCGCCGGAGTTGCTGTCCGTCGCAGCTCTTCTCGTTGAACCAAGTAGGTCTTCTCTGCTCATGTAGGCTCCATTTTTGTAGGGCGTCGGATCGGAACTCGCGGCTGACCAGTTCAAGCGAGCTTCGGTCCCATTGGGCCTCTGCTGTGCGTGCTAGTATGCTCATCTAAGCTCGATTTGAGTTTCGATCGGGGGAAAACTTTCTCGTTTCATTAGTGCTGACCATGTGTTCGACAAAATGCCTTAAAAAAACCGAAGAGTAGCCTGCTTCTTAACGTCGGATCGACTCATTTTTGCTCTCGTGCTTGCTGAATCATTGTTGCCTTGCCCGTATTCATTGTGTTTTCGAGAGGTTTGCGCGAGATACTTGCATCTATTTGAATTCTCGTTGCGTCAGAAATGGGTTAGTGGTCGCCGGAATAGGTAGCCGATCGAGGGGTATGACCGGTGGGCGGCGGTGGTCCGGCGGCCGACGCCGGTTGCTCCAGCCGGTGTTGATGTATGGTGCAGAAGGAGGAGGCTTCGGTCGTAGAAGGAAGCAGGTGGAGAAGGAGACCAGTTTTAAAAAAAAAAAAGAGAAAAAAAAGATAAAGAAAAAGGAAAAAGCAGAACAAAAAAAATAGAAAAATATAACATGGAAAAGTTGGCTTCGGGAAGGACCAACGAGCAGAGTGTGCAGGGAGAAGAACGAAGTGAGGAAAAGACAAAAAAGGAATTACAAAAATCATTTAAAAAATTAAATTAAAAATTTATTTAAAAAATTAAAAAAAAAAATTCCTTTTGAATCCAATTGGATCGGGTCTAGGTCGTCGGGTCGTGTCAACGGGCCGGATTGGGTTTACTCGGCCAAAACTCATTTTACCGAATATAATAATATTAAATATTAAAAATGTATTAAAAATTAAAAAAAATTAAAAAAGTCAAAATTTTCAAAAAATAATAAAAATTCAAAAAAAATTTCCGAAATTTCAAAAACTCATAAAACATTAAAAAAAGTCGACCTTTAAAAAAATTAATTTTAAATTTTAAATTTTAAATTTTAAAATTTTAAAATTAAAAAATTTCTAAAATCCAATAATGGTAGGATTTGGTTAAGAATTGTTGTGTCTTACCTTTTTAGTGAAATTAGGCTTTTATTTTCTTGTACCTTGATTATATCGTATGTTTAATTCACATATTTGATTACGTTTGTGGATGTTTAATTGCACGTGTTTAATTTTATTGCAATTAGGATCTTGGTAGCTATAATTGTTATTTTAATGATTATGCACCTACATGATCACCTCACATGTTAGTGAATAGATATAAAATCAATCTAAACTGCCTGCTCAAAAATCATTTTGTTAAAATGAACAAGTTTAGGTACCGAAATGGCATTAATTGATCAATTAGTATAATCAAGTTCTCGATCCTATATCATTTGGTTGCGTAGGGAGTGAGGTACGCTCCAATGCCTTACTTGGTTTCTAACCGACCCCAACAAGCTAGTGGCAACTCATTTTGTGCAAAATTCCTAAAAAATATCCCAATGTCACCCGAGGTATGGGCTTGAGAGAATCTGCGCCTAATCATGGATCTTAAGCCCATCTTTTAAGTAATACCCCTAAACTTGTTCCCTCCCCTCAAGAGTAGACCGTGACAATAAGCCTCATAATAAAGAGCTAGAATAAATGGGACATCAAAATACAATAATAAAAAAAGGGGAGAAAAGAGACTTTAAGAAAAAAAGTAAAAAATAAACTAAAGTCGGAGGTCGGTTCAACATAGCCCTTCCCCTACATTTCTGGCCCATTTTTCAGCTAATTTTCAGTCCCCTAGCCCACTAAACTTGAACCGATAAAGAAAAAGCGCAAAGGCCCGAGCGGAAGGAATTCTGGCCTAAGAAAACCAAACCCAACCCTTTCCTTCTTTAACTTTAATTTCTTTCCTCTTAACCCATTTCATTTCCTCAAGCCTGGCCTTTGTGTTCCCCTTCTTCCTCATGTTCACGCTCATGCCTGTGAGCAAAAGAATGGTGACAGATAAAGGGCCCGTTTGGTTCTATTTTGGGGAAATGTCATTTGGAGAATGCAAATATCTTTGAGATAAAAAAGTTTTCGGAAATGTTAGACCGTTTGGTAAATTACTTAGCATAAATATTGTTTAGCAAAATTTACATTTGTAATTAGCTTTTGTTATTTTTTATTTTTTTTTAAGTCTGAAATCAAATTCTGACGGCCGGCCACCGTCGGCCAACCGTCGAACGGCCACATCTGGCCATTGCTGGACCACTAGATCTAGCCGCCGGAGGTCGCAGAGGCTAGATCTAGCCTCAAGACCGCAAAATCTGGTCGTCGAACGGGCAGATCTGGCGTCACCTGGTCTACACGAGACCAGGCGACGCCGGCTGAGGTTCGCGCAGACCTTAGGCGACTCCAGCTGAGGTCCGCGTGGACCTCAACCGACACCGCCTAGTCGCGCGAGACCAGGCGACGCCGCCTGAGGTCGCTCGACCTCAGGCGAGGCTTCCCGATGGCCAGATCTAGCCCCCCAGCGGCTAGATCTGGCTGCTCACGGCTGAGCGCCGCCCACCGCAAAGGAAGAAGACGAACGGCGAAGAAGAAGGCGAACGGCGGAGGAGACGATGAACAGTGATCCGATGAACAGTGAAATCGCATCTTCGGAATGCCCAATGCTCAAAGCTGGTTCTCCCCAGCATTTAGCTTTCGGCATTTAAAATGCCTGTATTTCGCAAATGGGCATTCAAAAGCTCTTGCCAAACACCCAAAATTTCTCCCAATGGCCCAAAGTCCCTTGGGAATGCCCAACCAAACACCCCCAAAGAGCGTCTGTGACCGAACAATGGCTGAGTGAAGAAAACCAAAGGGTTTCTAGAAGAAGTAGAGCTGGAGAAGCAAAACGGAAATCTTGAGATTCCTCGGAGGGCTCCTTTTTTAAGGGAGTGACGCTCAGTAAAATGGGGGTGCTTGTTTTTATCCAGAGGCTGCGGCCGAGAAACTGACCCCAAAGAGAGAGCGAGAAATTTCTTTCCATTCGCCGAAATCTCGATCGACCTTCATCGGAAGTCCACCTGCTTGGTCGTCGTTTGTCATCATAGTGACCACCCGAACTAAGTAACCTATTTTATTTTCCCCTGTCTTGGCTGAGTCTGAAACATAGAACTCACTCTGCGAATTCACGAGTAAACCACATCAAACCGAGACTGTTTTGGGATACTTCATGCTAATTTAGAACTTGATATATGGTGTCTACGCTACGAATCACATTAGAATTGAATTTAGAGCTCGCATTCTTAATCCCATATCAGTGTTCGACAATGTCGAATGAAACACTGAAACGGTTCTTATCATATTCACTATCTATGGGTATTTGTTTTTAGTTGGTTTGGTTATTTGCTTAAATGATCTTAGTTAGTGTTAAAAGATGGTCGCAGGTGTTAGTGATTCAATAGCCAGTAGAGGTAGATTAATGACAGTGGTCCGGTGATGCTTGTGGTGGGCAGTGAAGTGATTTGGTCGGAGCAAATTCGCGTCAACGCTAGTTGCCAAGGCCGGCTTTGATTTGGTGTTGTGGTCACCAAAGAACATTCGTTGGAGATGAACTCTCGAGAAAGAAAGAGGAAAATAAAAAATAATATTAATAAAAGAAATAATTGATATCATAAGAGAGGAAGATAAAAATTATAAGAATAGGTTAAATCTTTTATCATCTTCACTATCCCTTCTCTAATCTTTCCATCTCCCGCTGCATCTTTATAGGATCAGCCTCATCGCACCGTAATTACAAATAGGAGTGTGCATGGTTTGGGTGTGCGGTTCCTGACCTAGAACCGAGAACCGCCCGCTAAGGACCGGTTCCAAAATTTTGAACTGGAAACCACCCGTAAGTTGCATGGATCCATCCGAGAATTGGACCGACGGTCTAGTCCGGTTCCCGGGCGGATCCATGAAACCAATCTTACCACTAATAATATCGTTTTCAAAATCTCGTCATGAGTATTTTTCATATCAAGTAATATTTTTCTTTAAATCGAATTGGCTTAATTAAGGGTACCATTTTTTCTTTATTTTATTGGAAAACACTACCAAAGAAGAGAAATATGTTTTTTTTTTTCTTTTTTGAATCATTTCAGTTGAAATCTAAAATATTCTTTAAGTTCAAAGTTCTGGTCGATTGTCATATGCAAATCATCTTTTCCTTTATCCCTTAACAATACTCAATCTCTTACAACCTTTGCTTTACTAAATTCTTTTTATAGAAACAATTCTACCGAAACTTCATTTTTTTTTTAACACAGTGTCTTATGTGAGTCTCGAAAGTATCATTTGAATGAACCATTTGTTGAGTTGCTGAAAAGCAACTTACATACTCTATTAAATTCTTATAAAAACATGGAAATTATGAGAGGAGATACAGCCCTAAAATTTAAGTTTGCTAATTAGTAATTTAGAAATTTATTTCAATATTAAAAATTAATATATTATTATAATATAATCGGCCCGGTCCGAGTGGGTGGATCCATCCATGGAACTAGGAACCGGACCGGTACCCACCGGTTCCCATAAATTGGAACCGGGAATCGAACCAGTTCTCTCAAGAACCACCAGTTCTAGGCGGTTCTAGTCCGGTTACAGGCGGGTCTCGGTTCTTTTACGTACTCCTAATTACAAAAAGCATGTATAAACACTTCACAGGGATGGTGAGTTTCTTTGTGGGCCCCAGAGTTTGCCCGCGCGGCTGTCGGCTTACGGGTTTCTATAGGTCATCAAAAAAAAAAAAAAAACATGTATAAAACAGCTATTATATGATACACTTTATAACATCAGAATATAGACTGAATAAATGTTATACCTCAATCAAATGGCACTCAGTCAAGTGGATTAATAATTCTTTCCGTGATGCCTTTGGCGACATCATTCTGTATCCATGTATTTTCCAATTAAGGTACATCATTCACAACAAGCTAATATAAAAAGGACATAATAAATTGAACAGCATATGGTCCTAAGAAGGGCAAATCATTGCCAACATTATCGGGTAAATTAGACCGAAGTTCATCCTCGGATAATCCAGACAAAAGTACGATGGATTCACAAATGGTATCATAGACCCTTTGATGCTTGAAAGTGAGCATCGCCTTTTGAAATGCTGTCTCATACCCTGTGTAAACTGAAGTACTTTCTTTCAAGTGCTCAATCACCCGTATTTAGTGAATGGTGGAATTACAAAGAAATAGACATAAAAAGTTTTCTAGTGATTGAATTCTTATATAACAAATCTATGCCAACTTTATCATAAGTTCTGTAAATTTGGAACTTCTATAGCACGATGAGCCAATTCATGCTATCAAGTGGCCGCAAATAGTCACAACTACTCAAAACAAATAGTTCAAGAACTGTTTGCTGAGTTAGCTCATTAAGTTTTGCATGCTCTAGTAGCTTGGAGTATTTGAACTCATGACCTCGCCCAGAACGGTCCATTCGGAAGATTATCTGAAAAATTAAACATATGCAACCACATAAAACACTCAAGGTCGAAAAGGCTATATTTTTCTTAGGGATCATGTATTGAGATGGATAAAATATAGCAAGAAGCAATACAAATAATTCTAGGACAACCAAATGCTACAAGATCCACATCGCTTGTAAGTATAGCATCGACCCGTCCATGGATTGCCAAAAAAAGTCATTTGCGCATCTGCTTCGTAAGGGGCAACAATATAAGAAATGTCCCGCTCCTTCAAGACCTTTCACATGCAACCATACCAATCAAAATGCGATAAATTCATCAAGAATGATAACTTTAACTTACTTTAACCACACATACCTCAATTAGCTTGTGTATTATTAATGGGGTGATGTTTACTACATCTTTGTAATGCCTAAGAGCAGCAGCAGCATCTCCTTTTGACTTGAGCTAACGAGCCTTAGCAAGAGATTTGTCCCTACGTTCTATTAATGGGGTGATGTTTACTGCATCTTTGTAATGCCTAACAGCAGCAGCATCTCCTTTTGACTTAAGCCAATGAGCCTTAACAAGAGATTTGTCCCTACGTTCACAAGGCGGGTTTGAGCTCAAAGTGATTATGCCAAAGAGCTAAAAAAAAACATACTCTTTACGCTTTCTCTTTTCGTCATTCTTCATCGGGAGCTCACGTTCATCAGAAATAAGAAACGTTTTAACTTTATTTCGCCGAAGCAATTCTACTCTATTCTTGAAGAACTCAATGTGCTTAAGAATCAAACACTAAGTAAGCGTGAATGTACAAAACATCTCATAATAGAAGAACATAAATGGCATTATGGGCCTTCGTGTGTTTATTGTGAGCATAACTAAGTGAAAACACTTCTTAGCCGACTATTTCTCCCGGCTGATTTCACAACGCAAGGAACATTCTTGCTTAAGCATAAAGTTGAATTGCCGATTGGCAATCAAATTATGACCAAGCAGGCTTTTCCAATCTAGCAAGGACTTGGTCTTGACTCCATATACACAAAAGAAACTAAGCGACAAACGGCAAACAAAACTTACTTGATGGTGGGGAGATTCTCACAGAGCTCCTTGCTGCATAGCATGGCTCCCTGATAGAGCTAGTTATAACCGTCCATGGCCACGGTGTGGCCCTTTAGTTCCCTGATGTCAATGCTTGTTAACACATTTCCATTTCCTATCACAAACAAAGAGATAGTGAGGATTGAGCAGCAATCAAAAGAGAGATTGAGAGGGCTTTTTTTAGGTGGAGGGAATCAGAGCCGAGAGGGCTGTCCAATCTTCCCCGTAATCTTGTCACACAAAGCTATCCAGTCTTCCCGTATTCCTGTCATAAAGAGAGTGAGAACGCCGAGAGAGAGCCAATGTCAGCAGAGCATGAAGTTGCACTCGATGAGGAAGACGAGCACCCCACGGCCCACTAGAGATGAGGCGATCGCAGAACAAGAACAAAGTCCATCACGCACCACTTCCATAGCTTGAGGCCAAAGATGGGGTGGTGAGCGAGGGGCTCGATCGTGAGGGAGCCGACGATGTCCGCTCTCTCTCTCTCTTTTTGTGCGCCCGCTCTCTAAGCTATTTTCTCAATGCTACAAGAAGGAAAGATTGGACGTCATCTGCTCCCTCACGATCGATCCCCTCACTTGCCACCCCGTCTTTGGCTTCAAGCTATGGAAGTGGTGTGTGGTGGTCTTGTTCCTATTCTACGGCCGCCTATCTCTAGTGGGCCGTGGGTGCTCGTCTTCCTCATCGAGCGCAACTTCATGCTCTGTCGACATTGGCTCTCTCTCGGCGTTCTCACTCTCTCTTTGTGACAAGAATATGGGAAGACTTGACAATTTTGTGACAAGATTACGAGGAAGATTGGACAGCCCTCTTGACTCTGATTCCCTCCACCTAAAAAAAGCCCTCTCTCAATCTCTCTTTTGATTGCTGCTCGGTCCTCACTCTCTCTTTGTTTGTGATAGGAAATGAGAATGTGTTAAAAACCATTAACATCAGGAACTGAAGGGCCGCACCATGGCCGTGGACAGTTATAATTAGCTCTACCAGGGCACCATGCTATGCAGCAAGGAGCTCTATGACAATCTCCCCACCATCAAGTAACTTTTGTTTGCCGGTTGCCGCTTAGTTTCTTGTGTATATGGAGTCAAGACGTCCCTGCTAGATTGGAAAAGCCTGCTTGGTCGTAATTTGATTGTCAATCGGCGATTCAACTTTGTGCTTGAGCAAGAATGTTGCGTGCATTGTGAAATCAGCTAGGAGAAATAGTCAGCTAGGAAGTGTTTTCATTTAGTTATGCTCACAATAAACACACGAAGACCCATAATGCCGTTTATGTTCTTCTATTATGAGATGTGTTGTGCATTCACGCTTCCTTGGTGTTTGATTCTCAGCCACATCGAGTTTTTCATGAAGAGAGTAGAATTGCTCTGGCGAAATAAAGTTAAACCGTTTCTTGTTTTTTATGGATGTGAGCTCTTGATGAAGAGTGATGAATAGAGAAAGCGTAAAGAGTATGTTTTTTTAGCTCTTTGGCAGAATCACTTACCTTTGAGCTCAAACCCGCCTTGCAAACGTAGGTCCAGGGACAAATCTCTTGCTAAGGCTCGTCAGCTTGAGTCAAAATGAGATGTTGCTACTGCTGTTAGGCATTACAAAGATGCAGTAAATATCACCCTATTAATAGTACACAAGCTAATCGAGGTATGTGTGGTTAAAGTAAGTTAAAGTTATCATTCTTGAAGAATTTATCGCATTTTGATTGGTATGATTGCATATAGAAGGTCTTGAAAGAGTAGGACATTTCTTATGTTGTTGCCCGTTACGAAGCATACTTTTTTGGCAATCCATGGACGGGTCAATGCTATACTTACAAGCGATGAGGATCTTATAGCATTTGGCTGTCCTAGAGTTTTTGTACTGGTTCTTGTTATATTTTATCCATCTCAACACACGATCCCTAAGAAAAATATAGCCTTTCTGTGGTTGCATATGTTTAATTTTTCAAATAATCTTCCGAATGGACCGTTCTGGGCAAGGTCGTGAGTTCAAGTACTCCAAGTTACTGGAGCATGCAAAACTTAATGGGTTAACTTAGCAAACAGTTCTTGAGCTGTGTGTCTTGAGTGGTTGTGACTATTTGTGGCCACTTGATAACATAAATTAGCTCATCGCGTTAGAGAAGTTCTAAATTTACAGAACTTATGATAAAGTAAGCATAGATTTGTTATATTAAAATTCAATCATTAGAAAACTTTTTCTGTCTATTTCTTTGTAATTCCACCATTCATTGGATACAGGCGATTGAACACTTGAAAGAAAGTGCTTCAAATTACGCAGGGTATAAGACGGCATTCCAAAAGGCGATGCTCACTTTCAAGCTTCAAAGGGTCTATGATACCATTCGTGAATCCACCTTACTTTTGTCTGGATTATCCGAGGATGAACTTCAGTCTAGTTTACCTGAGGATGTTGGCAATGATTTGCCCTTCTTGGGACCATATCCTTTTCATGTAACTGTTCAATTTATTATATCCTTTTTATATTAATTTGTTATGAATGATGTACCTTAATTGGAAAATACATAGATATAGAATGATGTGGCCAAAGGCATTGCAGAAAGAATTATTAATCCACTTGACAGAGTGCCATTTGATTGAGGTATAACATTTATTCAGTCTTTTTTTTTTCAATCTATTTTTATTTTAGGTTATATGAATAATTCTCACATGAGCAAGGAACTAGATTTACTCTTTAAACTTTTCTCTTCCTCTCTTATGATTTCAATTGTGTTAAAGCAAATCGATTTTGATATATATGGTAAGGTCACAGAGTAGAAAAGTAGTGGGCTAGTTCATTTTGAGATTTTGAGCAGTATCGTGCTTTTTTTTATTGCGTTTTGTAAACATTTTCTCTAGCTCTAATGATGTTGCTACGCTTATCAACACTAGTGAGACAACTGGAAATCCAAAGGGTTTTATGTTAACACAGAAATTTGTTGCATCGGGTTTATTATTCTCCGAGGCAATTTGTTTTTTCTTTGGGCACCATTAGTGTGACATGCTTGATCTTGATGCTACTGTTTTATACATGCCTTTTGTCATTACGGTGTGATGAGGTTGATCCTATGAAGATGTAGCGGGAGATGGAAAGATTAGAGAAGGGGATAGTGAGATGATAAAAAAGTTGACGTATTCTTATAATTTTTCCCTAAGACACGTGCAAATCTTTTGCAAATACTCTCACATGAGCAAGGAACCAAATTTACTCTTTAAACTTTTCTCTTCCTCTCTTATGATTTCAATTGTGTTAAAGCAAATCGATTTCAATATATATGGTAAGGTCACAGAGTAGAAAAGTAGTGGGCTAGTTCATTTTGAGTTTTTGAGCAGTATCATGTTTTTTTTATTGTGTTTTGCGAAAACTTTCTCTAACTCTGATGATGTTGCTACTCTTATCTACACCAGTGCGACAACTAGAAATTCAAAGGGCATTATGTTAACACAAAAATTTGTTGCATCGGGTTTATTATTCTTCGAGGCAATTTGTTTTTGGGCACCACTAGTGTGACATGCTCGATCTTGACGCCACTGTTTTATACATGCCTTTTGTAATTATGGTGCAATGAGGCTGATCCTATGAAGATGCAGCGGGAGATGGAAAGATTAGAGAAGGGATAGTGAAGATGATAAAAAAGTTAACCTATTCTTATAATTTTTCTCTAAGATACGTGCAAATCTTTTGCAAATACTCTCACATGAGCAGGGAACTAGATTTACTCTTTAAACTTTTCTCTTCCTCTCTTATGATTTCAATTGTGTTAAAAGCAAATCGATTTTGATATATATGGTAAGGTCACGGAGTAGAAAAGTAGTGAGCTAGTTCATTTTGAGTTTTTGAGTAGTATCGTGTTTTTTTTAGTGTTTTGCGAAAGCTCTGATGATGTTGGTACGCTTATCTACACCAGTGGGGCAACTGGCATTATGTTAACACAGAAATTTGTTGCATCAGGTTTATTATTCTCCGAGGCAATTTGTTTCTTCTTTGGGCACCATTAGTGTGACATGCTCGATCTTAATGCTACTGTTTTATACATGCCTTTTGTAAATACGGTGCGATGAGGTTGATCCTATAAGGATGCACCGGGAGATGGAAAGATTAGAGAAGGGATAATGAAGATGATAAAAAAGTTAACCTGTTCTTATAATTTTTCCCTAAGACACGTGCAAATCTTTTGCAAATACTCTCACATGAGCAGAGAACTAGATTATACTCTTTAAACTTTTCTCTTCCTCTCTTATGATTTCAATTGTGTTAAAGCAAATCGATTTTGATATATATGGTAAGGTCACGGAGTAGAAAGGTAGTGGGCTAGTTCATTTTGAGTTTTTGAGCAATATTGTGTTTTTTATATTGTGTTTTGCGAACACTTTCTCTAGCTCTAATGATGTCGCTACGCTTATCTACACCAGTGGGACAACTCGAAACCAAAGGGCATTATGTTAACATAGAAATTTGTTGCATCAAGTCTATTATTCTCCGAGGCAATTCGTTTCTTCTTTTTGGGCACCATTAGTGTGACATGCTCGATCTTGATGCTATACCAAAAAAAGTCTGCCAACTGCTGCACATTTCTTCTTTGAGTTCAGTTATGCAGAAAAAGGTTTAATTCTTAACAAACAACATAATTGGTCGTATCTAAAATACATGATGAAACCCTTGGACTATCCGTCTGATCTATCCTAGGAGTAGCAACATGTTCAATGTAATTGGTAGACTCTGTAAGCAGTAGTTCAACATCCAGTCATGCATTGTTGTAATTGGTGTATAGGGTAAAAGATCTTTCCTCGACATAGTTTTTGGCATATTATTTTGCCACTTATTTTGTATTTCCTACCACAGCAAATTACCTATTATGTTCATGGCATGTTGCGTCTCCTATGGTGTTTATAGGTTCCACTCAAAAGTTTGACCTTCTCTCTCTCTCTCTCAATTCAGTTAGAGTTCTTTATTTGTCCGTCTCACTTTAATGTGACAGTGAAGGGGAAAGAACCCAGAAAAAGGTCTGTCGCAAGGAAGAAGCCCTTGGTCACCCTCTCGGAGATCTCAGAGGAAGAAAATGGTAATGACACTGGAGATGATGACTGCGAGCTAGTGGGCTCTGAAGCAGAGGTGGCAAAGAAGAAAGGAGGTAGTGTTATTTATTTATTTATTTATTTATTTATTTATTTATTTATTATTATTATTATTATTATTATTATTATTATTATTATTATTATTATTATGTGATCCCACATTTTCGGACTCACGTTCTCTCTTTAAAGCGGCGGTTATTCGACATATAGTTTTTCCACATTTCATACATTTTCGTGACAATTGGCCATTTGGTAACCGTCTTAATGAGAAACGGTATATAAAGGAACGATCATTCATTTCTAACGGGTGATTACAAGGTCTAATACAAACCCTCTCATTTTGAAATACACCTTCAGTACGTGAGGGAATTGAGTTAGTAGTGTGTGCCCAATATTTCTTTGAATTTTTTAGGATTTTTCGATGAATGTGAATATAAATAATGGCTAGAGGTTTGTTTTATAATCGATCCTGACTTTTGCATTTGATTTTTATGTCTTACATTTGTATCAGAGCAGGTTTGGAGCCTCTACCTTATTTTTGTTGAATTTTTGGTGTATTTTTCGGGCATTTTAGAGATGAACAATATTCGAAGTTTTGAGGCCAAGAGAGAAACTTGCCGATTTCGGGCAAATTCCGGCGACCCCCCCCCCCTCGATTTGGACCTGTACAGTAGCACCGCCATGAGGAACATTAGCCATGAGTTGTTTCGGTATATTGGTGTTCGCTGGAGGCTAATCGGGCAGTGGAAGTCGCAGTGGTTAGGTTTGTGTTTTGGGAAATTTTCTTCTGATTTGGGGCCAATTTCTTGTTCATTTTTGCTGAAACTTGGACCCATATAGTCGTGCAGGCATGCTCACCAAAACCCATTATTTATGTGTCTTAGATGGGCTGCTGGAGAAGAAACGATCAGCGAAACGGCAAAAAATGGTGAAGAAAAGCGTTTTGTGCATGAAGGGAGAAGGTGCGTGGGCTTCATGCGTGTGCTACAGTTGCAGGCGTGTGAAACCCACGCAGCACGCGCGGCCGCGCATGCGCATCCGCTGGCACGTGGGGCTTATGCACGTGGACCTGACCTGCAGTGCACGCGCCTTCGCGTTGGACGGCGCGCATGCGAGCCACACGCTCATTGCGAATGCAGTCGCGTGCTTGGCACGGGCCTAACGTCCTCACGCGGCTTTTTACTCTTTTTTGCCCCTATGCCATTTTTAAAATTCTCGTTTTGCCCTTTTGTAATTTCACAATCCTGCCCTTGGCGTATCTATTTACTATTCTGCCCCTTGCTGCATTTATTTACTATTTTGTCATTTCATGCATTTTATGAATATTTAATGTATGAAATTAAATATCAAATGATCCATATATTTAATTAATTAGAGAGTGGCCACAACATCTTTAATTAATTAAATTATATATCAAGAGCCTCCAAATCATATTTAGAAATGGACATTGATCGTAATTAATTATATTAATATAATTAATTTTATCCCACGGGAATTTTCATTATATTAATAAGATTAATTAAGATGAAATATCATATTATTTTTCTTAATTAACCCACAGGGATTAAGAAAGGGTATATATCAACAACTTAAGCTAAGGAAGGGTAGGCTAACTATTCAATATTGTAGATATGCCACCACTTGAAAAAAAAAAATAGAAATTGTGCTAGCATGTTCATTAGATTATCAAGTTTGACCATTTCTGAGGAATCTCATGGAGTCAAATCATCAGCAGCTAAGACATGAATGGCTTCATCCAAAGCACCGATAGTGCTAGCTAAAATAGCTGAAGAAGTCTTGTTCTCCTTATGGACGGGTGACTCGGCGAGATTAGAAGGAAGAACTTGTGGCGGAGTGATACTAGTTGTTAAAGATGCAATGGTTAGTGAAGACTAAGAAGCAGAGACTGTTATATCCGAAAAAGTTAACGTCGGAGTTAGGCCATGTATTAAAACAGAGTAAGAAGGCCTCATACATACCAGGCTGTGTGATAGTGTCTGTGATCAAAGTTGAGCAGAAGTATGCTAGAGTGAGTCCTTGCCATAAATGGGTTCATCAACAATTGTCATTTCGAGATAATGTCAATACCTTAAAGTGGAACAAACAAATAAGGACATGACAACAAAGAGGAAAACACTTACCACGAATCGTTAAAGGAACAGGGGTAAGCACAACTCCAGCATTCTCAAGAGTCAAAAGATGAGCCTTCGTACCTTGGAAATCTTCAGTTATGGCCTTGAGAGGACTGTCAAAGCTAATCAGCTCAATTGGAGGCATGGGATTATCCTTAACTAGAACTAAGGCCAGATTTTTAATAGCTAGTCGAGGTTGTTTTCTTATGGAAGGGGGAGAAGCACCCTTCTTTCGCTTGAGATGAGAGATTATCATGCCAAGTGTGTCTTCATCTTCAATGTGCAGTGAGGAATCATGAGCATCTAAACAGCACAAGAGCACTAGAGCATCATAACTAAAAGAGATCAATTGAATATACCTTCAACAGGTCTAGGTCAGCGCTTGATTAATTTTTCTCCAGAATCTTCTTCTTCAGAATCTTCTTCTTCTTCTTCTTCTTCTTCTTCTTCCAAGTTTGAGAGGATATTCCAACACCACTTTGCCTCTCTTAGTTACTTCTGTTAACTGGGGAGGGCATTGCTTTATACAATTGAAAACAATCTTGATGGCCTTCTCCTATGGGCTCTCAAGCGTGAAGGAGATCCACTAGCTAGTTTATTTTGCTATAACTCCTACAGAAGTTTGAAATGCTTCAAAGTCTGGAAAAAAATCAACCTCGCATTGTGCAGTTATCTGAGAGCAAAATACAAATGGCTCATTTTTCTGGAAGTTGTACTTATTTTTGTTCATCAAAGGATACTCCATGGAGTAGGCATTTATGGCAAGGACTCACTCTAGCATATTTCTGCTCAAATTATTTGGCATAGTACTATGGACAATAAGCTTCAAACCCATGGTAGAATCTTCCCTTTTTGCAAAGTTGTATTGAAAGATCAATTAGAGTAATTACACATAACCAGAATGCATCGAAGTTATCCAGGTATTGAGTTTTCGCATAGAAAATGTAATAGAACTCAGAATTATTATAAGGAAAGAGGTCGACATGAGCATGGTCAAAATTTAATATCTCTTGAAGGAAGTAAACAAACGAGGAAGTGTCATTAGGAACCTTCCTAGGAGATACGATGAGTAGTCAACAACCCAAACTTTGAGGTTTTTGCTATTTGGATTTTGATGATGGACTGAATGGAAGAGTACAAGGGACTTTTCTAAACAAGAAAGGAAAATAAAGAGCCAACCATGCTTGTAAAATCTAGGATGGATCAACTAGAACCCCAGTTTTTAACCACCGCCCGCAGCAGCGCAGCTGGCTTGGTCTCTCTTCCCCTCACGAAGGGGAGGAGTTCAAATTCCAAAAGCGTCATTAGGGATTTTTACCTAGAGTACTATGGTGGTGGGTCCTGCAGTCACTCCCCTAGGATTTGCTCACCAGCTGGAGTACTATGGTGGTGGGTCCTGCAGTCGCTCCCCCAGGGTTTGCTTGTCGGCTATCGGCTTACGGGATTCCTTGGGTTACCAAAAAAAAAAAAAAACTAGAACCCCAGTTTCTTTCAACGTCATCAAAAGGGCAACATGGGTAAGACTTTTGTATAAAACAGCTCAAACGATTGGACTAAGAGCCACTTTCTTTCCTTTCGCAAGATTGACAGCAAGTCTAAACAATTTTTTTAGACTTTAAGGGCTGAATTAAAGAATACATATTTCAATAGCCAATAAGCAAGAAAGCAATCTGCTCTTTGAAGTGAATAGGACCTAAAGTTTTACGATACTCATTGAGAAAGGTTCCATAAGCTAGGACATTATGGGGAATGGGGAAGCCCTCTAGAGCTTCGATTTCATCTACCGAAATACCATCTAGAACAAACCCAGAAATGGTGAATACATCCAAAAGGGTTACGGATATGGGTCCCCAAAAGGAAAAAGAAATAATTGGTTGATGGGGACTAGGAGCAAACAACAGAACCCACTAAGCTTCTATTTAAATCTTAAGCCTGCATGTTAACCTCTAGCACCATCTCAATACCCACATTCATCCATGTCAAATGGGTACTGCAGATACCAGGCATGGAAATTCTCTTCAAATAAAGGGAAGCTTCGAAACATAGTAGGGACAGATGTCCAGATATCCTTGATGGAGGAATACTGTATTGGAAGCTTCTCCTTCCTTCTAGTAGGAAAACAAGGCTTGAGAGGCGGTGGAGCATGATTGTGATCCAAGAGGGTAGGCCCAAGGAGTAATGCTTCCTTATACTCTTCTACAAAACTCAAGTCAAAATCAACAATAGTTGGCTTCTTCAGTGTGAAGAAGACAGTAGAAGTTCAAAATATAGGATTCAAATTCGAATTTGGAAGCTTTGATAGCCGTGAAAAGCTTATGAGCAAAGTATGAAGGGTTTAAGCTTTAAGAAAGAAGACAAAAGTACGAAAGAGACAATGGAGTGTATTGTTCTATTTGGAATAGGAAATGATGATTCAAAAATTTAGGATATCTGCCAAAAGCTAAAGTGATGTGTCAAGATGCAATAGGAGCCATTGATTCGTATCAACTGTGGATATGTCAGATAATAAAAAGGAATAATGATCATCTATGGCAAACTACACATAGGACAAGGTATTTCCTTTAAATTAATTTTTAATTTACTTCTTTTAAAATGGGGCATATGTTAACACCCAAAAATAGCCCTATGAGCACGTACTGGTTACAAGGGACATAAACCTCTAAAGTTGCCATTGCGACTGTATATGAGACATAATCTACATCGGCCCAGCCCATAAGTGGTCATAAAAGAAAGGATAATCAAGGACATTAAGAAACCCTAGACTGAATTTTGACAGATATGTAAAGACATATAATTCCATGATGAAGCAATTAGTTGCCACATGTGAAGCCAAGGAGTACTGATGAAGATATACCATTGACGGTGGAGATAGGCAGGAATAATAAAAAAGGCGCCAAATTCAAAAAGGAGCAGTTAATACTTATTGGATAAGCTACGAGAATGTTGTCAAACAAGTATAGATAAAGCGGTTCAATATGAAATGTGGAGCGGGTCTTGAGGAGGAAGTAACTGACTATTGATGGTTACCAAGTTGGCCTATGAATACCACAAGCAATCTAACAAACAACCTCCCCCTCCCTCGGAACAACACACAAAAACTATTTTATATTGCCTTTGCCCTTATTTAGTTTAACCTAGTTGTAGCTTAAGATTTCCATCGTATTTCAATTCTAGCGAGTGTCTATATCCCAAGAAGTGCTGTTGATTAAATTCCAGTATTAACCCATTGTCTAGCGTCGTTGATTAAATTCCGGCATTGTCCTCATCCTCATCTAGGGACGGTGTTCATTAGGTTTTGCCTCTGTCTAGTGTCGTTGATTAGATTTCGACGTTGTGTTCATGTACGCATTTAGGAGCAGTGTATACTAGGTGTTATTATCACTATCTAGCGTGGTTGATTAGATTCCAACGTTGTGTCCTCATATCCATCTCGGATCATTATCTATTAGGTGTTGTCCTCATTGCCCAGTGCTATTGATTAGATTCCAATATTGTGTCCTCAAACTTAGTAGAAAGCAATGCTTTATTAAGCATCTTGTTCATATCTAGCATTGTCGAAGTGCCTTCAATATTGTACAAATTACTTTAATTTTAATGAGCTTTCATTATTATATTAGAGTGAGTCTAGATGATGTCATTGATTAGGTTTTGACATTAATTATCATTGATATTAAGCATGTGATAAGCCAAAGACTTCTTTGATTTTGAGATTATAAGGTATGTAGTATTTATTCGCATTTGACCCTCTCTATCTAAAGCTAACACGAAACCTAAGTCTTCTTAAACAAAAACCAATATATAAAACTTGGTGAAAGATATTTTATTATAGGATCCAAAACCGACGAAACACTTATATTTTTTGCAATAAAGTCATCTATCTTTCTCAATGTGCGATCTGGTTTTTGTTTTGTGTGACCAAGTTCACTAACTTTCCTCATTCGCGCTTTCATGTACTTTGTTTGCCCATTATAACTAATGCTATTATTTCGCCGAAAAGTATCGATGAAAAACCGTTCGAAATGTGAATCAACATGGAAATCGACAAAGTTGTGGAGGGTCATTTACTGATCCTCGAACAAGAGATGCAATTTGACGAGAAAACTGAAAGTATAACAATTGGAGACAATCATGTACAGCTAGGTAAAAAGATATTGAAATATAAAGATAAACATAAAGTAAAATCGAATAACCCGTGTTCATTGATTGATGGGAAAATTACCAAAAAAGTCCAAAATATATTGTAATTGTGACAATTCAGTTCTAAACTTATTTTTTTGACCAATTGAGTTCTAAACCTTTTACTATTATTCCCGATTAGTCCATCCGGCCAAAAATGGCCAGCTGGCACTGACATGGCAGCTGGCCGGCGCCGGGGACATTTTTTTAATAATATTTTATTTTTTGAAATATTTTATTTATTATTTTTATCTTTTTTTTTTCCTTTTTTATCCCTCTCCCTCCTTCCTCCTCCTCCTCTCCTCCTTCTTCCCCGGCTCCGGCAATCGCCGGAGGGGAGGGCCGGCGGTGCGGACCCGAGGCGGGCGGCGGGCGAGCCCTCGCCGGATCCGGCGAGGGGGCCTCGCCGTTGCCGAGTTTGGCGAGGCGAGCCACGCCCGATCGCGAGGGCTCGCCTCGCCCGCCCGATGCGCGCCCGGCGACGGCGGGCGAGCCTCCGCCGGATCGGCGAGGGCTCGCCTCGTGGTCGCCGGGCGAGGCGAGCCCTCGCTAGATCCTCCGCGAGGCAAGCCCTTGCTAGATCCGGCGGGGGCTCGCCAACAGTCCAGGAACTTATCTAGAGGAAGAAGACCTTAGAGTCGCCGACGGAGGCGGTGGGGATGAGGCGGGAGTCGAGGAGGCCGAGGATACCATCGCAGATCTTGGAGAGCTCGGCCTCGATCTTGGTGCGGTAGTTGCGGATCACGTCTGGCAAGGCTCTACTCCCCGAATCTGGCGAGGGCTCACCTCTTGGTCGCCGAGTGAGGCGAGCCCTCGCCAGATCCGGCGAGGAGGGCCTTGCCAGATGCGATGGCGAGCCCCCCTCGTCGGACGAGGTGAGCCCTCGCCAGATCAAGCGAGGCTCGCCTCTACAGACCCAGCGATGGCGAGGGCTCGCCTCGCCGACCGCCTCAATCCGGTGACCGGCCAGCCCTCCCCTCTGGCCGGTCGCCGGAGCCAAGGGAAGAAGGAGGAGAGGAGGAGGAAGGAGGGAGAGGGAAAAAAAAAAAAAAGGAAAAAAAGATTAAAAAATTAATAAAATATTTTTTAAAAATAAAATATTATTAAAAAAATGTCGCCGGTGCCGGCCGACTGCCACGTCAGCGCTGGCCGGCCATTTTTGACCGGATGGACTGATCGGGAATAATAGTAAAAGGTTTAGACTCAATTGGTAAAAAAAAAAAGTTTAGGACTAAATTGGCACAATTGCAATAGGTTTAGGACTTTTTTGGTAATTTTCCCTTGATTGATTGACAATCCTTTGCACGAATTACAATTCGAGTCCCTATGGCCACTACTGACAATTAACAATAGTTACGGAGAATTCAAATCCATCATGAGTTTCCTAGAATTCAATCGTTTGTATTTACAAATGGTTAGTCAATACATATACACAACTCCACTAATTGACGATTGCTCTTCCACTCTTCGCACCCAGCATCACTGGTTGCTTTTGAAGTCCCTCATGCCACGACTGGATAGTTGCATTTACTCATATTTCTTGGCCCCGATAACTAGTGGCTTTCAAGATCCGTGGCATCCGCTTGCGTTAGTTTTACTTCTTCATAGTTGCGTCGATGAGCCCTAGCAAATCAAGTCCAAAGTTGTCGACTCCATTTTACTCAGATGACTACTTTGTATCCAGCTCATCACGGGTCGTGTTAATCATGGCTTTTGTCACTTAAGTATATTTGCCGACTAAGAACCTTCAACACTTCGCAAATTATACCTCCATTGTATTTTGCCCCGGCTTTCTCAATGCGAGTCGATTATTTAGGACTTGGGCATTATTTTGTGGTGAGAGTTATCACATCATGATTTATTTTTCTCCAAATTTACTGTTTGCCAATTGATTTGACACTTGTTTGACACCACACTAGTATTTCATGCCATTTTCTACCACATTATTAATGTCATGTCATTGTTCGATTAGATGGTTTAGTGTGACGACAATAGGTTGAAAGACTTGATTATACAAATCAAGAAAAGTTGAGAAAGTTTGAGAATTAGATTGGGCAAGATAAAACTTAAAGACATTAAATCGCACTGATTGGAAAAATTAGAGGACAAAATCACTCAAATATTACCCATCCGTGAGCAACGCAGTTGATTAAGATATCTCCTCCAGCGAATGAGGTCAAGGGTTCGAAACTCTGCGTTGTTAGCGATTAAAGCGGGGGGCCCGGCAGCAGGTTGTTGGGCCAGTTTCCCCTGAGGTATAGTCAATGGTGGACCTCCACCGTGGAGACCCGTGAGACTCCAAATCGGCATAAGCTAACAAGGGCAGGCTCCGACGGATTCTTAGTCACCAAAAAAAAAAAAATCACTCAAATGTTAAATATGAGAAGATTGAATTGTACTCAACCCAAAAGATCATAATGAATCCTAGCCGATCTTTATTATAATGTTATCCTTGTTTTTTGAGACCGGATAGGGAATTCGCACTTGGCCGTAGAAGATAGGTCAATCTGTGTCATGTTCCAATATTTCTAGCTTTAAACCGGAATGCTGAAAATACATCCCGTATAATCCTTGGGAACATAATGATATCTTAGTCACTATCATTCGGGCGCAACATACAGTAATGAAACCTACATTTTTATAATAAATTAAAGACTAAACAAATCAAAAGATTCTAATGTGGTCATCCAGTAAGTCAACAAAATTACAACCACAATGTTGGAAACACCAATCTTCTTACGTATCTTGATGTTTTATAAATCCAATTATGCCCTTTTCAGGTCAACTAATTTGAAGTATGTACTTTTTATATGGTGGGGACATGAGCATTCCTTCTAATGAAAAGTCCAAGTCGTATAATGGCGGAGGAGAATTATGACAAACACTAGTCAATCAAAAAAGAAGAAAACATGGTAGAAACCCCAGTATTTGTCTTCATGAAATTCACGTGACTTTTGGAATTTTATGGGCATTTCAATCTTTTCAAACACATTAAATAGCGATTTACGTTGACGAGGCCAAGTCCCAATTACCTTTCTTGTTTGGACAATATTGTGACGTTTTTTTTTTTGGTCATCAGCTGTATTTTTTAACTTTGGAGCTCTCTTACGAGGAGTTTGGCGGTCCTAGTGGATTATTGCAATAATATCTTTCTCCTCTTGTACTTCCTTATATATTGAAATACACTGTTTAGGACCAGATTCTTTTCCACGTGGATTTGATAGATTACTGAAACAGAAAATATAAAGCAAATTACCGACTATCTTGACCTGTTATGGGCAGCCATGAGTAGTAATTTCTTTCTCTAAGTGGCCATGTGTCAACACGAAACATTTCCGTTGACATGTGAGCAAATATTCGTGCTCAGCTGCGTGTATGCTTAGTACTACTTTATCCTTTTTTCTCAAATGAAATTTCATTAACCAACTACTTAAATGTTAACTTTATTAAGTCACATTGCAGTGAGAATGCTCTGTGCAAGAATTCTACTCTTCGTTTAAATCCTATCATTTCCAAAGGGAAACTTTTTTCCGCTCCTAGTCAACCTGCAAAGCTGAGACAACTTAGCACTCAAATCTCTTACTTTTCGAAGAAAGTCGTACAACAACTTGTAGGGGCAACTTTTGCTCACATTTTGCTAAATCTTTTCCCTGCGATGAAAATAGAGAAAGGGAGAAAGATCAACGACTATCCAAACGCACCGAATCCAACTTTGAACTAGATGGGATCTAGCATCATCAATCCAATAAAGATGTTAATTATGATTTGTAAATTGTAATCCTATTTTGTTTCTCCTACAGCACTGCCCAACCCCGGCCATAGTAGTTCCAGCCAAATCATGTTGCCCCCGTTGAACACCGCGACCTCCTCCATCCCACCACCAGAGCCTAGCTTGTCTCCACTCAGGTCCATGTCCTCGCTTGCCTCTTCATTTTCTCGTCCAGTCTAACTTCCTATACTTTGTCCCTCTATCACCTCAATGAGTGAGCACTGAGCTCAACATCGGCCTCGATAGAACTTGACACCGCATGTGGAGCTTTGCGCCATTAAAGACATGTCAGCACAAGAGCCAAAGCATGCCGAATAGAGGAGAGAATTGATTGAGGGGTAATTTGATTATTGCACAACAAAAGAGGTATTTATATCTATATTGAGGGTGGAAATAACCCCGCCATTTTTCGACTTCCGCTAAGATTATCGCATCCCGCACAAACTATTCCAAGTCGAATTCTGTTGGCTTTGACATAGACACCCGGATCTTTGAAGTGCCAAAAATTGGCATACATGGATACTTAAGTGACAAAAGTTATGAAAGTGACACTTAAGTACCAATCGAAGCAAAATAAATCACTTAAGGTACACTCAACGTGTGTATATATATTGTTTATTAATCAATTAAAGATAGACTAAATGATGATGGACTTTATTGAATTTGCTTCCACGTAAGATGTGCAATGTTCGAACATCGTTATATTATTATAAACTCACCGTCCTCATTTACGATAAGAAAGGAAAAAGGAACAAAATAAAATGATTTTAAATGTCCCCCAAATTGGGGGCACAAGTTGGTGGAAAGAAATCCTGCTTTCGACGGCACAAAATTAAGCCCAAAGTCAACTCCAAAGTCCAAACAAAGAATGCCAGATCTTTTTACTGCTTCCCATTTCATGGTTTCAGCTACCTTTACGGGAGACACCAATCGCATTACTTAAAGTTGACTTCAGAAACATTTTTTTTTGTTTAAAAAAAAAAAAAAAAAAAAAAAAGTTCAACAGAGTGCAATTAGATAAAGTCAGAGAAGATGGAAGGATGCAATCCCACTCCCTCCCTAATGATCATTTCTTGAATGCTGCCAACCGGGAAAGCACAAAGAGAGGACGAAGTGACGCATTTTATAATGCTTGAAGGCACTCACTGTCTAATGGGTTCCATATTTGTCCTGATCCTAATTGGAGAAAAGTCCTCTGATCATATCCTTGATTGTTGGTACTTTACAGGTTTGCAAATAGACTATATGTAAATTCGACCAAATGCAAGAGGATGCACACCAGACACCCTCAAATTATTAGAGAATATTTAATTTGATCCCCGAACTTTTTTTTTGTCAATTTGAATCTCTCAACTATAAATTTTTTATTTTATTTTTTGTAATTGGTTTTGCTCATACTCCTTTATTCTCACGGACTCATCTCACCCCATGTTTTACATAACTGTCTTAATCATGTGTTGAGAATTGTATGGTTATCGACGACTATTCCATGACTAGGTCTCTTATGGCAACTATTCTCTCTATAGCGTGAGTCTTCAATGCCAACCGCCATAGTGATTTGAAAATACTTCTAATGAAAAGTTGTGGGAAAATTACCAAAATAGTCCTAAACATATTACAATTGTGATTACAATTGTGCCAATTCAGTCTTAAACTTTTTTTTTTTATCAATTGAGTCCTAAACCTTTTTATAATTATTCCCGATTAATCCATCCAGCCAAAATTGGCTAGCTGGCACTAAAGCCTCAGCCGACCAATGCTGACGATATTTTTTAATAATATTTTATTTTAAAAAATATTTTATTAATTTTATTTCTTTTTTTCCTTTTTTTCTTTTTTTTTCTTCTCCCTCTCCCTCCTTCCTCCTCCTCTCCTCCTCCCTCCTTCTTCCTTTGACTCTAGCAACTGGCCAGAGGGGAGGGCTGGCTGATCACCGAACTGAGGCGACCAGGCTAGCTCGCCTCACTGTCACTGGGCGAGGGCGAGCTCGCCCAACCATTGGCATGGAGAGCCCTCACCAAATTCAGTGAGGAGGGCCTCGCCATTGCTGAGTCTAGCGACACGAGCCTTGCCAAATCTAGTGAGGCGAGCTCTGCCGGTTGGCGAGCTTGCACCCAATGATGGTGGGACGAAACCCTACCGGATCTGGTGAGGCGATCCGGCAGGCTCACCTTGCAAGTCGGTGAGCTCGCACCTAGCGACAGCAAGGCAAGCTGCCGCAGGATCTGGCGATGGCTCGCCTCACCTGACGATCGCGAGGCGAGCCCTCACCAGATCCGGCGAGGGGGGCTCGCCATTGCGTCTGGCAAGGGCTCGCGTTGTCTAGCAACCGCGAGGGGAGCCCTCACCAAATCCAATGGCGGCTTGCCCTGCCATCACTAGGCGCGAGCTCGCCAACTAATGAGGTGAGCCCGCCGGATCGCCTCAATCCAGCGATCAGCTAGCCTGGCCAGTTGCCAAAGCCAAAGGAAGGAGGAGGGAGGAGGGAGGAGGGAGAAAGAAGGAAGAGAAAGAAGGAGAAAAAAAAAAGATAAAATATTAATAAAATATTTCGAAGAATAAAATATTATTAAAAAAAAGATTGCCGACGCCGGCCGGCTAATTTTGGCTAGATGGACTAATTGAAAATAATTGTAAAAGGTTTATGACTTAATTGGTTAAAAAAATAAGTTTATGAATGAACTGACACAATCGCAATAGGTTTAGGACTTTTTTGATAATTTTCCTGAAAAGTTGTTGTCAATGATTATGTAAGCAGCTACCAACCATCTATCATCGTATTTCAATAGTGGCATTAAATTATATATAATGACATACATGTGTTGCACACGTGATTGTCGCTTATTTCTTCCTAAATGCTGTATATTTCTCACCCTCGTACCTAGCTCGTGTGTATCAATAAACAAATCAACTTTGAATGTCAACAGGGCATTTATATTCTCCGTTTGTATGTGAGCATTATGACTTGAAGGCATTTGTGGTAAATTTTCTTTCATTGGCCTTTCATTATCTATGTTGCTTTATTCATTTAGTACAAAATAAGCTCCAATTAGTTTGTCTTGTGTAGACTAAAAAGACAATGTTTCAGTCCAGATATTATATCCATTAATTGACTGGGCTTTGAATTACATCCTAATCAGCAAAGTCACCATCGTACTCTAGCACCTTTCGTTGATAGAAGCCATTAAAATTACGATCCATTAAAAAGTACCTTAATTGTGTGTTACCTCGTAAATTCATTATCTTAATTACACAGACAAAACTTGCTGTAAATACAAACTTATGATAAGACTAAAATAATCTCCCTCGTTACCGCTAAAGTACCAAATTTCCTAGACCATACAAGGAGAAATTAGAGAATCTTTAGTAAACTTTTTCTACGGCGTTACCTTCGCGAGGGAACTTGTCTCCCTCGCGAGCAAACGATATTACATTTACATCCTCCAAGTCCCCTAAAAATAAAATATATATAAAATAAATATTTTTTAAAACAAGAAATTCAGAGAACGTCAAGAATCCGACACCTGCTCCATCAAATCCTGGAACCTTACGAACGTGCCGTGAAACCCGTACGGCACTCGCGACGGCAGCCTCACCGTCGCCACCTGCTCCATGTCCGAAGCCCTCACGATCACCAGCTCCGACCTCTCCCTCTCCTCGTCCCTCACGAAGCTCATCAAGTACCCGCCTCCGTCGTCTTCCTCCTCCTCCTCCTCAGCCACGTAACACGGCTCGCCTCCGAACCTCCCCTGCCCGTACAAAAATCTGCTCACTTCGCCGGTCGACAGGTCGACCTTGGCCATCCCGCCGCACTTGGGCCATGGCTCGGCTATGGCCAAGTACGCGTACCTCGTCCTCCTCCCCAGGAGATGCCTGGCCACCTGACCCGCCTCCAGGTTCGTCCCCGCCACCACGACCCGCCTCGCGCAGTGCCCGGTCCTCGTGTTGATCCGGATCTCCGAGAGCTCGCTCCGCAGAGGCCGCTCACCTTCGCCACTGTGCTCATTGAAGATGGAGTCGGGCGGGTCCATACACGACCCGAGAATGGTCACGACCTTGTCTCCATCGCCGTCCCTCTCCTCCCAAGCGTTCCACAGGTGGAAGCAGAAGCAATCCGGCACGTCGTACCACCGGATGCCCGACTCGTCAGCGGCATCCTTCGGCATGATCCCGAACCGCGACATCTTCTTCTTGTCGTAGAGGACCGGTGACCCGCCCTGGAGCATCTCGGACAGCCGGAACACCACCTGGTGGTCCGGGATCACGACGTCGTTCTCGGTGATCGCAAAGTCGTGGATCATGGTGGGCTGCTGGAGGGTTATGTCCACGTCCACTGTTTTCTTTCCCGTCTTATCGAATTTGAAGTATTTCAAGTAGGGACGCTTTACGACGTCATAGCTCAGCGCGTGGAGCTCCCCCGTGTAGGGGTCCACCTTGGGGTGGGCTATCATGGGGCAGCGGAGCTGGCCGCCGAAGTCGAACCGCCCGACGGTCTCGAGGTCGCCGCTGCCATCGATCCGCACATGGTACGGGAGGTCGTCCTCCGACATGGCCAGCAGGCGGCCATTGAAGCAGACGAGCCCCGCGTTGGCGACCCCAGAGCCAGCCGAGCCGTCGATGAGGCCAAGCCCGACCCGGGCCGCGTACAGCGCCACCCGTGCCAGGCCTGAGTGGCCATGCAGCTCCCCGATCGGCTTGGGGAACACAGGCCGGCCGAGCGCAGCCTCCTGCTCGAGCCGGCTCGTCCGGGTATACCTGCAGCTGTAGCTGGCGCTGTTGCCCGAGCCGAGCGTGACGGCATGGATCATGCCGTCGCCGTCGAACAAATGGTGGCCGCCGCGTGGCAGGAATAGGGGATTCGCGCCGTTACGCACGTAGGCGCCACGTAGGCAAGAGGGTATCTGGCCCACCACTTCCAAGTCGTGATGAACCGGACACTCTTGGACCGGAGCGAAGTTCCCGGCCAACTGAACCGCCGGATCCACCGTTCTGGGCAGTTCGTGCTGCTTCTCGAAGGGCACCAACAGCGAGGCCTCCAGCGTGTCCAGCGCCGAGGCCACGACCCTCTGGAACGGGTTCAAGCTCTGTGGGTCATTCGGTTTCTTCAGCGGGGTCAGCAGTGGTTGCCGAGGGGTGGTCACGGGCGGCGGCAGCAGCGGTGTCTCCAGTGGCAGCCGCGGCGGGGCTGAGGATGGGTAAAAAATCTTAGGGAGGGTCTTCTGTGGAGGGTTGATGAGTATTTTGCAGGTGGGCGAACATATTTGAGACCAACTGCGTGGAGCTGGTGGAGTGATTATGTGTCGAGAAGTAGAAGCTTGCATGGCTAAAAGAATTGAGAAGTGGGTGTAAGAACGAGAACGATTGCAACTAGTGTGCCATGCTTCGAGGCTTAAATAGGCTAAGGCCTGAGGTTTGCATAAGTGCGTTGGGAACTGGCGATATGGACACGTGGAGAGATTGCTTGAGGGAGAAGATTGTCTTTAACAACTCACTTGCCCGGTGTTCTCGGCTTGGTTAGGTCAAAGTGGGGATGATGATATAGTTCACATTTAGGGCACATCAACAATAACGTGTGATTGATGTTATTGAAATTTGAGTATTTATTTGTATAATCGAGAGCTATATGATCCATGAGATATTTTCCCTTTATACGTATCTAAGATTTCTTATATGTGCATTTGGGCCAAGCTGGCATCAGATGTTTTCTTCCCTACCTTCACTACAGTTCATACGTTCTCTAATGGGAAATCGAGGATTCGACTGTGGTGGGCAAGCCATGCTTTTTTTTTTTTTTTAATAATATGTAGATAAATAGCATTTTTCCTCATTTTTACTCAAAATAACTTTTGTACTTAGAGAGAAGCGGGGGCCACCACCAAACCCTTATTAGGTCCATCGGTGTGTTTCTCAATTTCCAATTATTGCAGTTAAGTTTTTGATAAGATGGTTATAAACATGAACTCACTCGCATTTATTTTTAGTCATATCACATGTGGGCAATATTCATATTTCATAATCTGTCGACCGGAAAATAATTTGCTCCAAGGATGATGTCGGTACTTCACAAAAAGAAGCTTTTCCGCGCCACCTTCCACAATTTCTTTCCCATAATTATCGTGACCACATGGTAACAATTACGGTTAGACATAACAATTTCTTCATGAAATCCTTTCATGTCTTTTCTTGACAACCCAATTCAGATATCAATTATGCTCTAATCATGATGGTCTTAATATCATCTACTAAGTTGTTCTCAATTATTAAGGTCATCGATTCCGCTCTCCTCTACTTTGATTAACTATATAGTCCCTCGAAATTCAGGAATTTCTATAGTCTATCTCATATAATCGTGGCAATAAAATATCTGAAAATTTGGTGATGCCTTTGTTAGGTAAATATGAATGCATGGAGAGACGCGCCCTCTTGGGGACTTTTGGTCATTTGACTAGTTTATTAATGTTGACGACCATGAATTAATAACGAAGCTTCCTGAATTTTGATCATAATGCAGAAGATTTTAATAGATTCACGTGAAATGACAACGAGGAAAAAAAAATGCACCGGAATATATTAACAAATGATAAACGATTGACGACCACAATTAACAATACACGTGCATATAGAGGTTTCTCACCCGCGTCCTCGAAAGTTTCCAAGGATAAATCATATGAATCAGACGATAAGCCCCTGACATCGTGCTTCAAAGTCATATGACTTTAGGCCATAAAGAATAATAGTGTCATCGACCTACGATTGTACGGTCCTCGTGATTCTATTCTTTATTTTGATCCGTCCCCTAAACCTCATGATTTTATCATTTGGCATGCAAATATGGACTTTCTCGTGATACTTTTTTTAGGAGGTCATCCATCTTGATAGTACTTTAGTCTAGCCTCGCTTAGCTTTGGAATTCCAAAACAAAGCTTACTATTACGTCAAAAGACACTTCTATAAATTAATTTCAATTTTCACATATATATCTCAAAATCATTTTCTCCCTATTCAGTACATAGTTCGATTTACTCTTGCTCCCTTCACCATCATAAAAACTTGCCAAAAGTCACTTATTATCCAAACTCTATGGCTTCAGTGACCACTCCTCACCCTCGTCGAACCAGATCATTACATATCCACCAGCTTTCATTTGATTCGTCCTTGAACCATAGATCTACCAGAGGGGTCCTACTCTAATACCATATTGTGATGCTCTTGGATTAACTCGCTCAAACTTATCCCATAAAAAGCCTCACGGATTTGTCATTTGGTGTACAAGTGAACACCTTCCTAGGAGGTTTCGCATCCTAATAATACTCTAACCCAGGCTCACTTAACTTAGAATTCTAAAGTAAAGCTTGTCGTTACGTCGAAAGGCACATTCATAAGTTAATTTCAATTTTGACATATATATCTTAAAATTATTTTTCTTTCACTCGATGCATAGTTCAGTTCATTCCTACTCCTTTCACCATCCTAAAAGCCTGTAGGAGCCCTCGTTATCCAAGCCTTTTGGCAGCCAACCACTTCTTGCCCTTGTTAAATCATGTCGTTGCACCTCTTCTAAAACTTACTAAAATGCATCTCTGTTGTTAAGTACCTTGTTTTGAAAAATATCAATTGTCCATTGCTTAGACCATACACTATGGCAATATTTATATTAAGTCAAGTTGAGAATCATCAAATCTAATCATCTAGATGTTTTTTAGTGATCGACGAAGCCATATAGAATATCTGATACCGCATTGTAGGAGATCACATTTGCTCGGAACATTAGAGTTTGAGCAATTAGCATACAATATTTGATCTAACTTTTTAGAGCACACACAAGTAGACCCATTAATGGGTCGAGGTCTAATAAAAAATGGTTTCATCCAAACTGACGTATTTTTTAATCAATTTTTTCTGCAATATAAATTGAGGGGCCCATATTTGACTTGACTTATATTATTAAATTATTTATATATTTTATATAATTTAAGAAAGGTGTGAGAGAGTGAAGTGAGCGAAATTATGAATTCATTAAATATTCATATTATTTTGAAATTTACCATTGTAAATCTATTTATAGAGGTTAAGAAATGAGCTCACAATCTATTTTGAGAAGTCTAAGCACAAGCAAGCTAAAAAATATGAAAACAGAAAACCTCGGACTCCCCCTTCCTGGCGCGTGGAAGAATTACCATCTCGTGCACACATGCCCCCTTAAGGGATGCACGTGGCAATCCGGATGAATCTGGTCTTCGGATCTGTCCATGAGAGAGCACACCGGAATCCGATCAACTTTAGCAATCCGGATGAAATCTGGTTTTCGGATCTGTCCATGACAGAGCACACCGGAATCCGATCAGCTCAGCAATCCGGATGAAATCTGGTTTCGGATCCGTCCACGGGAGGCGCCAGCTTCCAATTTCACACCCACCCCCACGACACCACCGCACCCTGAACACGAGGGCTTCCCTGCGTCGTTGACCGGGACGCGACGGACGCGACGGCACGTGGGGCAAGCCCACGATCTCGCGTGATCCGACGGTCCCCCCGCTGGCCACTTGGCCTGATCGGGCCCCACACGCCACGGCCCCCTCTCCGTGACCGAACGCGTCCCCGACACCGTCCCATGGCATCCCAGGTGGCGCTGTCGTCCCCCGACAGCAGCCCCCACTGCTTCGCCGATTACGTTTTATATTTTATTTTTCTCACTTTTTTGTTTTTATCTGATGGAAAAAAAAAAAAAAAAAAAAAAGAAGGATTTTGTTTCGGGATTTCGCCCGGCGCGGGATTTGCTTCTTCGTGCGAAGCAGAGGAGCTTGTGACCTCAGGTGCCCAACGCGTGCGGAAGGAGACGAGGGCGTGCCACGTGTCCCTGCAGCGCATGAGAGACCGAACCCGCGTTGGTCAAAACGACATCGTGCCTATGCTCGGATTGACGTCATCTTTTTTCGCACGTGTTTTTCACGGGCACATTAGGCGGGCCCTAACGGAGGACAACACTGATCGCGATCATAGCAGTTTGAGATTTTTTTTCTAGCACTAAAATTAATCTAGCAAAGGATGTGATGCTTTTTTTCTTTTTAATATTAGCTTGGTATGACTCTACGAGAATCATGTGAAGCATCCCCCTTTTTTTTTTGGATAATAGTACAGATAATTCCCCACCTTTGATTTAATGTGCAATAACATTTTTTAACTTTTAATTTGTGTAATGTAACCCTTGCACTTTGACTCAATAAATAATATCGTTCTAAAAGTAATGTAATTTTTAAATTATGATACACATTAATATACTTTCTCAGCTATATGAAAATATTTAAAAGTTCAATAATCATATTAAATACTTGACTAAAATTTAGGAATCTTTTAAATAAAAAAAAAATTCAACAGGGATATTGTATATAAAATTAAAGTTCAAAAACCTACTTTTGAGTTTTTTTTTTTTTTTTTTTTTTTTTTTTTTTTCAGGGCCGTGGGGATGATAAAATTGATCAGAGTTTCGGGCTGCTCTGTGACGGTTGAGGAATGCTGGAGAGCACAACCCGCAAGATGTACGGCGGTGCAGCCACCTGGCCAACAGCGTGCGCGTGTACCAGAGAGAATTTGGCCTTATGAGGCGAATGTGCTGTCGAGTTCGCATTGGTTAGAGCTCCCGGGACACCCAAAAATGGGTGAAGATATTTCTGGAGAGCCATCGAGGAAACTTCCCGAGGAGATATTTCTTGGGAAGAGCTAATGATTTTTCGTCCCCTGCCGTCCCATTGATCTCCATCACTTGCCTATGTATACCCCAATTAATTTACACCAGCTTAAGTCCTTTTGATTTCTTGTCAAAAAAAAAAAAAAAAGTCCTTTTGATTTGTATCCTATAATGAAATTGAAGTCAACCCTTTAAATTAAACGAGATGTTGAAAGTAAATATAAACAAAAATTAATGTTGTTTTGTCCACTAATGCACTCAATCACTAATCTAAAGAAAAAGAATAGGTCGGTAACATGGTGATTATGCATGACGCATCAATTAATTCTCGGTGTGGTAGTGAGATTTGAAAAGGACTAATTGAGAGTTGTTATTTGCTCATTGTGAGAAACGGGTCTCAATTGTTTTCAATAAACTAAATTGTGTAAAAGCATACAACCTAGGTAATCTGCCACTACTTTGAACCCGCCTTTCCTCTAATCAATCTTTACATGCATCTGATGATTGGGTGCACATGAGCCAGATACGCAATTTTTGGTCTCCTTGAGATTTTATGCCCAAAAGATGCAATTTATCACTCCACAGCACGTGCATATGCATGACTTTGCTGATAATAAGGGCGTGAGGCATGAATTGCACAAGATTTTAAGGTGTCCTAGATTTAGCCAATTCATGAAGTTAATTGGGTGTTTTTATGGGTAGCATGTTTAACTTTGTCAGTTGAAGTCACCAGCTAGTAAAGCCTCAATCCCTTAGATCTTCCACAATTTTAGGTTCAAGTAATGTTCTAAGTTTCATCATCTTCCACAATTCTTTGTTTTCATTTTTGGTTTAAAGGGCTAGCGTGTCGTCGGCCCCTTACGAGGGCCACAAAGCCCTTGTCAAATATAGCAAAGGCTCGTGAGCCCTCACTATGGCCGAGGAGGGCTCGGCTAAGGGCTCACAAGCCCTTGCCAGATTTGGCAAGGCAAGGGCGTGGCGGCCCTTGCACAAGCCCTCATTGTGGTTTGTAAGGGCTCATAGTGAAGGGCCACAAACCATCACTCTTGGCTAGAGAGGGCTTTGTGGCCCTCTCTTAGGGGCCGATGGGGTTTGCCGATTGCTAGCCCTCAGTTAGGGGGTGGTAGAGGCCGACAACACTAAGCCAATGGTCGAGGGCCCTATCAGCCCTTTCAACCAACTATATATATATAGTAAATAATTTCGAATAAGTATTATTAAAAATTGTTTACATTAACGCTAGTCATGTTAGATAAGATGAATGGTATCCATATCAGCAATTTCTAACTAAAATTAGTCATATAGATTCACTAGTAAATTGTAATAAAATTTAGGATTTAATGACATTTCACGTGGATTAAAGAGAACGGTGGAAGATGACGAAACTTCCCAAGAATGTCAATAATTATTATATTGTTTAAATATAAAGAGAAATGACGGTCAACCAGCCTAAAATGGGGATTATCGTTACAGATTAAACCTAAAAATCAATGGCAAATGCCATCACATGGTTCATACAATGGATTCATAGCAGTCATGTGCGAATAACTAGGGAGACATGTATACGTACCACGAGCAGCATTACTTGGAATCTCATGATCATTTTGTGATGGTGGAGTTAATCGATAGGAAACTTATCAAAAAAGTCCTAAATTTGTTGTACATATGCCAATTAAGTTCTAAATCTTTCAATTTTATCAATTGTGTCATAATTTTTTGAACAATTTGCTAACGTAGGCATTC
This sequence comes from Eucalyptus pumila, assembly GCA_016097595.1. Lineage (NCBI taxonomy): Eukaryota > Viridiplantae > Streptophyta > Magnoliopsida > Myrtales > Myrtaceae > Eucalyptus > Eucalyptus pumila. Next base: position 38,142,119 of record CM027853.1, read on the forward strand.
CAACCAATTTTGATAGGAAATTATTAACGTAAATGCCAACTGTTCTACGTGATATATCGCTTATGTGGACAATTTTTATTTTTTTTTATTTTTTAAATATTTTGGCTCTTTATAAAACTTTTATTTTTTTCTCGTTTCTTTTTCTTTCATTCTTTTTTCTTTTCCCCTTTTTTTCCTATCAAGGTGAGGGCTATGACCATCACGCAAAAAAGAAGAAGAAAAAAAGCCGAAAAGAAAGAAAAAAAAATAAAACTAAATAAAAATTAAAAAATTAAAAAAATTAATATTTTTTAAAATTGTTTATGCCATCACTAATAATCATGTCATGTAGGATGGATAACATCCACACATCAATTTCCATCCAAAATTAGTCGGAAATGCCACATTTGATAAATTGTTAAAATGTTTATTATTCAATTAGTAAAATTGAAAGATTTAAACTAAATTAACATATGTATGATAAATTTAGAACTCTTTTGGTGATTATTCTATCAATTGCCCATGATAGACCACAAATGTGAAAGAGGTGCGATCAATCGTTAAGCATCGATGAGCATGCAACTTAGTTTAAACCATGGGCTATTGAATTTAAGTGACTAGGAGAATCTTGCATACGTGATCAGGCAATGCAACGGACGTGAGATGGGCCTAATCAGTAGTTGGTTCAGCACGTGTGGTTCATTGTAGATTCATATCTTGAATTGTTGTGTTGATCTCAAATTTTTAGCGACGCAAGAATTAATTGAATGTAAATTTGGCAAATGATGCACGGAATTGAGATTTTTGTGATATTAACCTAGTATGACTCTACAAGAATCACATGAGGTGGGAATATAGTATCATTCCCTTGTTTTTGGATAATAGCACAAATGATTTACAGATTTCTTTTTAATGTCAAATATTATCTCTAAACTTTCAACTTATGCAATGTGACATTGGAATTTTGACTCAATGTACAATATCTTCTCTAAACTTTTAATTTGTTCAATATAATCTTTGAATATAAATTTTAAAATTCAAGAGTCAAATTAAACACTGAATTTTTCAAAAATTCAAAAACAACATTGAACATTGAATTAAAATCCAGTGATTATATTAAGTAGATTAAAAATTCAATGACGACATTGCTTATTAAATTAAAATTTAAATAGCAATTTATGTGATTTTCTTTTATATTTTAATGGTTGGATGGATAACAAAATTGACGTGAGTTTAGGGCAGTCTGTGCCAGTTGAGATTCTCCGGAATGCCGGAGAGCACAACCGCAAGATGCGCCACGGTGTAGCCACTTGGCCAACGGCGGGCGCCTGTGTCGGATAGACTTTTGCCCGTGAGGCGAATGTGCTGTCGAGTTTCTATTGGTTAGAGCTCCTGGGAAGATATTTCTAGAGAGCCATTGCGGAAACTTGCGAGGAGATATTTCTCGGGAAGGAGAGCATGATTTTTCATCTCTTTTCCATCCCATTGATTTCTATCCCTCAGCCTATGTATACTCAGTTAATTTACACTAGCTTTAAGTCCTTCTGATTTGTATCTTATCAATGACACTAAAATTAGGGTGCGTTTGCTCAACATTTTGAAAGCCAAAATAATTTAGCCTAAAAGACTTTACATAAATAAAATGTCATTTAATAAACTATACTTTGATAATCAATTTTGAGAGAAATGTTGTTTGGTAGGAAACACATTTGAAAAGCTTTTTGGGTGATTAATATTAGTTTTTTTAAATTTTATTTGTTTAAAATTGAAAAAAAAAATAATGTATGCAAATTTTTAAATATAAATTTGACAATAATACTAAAAAAATTGAATACATATAGAATTTTTTTTTTTAAGACCAAACCCTTCATCGGAATTTTTAAATTTTTATTTGCTTAAAATTGAAAAAAAAAATGATGTATGCAACTTTTTTTAATATAAATTTTCACGATAATGCTTAAAAAAATCAATTATATAATTAAAAAAAGACTAAATCCTTCTTGGAAATTTATTAATTTTTTTTTTTAAAAATTGAAAAAATAATGTATGCAACTTTTTAAATATAAATTTGAAAATAATGCTAAAAAATTAAATACATATATATATATATATATATATATATATATATAATATTTTTTTAAAAAAAGACCAAACCCTTCATCATAATTTTTAAATTTTTAATTGTTTAAAATTGGAAAAAAATAATTTATGCAAATATTTAAATATAAAATTTAACTATAATACTAAAAAAAGACCAAACCCTTCGTTGGAATTTTTAAATTTTTTTTTTTAAAAATTGAAAAAAATAATGTATGCAACTTTTAAAATATAAATTTTATGATAATAATGCTAAAAAATCAAATATATAAATATTTTTTAAAAAGACCAAAATATATTTAATTTTTTTATCATTTATATATATTTGATTTTTTTAACATTATTTTGGCATTTAAAAAAATAATAATGAGTGCAATTAAAGCTCAAAGCTAATCTCTACTAACATTGGGCTTTCAATCTTTTCAATGCTGATTTTCACTTAAAAGTTACTTTAAAATTGTTGTTAAACAGTCTAGCATTTCCCCAAAGGGTTTGGAGGCTGAAAGCCTTTTGAGAATGCTAAACCAAACGCACTATTAGCCATTTCTATTAAACCCTATGTTGATAGTAAATATAAACAAAGATTGATATCATTTTGTCCACTAATATGCTTCATAACTGATTTAAAGAAAAAAATAGGTTAGTGCGTTGTTGTATTCAAGGTGGTCGTGCATAGCGCATCAAGTCTCAATGTGGTAATAAGACTTGTGAATGAGTACTTAAGAGTTATTATTTGCTCTAGATAATGCTTACCTAATTTTCTTCCGCTCATCTTGAGAAATGGGTCGTGATCATTCTCAACAAAACTAGAGGGCATGAAAAACGTATGACCTAGATAATTTGCCACTATTTTGAACATACCTTTCCTCATATCAGCCTTTTCTTGCATTTGATCGTTGTGTGCACACAAGTCAGATACACAATTTTTCGTCCTGTTGGGATTAGTCCATAATAAACGCTTCTTATCACTCCACCCCACACATACTTATGACTTTGCTGATAACAAGGGCGCAAGGCATAAATTGCTCGAGATTGAGGCCGCTTGCAATACATAAGTCTTCTGGACTTAACTGATTTATGAAACTAGTTAGATGTTTTATGGGTATAGCATCTCAAACTTTGGCAATTGGAGTCATAAGCAAGTAATGTCTTGGTCCCTTGGATCTTCCACAATTCCAGGTTTGGGTAATCTATGAGGTTTGAATACGATCATGAACTTAAGTAACCAGTATTTTTGTTTCAATTTACAAGTTTATCGTGCATGGCGACAAATAAAGTGGCGTAACATTTTTTATTGTAAAATTTTTAAAGCATTTTCTTTGAACAAGACTATGATATTCGACATTAGGGTCCCACTGTTTGAAGGAAAACTATTTTTAGGAAATTATATTCCGATTATGAGGTTTGGATGATGGAAAACAAATAGATTTCTGGGTATTTTCCAAAAATTGAAAATAACAAGCTTAAATTGGAAGAAAACGGTTTCCTACTTTTTGTAAGAAGAAAATTGCTTTCCTTAAACCAAAGCTAACCAATTTTCTTGAAAAAAATTTGATTGAAAATATTTTCTTTTATTATGAAGTTTTCAGTAAACAAATGCACCCTAAAGAGTTTTATTATTATTATTTTTAATATCTCGGTGGGTAGATTTTTTTTTCTTTTAAATAAAATGGTGGATTGTACCATACCGAACGTAAATTCCTGTATATAAATAGCATTTCATGCGGATTAAAAGGAATTGTGGAAGATGATGAGACTTCCCTAGAATGCCAATAAGTATACTATTGTTTAAATATAAAGAGAAAGGATCTCAATCAGCCCAAAATGAGGAATATCATTACAAATTAAACGAAAAATATCAATGGCAATGCCGTCACATGGTTCATACAACGGAATCATAGCCGTCACTTGCGAATAAGTAGGGAGACATGTGTCTCAACTGGCATTGCTTGGAATACCATGATCATTTCGTGATGGTGGAGTTGATTAATGGAAAAATTACTAAAAGAGTCATAAATTTATTGTATATATCCCAATTCAATTCTAAAACTTTTAATTTTATTAATTGAATCCTAAAATTGTTGACAATTTGTTAATATCGTCATCATGGCCAATTTTAATGAGAAATTACTGACATGAATGCCAACTATCCTATATGACATAAGATGTTAACATAGACAATTTTTATTTATTTTTAATAAATTTTCTAGATCTTTTTTTAATTTTTTTTTTACTTTTTTTCTTCTCTATTTTTTTCTTTATTTTCCTTTTTTTTTTCTATCAAGGCGAGTGCTACAACCCTCACATGTGCCTAGCAAGGGTTGTCGGACTTAGAAAAAAAATGGAAAAGAAAGAAAGAAAAGAAAATTAAATAAGAATAAATTAATTTTAAAAATTCAGAAAGTTGTTAACAGATTTAAAATTTGTCCACACAATACCAATAGTGCCACGTAAGATGGTTAATATGCATGTTGTAAATTTCTAGTCAAAATTAGCCTGAATCATTATATTGATAAATTGTCAAAATATTTCAAAAAATATTTCAATTGGCAAAATCGAAAATTTGAAATTGAATTAGCATATGTATGATAGAATGACTCATTTGGTGATTAACTTGTTGATTGCCCATAATGGACTGTAAATGTGAAAGACTTGCGATCAATCGCTAAACATGCATGAACATGTGCAACTTATTTCTCATTAAGTATTGCGAAGATAACTTACCATGAGGTAATGATATTGAGTGATTAGAAGAATCTTGTGTACGTGAACCAGCAATGCAACAGACATGAGATGGGTTGAATCAGTAGTTGCTTGGCACGCGTGGCTCATTGTAGATTCGCGTCTTGAACTGTGGTGACACGTTCGGCGTTGTGCAAGATGTTCCGGTCTTCGATCCAAAGCCATGACTGTCTACGTTGTCTTGCCACAGGCTCGCGGGTTGGCTGCCTCTATCAAACGACATATTGTGCATCAGTTGTTAAAACAGCATTCGTGCCATCTTTTTTTCTGTCATGGATAAACCTAAAGTTGTGAGTAATCTTACAGGTGAGAGGTGAAAAGCGAACTAGATGAAAGTTGCACGGAGGCTACGGAGGATTGGAATTTTAGCGGGAGTTACACTCTGACCAGGGAAAAAACAAGACTTTCCTTCGACCCTTTTCATTAGTTTTATCGGTTTAAGCCGAATACTGCCGTTGACAAGCGGTGTTTTTGATCCCGACCGCGAATCCTCCTTTCCTTTCGAGGGGATGTATAGTTCGAATGTCTATCCAATTCGATTAGAGCGACTCTCTGGCGATCATATCATTGATGGAGACGAACTCGTTCACTGGAAAGACCGCCCCATTCGGAGTAATATTACTACTGAAGGGTTTTATTATGGGTGGGCCGCCCATGTTGCGCTAACCCAGCCCATAACTTGCACATCTAACCGCCCTTGTTTTTATCGATAATGTAACTGCATTTGGAAGTTAAGGTTCTTAAGAAAAAAGAAGAAGAAAAAAAGAGCACTTCCTTTCAATGCACATAACTTATCCACGAGGCTACAATCAATGCATTTAATTTGTAAAAATAAGATATATTCCAAAACGTAATATACCCAATTCAATGAGCAATTTAAGAATTTTCTGAGATATATTTATCATGTGTTGGAATATGGAATTTTGTTTCCTACATTGATATCAGAGCATTTTATACTTGTTTCCTAATTAGGGAATATATTTGTAAACGAACCGTGTCATGAAATCAAAGAAAATTCATGTTAATATGTTTTTTTTTTTTAATTTTTTTTTCATGAAATCGTGTTCGTTGGCCCATGTTAGTGGCAGAAAATTTTAACAATCCAAAGAGTCTTAGGGCTTATGGTTTACATATAATCAAAGTAGACTTGACAAGCTCTTCAATGGATATACATATTTTTTGGCTTAAAAATGAGAAGTGAACCCCACGTATCCAGCGGTTGCAAGCGTGTGGATCCATGTGCCACACGCGCATGACAACTGCAGGCATGTGCTTGAACGGTTGAACATACGCACTTGCAATCTCTATGCTGAATTTCCATTTTGCCCCTAGCTGGCTTCAAAAATTCTGGTTTTGCCTCCCTTTCCTCGATATTACGATTCTGCCCCTGTTTCTTACGATTATGCCCCTCAACTACTTATTTAAGGAGAAGGAGAAGGAGAAGAAGAAGGAGAAGGAGGAGAAGAAGGAGAAGCAGAAGGAGGAGAGGAGAAGGAGAAGAAGGAGAAGGAGAAGAAGGAGAAGGAGAAGGAGAAGGAGAAGAGGCAGGAGAAGGAGGAGAAGAAGAAGGAGGAGAAGGAGAAGAAGGAGAAGAAGAAGGAGGAGAAGAAGGAGAAGAAGAAGCAGAAGCAGAAGAAGAAGCATAACAAGAAGGAGGAGGAGGAGGAAGAGGAGGAGGAGAAGGAGAAGAAGCAGAAGAAGTAGAAGGAGAAGCGAAGAAGAAGAAGAAGAAGAAGAATACAAAAGAAGAAGGAGAAGCGAAGGAGGAGAAGAAGGAGAAGGAGAAGAAGGAGAAGCTAAGGAGAAGGAGAAGCGAAGGAGGAGAAGAAGGAGAAGGAGAAGAAGGAGAAGGAGAAGGAGAAGTAGAAGGAGAAGAAGAAGGAGAAGCAGAAGAAGAAGAAGGAGAAGAAGAAGAAGAAGAAGAATGAGAAGAAGAAGGAGAACGCTTCCTCTCAACACACATAACTTTCTCTAATGAATACAAAGAAGAAGAACTATTTCTGAGGAGAAGAAGGAGAAGGAGAAGCGAAGGAGGAGAAGAAGGAGAAGGAGAAGGAGAATGAGAAGAAGGAGAAGGAGGAGGAGAAGGAGAAGGATGAGAAGGAGAAGGAGAAGCGAAGGAGAAGCGAAGGAGAAGGAGAAGCGAAGGAGGAGAAGCGAAGGAGGAGAAGGAGAAGGAGAAGAAGGAGAAGGAGAAGGAGGAGAAGGAGGAGGAGGAGAAGCAAGAGAAGAAGAAGAAGGATGAGAAGGAGAAGGAGAAGCGAAGGAGAAGCGAAGGAGAAGGAGAAGCGAAGGAGGAGAAGGAGAAGGAGAAGAAGGAGAAGGAGAAGGAGAAGGAGAAGGAGGAGAAGCAGGAGAAGGAGGAGAAGGAGAAGAAGAAGAAGAAGAAGAAGGAGAACGCTTCCTCTCAACACACATAACTTTCTCTAATGAATACAAAGAAGAAGAACTATTTCTAAGATTGAACCCAAAACCGTAGAACAAGCCTTGGCTAAAGAAAGTTGGATTGAAGTTATGCAAAAAGAGCTTAGACAGTTCAGCATTAATAATGTTTGGGAACTTATTCCTAAACCTAAAGGTAAGTCTATTATTGGAACTAAATGGGTTTTTAGGAACAAAATGAACGAGAAAGGAAAAGTGGTTAGGAACAAAGCAAGACTCATAGCTAAAGGATATACGCAAGAAAAATAGATAAATGACGAGAAATATACACCAGTAGTGAGAAATCTATGTGGAACAATCACCTATCTTTGAAGATCCAAGAAAGCCAGACTCAGTCTTCAGACTGAAAAAAGGCTCTTAATGGTTTAGAGCAATCACCCCAGGCTTGGTATGACATGCTAAGTAAGTTTCTAATTTAAAATGGTTTTGATAAAGGTAAAGTAGATACTACCTTGTTTATTAAGAAAGAAGGTAAATATTTTCTACTCATTCAAATCTATGTTGATGATATTATTTTCAAATCACCTAATGGAAATCTGTGCAAGAAGTTTTCTAAGTCTATGTAGGATGAATTTGAGCTGTGCATGATGGGTGAATTAACCTTCTTTCTTAAATTACAAGTCAAACAATTGAAAAAGGAGAATTTTCATTCACCAAAAAAAAAAAAAAAAATATGCGAAAGATCTCATCAAAAAGTTTGGTTTGGAGAATTGCAAAAAACTGAGATACCTATGTCAAGTTTTTCAAAGCTGGATAAAGATGAAGAAAGAAAAAGTGTAGACTAGAAGCTATACAGGAGCATAATTGGTTCACTTCTTTACCTTACTGCATTTAGACTTGATATTTTGCTTAGTGTTTGCATTTGTGCTAGGTTTCAATCAAATCCCAAAGAATCTCACTTAACTGCTGCAAAGCATATCATCAAATACATTGCAATAGCTCCAAAGCTAGGACTGTGGTATCCAAAAGAATGAGACCTTACTCTCATTGGATATTCAGACGCAGACTTAGCAAGTTGCAAAGTGGATAGAAAGAGTACTTCTGGTACGTGTCAACTACTAGGTAACAAGCTGGTATCATGGTTTTCAAGAAAACATAGTACCGTAGCTCTTTTAATAGCCAAAATAGAATATGTGGCTGTTGGAAGTTACTGCTCTCAAATCTTGTGGATACGGCAACAGCCGGTCGACGAGAATTTCTCAATTTGTTGGAATCACCCATATTTAACCATACATCTCAATCGAACTTACATATTTCTGATTTCCAATCAACTTATATTAGTACCGTAATGATATCTGTAGATGAGCACGGTCGAATAGTTGATTCTTGGTAAAATCTTTAAGTCTATTGCATTAAAATCTCTTAATGACTTACCTAAATAATCTAGTTATCTCAGGAGTGATTAGCTCTGAGAACAACACTATAGACACGTCGATGAAAAACCCGATTAATTTAATTGAAGTAGAACTGTCAAATCCAAGACATCACATCTAGATTCGTAGGGCATTAATTGAGGGGTTTAAGTTTCGCTCTCCGATTGGTTCATGTGTATGCCACCCTTTTCTTGCCCACCAAGAATATGTACAACTTCATCATTACTTTTGAAAGTCAAATGATACATCACCCCCTTCATTAATCAGGGTGTTCTAGAGTTTTCTTCTATTTTGTCCTTTTTTTCATCAAGAAGGCAATCTAGAGAATTCCATCGTCTAAGTTGGTTCAGGGGCCGGAAAATGAATCATTAGGTACACCTTGAAAAACCAAATCATGTACACCGAAGGTTTGGCCATCACGCCCTATGCTCGCTCAATCCATTCCTTCAGATGGTCAGTCGATTAGCCAAAAGGGTTGGTTATCCTTCGGTCAATTCAAGGTCAATTCTAAGACTACCCATGGCCTAGCATTAAGCCAAAGCACTCATGGACCTTAGAATTAGTGACGAAATAGCTGGGTCTATCCATAGGCTCATTCCAATCGACACTCAATCCACCGATAGGGTTCATGGTAAGTGCATTACCAATCCATGATCAAACATCACCGATTCGAGATTCCTTTCCGATCACTAAGAATTAAATAAGAAATGATGCATTTTTTTTTATTAGAAGACGATCGCATTTGATTGTATTGGATCGTTTGTGTATCGGTGCATAGCCAGGCGGAATCACCCACATCTGGACACTATGACCGATCACGACCATCCGTTGATTCAAATCATCCCGTGACAAATCCTCATGATCAAAAGGTCATCTCATGAGCTGGTGATCCTATCCCATTGGTATGATTGGTAGAAAATTCACGGCCAACACCTCGATCAATTCGTGACGGGTTGGTCAGTCGGTCAGAACATGACCAATCCGTGATTTCTTGCTAATCGAATCGATCGATCCATGGTCAATGGCCTATGGTCGATCCATTCAGGACCTTATGGTCGATCCTTACGGGTTCAGAATCGAGGATGTTACACTTTGTGTTTCTTGGATTAATGATTTCACATGGTTCCGGTTTTTTGAAAGTCTTCGCAAAAGTTTGTTGACCTTCATTGGAGCAAAAATTGGTTGACCTTAATATGCCACCCCATTTATAATTTCTATAAACCGATTAAAGATATCTCCAATAGACTCTCCAAACGTCATTCTAAAAGATTCATATTGGCCAAGTAAAATATTTATTTTTGTCTCATTTACACGATATGTTCCTTCATAGGTAACATGAAGTCTATCCCAGACTTCTTTAGATGTTTCACATGAGAAAATTCTGTTATATTCAACAAGAAACAAGGCACAATATAAAGAATAGATGGCTTTTGTATCAAGAGTCTGTCTCTTGGTAATTTCTACTTGGTTGAATTCCTCAAAATCCTTATCTAAGACTTGTTTTCCCTTGTCGGATGCTGAAGCTACTTTTGGGTTGATTCATCTGTCTACAACATCCCATTCTAGAGGATTTTTGGATCTCAGGAACGCCTTCATTTTATTCTTCCACACACCGTATTCTTTTCCATCAAAATAAGGTGGCATGGTATTGCTTTGTCCCTCCACGAGTCCTAGTGCTAAACAACTAGCCATAGAAGATCTTTAGTTCATAAGTATAAACACTTCAATAGAAGAGCACACGGCTCTAATACCAATTGAAAATACTAGTACTAACACCTAGAGGAGGTGAATAAGTGTTTGAAATAAACCTTGACAAATAAATATGGAATAAAATAAGTTGCGAGTAAAGTTTTAAAAAGAAAAGGATCGGAGTCTAATTAAATGAGCCATTAGACTTCTAGTGAAAATTCAAAATCAGAAAAGAGACGAAATAGGTTTTTGCGAAACGTAAAAAAAAAAAAAGTTGCAACGGATAAAGCTAAAAAAAGTTAAGGGAAGAAAAAATTACACACGAGATTTATAGTGATTCGACTTAACTCAAGCATACTCTACTCTCCCACACCAATAGCCTTTTGGTTGAAATTCACTAAGGTATTAATAGAGAAGTACAATATTTCGAGTGCAAACACTTAATGGAAGATTTCTTTCTCCTTCACTAAGTCGCTCTTCTTGTGATTTTCTCTCTTGAATACAATTTATAAGAGTTGTCATTGAAGAACGAGTGGTTGGAAATGTTTCAGACTTTGGAATTTCAATTTTCATGCATTATCTCAAATAGACTAAATGACCCCCTTAAATACTCCTCCATGCCTTACTAACCATTGGCATTCTCTAAAAGAATTTCTTCCAATTAATCCATTGAATAGAATCGATTAAGGAAATCTTGTAACTGTTTAAAGATTGAGATAAAAATCTGTTGATTCTAGTTGTCCATACAATCGAAATCTAGGTTTCTATAAGTGGATGCTTCCTAAAAAAGAACTTGTCTTGAAGATTGATTTCATCAATTTGTAATTGATTCCATCAATGTTTTTTATAAAAAATAAGTGAGATTATTTGCCAAAAAGCCAGATATTAAAGAATAAATCCCTATTGTTTTCATACTAAATCCTTGTCCCAAGATCAATAAATCTGAGTATGATTATATCTTCATTCTAGAATTGGTTTCAGTTTACATTGTGTTAGAGTGAGAAAGACTTCTGGAACAAATAGACTTTGACAAGAGTCTATGATATAACTTCAGAAATCTACTATTCTTCAGAATAAGAATAAGAATAAGAAAGTTTTGTCAATTTCAAAATATGGTAGGAGTTTTCTCAATAATAAGGTTTATTGAATTTTAGAAGATAGCCACGTCTTACCTTCTGCACTTTGTGAATGATATAATTTATCTTTGAGAATAGTGCTGGCACACTTAATACCTTTTTTATGTCTATATTTTTTGTTAATGGTTCTCATAATTATTTTTTATAATCTAGGGACTTTACCATAATTAGCCGGTTATCAGGAGGGTAACTAACACCACAACCAACCACCATAACCACCCGACTTAAAGTTGAATTCCCATGGTGAAAGTTGAACCCACAACCATCATTTTTTTTTTTCCGTCAAAAGCATGAGAATGTCCTTATTATTGGTCAATTCTGGAGTAGGTTCCTGGAATTATTTTAACAATCTAGGGGTGCGTTTGTTTCGCGGAATGCATTTTTGGGGAAAATATTTTCCTCATTTTCCGGCGTTTGGGTCGCTTAGGAAAATGAATCAATGGAAAACGTTTTCCTAGTCAATAGAAAATGTTTTCCTAGCAGGAAAATGTTTTCCTAGCAAAACTTAAATTCAGGAAAATGATTTCCCCTTTGAAAGGATCGAAAAACATTTTCCGAATCTGCCAAAACTTAGATTTGATGCTTAGTTTACAAACAATTATTCTTATAAAAAGATATTTAAAAAAATGAATTTAAATTTTTTATTTTTAAAAAATTAAAATTTGGAAAACATTTTTAAAATAAAAATAAAAAATTTGAATTTGCTTCTTTTTCTTTTTCTTTTCTTCCTTTTTCCTTTTGCTTCTTCTTCACCCGTCACCAGCCACAAGGATGGCCAGTGAGTTTTTGCATCTTCATTTTTTTTTTCCTATGACGAAGTGTGATTATTTTTTAATGGGATACAAATGGCAAAAACATTTTCAATTATATATTGCCAAATAAAGGAAAAAAATCGTATTCTTGAAAAATATTTTCCTGAAAAGCATTTTCTTTTATCATTGAATTTTCCGTGAAACAAACGCACTCTAGAAGTGAGAAAATGGGCTCCATATCAACATGGGGAAAGACTTGACAAATCGTCGTAGAAGAGGGACTGCAAAGTCATCATAGAAGACAAACTTCCCGTGTCAACCGGCGTTTGCACGTTCTAATAAAAGAGGGCAGACTTCACAAGCAAGTCTTCGTCCCGCTCTGTACTGCAGAAAATTCATTGTCGATGCACCAGGATACATACGCAAACTTCTATCTTTTATTTTGCTCTCTGTTGGTTTCTCTCCGTCAAAAAAGATGCAGCTATCCTCTAAAATTCAATAAACCTTCTACGTAGCGTGCACCTCACCAGGTAGAATAGGAACAACAAGATAATTTATCTTTGAGAATAGTGCTGGCATACCTAATGCCCTTTTTATGTCCATATTTTTTGTCAATGGTTCTCGGAATTATTTTTCATAATCTAGGAAGTCTACCATAATTAGCTGGTCATCAGGAGGGTAACTAACACCACAACCCACCGCCATGATCGCCTTCTTAAAGTTGAGATCCCCATGGCCAAAGTTGAACCCACAACCATCATTTTTTTTTTTTTTTGTCAAAAGTATGACAATGTCCTTATCATTAGGTCAATTCTAGAGTAGGTTCTTGGAATTTTACATTTCATACAAGATACATAGACAAAATAAAACCCATTATTATTTTAACAACCTAGAAGTGAGAAAACGGGCTCCATATCAACACGGGAAAAGACTTGACAAATCATCGAAAAAGAGGGACTTCAAAAGTCATCATAAAAGACGGACTGCATGTGTCAACCGTCGTTTGTACGTTCTAACAAAAGAAGGCAGACTTCGCAAGCAAGTCTTCGTCCCGCTGTGTACTGCAGAAAATTCATTTCGAGTACTGTTGTATGTACTAAGAAATCATATTGAAAGTCTTATAATAAATGACATGGCAATTTCTTATTGGTTTTTTAACTTGCGTCTATAAAAAATTAAAATCCACCCCCATCAAATTTGTTGATTCTCCCATTTTCCTTCTTCGGTCGCCATTGATTTTCGCCATTGATTTGCTTCTACTCAATTAAGCCTAGCTCTGATACTAGAGGTGATCTTGAGCCTGTTTCATCCCAAAAACTTGCTCAAGGGATAAGTTTTTCCCTCAACTTATGCACCGACCACTAGCTCCTTCCATAACTAACATGGGACAACCTCAACAATCGCCCCCTCGCACATTAGGCCTTGAATCAAAGTTACGATAATCCGTAACTCTCCCGTGTGACTATTGGGTCCAAACTTATTGGCAAGTCAAGCCCCAATACCAATTCTTGCGAAAATAAGCGATCAAATAATAAAATAAACAGGATAAAGAAATAGATCAAACAACATATTTACGTGATTTAGTAGATCATATGGAAAGAGAAACAATGAATTCCCCCCATAAATCAAGCAATACAATGGAGATTACAACCATACTCGAGTCAATCAAACACTCTTAGTATTTTCCAACCTCCAATTATACCTAATAATGCACATGGTGTTTAGCCTCATAATTCTGCACAAAATAATCTTGCAATATCATGAAGGAATTGCCAAATTTTACCACAAGATTCAATTGATTTCAATACTAAAATTAATGGTATAATTCCGCAAAGAAAAATCCACCCCAAGCACCCAGTCAGGAGAAAATATTGGGTGGTCCAAGACCGCCATGTCAGCGTGGTCCCGGACCACTCACGCGGCGCCACGTGTGAGGAGAGAGAGACAGAGAAGAGAAAGAGAGAGAGAGAGAGAGCGTCAGAGAGATGGAACAGGGGCAGGTCCTTTGGTTCCCTCCCCTTACACGTGACGCCGCGTGAGTGGTCTGGGACCACGCTGACATGGCGGTCCCGGACCACCCAATATTTTCTCCCCAGTCACAGCCGCGCTTCAAGGCTTTTCTCTCTTTCTCTGCACATGAAAGGAACGAAGACCACTCTGTGACCCCTTGGCATCCAACTAAGAGGAAATACTTATATATGCAGTCGGGTCCCTCTAATTTGTTCCATTAATACGATTAGCGCTTCTACCCTGTCCTTAATTTCACCAATTCGTCGATGTGCGTATAATTGATTGCTGCGAACGGCTCACACTTGAATCCCACTGTAAGAGCAAGGGCAGAAGCACAAAGGTCCCGAAAGGGTAAAAAAAGAGTCTCAGAGAGTATCTTTTGGAAATGAAAGTGGTGCAGTGGCTTCTACCGGTGGCTGTGGCCTGGTGGCTGCAACAAGGCGGTGCTCCCACCATGGCCGGAGAGTGCACAACCAAGTGTGGGGACATCGACATACCTTATCCATTCGGGCTCGAGCTCAAGTGTGCAAGGTCCCAAGATTTTTTCCTCAATTGCACCACTGAAGGGAACCATACACAACTACTTCTTGCCTACGGGGGGAATTGTCCGATACGTTATATCTCGGTCGAGGATGCAACCATGGTCATCAGTGTCCCCGAAATATCCACCTGTTACATTCCAGATGGCCAGGCACGAGGCAAGAGCGGAATGGGCATCGATCTAACTCCTTATCCACCGTACAGAATTTCGGACGCCCGGAACAAGCTCACCGTCCTCGGCTGCAACACCTATGCGCTCATGTCCGACCCAGATGGGAAGTTTGGGACCGGGTGCCTCTCCTACTGCGGCTACCCCATCGACTTCGCTAATGAGACCACTTGCTCTGGTCTTGGTTGCTGTCAAACATCCATTCCGAAGGGGCTTAAGATGCTCGACATTTTCATGGAGCCCCTCTACGATCGCATCGAGCCCCTCCACGATCGCATTGAGCCCCTCGACGGGCACGCCTGTGGACTGGCCTTCGTGGTGGATGACAGGTCATTCAATATATCCAACAGGAAATTTCCGTCCTTGAAGGAAGTAGGAAAAAGCTCGGACCTAGTTCTGGACTGGATGGTCGAATGGGACGTGACTTGCGGAAAGGCCAGCTTGAACCAGTCGGGCTATGCCTGTGGCAACAACACGGACTGCTATGACTTCGCGAATGGACCGGGTTATCGCTGCTTATGCAAGCCTGGGTACGACGGGAATCCCTATAATCGCTCCCACGGTTGTCAAGGTAATGAACACATATGACTCCTCATGCATTATAATATATTGTGTGGATTATTAACTAATTAATCACCAAGCAAGAACCGGAGAGAAGACTACTATATGATTCCATCTAGTTTTACCCATTTAACTAACAGCCGGTAGATTTGTGCACCTCTCTCTCTCTCTCTCTCTCTCTCTCTCAACCTCAACCTCTACCTCCACCCTCCGGTTTGACCCTCACGCCACTGCCATGACCTCCATCATTCGGCCACCACCTTAGGTAAGCCCACCCTCATCCTTCTTGCGCCGTCAGACCACAGCCGTGGTTTCCTTTTTTTTCTCTCATTTTACTATACCAATCCACACTCCCCCTCCTCCACCGACAACAGCACCCCCACTAAGGAGATGATAACAAGTGCCGTCACCACCACAGGCAACGACCTCTCTCTCTCTCTCTCCCCACTGTCTTAGTGAGTCTGGCTTTTACCTCATCTCGGTTGTGACAAGTCCCCGGTACCATCTCCTCCGCCATGAAGGAGATGAGATTTGATTGAAAGTCTCTTCCATGAAAAGGAGATCATATCTATAGGTCTCCTCCGTCAACGGACGAGGCAATGGTGTGTGGTGTTGAAGACTTGGCCTTAACTCATCAGTACATCAATCTGGACGATGAAAGGATGAAACCGTGACTCGACGATGGCGGGGATGATGATGCGATGGTCAGTGTCATGGTTGGGCTGGGCCATGTGTTGGTGTAGGACAAAATATTAGGGAGTCTCGTTCCACCGTGATAGCGTAGTCCCGGGGCAACTCAGTAATCACCACGCGGTGCCACGTGGCGTGGCTGGGTCCCACGGACAAAGCACCACCATAGCGTAGTCTCGTTCCTTTTCCCTCTCTCAACTATTCATCTTCCCCACCACCTACGTTTTTTTTTTTTTTTTTGGTGAAAAAGACCACCACCTACTTTTTGTCACCGTAAAACACAAGAACTCGTCATTAGACAAGAAAATCAGATCTGAAAATAAGGAAATTAGGGGAAAACTGATGGAAGATAGCGAGGCTCAATTTCGTCTTAAATGAGACAACTGAAAAGAACCCCACCATAGCTGGCCCCCGCCAAGAAACGACCGGTTGTCAGTGCCTGCCCAATTTCATTATCTCTCTCCTCCGTAAACGCGTGAATCATCTCAGATTCTCAGCCTCTTTCTTTTTTTTTTTTTTTTGGTAAAGTCAGCCTCTTCATTTTTTTTTTCACGCATTCTATTTCTGTTTCATAGTCATTGGTCGAGGAGGAGGATATTGGTGATGAATTTCTGGGAAGCTGTCGATCAAAATCATAACGATGAAGACTACGAGGAAATTGAAAGGGAAGCACAAGCATTTCGACCGATATTTTACCTTTCTTGGCCTCGGCTTTCTTCGTCTTCTTCTTTTCCAATCTTTTTCTTTTGCTTTTGTTTGGCGTTGGAGGAGAACATGTTCATAGATATATAGATACAGATACATAAATACATACACATATGTACATGTGAACGTTCAGTGAGAAGCCGACGACAACGAGGTAGATCTCCATTTAGGGGTGGTGAAATCATCGGCTGCGCCATCGACCCGAGCGGGGGGCGACCATCGCCAATGGCAGGTCACCCAGTCCCCTTTCATGGGCAAAGCCTTTGGTGCCCATCCGTGTCACCCATGAACAGTAGAAAGAGAGAGTGGGGGAGAGAGGCTTCATCTATGGGACCATCCACGCTACATGGTGCCATGTGTTGACCACCGAGTGGCCGGGACTACGCTGCTGTGGTGAAGGGGATGATTCTCGGTGGTTAAGTGAAGGTAATAGGGGAGAGAGAAAAATTGCTTTGTCCTAAACTACCTCATACTATAATTATAATAGGAGGCCTGTGATGGAATTTTACTTGGACCTGAGTCCTGGCATGATCATCGGACCCACCATTATCAGTAGTTACGATAGACCCAATCGAGTCAATTCGGGTTTGAGCAAGTATTTCTTCTAATGTTCCAATTTTTGCCTGATGGAATAAGATAAGGCGGTTGCCACCACCTTGCCATTGTCGTCAGCATCATTTCTAGCGCAACAACAATCTTGTCTTCTCCTTTGAATCTCCGTGCTCCATCTTTCATATATTTTCATTAAACATGGTATGCATACTAAAATGCATCTAGATGATTAGATCTAACGAGCACATCGTATTTAATGATACATAGTAGCGCATCCACCTCACTAATTGAATAATGGCTCATATTATTTATGTAAAGGTCAATGTCCTCCTTCCTAAGCTTAGTTGTCGTCCCCGGTAGGGGTGTGCACTAGGAACCACCCGAACCGAGAACCGCCCGGACCGAACCGAACTAGCGGGTTTTGAGTGGTTCCCAAAGAGGGCAGTCCGGTCCCCGGTTCCAAGGTGGGAACCAGACCGACCGAACTGAACCGGTTAATTTATATTTTTAAATTTCTTAAGAAAAAACTTTATTTCCTTCAAATTTCTCCTATTTTTCATTTTATTTTTGGCCCAAAACAGTAAATTTATTGGTTCCACTGGACCAGACCGAACCGGTCGATCGGTTCAGTTCCCAGTTCCACAACCAGTAGGTCCGGTTCCTAATCCCAGAATTTGGGAACCGGGAACTGATCGATCCTAGTCCCTAGTGAGCATATCTAATATGGCGACACCCCCTTTGCCTTGCTTTGGAAAAGTAGGGTTCATGTGCATTGCAAAAGCTCCATTTCCACAAGTTTTGTATGTTGTGGATCCTGTCCGAGCTCATGTGCCCTTAAGGGGTCTTGTATAAAGTTCGAGGCAACTTCGATCTCCGCCAGTGGCGAAACACAACACCATTGTTGAGCTCAAAGTCGACGTGGAGAGAGCTGAGAGTAGAGAAAGAAGAAATATCTTAAAAGAGGGTAGACGTGTTGCGAAGCTATAACCAAAACCTAAATCAGATAGCATTATGTGTAACATAATCCATGCACCTACTTGATCAATTTGTTTTTGCAATTGACTGAGATAATGGTTCAATTTGTCTTCTGCATAATTTAGACATCAACGAGTGCAAGGAACCAGAAGTATACCCATGTCATGGAAAGTGCAGAAATAAGCTCGGGAACTACACATGCGATTGCCCATTCGGAATGCAGGGCGATGGTAAAGTCAGTTGCCAAATTTCTCATTTGGCCATGCTTGTTGCAGGTACTTTCGTACATATCCTCTCATCATCCACCGGTAGTTCGCATTATATCAATTCATTCTAGATTTTGCAGTTAGTTTGACAATACAAATAGTTCATGAACTTTGATTTAGAATGCAATATCATACCTAAACTTTTAATTTGTACATTGTAATCCATAAACTTTGGCCTACTAGACAAAATTGTCCATAAACTTTTAATTTGTTCAATGTGATCCCTAAAGTATTGATAAATGTTCAATTTAGTCCATGAACTCTTGATAAATGTTCAATTAAACCCTTCCATTTGAATCATTTTCATTTAATACAGGGACTAAATTAAACATTTACTAATAAGTTTAGAGACCACATCCAATAAATTAAAAACTCAGGAATGGCATTGTACATTGGGTTAAGTTCAGGGACCATTGAACAAATTAAAGGTTCGAGGGCAATATTATACATTAAACCAAAGTTTAAAGATCATTTGTGTCATTTTCCCTATAGATTATTACACTGCACTTGGTGTAAACCCAGACAAAACAAGCAACAAGTCACAAGCTGCCACGTGTCCCTATGTAATCCCAGGCTCGTGTCGATAACATCTTTCCTTTGTTTTTCTTTTACCTCCCTTTTCCCCTTTTTTTCTGTTTATCTAAAGCTAACATCTTTTATTCATGGGAGGATAAACTACAAATTTAAGTGAAACGGAGAAATAGAAAAATAAAGAAAGAATGAATGAGTAGAAACAGATAAATAGATTTTTTGAGAGTAAACAAAAAAAAAAAAATGACACAAATGATCCTTAAATTTTGACCTATCGTGCAATATAGTCCTTAAAATTTTAATTTATTCAATGTAATCCCTAAATATTAATTTAATGTGCACTGTGGTCCCTAAAATTTTAACTTTTTTAATGTAGTATATGAACTTTTGGTGCATGTTTAAATTAGTCCCTAAATTGTATGAAAATATTCAATATTATCACTGATCTTGAATTAATAGAAGGACTACATTGAATAATTTCATATAGTTCAAGGACTACATCGAATATGTATCAAAATTTCAATAACCACAATGAATAAATTGAAAGTTCAAGGGCCACATTGCATTAGGTCAAAGTTTAGGGACTATGTTGAACAAATTAAAAGTTCAAGAATTACATAACATATTAAGCCAAAGTTCAAAGACTATTTGTGCCATTATCCCTAAATAGAATGAAGCTATTAAACATGTGGCAAATCTTAGTACAATGATTGTGTAATGTGAAATTATGCAGTATAATAATCCATATACTAATTGAGATTTTGCGGTGGATGTATTAGTTTTTCCCAAGGTATAAAAATACATTTTCCCATCTATCTAACTTATTTGAAGTTAGTGAAACTAAACCTATATATTTAGACATTAGCTACAAAAAGGGATAGATTTATAACTTAAAGCTTGTGGGAGCGGGTTTCTTAAAACAAAGGATGGGCACCTCCTCGAACGGGACAAATTTCCCCGCAAAAAATGCCCGGCAAATCATTAGGCCGCCCGATGCCTAGCGAATCCACCCTGCAAGGCATTAGCGCTGCCCCGGCTGGCGAATCTACCCTCTTTACACTTTTAAGAAATTCTTTTATCTTTTATTTGACTTGTAGTATTTGTTCTAAAGATATGAAATAACAATAACAAAACCCTAAGAACAACCACTTCTCCTTATAAGTCTTGTTTTTATAGAAGATGAAAGCTTGTAAAGTTCTTTAGGTAAGCAATGTGGTAAAATTGTTTTCCATGTATTTCATCTTCACATTTTTCCACATTAATTAATTTGTGAATGTTGGAGTTTGTTTGGCTCTTTAAAACCAACCAATGAGGCCACTCTTCTTGTATAAATCCACCCGTGGCCATTCTTTTTTATAAAGATAGTCAAAAATAAAGAAAAATGTCAGAAGGCTATCTAGTAAGTGGATTAGCTCTTTTTGAGAAGAATGATTAATTCTATGGCGGTGCCCTGCACGGGGCTGTGGCGGCCAAGTTTTCATTTCAAGGGACGAGGGACGTGATCCTAGTCCTTGCCTCCACATCCTAATTTAAAACTAGTTTTAGAGAAACAATTAACTTTTAGATAAAAATGGTTATGTTTTCTTTCATCTCTCGCTAGAAGAAATCTCTTTCAATCATGGTTTTGATTGGTGGATCATACATTATAAACATCACACATGCAAAGATACTTAATACAATTTTGGATATTATCTATGCTCGTAACCTCACCTATTAGAGATTCCTCCAATAGGACGGACAAAAACATTCAATCATTATAATCATAACATGCATAATTGGTAAAAAAATTCCACTTGGTTTTCGTGCCATTTATAAATGAAAAGAGCTAAAACAATATGAGGTGAATGCTTCCTTATTTTCTTCTATTTATTACAAACCTTCTTCATTATAATCGAGTAAACATTTGGAGGAGTTATGGAAGATTCTGGTAGCACGTATTTCAATTGAGTTCAATATAAGGATTGTTACATTAATTGTAGCCCATTTATTATAGAAATCATTTGAGAGAAGAACTCCTAGAGTGTCAAAACTTAGCATGAATGGATATTTAAGTGCCAAAAATTAGGAATATGACACTTAAGTGCCAAAATCGGAGCAAAATGGATCAGTTAAGTAACAGCGGTGAGAAAATCTGGTCAAAATGCTGACATTGTGATTTTTCGATGAGACAAGTGCAAAACGACATCATTTTGCACGCCGACATAGCTAGACAAGTATAATAACCGACGATGTTTTGCTGCTGATGTGGGGATTAATTAAACCAAATTTAAAACTAAAATTAAAATTAAAATATAAAATATAAAATAAAATAAAATAAAAAAGATGAAGGAAGATGGAGATTGCAGGCACCACCTCCCCACTGTCACCAGGAAGGGCTGGCGATGGCAGGGGAAGGGTTAGCGGGGGTCATTGGGCCCTTGACTAGGGCCAAGCAAGGGCCTCCAAGCCCTCGCCCATATCTGGGGCAAGAGTTGCTGGCCCTCGCCCAATTAGGCCAAGGGCCACCAATGATTGGGGCAACCCCTTAGCAGGTGATGGCCCTTGGCCCAACCGGGCAAGTGCTAGCAACCCTTGCCGGATTTAGGGGAGGGTCACGACCCTTGCCCCAGCCAACCCTTCTCCCGCCGTCATCGCCCTTTCCTAGCGACGGCGGAGGGCGGCGCCCATGGCTCGGCCCTCGCCGCTTGCAATCTCTACCTCTGTTCCTCTTTTTAAAATGTAAATTTTAGTTTTGAATTTAATTTAATTAATACTTATATTAAATTCAACTAAGAGACAAAACATATATTTATTTATTGAAAAGGGGGGGAGAAAGAGGCACCGTCCCCTAGCTAGGGCTCAGCGACCCTCACTGCCCCTTCCCAACAAAAGAGGTAGTGGTTAGGACTAAGCTCTCGCTGTTCTGCAACATTTTTTTTTTGAATATTTGATTTTAAATTTAATTTAATTAATATTTATATTAAAATTTAAATCAGCATCAAAACAACGTTGTTTTGGCCTTTCTTTGCTAAGTCAACTTCCGGCGGGCCATGTAGGATTTTCGGCAAGGTTTGCCGGAATTGGCACTTGGGTGTCACATTTTAAAAAAAAAATGACACTTAAGTGTCACTTTCTTAATTTTTGGCACTTCTCATTGTGTCAAATTATGGCACTTTGACTGTTCTTTTGCCGAAATCATTTCTATCACTGTTTAATTGAGTGGTTATATTTTGAAAGATAGATAAATCATGCAAAATGGATAGTCTTTTTTTAATTAATTTCTTTTATGAACTATGTGGACCATGTAAGGATTACATGCTTGAATCATTAATGTAACATTTATCCTTTGGCAGCGGTTATTGTGGCCTTCTTCTTCATAACTATTAGTGCTTTAGTCTTTAACACGTGGAGGAGGAGAAGCAAACAGAGAAACTTCAAACGAAATGGAGGAGAGCTGTTGAAACACCACAGGGTTCAAATTTTTACGGAGGCAGAGTTGGCGAAAGCAACCAACAACTATAATGATAGCAATAAGCTCGGCGAGGGCAGTTTTGGTTCCGTCTATAGAGGGAGAATAGTGGGGGAAACCATGGTTGCGGTCAAGAAGCCTAAAGATGTTCACGAGTCTCTAGTAAAGGGAAATTTCCAGCATGAACTTGAAATTGTGATGCAAATAAACCACAAAAATGTGGTGAGGCTCCATGGCATATGTTTGGAGACTAGAATACCATTGTTGGTTTATGAATACATTTCGAATGGTACCCTCTTTCAACACATCCATCAGAATGCGTCAAACATCTTAAGATCGTGGAAAAACCGGCTCAAAATAGCCACTGAAGTTGCTCTTGCACTTGCGTATATGCATTCTTGCGCAGAACCTCCAATCATTCATGGTGACATCAAGTCAGTGAACATACTTCTAGATCAAAATCACTCAGTAAAAGTGTCTGATTTTGGAACTTCAGTGCTTATATCACCAGAGCATAGTCATATAATAGCCACTGAAATTCGAGGCACATTGGGCTACATCGATCCGGAATATTTAACCACCGGTATGCTAACAATTAAGAGTGATGTATATAGTTTTGGAGCTGTCGTTGTGGAGTTGCTCACGGGAAAGAAGCCTGCAAGTTTTATTACTAAGTCCGGAGAGTCAATTAATATTATCCATTATTTCATCTCTTCCGTGAAGGATAAGAAGTTGTCCGATGTCATAAACTTCGAGGCCGCTAGTGAAGATGAAATGGAGAGAGTAGGAATGGCTGCTGAGATTACAGTGAAGTGCTTGGACCAAAGCGGTGCGAAGAGGCCAGTAATGATGGAAGTGGCTGAGCAACTTGCAAGGATTAACCAATATCTCGATAGCTCAATAGTTGAAGAAAACATTAAGGAGACGGAAAGCGAGGTGGATGAAGAAAGCCTCTACTCCCATGCAACTTCAACTACCACCATGATGAGCCAACATGGGAGGTCCGACTCTTTTTATTTAACAAGTTTCAACATATGATCCTTGGTTACTATAGTGACATGTCTATTAATAGTGCATAAGGACTTCTAGGGTTGATTGTGTATTCTATATATATAAGTGAAATCTCTCCTTGAGTGGAGACTACCGCCCCTGCTTGAGATTACATTGTTATTACTATTCACGCATATCAATAGGATCTCTACTCGAGTGCGAACTACCATCCCTATGTGAGATCACATTGTTATTATTGTTCACGCATATCAGTGGGATCTCTGCTCAAGTGTGGACTACCTCCTCTGCGTGAGATCACATTGTTATTTTGTACCATATCATTTTATAATTAGTTCAATCTTCATCTATATCTCAATTTTTATCTGATTCATTTCTTATTTATTATATTTATCACTCTTAGATTATTAACTTTAAGTATCACAAATCACTTAATAATTTAAATATATTTGTGTGTGTGTGTGTTATTTTTTCCATTTGTTTTGAACTTAAAGTTGCGCAAGCATTCATGTAAGTTTGTCACAATCTGTATAATATATGTACAACTATGCACTTAGACTTATAGAAAGCTGGCATATGGCCATTTTGATATTATCATAATCTTTCTTTCCCTTTTGTCTTTTCTTCTTTGTCTTTTTTTTTCCTTTCATATAATAATAATAGGTCAAAAAAAAAAATCTACTCACTCGTTTTTATCTTATTTTTCCCTTATTATAATCCTAATTAACTTTTGTGGCAAGTAAAAATCTCCCTTCACTTCCGGTCTCTACCTTTTCCTCACTATGTTACACTTAGATAAGTGTATTAGAAGTCCTAAAATTTATCATGAAAATGCTATTAAGTCCTAAAACTTTCAAAAAGTACAATTAAGTTCTAAAACTTGTCACAAAGTGCAATTAAGTCTTAAAACTTTCAAAAAGTTTAATCAAGTCCTAAAACTTGTCAAAGTAATTCAATCTAAGTCCTTCCATTGATTGCACTTTTGAAACAAGTTTTAGGACTTTATTGAACTTTTTAAAAGTTTTAGGATTTGATTGAATTTTCATAATAAGTTTTATGACTTAATTGTACTTTTTGAAAGTTTTGGATTCAATTGCATTTTTATAATAAGTTTTAGGACTTCTAATGCACTTATCACATCCTAATATAATACCATGTCCAAACAAGGATAGTAACTGTTGGCCAAAAAGACAATAGTAGGGCCATAAAAGGTATCTACTTTCACTATTTCTTCCATTTCTTTTTTTATAAATGTGAGATTAATTTGAAAAAATAAATCCCAATTTAATTTATTTTCTCTTTATTTAATCTAATTTCAGTTTGGATATCAAATCGGGAGTGAGAGTGGGAAAAACAAACCGATTCAGACCTCAAAAAATGCCATATCTTCCAATCACGATATGACTACTTTTAAATATGACAAGGGCATCCCAACTGTGCTTCAGCTGGATGCTTTTTTCTACTAGGTTTTCTTGTAGTTTTCCTTCGAGTAATGCATCTTTGCTCTATTTCTATAGCTTTCTTACATACCACGTATTATTTTGAAGCTGAAGTCACAGTAATGGACTTGATGGATGATGGAATCACCTTCCACATGGGGCCTTCCCATACTCCTTACGTTCCAGAGTACTTAGGGCCCGTTTGGTTCAACTTTAGGAAAATGGCTTTGCATTTCCCAGAGTAACTTTGAATGAAATGGCATTTTGTGAATGCAAGTGTGTTTGGAAACCCATTTTTGTGTATATTTTGCAAAGTAGCTTTAAGGGGAAAAGAAAAAAGAAAAAAATAAAATAAAAGGGATGAGGAGATGCAGCTGCTCAACAGAGGCGACTGGTGGCAATGGGGAGGCGGCTGGTGGTAGTGGCGGTGGCGGTGGGGGAAGGCAGCTCACTTGAGGTCAGCGACCTCAGGCGACGCCTGGGTCGTACCACCCAACCGCCTAGGTTGTGCCAACCTCAGGCGATGCCCTGGGTTGCGCGACCCAGGTGACGCCGCCTAAGGTCATGCAGCCTCAAGTAGCGTCGCCTGGGTCACTCGACCTCAAGCGCGACCTAGGGCATCGCCTGAGGTCGTGTGGCCTTAGGCGACACCGCCTAAGGCCGCAACACCTGGATCACGCTGTCACGCCCCGAACCCTAAGCACATGCCCATCTCTCTATGGTCGATTGAAAATCGTGATATCCTAGAAAATCGTGATATCCCATCTCTCTATGGTCGATTGAAAATCGTGATATCCTAGAACGAGTTGCCGACCCTTTCATTTTAATGCACATGCGAAAGCAAATAAATATCCCCTAACAATAAACAGCTTGAGATAGAAAAGCAAAAAACAGATTCACAAACAAAACATGCCTTTATATACACACTGAGTCATGTACAAAAGTCAACAACCAAAACTCTAAAAAAGATAGTTTTCCAAAAGGAAGCTGACCTAGCTGACCTACTGCTCAGGTCCCCTCAGCTCAGTTCCAAATCCACCACTCTACGATCCTAAAAGAAATTGAGCCCACGACGAGGTAAGATATAAAATCTCAGCGAGTTCACGCTCTAAACCCCGATTAGGAGGGTAACATACTTAGAGGCATCCTAACCACATAATCATACAACCATAGAGAGTTACCTCATCTCAAATCCACCCTACAGGTTAGCACAATTCATATACACCATGCATAAAATCGATGCACACAACAATTGAAACACTTCACTCAACTCAATAAATCACAGGGGTCCCGATTATAAGGCCAAACCATTATGACACGTCCCATACCATGCCACACAATTTTGTCTCATAATTAGGCTTAGCTAACTCAATCAACCATGCGTTCCAATTGTTAATTACACCCATCAAGGGTACGGCCAACTCTAAATTTGGCGGTCTTTTGGCATTGCCAGGTATCATCTCACCTCCTTTGGGCATAGCTACGTCTCTCAAAGATGGCTTTCCCGAAAGAGCGTGGGTCCAGAATCTACTACAACCCGAGTCCCAATTAATGGGGTAACATCCGGCGTAAATGCTTGAGACGAGTTCTCTTAACCAACACACGACCATTCAATCTCAGCTCAGGACACCGTGCATTACACTCAAATGACTCAATTAAAATGGTAAACCTAGCCTCTTTTCTTCATGTTAGAAATACATGGTAAAATAGTCATATATGGGTACACAGTCAATTTACACTAGAAAAATTGATATCCTTCAATTCAAAATCCTATTGTTTTATATAGTATGTAAAATCATTTTCGGTGTTAAAATCTAACACTCGGGATTTTTAGAATAAATATCAAAATTTACAAATTTTGAAATTAAATACTCAAAATTCCAATCAGCACTCAATTTGCACAAACTAACACTCAATTACAAAAACCAACCACACCATTGCAATTAGCACGAAATTCCGGTCACTGGCTATCTCTCGATCTAATTTTCGGAAAACATTTAATAATTAAATAATTTCTAAAATTAATTAAATAAATACATTAAATGCAAAAAATGCTAACCTAGGCTAAATAATGCTCATCTAACCATTTATTGAGCTAATTAAATTATTCAAACCATCTTAGCTATATAACAGCATACTAACCTAACTAACTATAATCTCTAACCACCTAATTAACTAATCTAAGTAACCTAATTTAACTAAACCAACTATAGTTAAACTAATCACACTTAAATTAATCTAATCACCCCTTAAATGTCATTAGCATACTAAGTAAAGTTTAGTGTATAAACTCACCAGTTCAATGCGAAAATCGATTCACCGCGACGACGGCCAAAACTCGGGCCCACGGCGACACTGAGGGGAGCTTGGGCCGGGCCAAACAAGCCTTGCAAGCCCACAGCAACTGCTGAGCTTGGTCTTGGGCTTGGACTGCGAGCTGGGCTTGCTTCGGTGGGCTGAAGTTCACGTGGGCTGCTGCTGGGCTGTGGAGAGTTGGGCTGAACGATAAAGAATGGGCTGAACTTGCGTTGAAGAAGCTGTTGGGCTCGATGGAGATGGGCTCGAGACGCTGGATGGGCTGACCGAATCGTTGGAGAGAAGACGCAAACGTGCGAGGTGGTAAAATGCTTTGGTGCTGCTGGAGTCTTCGGGCAGCTTGCTGACGTGAGATGGGGGAGGATCGGTGGCAGTCTTCGGGTAGCTGCAAGGGGGACAAAAGGTGGTGGACGAGCAGGCGGTCAACACATGAAATTTGCTGAGGAAGTTTGACTCATGGGGGACGAGCTTCGGATAAATGGCAACGAGAAGGGGAGGTCGGTTGGGGCTGAAGACAAGTGAAGGTGGAGCTGTTTCGGTCACTGATGCTGGGTGTTGACCGAACAAAGAGAAGACACGGGGAAGGAGACTTCGCTGGGTTGAAAAATTCGGTGGAGGCGTGCGATTGATTCAGTGGGATTTGGAGATGGCAGCTGGCTTGAGCTACAGGCTGAGTCTCAAAAAAAAAAAAAAGCAGAAGAAGAGAGGCAGAAAATCGAGGGGGTCGGGGGAAAGAGATGCTCGAAGGAGGGAAATGAAAATGAAGCAGAAACAGCGAAGTGGGGGAAGAATCGGCGTAGCCTGCAAAGGAGGAAGTCAACAAGGTTGATCATTTCCATTAAATGCTTAGTCCCCTCCCCTAATACTTTCTAATAAGATAATGCCACAATTAATCCAATTTTTGAAACCAAGGTTGCTGCCCCATGCCTAATTCGAATTTCACAACTTGAGCCTCAATTTCTACCCGAATTTCCTCCATTCGATGTCCAAATTTTGATGTAGATGAAGCCCACAAAATTTCTACAAGTTCCCTTCGCCAAATAACTCGGTAAGCAGGCCAAAAATCCATTCGATTTGGCCCGTTCGAATTTTCATTATTTTCCAAATCATTTGAAATGATTTTCCATAAAAATCCCAAAATCACCTAAAATTCTTCAAAGGATGAGTTGACGTTCCTAAAATAAATCATGACATGACCGAACTTTCAATTTATGAAATTGGGTTCAATTTCGCGATTAATTTTAATCTAACGCGATTTTAGCGTGACCTAGTCTATCGGGTAGCTTTTAGGAATTTTTAGCACATTTGACCTATGATCAATTATTTTCGAGCCACATTGTACATCTTCGATGCATTGGCAACTCTCGGTTGTCGTGAAAATCTCGAGATTTCAAATACGAACACCAGGTACATAAATGACAGAAAAATCGGTCTAATGCCGTTCGAAAAAAAATTTGCAATCAAGTGGAATCACCCACGTACTAATTACATACCTCTATCGAATCGACCTATCTCCAGTCTCTAATCAATTTTGACAGTGCCGTAATGACTCTTGCAAATTAGCACGGTCGAGCAGTCGTTTCCTGAT
Organism: Eucalyptus pumila; assembly: GCA_016097595.1. NCBI lineage: Eukaryota > Viridiplantae > Streptophyta > Magnoliopsida > Myrtales > Myrtaceae > Eucalyptus > Eucalyptus pumila. The sequence continues at coordinate 38,171,127 of CM027853.1, forward strand.
CAAATTCTCAAGTCTATTGCATTTAGATTCCTTAACGGTTTCACCAGATAGTCTAGTTATCTCATGTGTGATCAGCTTAGAAAATAGTACTATCAACACATCAATGAAAGGTTCGATTCATTCAATTGAAAACAGAAATGGAAAATCAGGATGTCATACACGCGACCCGGGCGGCGCTGCCTGAGGTCGCCCAACCTCACGCCACCTCGCCTGAGGTTGCGCGACCTTAGGCGAGGCTTCCCGGCAGCCAGATTTGGCCCCCCGGTGGCCAAATCTGGCCGCTCGCGGCTGAGCTGCCTGCAAGCTGAGCTTCACGAGGAAGAAGAAGATGATGAATAGTATTTTTCGAGGGCAAAAGAGGAAAACATGATTATCAGTAAGGGCAATATTGGAAAGAAAAAAATTCATTAAACCCTAGACTAGCATTCCAAATGCTAGCATTTGGCAAATGGAGACTCAAATGTGTGAACCAAACGTAAAATATTATCCCCAATGGGCTTTAGGGGCCCAAAGCCCCTTGGAAAAACCGAACCAAATTAGACCTTAGGCTTGTCGCACGCATGCACAAATAAATTCTAAGTGATGGTCACTACCACCCTGTTTCATCAAGAAGGTTCTCAGACAATATATCTTTCGTTGAAGGATGGATCTTTGATTTTTTGTTTGTATAGGGTCCCATGTCAATTCAAAAAGAAAGCTACAGAATCTAATCATAATTATAATAAATAAAGGATACATGTAAAGCAATTGAAAGTAAATGCAAAGCTAAAATAAGTAAAGAAAGATAAGTATATTCAAGTTTCTTGTTCAACTGTGCGATCCCTTTATAGCGGTGTCTACTTGGCTATTTATAGTCAGGTATTGCGAACAACCGTCCTCAGGCAATTATCATTTCAATTTCAAATTTCCTGGAATCTTCACTACCGTGCCAATAACTACATTGTTTTATCCACTAAGCTGTCGGTATCGAGCACTCCAGTAACTACCTTCATCCTTATCCTCCTGTTCTTGATGATAATCAACACCGAATTGCCGGTACCTATGATGGCGATCTCACCTAGACCTTTATGGGCTCGCTTCGCAAATCTCGGCCTTATTGGGCCTTATTTTTCACCCATGGCCCGTTGAGCCATTTTTGGTATTAACAAATGTCCCCTTTAAAAGAATTAAAGTAACTTTATTCATTGTTTGTACTTGATGACACTTATCTTTTGGATTCCCGTGATGCAGCTTCGGTTTCAAATCTTTTAATTAATCATGATCCGAAGACTTCGAGGGTTTCGTGCCGTCCATCCCCCCAGGATCCAGCGGCACTATTCCTTCTTTTACCGATAAGAGGAGTTTGACCACCTTCTTCTTATTGCTCTGACATTCACTCCAAGATTCAATTTTTACATTTTTGCTCTGGCCATCTTCTCTCTTGTTCTTGAGTCCTACCATGTCTCCTTCCTATGATCCTTCAACTTTCTTGGTTCGCATGGGCCATCTTCGACAGTTTCTGCTAAACTGTCCCAAAGAGGCAGCATCGGAGATTGTTCTCGGTACCAGCCTTCTCACACCTAGCGTTCCTTCGTTCCTCCATTGTTGCTTTCCTCACCATCTGCAGAGTTCTTCTATTCCAAAAAGAGCAACTAGAGTGTTTGGACCCCTGCGTCTCAAAGGCTCAGGTCTTTTCTTTCTTTCAACCCCATATTTTTTGAATAAAAATAGGCTTAAGTTCTCCAAACTCGAAGTGTGGCGTAAGTGGTCCAATGAACGTAAGAGTAAGGCATGGAGCTTTATATTTCATCTCATATACTCAATTCGGTCATGTCAATTTGATTTCTCACAAATCTAAAGCATTAAATTACTTTAAGAAATTTATGAGCTTGGCAGAAAATCAATTGAACAAGAAATAAAAATATTAAGATTCGATCGAGGTTGCAGATATTTTTCTAATCAATTCAAAAATTGATGTAATGAAAAAAAAAAATAAAAACAATTGACTATTTTAGCAACTCCTCAACAAAATTGTGTTGCAAAAAAAAGACATAAAACCATATTAGAAATGGTTAGGTTTATAATGGCACAAGCTAATTTACCAATTATATTTGGGTTGATGCTTTAATAATTGCTACTCATATACTTAATGACGTACCTTCTAAATCAGTTACTTCCACTCCATATAAGTTATAAAGATGTCGAAAGCTCGATTTAAGTTTTCTTAAACCTTGGGATGTGCTAGCCATTTAACAGATATGAAAAATTAAGTTTTAAAGGCAAAAAGATTATTTTCATAAGATACTCAAAGCATTCAAAATGGTATATTTATAGATGAACAAGAAAGTGGAAGTATCACTAAATTTGAATCATGAGATATCATATTTTTAGAGATTCAATTTCTTAAAAAGGGCGAAAAATGTGAAAATTATTCTTTATTTGAAATCTTGGATCGTGTAATGAAATTATTGGAATTAATATACCATCATCTCATCCAAGTGGAAGTAATGTGAGAAGTGAAGAATTAAATTTGAACCAATCTCAATTGCACTCACTTGACTTGACAATGGCATCATTATTTAATCCAAGTGGGGAGTATAATAGAGTATGATGAATTACCAAATATACAAATCTCTTATACAATGAACAAGTGGAAAAAACTTTCATCGTCAACGTTTTGACATCGAAGGAAAGCTTTTATAATTGCTCTACAAGAAAATGATAGGCCAAAAAATGTAAATGAGGCTCTAACAAAAATGGATATAAGCAATGGAAGAATCAATGAAATCAAACTAAGTCTGGGAATTGGTTGATCTTTTAAAATGACGCAAAGCCATCAGGAATAAGTAAGTGCCCAAAACAAAGCATAAAGCTAATGGCTCAATTGAAAGATATAATGCTCGTCTTGTGGCGAAATTGTATAATCAACGGGAATGATTGATTATGAAGAAACTTTTTCCCCTAAAGTGAGATTACTGCAATTTGCCTGCAAGTATGGATTTTGAACCACATCAAATGGATGTAAAGACAACTTTTCTCAATGGAGAATTAGAAAAAAAAAATTATTTTAAAAAAAAACCCCGTTGGTGTGTGTCGACTTTTAAAACCAATATATGGCATTAAGAAATCTTCAAAATAAATGATATATACGTTTTCATAATACCATAATAGCATATAATTTTGCAATGATTGATGAAAATCATTGTGTATATATCAAAATATTCAAAAGTTAATTTGTAATATTATCATTATATGTAGATGATATACTAATTGCCGAGAGTAGTATATAATTTGTTAATACGATTAAAAATTGGTCATCTTCCAATTTTAAAATGAAAGATATGTGTGGAGTTGTATATATTATTGGAGTTAAGATTTCAAGAGATTGTTCAAAGAAATCATTCTCTTTCACAAGAAACATATACAAATAAAATCCTTGCACGATTTCATATGTAGGAATATAAACCCATAGATATTCTTATTGTAAAAGGTGAAGGATTGTACCGTAAAATATGTCCTAAGACTCCACAAGAATAGAAATGAAGGAAACGTGTTCCATATGCTAGTGCCATTGAAAACTTAATATACGCTATGATGTGTATAAAACTTGACTTTTGTTTTGTAGTTGGAATAGTAAGTAAATACTAATCCAATCCAAGTCAAGCACATTAGATTGTTGTCAAAAGAATCTTAAGGTATCTAAAGGATACTGCCGATTATTTGCTAAGTTATCAAGGAAGAGATATGCGCCTTGAAGGCTATGTTGTTGTAAACTAAGAAAAAGATTTAGATAAAATGAAATCTACTTCTAATTTTGTGTTCTTACTAAATAATGACAACATATCTTGAAGTAGTTGGAAGCAAACACGTATAGCATTATCTATAATGAAAGCCGAATTCGTGACACTATTAGTAGTTGTACAAGAAAGTGTTTGGCTTAAAAAAATTGAATCACTTAGGTGTTAATAAAAATGCCGCAAAGTCATTATTGGTTAATTATGATAGTCAAACAACAATAGCTTACACTAAGATCTCAAATTTCATTGCAAGACCAAACATATAGATACTAAGTAAAATTTTGTTAAAGACATAGTTGCACAAAGAGATGTGAACGTGTATGCATAGAATAATAGTGAATCTTACAATGAAGCCAATTCTTAGAGATGTTTTCTATGGTTATGTAAAATCTCTAGGATTACGTAAAAGTTGATATACAAGACATTTGTATTTCCATAAAAGTTCATAATTAATGATATTTTCTATCATTATTAATGTCTATGAGTTTGTTTGACATTTATGCATATTAATGCTTAATGCATTATATTGAGAAAATATGCTGGAAAGATGAGAGATTAGTCCACTCACACGAGTAATTGCCTCTATTTACTGTATAAACTCTATTTACTGTATAATAAATAGAGATGATACAATTTTAAACTTATTATTTTTGTGATAATTAAGAGTTCAAAATTAAAATAAAGATGCCGCCTTAACAAAATGTTAAGATGAGATCATAATATTTATTATGTCCGAAAGTGAAATAACCAATATATTTTACTTGATCTGTCTTTAATGCCAGATGTGAGTTCTGATAGATTCATTAAATAGAGTAGATTTGTGAGCTCAAATTGGATATTAAGAATGTCTAATCTATCATATGTATGTATTTCATATTACGTACGCATGAAACGATCAATAAGAATTGGCAAAAGTTTTGATCTCAATTTTTTAAGCCGTGTGAGCTTCGAGGATGAGAGTTCCTAAATTAGGTGCCATCACAACTCTTATTTATTCTCAAAAAAAAAAAAAATTAGTATTTTCTTTCTTATAATATTGCCAATGATCATGGATAATGCAATCTAATGGGAGATTTCTAGAAAAGCGAAATGAATTGAAATTGAAAGATTCAAGGTAAAAGGAAGATCCTTTTTTCCTCTTTTTTTGCGTCACAGTCTATTTTTGTATATACAGATGAACCAATTATGATTATTTTGAGTTTAATCATAATTATGAATACAATATATATTTATATATAATATACTTAAAGATATCAAGAAAGATATAAATGTGATTAATTGATCTAAAGTACTGTATATTAGATCTACTTTAAGTTATTATGTCTAATTTGAATTGCTATATATTCCCAATAAATATATAGCAAATGTTGATCGCACAAATTATTTGTTGATATGAACTTTGCAGAAAAAAAAAGAGTTATATTTAGCCTCTCATAAGCAAGTGGGAGATGAAGGGTTTTATGGGTGAGCCACCCATGCTAGGCTAACCCAACCATAACTCACAAACGTTAGTTGTTTTTATAGATAATGTAAGTGCCTTTGGAAGTTAATGTTCTTAAGAAAAAAAGGAAGAAAAAGATTTGCCTCCTCTCAACACATATAACTTCTCTTTCTAACGAAAGCAAAGAAGAACCCTTTCTCACGAGGCTGCAATTAAGGCGGTTAATTTAAGGAAATAAGGTATATTCTGAAGCGTAATATACCCAGTTCAATCAATATTACCCAGTTCAATCAGTGATTTGTGTGTTGGAACATAGAATTTTATTTCCTACAACTATGGATGTATCTCCAGAAAAATTCGTCTTTAATTTTGCAGATCTGGCCCTTTAAGGATCTGCAAGAGGTCACTCTTTTTATTTCGCTCAAACTGCAGGAAGTGTTTCTAGACTAAAATATGAAGAGTTCAATGAGACGCTGCAATACCCAGAGTACAGAAAGCACCCAAATATCACATGGGGTTTAAAAACTATCTCGGTCTAGAGAAATTATAACATATTAACCGGACCATTGAAGATGATAGTCTCTTGTAAATCCAACATGAATCCCATCAAATCTGACGATTTAGTATCAACTTTGTAAATAGACTAACCTCCCTCGAGACCCACTGAACAGCTTGACATGAGGTGGCTTCATCCACCTGAAGATTGGATTAAACTCGAATCTAATGGTAGCTGTGCACAAGGCAAGAGCAGGCAGTGTGCTTAAGGACCGCGCAAATCATTTGCAAACTCGATGCCTCCATGGCAATTCAGCTTAAACATGCCAAGCTTCACTCCTCCCTCTCATACAAGATTACAGCAATCCATCCCGACGAGATTGGGAATGAAAGGTTGTAACATTCTCACCATGAGGCCAGTTCTTATGCAGATCTTGCTAGATGGATTGGCTACCGATCTGTTAGCCACTGTGACTCAAGTATCCGATAAATCAGCCCTTAGTCTTCTTTGTTGCAAGGAAAGTCGACTAATGTGCTCACAATGTTTCCTCACTCGGGCCCAAATGGTTGCTAAAAATGAAAGACTTAAGATTTACCAGAGCAACATTGCAATTCAAAATGCTTGGTCATCTTACCCGTCATCAGTTCTTCTGAGGTATATGCCATACGGTGCGATCCCTCACGATCATATTCATGAGAAAGTAAATTTCGTACAAACCCTCTAACTTTATATGGTAGGTTATTAGATCCAAGAAAATGAAAGATCGATAGTCTGTGTCCTTTGTCAGACATAACAGACAGACATCGCATGTCTGAAGTGGGTGCATAAGTACCATGATCACAAAAGGAACATATCAAAAAACAAACGAAAACAAAAACGATGCAACATGGTTTTCCATAATTGAAAAGCTAGGATCAACATATTATCATAAGACTGGATTTAGTTTCTGAAGATAATGAGTCGACAATGATGATGACATCGACGACAACAGCAAGGATGACGACAATGGCAATGATAACAACAACAACACCAATAGTAATTAGAGCCCTACAGCCATTATCCTAGGGGCCTGAATGACTTGATTAAAAAGTAAGGCCATCCCAATGTCTGAATGGAGAAATAAGTCATTCCCAATACAAACACAAGCACAAAGAAAATTGACAACGTGTCAAACAACAATCCTTCCAGAAGAAACATACTAGAAAGAGGAACCACGAAATATAAATAAGAACTTATGCTACAAAGGCCAAAAGAAGAGGAACCTGAATCGGCACCATAAACAAGCCGCAAGAGTATCCACCAGCACTAGTGTACATTAACACACCAGCTGCTTTTTTCGCACTCTATACACTGTTATATAGTAGTCAATCTGGCTCCAGTTATTCATCTGTAACGCAACCATTGGCAGCTGACTGTACGCACTTTATGTACTGCAAAAGTAGCAAGAAATAGTTTTATCATTATAGACATCAATGAGAGTAAACCAACATATTGTGGTTTGATTATTTTCATTACCTTGTAGAGAACTCCCCGTGCCGCCTTAAGTGGAGGGGGATTCCACTTCTTCCTTCTCTCCTCCATCTCCTGATCTGATAGTTGGACATCAATCCTCCTCTTCTCAACATCAATAGTGATGACATCTCCATTTTCAATGAGGCCAATAGGACCACCCTCCTAGAATTGAGATCGCAAATGTGCATCACTTATTATCACTTCACTGACACTCTACTTTGTAAAGATGAAATCACTCAACTTTATATCCAATTTCAATCAGAATCATCATATTAAAAGCATGAATGAAGCTTTGTCAAGTGAATGGAACATACTAAATTGTCTGCAAGATGTGTGATATAGTGGAATCACAACCCAAATACACAATCATTAAGTGATGTCGAGCAGATATTTTAATAAAGTTGGCAAAGCAATAAGTGTAGAGCATTTCTGTCTGCAGGATTTCCTGCAAAGTCCATGACAAATACTACATATAATTGTTACAGGTAAATACACTGATAAACAAGACAGAACCCAACTTTCTTATGTGGATGGACGAAATAATTCTAGTCAAGACACATAGGTACTATTGGCGGAAATATAGTATGAATTCTCCAACTTAGACCAGCATTGTAAAAAAGATTCATATGTAATGTGGTCATGAAACTCAAGATGCCTATGTCACCATCCATTTTCTCTTGAGTTTGCATGTTAGTGTGCCTATAGCCTACAACATTTATGAGGAAGTAGCTACAGGACACTACATCTCAATGCAAAATTGTCATGTCCATGTCTATGTAACATAGACTGAGGCATAATGTGAATGCTGACATCCAAACTGCGACTACTTGATGTGTTCTATGAAAAGTCGATTAACCTTTTCTGTCCCATCATTAAAGAGAATTCCAAAAACTTCAAGAAACTTCTTGTCCACAGCAACAGAAAAAAGTATTGCTTTTGCTCTGCTATATGCAAGCTAATCACAAACTATCTTGTAACTCACATAGTCAGATATTTGGCTAACAGGAGTAGATGAAAAGAGCATGAATAGTAGACGCACCTGTGCTTCAGGACATACATGGCCGACAACAAAACCATGTGAGCCTCCTGAGAATCTACCATCAGTTAATAATGCAACTTCCTGCAAGGGTGGAAGCAGACATACTCTAAGTTATGAACAATACCAATGCTTTCTCCACTAAATAAACAAGTAGATTTTCACAAGATGAAAAGAACAAATCAACTTCAAAGAAGACAAGGAGTGACTAAGAAAAAAAGGATATATTGGATATGTTTCAGTTGAATGAAGGTAATGTCATTAGTAGAAAGCAATTTGTTTAAACATAATCCTCGACAAAAACACACGGCTACAAGTAAAGATATAAATCAACACCTAGTTACCTTTCCAAGACCTGCTCCCATTATTGCACTTGTTGGTGTCAACATTTCAGGCATGCCTGGTCCACCTTTAGGCCCCTCCCCTCTGATAACAACCACTTTTCCCTAGAAATATAAAATTTGGAGATCCCAGTCAAACATATAATGTACCAACAGAAAAGCAAAGTTAATTCAGAAGCTTAGAGGAATCATGAGGCACTTATGGCAGAGAACTGTATCTCAGGCACCAATATCCAAGTAATAATGGGAATTGTGATATCAAGTTCACATTAAAAAGCCAAGCAGCAGTACAAGATGATTTTAAGCAAAAGGCAGGATTTTTTAGATGCAAAGATGTAAAGCTTTGTGGCCATGTAGAAAGTATACAAGAACAGCCATCACTGTTGAGAATAGTGCAGCAAAATTTTACAATCCACAAGGTTTACAAAAGAAGGGCTGTGGAAGTCAAGACATCGAAATTGAAAGTAGAACTGATGCTAAGGACAGCTTTTCAGATGCATTTACAGTATGACAGGCATTAAATCACATAGTTGCTGTGTTGTTTTATATCAATTCTGTTTGCAAGTTTGAGTAATATAGCATTATTTGAAGCAGTATTGGTTTGGGAAAAAATAATTACTGGTTTGCTTGGAGATCACTCTTGTAGAACCTTTCTTTAGTTCATGCGTCAGCCTGCGATGAGAATTATTGCATGGAACCCTCCAGTATCAATGGGGCTTCAACAGTGATGGATGGAGTTTAAAACTAAGTGTTGAGTACTAAACCCAGTAATAGTATGCCTATCCAAAACTTACGACATTGAGATGCGAACTGAAGCTGTGAGAAAGTTGTTACTACATCGCTTATGCGACAGCTGCAGATAAGTTGGAGCCTGAGCCATTTCTGGCAATGAGGAATCAATTTACAGTAATCATGGATTCTGATAGTAATAATTTTTTTGAAGAAAAGTAGCAGTGTGCTGTCCTATATGGTCTGCCTTATGAGAGCTTATGGTCTCTTTCTGGAAGAATCAAGAGGTCATCGGTGCCAAAATAAATGAATGATGGACCTGTCTTGAGGTGTTAAAGATACTTCGAATGAAAAGGAAATTTGCAGCTTTAGTAAGTGAGGCAGCTCTCCAACTAAGGTGCTTAGACATTTTACAAAGAATTTATAGTTATAGTCGGGGGCCGAAGTCGTGTGGACAAATTAGAGGGAAGATCAGGCCACTGTTCGGAAAAGACTGGACAGGGCTATGTCCAATATAGAATGCTTAATCAAACTAATGAGTGCAGGAGCTCTACATATTCAGGTAGCAAACTCTGATCACTATCCACTGCTTCTCAATATCAAATTTGTTGAGAGACAAAAAACTAAACTGAATGCTTGGTGTAATGCTTAAACATTCTATCACTCCCCCTCATGCTTAGTCTAGTCTTTTTGCCTAGTACTAGAGCATGGGCATATTTAATTGAGGAGGCAAATAGAGGCTTGAAAAGATATTAACTCAAGACCTCCTTATCTGATACAATGTAAGATTTTGTGGGACCATTGCCAACTGTTTTAAAAACTTAATAGTTGGCAGTGATCCCGCCAAAATTTCACAAAATTAGTTGGGGTGAAAACAGCAAAAGCCCTTCAGATTTGAGCTGGATAATCAATCCTGTTTGGGAGTCATTCATGAAGCCCATAGTCGTAACGAAAGAAGATGACTCTACTTTCTAAACAGCAGTCCTCAAACAAACTGAGAACAAATGGAGCACGGATTTTTTTGAAATTGTCCAAAAATAATTCATTCTTACATTTTAACATGCAGTTGAGAAATGGATTTCTGTCCCCCGCTTCTACACACATTTCATAAGATATTTGTCTCCACATCTGCTCATCTTAACCCACAGGTCAGTTAACAAGTGCTGGAATTTCTGCTAGTTTGTTTTCTCCCTCAGAATGCAGTAAAAATCAAATTTCACTGAGAAATAGGAGCCAAAAACACTTGCCCAGCCATGGTCGAAGAAATGAATTGGGGCAGATTTTTAGGGTAGCCGGCAACAACAATCATTTCCCCTGTACAGCGGTCACTACAGAAGCTCTAGGGAGTGCCATCAACCGAGACATGTGGCTGGCAAATAGTGATGATTCAGCCAATAAGTGGCAGATATACACATTCACAAGAGGTGCAAGTCAACTCTTAGTGAGAATGCACGGATGGCAAAATATTTTGATTCTAAGATAAGCAAATGAGCTTGAAATGAGTTAGCTAGATCAGATCGAATTGTTGAGTCTCATTAAGGTTCTATAGAAAGTGACTATAGAAAGAGGCCAGACAGGAAAATAAAGCCTGAAGCAACACGAAAATGAATTTCTCACAAAAGACAAAGTTTTGCAGAGTACATCCATTACAAAACAACAAAAATTGTAAATCATCAATTACCATTTCCAGAAACAATTAGTTTTGTAATTTGTGATTCACTCGTCCAGAAGAAAAAATAAACAAAATAGCCAAATTGGAAGTTTGCAGAGAAGACAAATAACTCATGACAAATAATTATGTTTAGAGATGGCAAAAGCAACCCTAGGTTTCATAGACAGTGATAGAAGATTTTGTCCAGCAACCACTTATAAAGAACAACGAGAAACTCAAGTTTGTTCCTTTACCTTTACATTGGTTATATACTGAAAACATATATAAGGTAATACTGCAAAATCAATTGTAAAACACATCATTTACCTTGAAACTCATAGGATTCTCTGAGATAGCTGCAATCATAGACTCTTCACCTTCAAAAACAAGTGCAGGTCCTGCAGGCCATTCACATTGAAGCATTACTTCTTCCATAGCTATAGATAACAAGCACCGCCAGGGGCAGCGGGGAGGGGGGTGGGGGAGGGGAGAGAGAGAGAGATGCACCATACCGGAAAAGTACAGGCCCTCTTTCCCAGTTATTTTGGCCACAGAACCATCAGGAGCAAGATTTCCATATAATGTTTGAATATGTCCAGTTTTTTTTATCGGGTTGTGGAGGGGCCTTATTATATCCTGATACAATGAATGAAATTTTGAAAAAAATAGATACTTGTTTGGTCTAACATGCATATCTCATATATCTAAGAGTAAATGGAGACTGCACCTGTCCTTCAGCCAATGAAGGAGCTGCCTTTGCATTTTCAGCAAGCGTCTTCCCAGTAACTAGAGAGAAATTCATTTAAATTAGTTCCAAAAAAAGACATGCTCAAGAACACTAATTTGTTGTGCAAACTTCTGAAGAACACACCAGTTATACAATCACCATCTAAAAATCCAAGTTCCAAGAGGTAGCGGATAACTGCAGGTGTTCCTCCAATCTGTGAAAACACAAAAATTTGTCTGGCTAATGACGAAATATCATGATAATGTAACATACTCAACAGGTGTGAAATGCTCATCTGCCATAAGCAACTCTTGGACAGGTAAAATGTGCAGACAATAAGATGGTAGAAGAACCATTCCATCAAACACACACCTTATGCACATCCTCCATGACATACTTGCCACTGGGCTTAAGATCAGCAAGAAATGGAACCTCATCGCTAACCTTCTGAAAATCATCAAGAGTCAACTTTAAACCCACAGACCTGCCAAGAATGGGCCCATGAGTATATTATTTGTGGTACAATTGTCTTCAGCCAGAGAAGACGCCACCAAAGCATAGTCACCTTGCAATAGCAATTAAGTGTAACACAGCATTGGTGGACCCACCAAATGCCATCACGACTACCATCGCATTACGCAGTGATTTCTCGGTGATAATGTCCTGTGGCTTCAAATCCATCTTTAACAGTTCCAGGAGATGCCTCCCAGCTAACCGACACTCAACTAACTTCATTGGGTCTTCAGCAGGTGTGGAAGAGCTTTGCATAGGCAAAAACAAAACTTACATGACATCAGGGCTACTGACTACGCAACAAGAAGCGACCAAGGGAAAGAACCTTCTATACCTTCCAGGAAGAGACATTCCCATAGCTTCAATGGCAGAGGCCATAGTATTAGCGGTGTACATGCCACCACATGCCCCTGCACCGGGGCATGAATTATGGACTATGTTTTTCCTTTGCTCATCACTAATTGATCCACCTACATATTCCCCATAACACTAGGAAAAAGAAATTGCAAAAAAGAAAAAGTCAGTCCCCAACCGGCATGACTTTTCACTATATCTGAAACAAAAACTAATGCACCTTGTAGATAAGATTATGATCAGGAAGAGCTTGTATAAAGTTAGTCGAAACAAATGATTTTCAAAGCCAAGCAAACTAATATCATTCCCTGTAGATATACGATAGGAGAAGCAGAAACTTCCCCAAGAGACAACTATTGACATCTGGTGATGGTTATGGTACAAGCCCATGCAAGGTTTATCCGATTCGAAGGAGGTCATTAAAAAATTTATTACCATGGTTGAGCTCCACTTCAAAAGTTAAATCCAGAGGGAACAGGTGAAATCAGTATCCAGTATTGAAATTTACTATGTTTTGCTGTGTTTTACATAAGTTATCTGTGTCGCGATACCATAACCAAATACACTGTAGAAGTGCACCTTCATTTTCAAAGCATGTATCCTCTTAAGCTAACAACATATCGAACTACATAACATGACTTTCTGTACTCCACCATAAATAAATTGTTAAGTAGCTGCATTGCATATGATGATACTCGTTGAAAAAGAAGATCTTGTTAGAATGACAATCAGAAGAGCAAACAGTCTATCTATATGGTATATATAACAAACAATCCATCCCTCAAACATTTGGTACGACTAAAACAGACATATTTAATTTCCCACCTGAAAGGCAGATATAATATCATATGTATGGCCTTGAAAATGACCTGGCTGCAAAAAGTTAGCAAATGTATCAGTATATTAAATTTCTTCCACTTCAAAAAGCAAAAGTAAAAAAGTAAAGTCTCTAACTAATTGCAACACACAAAGAACTAGCAACATTGGAAGACCTGAAGGGAGGTAGATATAAGACACGCAGAACATTTGAACATCAAATTTTTTACAGAGATATCAAGCAATACAAAATGGAAACAAAGGCATTTCAAATTCTTATGCTGGATTCTTTGAGTGCTCTTTTTGGTTATTTTCCTTGCACTTCTACTGACTAAACCTAAGCCCCATCTAGCAATACAAAATGGAAAACAAAGGCATTTCAAATTCTTATGCTGGATTCTTTGAGTGCTCTTTTTGGTTATTTTCCTTGCTCTTCTACTGACTAAACCTAAGCCCCATCTATCTACTTCCAACAAGGGTTTCGTTTTACCCTGCATGGATAAAGTTCATCCCTTAATACTGCAAATGACACTGCTTAATACAAGACTCTAGATTAGATGCTCAAGACCTTGACACCCATAAGAAGTCCTCAATACACCCGTCAGTCAAACAGAGCAATTAAATCAAAAAAGCAACATATAGGAATCTTTTTCACACACAAAATCGGAAAGATGAAAAGAAATGCGTCAAGTACTGGATGAAATGGGTGTGGTGCCTAGAATTTTTATGCATGTATATGCTAGAGAAAAAGCAAGATAAAACAGCAGAACTAAGTCTCTAACCTTGATGGTTCCACCATAAACCATGATGCTTGGTCGGTTGAGGCGTCCCATTGCCATGATTGTACCAGGCATCTGCAACAGTTATAGAAAGTAGGTCAAACGATAGCACTATGGCATCAAAACAGGCAGGAATGAGGAGTAAATATGCCAACAAAGCCAGTTGCAGCTGCTTGCAAAGAAAAAAAAAATCAAAAAGTGAATATTGGAACCACAAACTCTTCAGGAGACTAAAAGATAATTCCAGACAGGGTTAGTTGGATCATGCTATGTGCATATTAATTAACCTTCCTCAAAGTATATACCAAACAACAGTATATTGAAAATTCAAACTCATTAAGATCTGTAAAGGAGAAGAAAGTAGTTTAACGCCTTAAAATTTGAAGATGATGGCCTTCCCACTTATAAGCTTCGAGGCCATGAATTCCATCAATTTGACAGAAGCTTCCTGATTATATGATACCTTTCAACTATAAGCAGCTTTCAGCCTTTTAAATTCTAATTGCCCCTAATTTTCCTGGACGACTTGACTCATCATTCTTTCGGTAATTACAGAGACTAAGCACAATGTAGAGCACAAGTATCATGTAAAGTAAACACTAAAAGAGAGCCAAAGACCCAAGTTACCTTTTCTTCATATAGGGAGGTAAATTCAGATCCCACTGAATTTGTTCTTATACTAAAAAAAAGGAAAGCCAAATGAAAAGAAATTAAAAGGATGTTTTGGTACTTTGCCTCTTAGTAGCCACAAAGAACAACGGATATCACAGAGAGAGAAGGTAGACAACTCGGACTGCAAGATTGGACGACCCTGGAACATTGACTAGAAAGAAACTATAATTATTCAGGCCACTGAGAGGAGGAACAAGACATCCAGACGGAACCCCATATTTTTGCTGAACTTAAAGAAGATAAACAAAACGTAATACATTCATCGGCTATCACAAAATAACGTCCGAAACCAAAATGATCGTCAAAACCACATGGCGTGTTCGAGTATGTGACAGAAAGGAAAAGAAAGGCCAGCATTCGGACATCTTGAGTCAAAATAAGAGACCCAATTTACTCTCTCTCGATCAAGAATTGGCTAGAAAAAGGACTCAGAGCCTAAACTCGAAGAAAAGACACTTTTTGCCAGTTAGACAACTTCCCCCAGGATTCCACTATCTAATTCAGCAATTAAAAAACCACATTTCACCTGGAACTAGCAAATGAGCACATTGGAGATAAGAAACACAGAGACAACACCCAAATGCCAATAAACGCCCCCACTAAGTGCCCAAGGGCAAACAAAATCCTTATCAGCTTCGAACATCAAAATAGACAACTTCAAGCTAAAACCACCAGACAAGCATCATCACTCATGATAAAAGACAACAAAAGAAACGAATTCAGATGGAAATCAGGACCCACATTCTTATCGCAGCCGGGAATGGAGATGTTCCCATCGTACCACTGGGCAGACATGACGGTCTCGATGCTGTCCGCAATCAGGTCCCTGGACTGGAGGCTGAAGCACATCCCCCGCGTGCCCATCGAGATGGCGTCGCTGACGCCGACCGTGTTGAACCGGAACCCGACCATGCCGGCCTCCCTCACGCCCTCCTTCACGGCCTCGGAGAGGCCGAGCAGGTGCATGTTGCAGGTGTTGCCCTCGTACCAGACGGAGGAGATCCCGACCTGGGGCTTCGAGAGGTCGTCGTCGGAGAGGCCGACGCCGTGGAGGATGGCCTGGGAGCCGCCCTGGGACTTGGGCTCGGTGATGCGGGAGCTGTACTTGTTGAGCTTGTTGGCCTGGGCGGGCAGCGGGGGCGACGCCACGGTCGAAGAAGGGGAAGCAGAAGACGAGGAGGAGGAGGAGGCCTTGAGAGTGAAGGGTCTCGGCGGGAGGTGCCGCGGGCGGTGGTGGGGAGGGAGGGAGAGGGGGCGGAGAGGGGCGGCGCGTGGGGAGGCGAGGGAGGCTTGCATGGTGGCGCGGTGGCGGAGGTGGTGGTTGGGGATAGAGGGGGTTTGGGAGGGTTTAGCTTGGATCAGTATGAAGTTAGGTTTCTTTTAGATCGTTTGGAAGTGAAAATGTGGATTTATACACGTGTTGTGTTTTTGATTGGCCTAAAATGAAAAATTCCAAATTCAAAGAAATCAAATCGAATCTTGAGTTGCATGCAAATGGAGCAGCACGTGACCCCACTTCGCTCGCGGACAAAGCTCAGTTCTCTGCCCTCATCTCGATTGGTGTTTGGTTAAAATATTAAAAAAAATTAAAAAATTAAAAAAAAATGAAAAAATGGGTAATGTGTGTTTCGAAAATTGTGTGTTTCGAAAATTATTTTTTTGATTGGAAAAACAAAAACCGGACGGATTTAAATATAGAAGATTATGGGCTCTTCGGATTGCAAAATGTAACTTTGCTTATCCTTGGACTCCGAGTTACTTAAGAAAATAAGGGGGTTATATGATGATTCTACCTAATACATATCTCTTTTTCACTTGATCACCCTTTAGGTAGAACATGACTTTGGAGTGATTCACAGTTAAAACATGACTTTGGAGTGATTCATAGTACATGATGATCTTCAACATGATGGATGTCTTTTGTACATAAATTATTTAATAGTCAAAATGCAAATTTTCTAGGCAATGTTACGTTGAAAAAATGTTATAACATATCCACTAAAGTCAACAAGTATAAAATTGTCATCAAAGTATTGCGTACCAACTTTTTGGTAAGGTTATCCTTACTAAAATAACTTCTCTCTCTTAGATCCTATGTTTCACTTAGAAGGCAGATTGACCAAACCCTAAAGCCTCATTCTCAAAGCAGGAATACCAATTATGTCATAATTTTTATACGATACTCATTTAAATATTATATATCTTGAATGTAATATCAATATAAAATTGTTCACTTGAATGTTTATTTTGATGATTCGTCCTATGTGGCATTTTAAATTATACTTTTAACCGATGTGGCTTTAATTAAAGTCGAGTTGGAAAATTCTCTGTTTGATATGGCACTAAATAGCCAAACGACAACCTTTTTGGGGAAGTCTCTCTCTCCTTCCTATTTGAAATTTATAGATTCCATTAAGGAACTTACGAAGCTTTCTCTTTCTCTCTCCCTCTCTGGCTCACTTTCCTTTGCTCTCGCTCTATCTTCTCTTGCTTTGGCTTGTAAGCATAGTATAGTGACTTCACGGCACCAACGGTGCTGCTCCTCTGTCATCCATCGGCGTTCTCTCTTCTGTGTCCCTATGCTTGCTCTTAGAACTTGACATTCGTTGGTGGAGGAAATAAAGAAATGGCTATGGGATAGAGAGAATCTCTTTATGAGCTAGGGCCTTTACCAGCCAGTGGCACAAACCCTCTCCCCCTCCTTTGCTTGATTTTAGAATACCAGTTTCGGCTTTGATGGATTTTGGCCCAATCTTAGAGTTAGAGTTCTTTCCCAATTTTGATTGAATTTCTTCAAATTGGGTTAAATTGGGTTAGGGTTAATCAAATTTATCTTTAAACAACATTGTTTAGCATCTCAAGTCCCGAGTTTAGCTTACTAGCACGTCATGTCGGATCGTTTAATTTATTTTAATGCCACATTGGATTTTCCAACTAGGTAAATTACTAATAACACTTAAGTGATCGATTTTTTTTTTTTAAATTTGTGACACTTGAATAAACGAAAAAAAGAAATTATAGCACTCAAATGAGTGCCGTATAAAGGTTATGATACTCATGCTGTTTTTATTCCCCTCATTGTTAATTTACTCCCTCTACCAGTTTCACCGAATACTGAAGGTTGCTATATGCCCTTTGGAAATGACATCTTAAAATGCTGGAGATGGAATCTTCTGCTGGAACTTCAAATATATTGGCTGCGAACAACGAAAAGAAATCCGTAGAGTGTTTTGAGTTTGACGCGGTGAAGCAATGAAATGCAGTTGATAGAAGCAACACAGGTGTTCCCTAAAGTGACATTAGTCTCGTGTGTTTTGAGTAATTAAGAAAATATGCCAAAAAGAGATTTGAAAAAATTCTATTTATTTTGATAATTTGATAAATGATACATAGGCCTATTTATAAATTTTATTGGCTTCTGTTTTCCCGTTCGAGTTAGTGTTACATCTCATGTTAGAATAGATTGTATGGTCTTGTGTACCTTTACTGAAATTAAAAATGAAAAATGAAAAATGAGTTTTATATGGGAGACATACTTAGTGTGGGTTTAGGGCTTAAGCCATCTGTCAGTTTAAAGTAGGTCTGGTGCGGTTAGAATGGAAATTGGGCTTAATGAATTAGTTTTAACAAAATGGGCTGGTGAGTTTTCTATTTGAAGTGGGCTCGTTTTAAAGAAGCCCAATCGTGCCCATTGCCCAGACCCGTGCAACCACATCTGTCCTTATTCGGACTCACAAAGATAATAAGCATAAATAACCATCCTCCGGTTCACAACCCGGGGAGGCGCTAGGTATATTAAGTGTGACTCGGGTGGTGGGTTCTCCCGCTTAACTCACACGCAGGGGTTTACGCGTTGCCGACCGCAGGTTCCTCCAAGCAAAAAAAAAAAAAAAAAAAAAAAAAAAATCATGCTCCGGTACTAGAAGTCCAATCTAGAAATAAATCTTATCAACTAAGCAAATAACTTTTCACAATATAAATATCCTCTATTTCTCATCCATTTCTCAAATCACATATAGAACTTTCCATAAACCAGTCGCAAAGCAATTACATATATGTAAATTGTCACGACACATTTCGTGATATGTTTCTCAAACCATTCTCAAATAATCAAGAGCTACTAAATATTCAATCCCGCTTAATACAACAAAAATGCTATTCACAATTCAATATATGTATATATATACTTCAAGGCATGCTTTTACCAAACCAAAGAAAATACAGTATCAATCACTTTGTTACCTACGATCAAACACTAAACAATACACGTATCGTTGAACTCGCAGCCATATCAAATAATTGAGGAATAGCGTTAAAATCAAATAAAACTCTACCTCAATTATAAAACAACTAAACTGCACCTTAATGCTAATAAAACGACTCCTACGAGTTAACAAACTGTTAACCAAAGTGATTACTCAAACTCAAACTCAACTCAAAACTTACTCAAACCCTAAAATCTCGCTCCAACAAAACCGTTCTAGTATTGGGGCGATGTCACGGTCGAAGAAGAAGGGAAAGAGAAGACGAGGAGGAGGAGGCCTTGAGAGTGAAGGGTCTCGGCGGGAGGTGCCGCAAGCGGTGGTGGGGAGGGAGGGAGAAGGGGCGGAGAGGGGCGGCGCATGGGGAGGCGAGGGAGGCTTGCATGGTGGCACGGTGGCAGGGGTGGTGGGCGGAGGTGGTGGTTGGGGATAGAGGGGGGCTTTGGGAGGGTTTAGCTTGGATCAGTATGAAGTTAGGTTTCTTTTAGATCGTTTGGAAGTGAAAATGTGGATTTATACACGTGTTGCGTTTGGGATTGGCCTAAAATGAAACTTCCAAATTCAAAGAAATCGAATCGAATCTTGAGTTGCATGCAAATAGAGCAGCACGTGACACTTCCCTAGCAGACAAAGCTCAAATCGTGCTCTCATCTTGATTGGTGTTTGGCTCAAATATAAATTTTTTTTAAAAAATGGGTAATATATGTTTCGAAAATTGTATATTTCCAAATTAATTTCTTTTTATTGGAAAAAAAAAACCGAACAGATTTGAAAATAGAAGATTATGGCCTCTCGCTTATCCTTGGACTTCGAGTTACTTAAGAAAATGAGGGTGTTAAATGATGATTCTAGCTAATACATATCTCTTTTTTTCTCGATTGAATCACTCTTTGGTTAGAACATAACTTTGGAGTGATTCATAGTGTATGATGATCCTCAACACCACAAACATCTTGTGCTACATAAATTACCTAATGGTTGAAATGCAAATTTTTTAGGCAATGTTACTTTGGAAAAAGGTTGCAAACGTATCCACTAAAGTCAACAAGTATGAAATTGTCATCAAAGTACCGCATACCAACTTTTTGGGAAGGTCATCCTTACTAAAATGAGTTTTCTCTCTCTCTCCCTCTCTTAGATAGACCCTATGTTCCCCTTGGAAGATCGATTGACCAAACCCTAAAGCCTCATTTTTAGAATAGGAACACTAATTGTATCATAATTTTTATACGATACTCATTGGAATATTATAATTTTTTTTTACTCTCTCGAATACCACATTGATATAAAAGTGTTCACTTGAGTGCTTATTTTGATAATTCGTCCTATGTGACATTTTAAATTATACTTTTAACCGATGCGCCTCTGTCATCCTTCGGCATTCCCTCTTCTGTGTCCCTATGCTTGCTCTTAGAACTTGACATTCGTTGGTGGAGGAAATAAAGAAATGGCTATGGGATAGAGAGAATCTCTTTATGAGCTAGGGCTTTTACCAACCAGTGGCACAAACCCTCTTCCCCTCCTTTGCCTGATTTTAGAATACCAATTTCGGCTTTGATGGATTTTGGCCCAATCTTAGAGTTAGAGTTCTTTCCCAATTTTGGTTGAATTTCTTCAAATTGGTTAGGGTTAATCAAATTTATCTTTAAACAACATTGTTTAGCATCTCAAGTGCCGAGTTTAGCTTACCGGCGCGTCATGTCGGATTGTTAAATTTATTTTAATGCCACATTGGATTTTCTGACTAGGTAAATTACTGATAACACTTAAGTGATTGATTTTATTAAATTTGTGGCACTTAAATAAATGAAAAGAAAATTCTTACAAAGAAAAATAAATGAAAAAAAAATTATAGTACTCAAATGAGTGCTGTATAAAGGTTATGAAATCCGTGCTGTTTTTATTCCCCTCATTGTTCATTTACTCCCTCTACCAGTTTCACCGAATACTGAAGGTTGCTATATGCCCTTTGGAAATGACATCTTAAAATGCTGGAGATGGAATCTTCTGCTGGAACTTCAAATATATTGGCTGCGAACAACGAAAAGAAATCCGTAAAATGTTTTGACGCGGTGAAGCAATGAAATGCAGTCGATAGAAGCAACACAGGTGTTCCCTAAAGTGACATTAGTCTCGTGTGTTTTGAGTAATTAAGAAAATATGCGAAAAAGATATTTGAAAATTTTCGATTTATTTTGATATTTTGATAAATGGTACATAAGCCTATTTATAAATTTTATTGGCTTCGGTTTTCCCGTTCAAGTTAAAGTTACATCTCATGTTAGAATAGATTGTATGGTCTTGTGTACCTTTACTGAAATTTAAAAAAAAAAAATGAAAAATAGGTTTTATATGGGAGATACACTTAGTGTGGGTTAAGGGAGAAAATATTCAGTGGTATGTAATGATGTGATGTGCACTTATCATTCAGATTTCGACACTCATCCCGTGAGGGACCCGCTGGAAAATGGAGAGGCTGGTTCTCTCGGCTGGCTTAGCTTGGCTCGCTAGCATAAGAAAGGACAGAGAGGTCAATGGGTCAAAAATAAATGCGTAACATTCCCACTCAAAAAACCTCTCTCCTCACTTGAATTTCCTGGTTTTTTTTTTCTCTCTCTCTCCTCTTAGGAGACCAAAACAGAGAACAACCGAGACTTCCTCTATTTCCTTCTCCGCGCATCCAACCCCTCAACTTTTGTCTCCATCTCCAGCTCCGGCTCTGACTCTGCCTCCCAAAAGCCTTGCCGGCCATCTGCCTCTGGCATGTCACCTTGTCCAAGAGCGCCGCTAGTTGCAGCTGGTCCCAACCCCCTCCGCCTCCAACCGTTTCCAACAAGTTTTGTGCTCGCGTTGGTCTTTTGGCAACTTCGGACCTCCATCCGATTGCGTCCCTCTGACGAACTCGTCATTAGCTCCGACTACGTGCCACCGCTGCCAATGGCGTCCTCCGTCTCCGGCATCTGCTCATCCTCCCCGTCCTTGAGGTTGAAGATGCCACCGACCTCCCTACCGTGAAGTTGTCGACCTCCGGCACGAGGGAGGCGGCCTCTATCTCATTCCCCAGCAGGCATTGTCCCTGACGTTGGCTCGCTTGGTCGTGGGGGAGATCTCAGCAGACCTGGGCAGGGCGGACGATGCGGCAAAGAAGGAGAGGCGCGGGTTGGAGAAGGATTCCCGCTTGCTGTGGGGGAGGTACATGGACTGGATGTACCAGCACCGGGAGCTAGGGCTATTCCTGGATGTGACCCATATCGGGTTCACATACGAGTTCGTTGAGGAGATGGAGAAGGGCGCAATCGCCAACCTGGATGAGGGCCGAATGGTCGGGCACTACTAGTTGAGGAATTCGGAGCTTGCACGGGCTTGGTTCCTGAAGGCGCAAATTGAGAGCACGCTCTGACGCCGTCTGCAATTTCGCTACCGATGTGGTCAGCAGTAAGGTCCATTCTGGAATTCCGATTGTTGTTGCTCTTCATGTGGTAAGAGAGGCTATAGTTCCCTGCGTTTTTTTTTTTAATCGGTTTGCTGTCATGGGTGCCTGTGTCAATTTTCTAGTAAATGTCAGCATTGTCTTAGTCGCTTGAGAAAGTGTGAGCTGAGGATAAATTGAAGTGGTTTCTGGTCGTAGAGATGGAGAGCTCATTTACGAATTATTCACTTGAAATGACCGTGTATGGAAATTTCCTACTTTGAGATATGGTAGTTTCAAAATTTTCTTCAGGTTTTTCGATTAATGTCAGCATGAATTTCAGTTTTTGATCATTGGTTTTCTTTTAGTGTGCTTAGCTGATTGCATCGAACACTGACAAATTGATTGACTTGATTATGTTTGATGCTTAGTTTGCAGATTAAGCCTCCTCCTACTTCTCCCATGGATCACTTTCCTTCAGTTGGAATTGGAGGTTCAACTCGTGGGCCATAGTTTCTTGCAGAGGCATTGGCTCTCGATAATCCTCCATTGAAGGTAACTTCAGACATTGTAGATGACTTGGTGGCGGCTTGTTTGTCTTCGTCCTTTCTTGCCTTTTCAATTAGTTAAAATTGTTTCTCAAGTCTTGGCAACCCTTCCCTCAAGTGAGCAGTTCTCTTAATGTTATTCTTCTTGCTTGGATTAGTCGTGATGTCATTCCATTTCGGGCTTCTCGTTGCAAGTTCATCACTGTAGATATGAGAATGATCCTACTACCTTCCCTATATTCTTCTTGCTTACATTTCTCCTCCGTTATCTGAAGTAAGTGTATATGCTGCTTGATTCACTTATGCACAATGAAAAAAGATCTACTTTGGTTGATCAAATTGTACTTAGGTCTTTTGTCTTTATCTTTTGATTCATAATTTGAAAAGTGCTAGTAAATTTTAGATTTTGCGCATTAGATTTAAATAAAGTTACAAGCTATGGATGAATGTTCATTTATAAGTCTCGACACATTGGGTGAATACCCTATGTTAGCGATTTTTTGACTTTTGACAGTCTGAATGAGATCTCCATTTCACTTTTGGCAGATTAGATTCATTGACAACACATATCCAGCTAGAATTGACCATCAAATTTTGCAGCTTGGTCCTAAGCTAGCTTCTACCCTAGTGATTGTGATATCAAAGGTGCCTGCATGTATTTTGCTTTGTGATCTCTCCTTTATGCAGATTAGAAGAATATATAGTAATTCATTGTTATTTCCCGTCCTACAGAGTGGTGGTACTCCTGAAACCAGAAATGGCTTATTGGAAGTACAAAAGGCCTTTCGTGAAGCGGGATTGGAATTTGCAAAGCAGGTTTTGGTCCCAGTTTTCTTTTTTTCCTTGCCTATAGAAATTTCACTGACAAGTCGTTGAGTTTCATGTTCTTTTTAAAGATACTAACTAGAGCAGAGTTGACAACTAATTATTAGCTTCTCATGATGCTCAAGGGCTATAAGCTATTGAATGTCAGACCTAACCTTTTTATTGTGAAGAAATTAGTTGATCTTGGTTGATGTGCTCATGTGGTTTTCACAGAGTAGGTGTTCCATGGCCTTTCTATTGTTGTTGCACATCAACTAAATCCGAAATAAATAAATCCAACACCTTGTTGATTTCTTTTCTGGTTGAGCATTTTGTTTAGGGCAATCTTCCAGATGTCTCGGGTTGAACTCCATTTTGGTGCATGCATTTTATAATTAGGACTATCCTGTTTAGTGGCTTTTTAAAGTCATTATTGCTAATGAGGCTTAGTCAGTTTGTTAGTCTTGCACGGAAAAGCTATTGCTTGTGATGTTTAACGAAATGTTGGGTAACCGGAGGTCTTCATCTATATGTCACTCTGATGGTGCACTTGGATGAAGTTATGTCAAAATTGTTGGGAAAATATGGTTTTGAATTGGGTAGAACAATGAAGTCGGAACTTTAGAGTACTCGAGTCGGACTTTGAGGCGTGATATCACTTTTTTTAAGGATTTATTTGCCCCACTACGTTTCTAATGGTCATCGGCAAATTTCATCAATGATACAACAAGTCTCAAACGAGAATACTAGATAGCAATTATAGCATTTCTCCAGGGTCTCTCCTAGGAAACAATTATAAATAATGGATGTAGTTTCTCTTGAAAGAAAACAAAAAAATTGAAGAATATATGTGTTTGATCTTAAAACAAACGTACTTATCTTTGTCTTTTGAATAGAGGCAACCCTTCAAAAGGTTACAAAAGAACAAAGGTAACCTTTCGTGAACAAGTACGTCTCAAAAGTTACGTTGAAAAAATATAAAAAAACTCGAAAATAAATAAATAAAAATAAAAAATAATCGAAACTTTCGTGAACGGTTGCACTGTTTTAACAAGACTCTATAGTTAATTTTAATAGAAATAAATCCGAATTTTTTCAATAAATAAAATTAATGATCGTCAATTAGTGCCAAATCTCGTCCACGTGCGCACTCACATCTTTTCGATGTGGGACAAGACACCTCTTCATTTGTTTTATAAACAAATTACCAACAATCCCCCACTTTTGTTTATAAAACAAAAACAAAAAATAAAACGTTAGAAATATACAGCCAAAATTTCCGTGAGATTAATATACATACATAAAGGTCTCTTTCTAGTTAAACCTTTACTAAGTGCAAGTATCTCAAAGCTCTATCAAAGTGACAAGTAGCTCGGCTTTAAATTTGTACTTTTATATAATAGAACCGGACATACTGCACATACACTAACCTCTTGTCTCAACGAGAAGTTTTATATTACTCTGCACTATTATGGCCTCGTGCTTGATCCTATTTCATGAGCTCTCTAGAAAGCAACCCTAACTTTCGCAAGAAGCGGTACCACTTTTAAGCTCATATAGGTGAAGTATCTACAATGTGTTTCTGTTATAATTAACACATTACAAGTTTGTACTATACTTCATTAAGAATTCAATTCAACCTACAAAACGTAACAGACGATACTAACTTCTTATATCGGGACTACGTTAGTATCAAACAATCACATTCAATAACTTATTTTTACCCATTAAACCTTGTAACTAGTGATGTTCTAGAAAAATGTCGGGTTACCATTATTGGTGATTTCAATTAAAAGATTTCAGCCCCGTTTCTTATGAGGTCATTATTACCATGTCTCTCGGTAAAGTCTTCGTCAAAGGATCGGCAAGATTATTACTTGACCTCACATAGACAATTGTTATGGTACTATCTTTAATCAATTGTCTCATACATTCATGTCTCAGACTAATATGTCTAGACTTACAATTATAGGTGCTACTATAAGCTCTTGCTAAAGTAGCCTGACTATCACAATGGATAGAAATAGGAGGCATAGGACTAGGCCACAATTTGATATTCAATAACAAATTCATAGTCCATTCAGCCTCTTTCCCAAATTCTGCTAAAGCAACGATTCAAATTTCATAGTTGAGTGAATTATGTACATTTTTTGTTTCTTGCTCGCCCAAGAAACAACACATTCACGTAATGTGAAAATCCATCTAGATTTTTCATTTCCCATACTTGTAATCCAACTAGTATCGGTGTATCTTTCTAATACATCCGAATAATTATTATAGAACAATCACAATTTTTT
Source organism: Eucalyptus pumila (assembly GCA_016097595.1). NCBI lineage: Eukaryota > Viridiplantae > Streptophyta > Magnoliopsida > Myrtales > Myrtaceae > Eucalyptus > Eucalyptus pumila. The sequence continues at coordinate 38,197,290 of CM027853.1, forward strand.
TTAAATAACCAAAAATTCTAATAATAGCCTTTCAATGTTCTATAACAATCACAATTGTACTCACTCAACTTGCACAAAATTAGATCTAGTTTAATGCATCGCATACATTAAAGATCTTATAGCACTAACCTATTTAAATTGTGCTATTACTCTACTAGTATTTTAATTTAATACTGAATCAAATGGAGTACACATTTCTTTGAAGCCAAGATGTTTAAATTTATACAACATCTTCTCCATGTAATCACTTTAGCTCAAAGAATAACCCCCACTATTTTTTTAATTTTAATATTTAAGATAGTATTTGTTTCACCCAAATCTTTCATTTTGAAAATGAAAGTCAGATACTTCTTAGTCTCAGTGATTCCAGTCATATTAGTTCCAAAGTCCCCTTTAGACATAACCCCACTTCAAGAATATTCCAAGAGGTAATTAATCGAAATTATGCATCATCAAATTTTCATCCTCAATGAAATACATACATCAAAATAGTAAATCAATGTAATTATACTCTCTTGGCTCATTTATGCTATTCCATAGAATCAAATCTATGAGGGGCAAGGACAACAATTATAATACATTAGAACCAAATAAGGGACACCCAAAAAACCCATTCGTATCTCTAGATTGCCTCCATAAATAGAGCATCAGCCCATGCATATGACAACATTCTCTAACAATTCACTAAAAGTGAGCAAATCGAGTATCGAGGTATCAAAAGTGCATAAGTTGGAATTAAGAGAGGCGAAAAGAAGATACCAGCAATTCTAGGGATGAAATCAACAACATCATATAATCCGAAACCTTCTAAAAGGTATAATCAAAGCCATACCTCATTTGTTCATCAAATTGCACGATAGGGCAAAACCATAAATTTAACATTATTATGCTTGAAACCATTAGATAATATGATTGAATCGAATTTTCATGCCATTGCTTATGTGCTTGCATAAGCCCATAATAATATAAACATTCGTGCACATATTAATCCAGGACATCAAGCAATCAAGCCGATTCCAATTAATCTTGTGCTTGAATGCATGGCTCAAAAATATTAAAGCATGAAATGAATCAAGGCCAAAAGCCTAGCTCAATCACACGATACCAAAATTCTATAGACACCTTCCAGTTCTAGTTCAAAATTCACACGCTCGTGTCAATCTCGTAATGCATTGCGATTGATCTCACCTTTCTTGGTCAACCGTCTACAATGATCAACAACTCAAGCATACACATGCGTACCATTTTCTTGTTAGTGAAGTCTTAAATAGGGGCATATCACATCTCTTCAATTCTATCATTATCCCACACATGGAATTGAACACATGCCAAAAGATGACTAAAGACTAAGAGCAAGTATGAAACCCTCAATGACAAATAGTGTAGCAGTTTACGTGTTAAACATGGAGATAAAATATCGTATACCTTAGCATATAAGCCAATAAGCAAAAAGGCAATACCTCAGTACATTCTCAAGTAATCCTCCAAAACATCCATGAATGACCCAACATTTGCCTTTTGGAACAAACTCTCCACTCTGAACTTGACCTCTTTGTGACCACTGGAAGCTTGTTAATAGATTGGCAAGAGGGTCAACAGCAAAGGCTTCGGTTATCATTGACGATTGGAATAGCAGCCAAAAATCTCGACTGAGATCCAGTCGCTTCAGTTTCTCGGTCGCGAAGCAAAGCAAAATAGAGCACGCATTATGTTTTCTCCGAACAATTGCTACACTTCCTAGTCAGTGATACTCGGCCAGTATCGCGAAAGTAATTGATTCTTTCCTCGCCCCGCAGTGGGTGACCTTGCATCACGCACTGGAGGAATTTTAATTGTCTTTGGATCTGCTATGCCACTTTCAAGAAGTTTTGGCAAAATTGGACGAGACCTCGGTCATTGCTGGAGGGAAGAAGGCCCCACGGTCTGACTTCCTTCCCAAACCCAAACTGACATTCAGAAATTAATGGGGAAGAGACCCGTGTGAATCCTTCAATTTTAGCAAGAATCTGCTATCCTCCAAATTCCTCAATTTACATGATCCAACTGTGGGATTCCATATGAAACGTCAATCCCTGGGTCTTGAATTTCTGGCCACGAAGGGTGATTCAGGAACTGCACTTCGCTTTTGCGCTACACGACGTTGGTAGCGCATCCATGGATGCAGTTGTTGATCTAAAATTTGAGTCTCCAAGACTAAGGACAAGACCGAACAGGGCATCCTTTGTGACGGACGAGTGAACAGAAACGATACGCACTCCTATGAAGGCAACGATTGGCAATTAAGAGGTAGGAGGGAGTTTGGAGGAAATCACCGAGAAAGCCAATCCAAAGTTCCATTAGTCTAAGCCACCAATGCCCCTATCCTGATCTCTTAGTATCTCTATAGTTCGACAAATGCCGCCAATTCTCAAATTTGGCAATGTAAGGCCGCCATTGGAAGTTATGTGCCAATCCGAGCACTGACATTCACTGGTGGAAGATCAAACTTGAAGTTTACTCTGGGCCATCTTGCACGCCTAGGTTTGTTGAGTTCGAGACCATTCGGGGTTTTCAGCGCTATGAGCGAAAACCTCTCGTACCCCCACAACTGCACTAGCCTAAACAGCCCTGAAATGGAGATTGAAACTAGGCAAGTGTCAGCATCATCCCTCATAAGCCTCAGGTTATGGCAAGGACTAGCGAGAACAGTAGGGCCGAGCGCAACCTTCTTTCCACGAGACAAGTAAACCGCAACTGGCAAAAATTTGCTTATCACAGGCTTCTCGTAGAAAGAAGAGAAGACAAACCTCAACAACCATGGCGACAAGAAAGTAGCGTGCTCGATCTTTGCTGCCGTGGCCATGACCACCCTCTCTCTCCATGAAATGCTCAAGCCTTTCTACATGGCTAGGCATTAGCAGCCCACTGAGAAAAGATCTAATAGTTATGAGCATATAACCATTTTCTGGGAAAGAGAAATCTCGAGAACTTGCACTTGATCTCATGGATCAGAGTCTCAGCATTCTCAACGTTGTTTTTAAGAGATGAGATGCCGGTCTCGCATGATACGTCCACGATGGATTTCGCATCATGAGCAAGAGCCTCATTCATCACCTTTTGCTCCGGGAAATTAGCGTCATAATTCAAGATGCCACCATCCTGGTCTTTTTCATCACGATGGATGTCGTCAAGATTTGTAAGTGTTGAGTCCCAATCTGAACATTAAATACATAGACAAGACATGGCATAGCATTGGGCGCATAAAAGACATAAAACACATCCTTACGACGGTAAATGGACAGATAAAAGGAGAGAGAGTATTCAAGAGAGAGAGAGAGCCTTCACTGCCCCGATGAGTGAGGATGAATGCCATTACGACCCGAGAGAGATTTGTCTGTGGAACGAAGAAGAGGATGCCATTTGCATTTTGTACATCCCTTGCTTAACCCACCATCAACCACATCTTGACTCAATTGGTGCACAAATAAATCCTTAAAATTGTTGAAACCATTAATATGATTGAATTGGGTAGAACAATGAAGTCGGATCTTTAGAGTACTCGAGTCGGACTTTGAGGCATGATATCACTTTCTTTAAGGATTTATTTGTCCCACTACGTTGCTAAAGGTCACCGGCAAATTTCCTCCAGGATACAATAAAGTCTCAAATGAGAATACTAAATAGCAATTCTAGCATTTCTCCAGAGTTTCTCTTGGGAAACAATTAGAAATAATGGCTGTAGTTTATCTTGAAAGAAAACAAAAAAATTGAAGAATATATATGTTTGATCTCAAAACAAACGTACTTATCTTTGTCTTTTGAATAGACGCAACCCTTCAAAATGTTGCAAAAGAACAAAGGTAACATTTCATGAACAAGTATGTCTCAAAAGTTACGTTGAAAAACATAAAAAAATTCAAAAATAAATAAATAAATAAATAAATAATCGAAACTTTTCCATGAACGGTCGCATTGTTTCAACAAGACTCTATAGTTAATTTTAATAGAAATAAATCCGAATTTTTTCAATAAATAAAATTAATGATCATCGATTAGTGCCAAATTTCGTCCACGTGTGCACTCACATCTTTTTGATGTGGGACAAAGCACCTCTTCATTTGTTTTATAAACAAATTACCAACATAAATTAATCTTTTTGGTTTTTTGCTTAAGTGAAATTTTGGCACCTTCAATTTTACATATATTGCATTGATTACTATTTTTCCCATCATGAATGTAGAGTGTTGCCATAACACAAGAGAACTCGTTGTTGGAATACTGCACGGATTAAGGGCTGGTTGGCTAGATTTCCAATGTTTGACTAGGTGGGTGGCAGAACATCTGAAATGTCTGCAGTTGGTTTACTTCCAGCAGCCCTTCAAGTTCGTAAGCTTAACTTCTAATCTCATTGTGGTTATCTTCTGATTTGACTCGAAGAGCATATTCATTAGCGACTCCAACTTCAGGGGATCGATATCAGAGAAATGCTTGCTGGCACATCCTTGATGGATGGGGCAACTAGGACGAAAGTGGTAAGATTGCTGTCAATTGATGTTATTTGGTGTTTCTTCGGAACATTCCGTTGTTACCCAAGTCCGGTAAAGGAATTAGTTTCGGTACCAATAGGGCAACTTATGGTGTAAAATCCTGCTCAATGTGTAGGTAGCACGGATACGGCGACACGGACACGCGACACGACACGACACGTGACACGTTATTTTTCAAAAAGTAGAGAATTCCGACACGTTTCGACACGTTATATATTAAATGAATATTTTTATTTTTAATTAATTTGATTCAAATTCAATATTTTTATTTTTCGAAATTATATTTTAATCTCATTTATTTATTTTTCTATTAAAAAAAACAAATCTCCACTAAGGTCCAACCCACCGTTTTCAAGTTCTTTCCTCGTCCATTTGCCCCCTCCCCCAAATTTATTTTTCTTTCCCTCCCCACCATCGTTCGTTTCCCCCCACCCCCAAATTTATTTTTCTTTCCCTCCCCTTCACTGACAGACAGGCCGTCCCTGTCTCTTTCCCTCCCCCAATACACAATGACCCATCAAAAACCCGTCCTTGTCTCGTCCCCTCCCCCCAATACGCGATGGCCATCAAAAACCCTAGCTCTGCATGACCCTTTCTCTTCTCGTTCCTCGCCGCTCGCTACTCGCCGCACAAACCCCTTTCCTCGCCGCTCGCTGCTCGCCGCACGACCCCCTTCCTCGCCGCTCGCAGCATGACCGCCTTCTTCTCCTCTTCCTCTTGCCTTTGGCCCTTTCTCCCTCACAGCTGCAACCTCGTCGGATCCGTCGCAGCATCACAATGGTGGCCGTCTCTCGCTGTCGCGGCCTCGTCTCTACTCCCTCGCCATCGCTTCAACCCTCCATCATCTTTCGGACACCGAACACGCGTGTCGAAACGTGTCGAGCACGCGTTGACCGCATGTCGAATTTCCGACACGCGTTGACCGCGTGTCCGAATCGTGTCCGAGCGTGTCGATGTGTCGGACACGACACGGAAGCACGGACAGCGTGTCTGTGCTACCTAGTGACAATGCGTAGTGCTCAGGATTCTGCATGTGCACTTTTAAGTAGGAAGCTGAGTTGCCCAAATGAACTAAGTATGGTTGAGATATCAGTCTTGATTATAGATAGCTAATCAGGCATTCAAGGATGTCAGCTAACAAGTTGAACGGTTGTCTTTGATAGTATGCACTGTGATGTATGCAAGAGTAACTTGTGAACTTATATGCAAGAGAATTGTCACTTGTTTCCTGCCATTATGCGCTGAGAAGATTTTGTAGTATATGTGCTAGAGGATGTCATACAGTATAATTCACTATAAAATAGAATGCAGAGGATCCATTAGATCCATTTAAACTCATGACTAGCAATTGCTATTGTTGTCGCTTAGTTGCTTTAAGGCATATTCATTTCTAGTTGATGATGCACTCTACAGTGAAATAAAGTATAGCCTTTTGGTTTCATGCACTTTGATTTGTGCCTTCTCTTGTTGCCTGCTTGTAGTATCAATTTTGCCAGCATTTCAAATCCTTGTTCAGGATACAGAGTAAATCTGCAATGCAAGTCGGGGAGATGATCCTGTTTCCTCGTCCAAGATATCCATTATTGTAGGTTGTCTGAAAAAGAACCATAGATACGTTCATTTAGGGACTGATAGCATATCCACACTATTTGCATTCCTAAATTGTAATTCCTTTCCCTACTAGTAGTATTGAATCTGGCAGCAAAGAAAATTCTCTTTAAGGATACAGTCCCATGAAGTCTGGGAATTAATTGTTTTCTTGTCCAAGATATTGCTAAGTTGTATGTTGTGTCAGAAGATCCACAGAAACATTGATGTAGGGACTGTAGATTAACTTAGCATGTCCATATTTTATGTGCTTCCTAGATTGTAAATCCTTTGGCAAGTAACTTATCATTGTACTACTTTCATCAAATAATCACAAACATAAAATGTCAAGGCCTGTTTGGGGGTGGTCGTGAGTTTCAGCTTGCCTTTCGGGTTTTAGCTGTAGGTTTGAGTTTAAAAAAATGAAGTTGGCAGAAGACATAACTTCTAACTTGAAAGTGACTATGGCTCATTTTGAGAATTTAATAGTACTGAATGCTAAACCTTAAATCATAAATTTTTGGATTCTTGGATAATTTTACTTCTAAAATGAAGCATATAATAATTTTAGGGCATAAGAACGCTTCAAATGCCATAACTAGGCACAAAAAGACACTTACATACTATAACTTGTGAAACTGCCACATTCAAAGAAAAACGAATCAAAGTGCCACTCCGACCAAAATCCGACCAAAACGTTGATGTGTCAATTTTCCGACCAAGCGAGTGCAAAACGATGCCGTTTTGCACGCTAACGTGACCAAATAATGCAAAACGGCGTCGTTTTGGGTTGATGTGGTAAATAAATAATATAAAAATTAATTAAATTAAATTTAGTTAAAATATTTAAAAATAATAATTTTAATATTTAAAAAAATTAAAAAAAAAAAAGAAAAAGGGGGGGGAGAGGGCGGTGGCCCTCGCCTAGATCTAGCGAGGGTCGGTGGCCCTCACCCGCCGGGGGCCAAGGGCCGTTGCCCGCCGAGGAGCCCTCGCCACTCGCCACGAGATCCGGGTGAGGGTCGCGGCCCTCACCCAGCCGAGCCAAGGGCCGCGCTCGCTAGGGGTCACCCCGGCAAGCAACGGCCCTTGGCCCGACCGAGCAAGGGCCGCCACCCTCGCCGAATCTGGGCGTGAGCCCTCGCCACGCGGTCGGCCAAGGTCGCCGGCACCTAGCCTTTCCCGGCCGACGCCCTCAACCGCCTCCCCCCACCCCCCACCCTTTTCTTTTTTTATTTTAATTTTTTTTAAATTTTAATATTAAAATTATTATTTGTAAATATTTTAACTAAATTTAATTTTAAATTTAATTTTAATTAATTTTTATATTATTTTTTAACCATGTCAGCCCAAAACGATGCTGTTTTTGCATTATTTAGCCACATCACCATGCAAAATGGCATCATTTTGCACTCGCTTCGCCGGAAAAATGCCACATATGCAATTTGGCTAGATTGGCACTCAAGTGATTCATTTTGCTCCGATTTTGGCACTTAAGTGTCATTTTAAGTTATAGACTTAAGTGTCATTTTTTGCTGTTATTGCACTCCAGGAGTCCGCGTGTCATAATTTTAGTGACCAAAAGCCATAATACCTTATGCATAGTCCCTATCATCCCCCAACGCAAAAAAAAAAAAAAATAATAATAATAATAAAATTTAAAATTTAAAATTTTAAAATTTTAAAATTTTAAATTTTAAAATTTTAAAAATAATAATATTAATTAAATAATTAAATAAATAAAAATGAAAACACACACACAAAAGAAGAAGAAGTTACAACATAAGAACTATCGGTAGTTTTCGGCAGCTGTCTGTGGTTTCTCTACTGACACTGATCAAAGGATGGTTCTTGCCTTTTGTAATCCTGTGTCAACGGAAATAACTTGTTTCTTTTCCAGGTGAAGAACAACCCGGCTGCGCATTGCTTGCTTTATGTTGGTATTTGGCTTCTGATGGTGTAGGATCTAAGGTATTACATTTGAATGAGAGTGTCTTCTGAATTGTTATTTTTTTTTCTGTTATTTTTTTCCCTTTTAGTTTGCAGTCATTGACAATTGTTTCACTTTTTAAATTGCTACTGTCAGGACATGGTAATTCTTCCTTACAAAGATAGCCTTCTGTTATTCAGTCGGTATCTGCAACAATTTGATTTGGATGGCAATCAAGTATGTGTTTAATTTTTTGGTGAAAATAGGGAGTTCCGTCTCCATCTCTAGTTTCCAAAATGTTAAATCTCAAATTGTTCATTTCATAGGTCAATCTAGGGCTTACTGTTTATGGGAATAAAGGAAGCACAGATTAGCATGCGTAAGTTATTTTTTGATAAAGTAATGCCACTATTACTTTTACATGCTGGTGAGGTGATTATTCCTGATGCATGTTATTGTCTAATTTCCATTTAGCTACAAACAACAGCTGAGAGAGGGTGTGCACAACTTCTTTGTAACATTCATTGAAGTGCTTTGTGAAAGACCACCTGGTTATGATTTGAGAGCTTGAACCTAGTGTTACCTGTGGTGACTATCTGTTTGGAATGCTTCAAGTTAGTTTACAGTAAGAGCTACTTTTTTTTTTTTCCTTTAAGAAGATTCTAGCAATAGTTGAGGACAAAGTACACTCCAAGTGTCAAAATTTGCACGGAGAGACACTTTACCAAAAGTCTGGAAATTGACACTTTTGCTAAAATCGGAGCAAAATTGATCATTTAAGTGCTACTCTAGCCAAAACCCGGTCAAAATGCCAACGTGGCGATTTTCCGGCGAACGAAATGCAAAATAACGCTGTTTTGTATGCTGACGTGGCTAAACAATACAAAAACGACATCGTTTTGATGCCGACGTGTTAAAAAATTAATAAAACTAAATTTATTTAAAACATTTTAAAATAAAATAAAAATATTTAAAAACTAATTAAAAAATATTAAAAAACTAAAAAATTATAACATTTAAAAACTAAACTCATTTAAAACATTTAAAAATAGAATAATTTTTTTTAAAAACTAAAAATTTATAACATTAAGAAACCGAACTTATTTAAAACATTTTAAAATAAAATTAAAAATTAAAATAAAAGGGGCGGGGCGAGGGCTCAGCCCGCCGCCACCGCCGAAAGGGCCCACCCCCTTTTTAAAAAAAAGTTTTTTAAATATTTTTTATTTTATTTTTAAATGTTTTAAATAAGTTTATTTTTTTAAAAGATTAGTTTTTTAATATTTTATTTTATTTTAAATGTTTTAAATAAATTTATTTTTAATTTAATTTAATTAATTTATATATTAATTTTTTTAACACGTCGCACCAAAACGGTGTCATTTTGCACTTTGTTCGCTGGAAAATCGCCACGTTGGCATTTTGGCCGGATTTTAGCCGGAGTGGCACTTAAGTGATCCATTTTGCTCCGATTTTGGCACTTAAGTATTACTTTCCAAACTTTTGGCACTTAAGTGTCCCTCCGTGCCAAGTTTTGGCACTTGAGGTGTAATTTGTCCCAATAGTTGAAGTTCTTATGTCTATTGTTTCTGAAGTTTAAGATCTCACACTTCTCTTGGAAATGAGACATGAGTTCAGTGGATGATTTACTTATAGTCACTCGATTGTTTTCTGCAATTGATCTCTTTTAGATAAGGTGAACTTCTGTAGGGAACGGGGTATGCTCTATATGCCAATGATCGTGAGTCTATAATAGTCACTGTCGAAGAAGTGACCCTTAGATCAGTGGGGCTCTTATAGCATTGTATGAGCGAGTAGTTGGGATATACGCCTCACTAGTTAATATTAATGCCTATCATCAACCTGGTAAATAGTTTACCTTATAATTCTTATTTAAATTAGATGATATGTTTTGTGCTTATTGCTGTTGAGAATATGTCTGACCTCTCTGCGTCAAGAAATCAAATCAATTCATCCAACTGGCTGTCTTTTTTCTTGGCCTTGATGTGCGACTGAAATTCTTAGGTGTCGAAGCTGGGAAAAAGGCAACGGCAGAAGTATTTGCTCGTCAAAACAAGCTTGTTGAAACTATCAGCTCATTTTCTTGAAATTCATAGCTTTGTTAATTTTGCCTTGGTGTTGCATTTTTCAACCGTAATGAGTTCTTGACTCTTGAAGAAGTAGCTGTATGCTCAACGATTAGCAATCCACAACTTTTGAATTTTGCTAATCCTTTTCTCTAGTGTTGGAAGATACGCAATATCTTCTAGTATCTTACTAGAACAAGCTTGTCTAAGATGAAACTATCAGCTCTGAAGATCTGGGGTTTTGGTTCATTTTCTTGAAATTCAGATAGCTTTGTTAATTTTGCCTTGGTGTTGCATTTTTCAACTGTAATGAGCCTGTCGAGCCATTGACTCTTGAAGAAGTAGATCCCTCCAACAAGACTCGGACTATTTGCACAAATTCTTCTCGCGCAGCAATCCATCACGGCACTTTTGAATTTTGCTTAAATGAATCTTACCTTTTCCCGGAGGCGCCCGATCTTCGATGATGAACGGCCGAGATGGCTGATCTTCAAAACACGAGATGGTTCAGATCAAAGGGACCCAACGGTGGTTATTTTTCAATTATGGGCAGAATTCAAAAATAAAGGGAAATTGTATTGTGAATTTTGCAAAAGGCCCCACCACACAATCGAAAATTGCTGGAAAATACATGGTCGACCTGGAGAAAAAAGGGGGAAAGAATCATCATGGGATCGCCTAACCCATCAATTATGGGCAATATCAGCATCAAAGGAGATCCCCAACAAAGGAGGCAGCTTTATTTCTCATAGTCTCATGATATCGAGAAGTACTTGGATTGTTGATAATCATATTGTGTGACAAAAGTCTATTTTCCATTATTCATGAAAAATTGGATAATCCCATTACTCGTCCAAGTGGAAACACCACTACCATAACAGAATGTACCAGCTGTTCTTTTTTTTCAATTTAACCCGATTTCCGTGTGTCTAGAGCATGTAAGGACAATTCATGTCATGTTTTTTTCAATGCTGATTCCTGTATTTTTCAGGACCGTTCGACTGGCAAAATGATGGGTTGGGGTAGCGAAGGTTTATTTTTTGGAAAAATTCATTCAAAGAACTTAGTTCTGATGGCATTCCCTATCCTCAATGTCATGTTTGTCCGCTTGCAAAGCAATCACGTGTTCCCTTCCCATAAGCAAAAGTCGTACAAACAGTATTTTCTCATTACTTCATATTGATGTATGGGGACCATATCATACCCCAAACCATGATGGGTCTCTTCTAGAGCCACATGGATTTTCCTCATGCAATCTAAGAATCGATTTTTCTTTCTTTGCCAGGGAAATCATTGCAACGAACCGGACTGATGTTTTGAAGGTCTTTGGTTGTTTATGCTATGTCTAAGATGAAACTATCAGCTCTGAGGGGAATACAAATGAATTTTTTCAGTCACGAACTCCAGCAGACCAATCATCTCCAAAGAATGATCAGCCGAGAAGATCACTCGCATCCCATGAAAGGCAATTGGGGATTTTGGTTCATTTTTCTTCACGAAATTCAGATAGCTTTGTTAATTTTGCCTGGCATGGAGATTTACATGAAGAAATTTACATTTTTCAACTGTAATGAGCCTGTCATCAATCCAAATATGATTATGCCATGGACCAAAGGTGACTCTTGAAGAAAAAACTTCAAAGTAGCTGGATTTGGGTCAACCCAAATATTTTCTTGTTGCCATGCAAATCATATCGAGGTAATGCAAACCAGCCGTGAGCAAAATGTTAAGCTCACTACAAACATCTGATCCTCCCTCGCACCAATCCACAAGGTAGTGAAATATTTGAAGAAATGTCCTGGTCTTTTTATGCGACGTGTCCAATGAGCAGAAGATGAATTTTGCCATTTCACTCGAGAAAAATCCAACAAGGAGTGATTGAAACACGAATTGGAACAAGAACAGCCAGCAGATGCAATCATTTTGTATTATATATCTGATTGTACATTGAGATGAATACACAGAAAATATAGAAAATTTCCCCTACGATCTAGCCTTGTGGATGCAGATTGAAATGATCTACAAGATCATCGCTCACATGGCTGATCATTGCTGAGGGCAGTTATGGATCGCCTAGAAGCATCAAAGTTTTCCTCGGGGAGTGTAATGTTGATGAGTCATATGCTTGATTTTTGCAGAAGTCGGGTGTCTCGCTGCGCGCCTCTTCGCAAATTTTCAATAAGTTGATTTTGATTGTGGTACTGAATCTTCATCAGAACGTGGGATAATTTAGGAGATGAAAGTCTTTTGCTGGAAAATCTTTGCCTCATTTGGCTGAAGATCTTTGTCTTTTGTGAATTTTTGGAATTCTAAAGTCTGCATGTCACTTTACAATATGCTCCGGGTGAGATAATTGTGGACTCTATTGACGACCTTAATAGCTTTAACAATAATTGGCAGCTCACTCTACTAAATTAGCAGGCTCTCACCGTGGTGCCATCTGCATGGAAAAGGTGAACCTGCCATCTGAGTTTTCACTGTACATTCTAGGGATAAAGCAAGTCTGTGTGCATTACTCGGAGCAAATAATTGTTGTAAAGGCTAGAATGTTTAAGTGTTTGCTATTACTTGCCGGCAAATGGCCTACTTCAATGAAGTTAATTGTGAGGAAAACAATACCGTATGTGAGAGATGAACTTGTTTCTGACCTAGTGCTGTTGGAATCAATGGCTTGTCTTGAGGATTTATTATTTGTGTTCTGCGGTAACATTTATGGCTATGCTATGCGGTAAAAGTTTCTGGCAAGAATCTCAGTAGTATGGATGTTAGCATCAAATCCATAGTCATTTCTTGTTCTTGATCCACTTATGAATAGGAAAAAAGAAAGTATTGGTTGATGGAAGATTTTATAGGAGTGGTGTAATTTGCACTCTGTGACCTTGAATGGTTAAGTGTGCTATCTCCGCATGGCTTCAAATTGTAACTCTTATAATGGGGTCCTTCGACCATTGTACAAGCACCAAATTTGAAATGATTATTGCATTAATCATGCAAAAGAAAAAAGAACTTATCCAAGAACATTATACGGCTCATGCACTGGAGAGAAAATATTGGATACACCTAAATCATCGTCTTTTAGATTGTCCTTGTTTGCCATGAACGTCTCTAACTTGAATGAGTTATATATTCAGGTTAACACTGGATAAAATTAGGATGTAATCTTGCATTTCATGTGCTATGATGCAATATCATAACCTAATGAAGAAACTGGAAATTGATACTCCCTTTTTATAAGTGCTTGTGAAGATTTTCTCTCCAATTGAGTTCATAGCAACGAATGTTAAGGTGCAGTTTGCATCCAAAAATTTGCTCGGTCAATTTACAGTAGGAACGAAGATTAAAAGAAATCACCACATTGAATTTTGAACACATCCAAATCATCACTTTTGGCCGCTTGGTTTGACTTTCAAAAAACAGCAATACGTAGACCCTGCTTCATTTCACATCAATACCATTCATCGCAACATACACCATGAAAATGAGTAGGCCACTTCAAACATGCAAACTTCACTTTAAGATTGATATGTAATAACTTCCCAAGGGGGGTTATTATTTGTGAGGAAAACAATACCGTAATTGCATAGAGCCATTTGCAGGCAAAAGTTGTTCAGTTACATGGAAACTCCTATAAAGGCAACCAAAATAAAACGAGATCCATTGATTCAAAATGATCAGATTAGCCAATACCAATCAAAAAGAAAAATAAGGTGTCGGGCATATAAAACAAGATCTATTGATTCAAAATTGTATATTGCAATGCTTGGAAGACCAATAATAAGTAGATAATGCACTACATGGACAAAATAACACCAATTGCAAATCAAGCATGACAAACTAGGAAGGGTAAACTACCATATTCATATTCCGAAAGTGCTGATCAACATTCAATTATTGTTGGAAGAATATCTTGTAAGGTAATTGTTGCCTCGACTAGAGCAAGGGCGCTTGTAAATAACAATAGAATTGAGTAAAATAAGACATTGGCCTCTTCTATGACATATGTGCAAAGTCAAGTGCACATTAATCTCCACGATCAAGAGGGGATGTGACCTTCACGAAAATGTCTTCCCTTTCTTGTTTCACAAACTTGTTTCTCATGCGGCCCTCGTCCAAGTTGGCGATCGCGCCCTTCTCCAGCTCCTCCATCACCTCGAACACGACTTGGAACCAGGGCTCCATCTCTTCCACGAACTCGTCTATGAACCCGATATGACTCACGTCCAGGAAAAGCCCTAGCTCTCGATGCTGGTACAGCCAGTCCATGTACCTCCCCCCACAACGAGTAGGAATCCTTCTCCAACCCGCGCCTCTCCTTCTTTGCCGTGTCATCCGCCTTGCCCAAGTCCACTGAGATCTCCCTCGTGACTAAGCAGGCCAGCGTCAAGGACAACGCCTACTAAGGAACGAGACAAAGGCCGCCTCCCTCGTGCTGGAGGCCGACGGCTTCACAGTAGGGAGGCCGGCGACATCTTTGGCCTCAGGGACGGGGAGGATGAGCAGATGTCGGAGACAAAGGACACCATCGACGATGGCGGCACGGAGTTGAAGCTAATGACGAGTTCGTAGGAGGGACACAATCGGACGGAGGTCTAGAAGTTGCCGAGAGACCAACACGAGCACAAAACTTGTGCTCGATCTCCTTGTTGGAAACGGTCGGAGGCGGAGGGGGTTAGGACTAGCTGCAACTGGTGACGCTCTTGGACGAGGTGACGTGCCACAAGCATATGGCCAGCAAGGCTTTTAGGGAGATAGAGCCAGAGACGAAGCTGAAAGCTGAGGGGGTGGGTTGTGCAGAGAAGGAAATAGAGGAAGTCTCGGTCGTTCTCTGTTTGTTCTCCTACAAGGAGAGAGAAAAAAAAAAAAACCCAACAAATTCAAGTAAGGAGAGATTTTTTGAGCGGGAGTGCTACGCATTTATTGACCCATTGACCTATCTATCCTTTCTTCTGCCAGCAAGCCAAGCCGAGCCAAACCAGCCGAGAGAACCAGCCTCTCCATTTTCCAACGAGTCCCTTGTCGAAATTTGAGTGGTAAATGTGCACCACGTGAGTAGATGACGTGGCGCGCGCATACCACTAAATATTTTCTCCACCGGTGGAGTTTGCCCTAGACTAGAGAGGCAGCCCGGTGCTCCCGAGCCCCAATTTCCAGCAACTGTCCATCAAGCAGCTCGACCTCTTCCCATCAAATCTTCCATTTTAATGCTCTCTCTCGATCTGTCCCTTAAAGCTTTTTCCCTCTTGTGAATTTGTTTTGCTTAGAAATGGAATTCAAAACTATCACATAATCAAATTGAGGAGATCTTTTCGTTGTAGATTTTGGGCATTTCTCGCCCATGGAGAGTGGAGGAGGGGAGGAGGAGGGAGAAAACGCGCTTCGTCTGAAGAGAGAGAAGAAGTGGAGGAGGAGGAGGAGAGAGAAAAATGCGTAGTGGTTTTGTGTAGCTTTATTTTCTTTCACATTTTTTTTTTTTTGACTTTCTTTTCTACTTTGAATTGAAAGGACGGAATTAGATGAAAAACCAAAAATTTGAATTGATAAAACCGAACTGAACCGGATTCGGTTTGTGTTTGGTTTGGATCTTTAGTTCGGTTTAGCTACTTATCATAATGGTTCGGTTCGGTTCAGTTTGGATTTTCATAAAACCAAAACCGAACCGAACCGTTGACACCCTAATACTAGCAATTCTGCCACTATAATGGGGCAACGATGGGAGGTAGGGGTGTCAACGATTTGATTCAATTTGTGTTTTTTGAAAATTCGAACCGAACCAAACCATTAGGATAAGTGGCTGAATTGAACCGAATAGAGATCCAAACTGAACGCAAACCAAACCAAAAATCTAGTTTGGTTTGGTATTTTCAATTCGGATTTTCGGTTTTCCATCTTATCCCGTCCTCTCAATTCAAAGTAGGAAAGAAAGTAAAAAAAAATAAAATGTGAAAGAAAATAAAGCTACACAAAACCATTACGCATTTTCTCTCTCCTTCTTCTCCCTCACTTCTTCTCTCTCTTCAGACAAAGCGCGTTTTCTCCCTCCTCCTCCCTCCTTCTCTCTCTCCATGGGCGAGAAATGCCCAAAATCTACAACGAAAAGATCTCCTCAATTTGTTTTTATGATAGTTTTGAATTCCATTTCTAAGCAAAACAAATTCACAAGAGGGAAAAAGCTCTGAGGGACAGATCGAGAGAAGAACATCAAAATGGAAGATTCGATTGGAAGAGGTCGAGCTGCTAGATGGACAGTTGCTGGAAATCGGGGCTTGAGAGCACTAGGCCGCCTCTCTGGTCCTGCGTGAACTCCACCAGCGAATTCGAGGCCTTGCGGATGGTGGACCCACCCCACCATAATCAATTTCGGAGCAACAAAAACAAGCTCTGCAACGACGAGGTCAAGAAACCAGTGTCCTCAATTCGAATGATGAGCACAACAACGAAACGGAAGCACGCGTGCAATTTGGGAGGATTTGGGAGGAGATTGAGCGATTAGGGTTTCTGAGTGGCTGAGAGGGTGAGAAAGAAGAGAGAGATTAGGGTTTGAGGACTTAAAAAAAAAAAAAAAGAGAGAGATTTAGAGTTAAAAGCCAATTCAATTAACCAAATTGAACCGGACTAAAATAACTCGAATTGGCAAAAAAAAGGGTGATTCTTCAATTATCCAAACCGAAACTGAACTAGAACCGAAATGTATGAAATTTCGGTTCGGTTCGATTTTGGTTTCGATTCGGTTCGGTTTGTGGTTCGGTTGTTGACACCCTTAATGGGAGAAGGTGCAAAGGTTGGTGACTATGGCTGCAGATGGAAGAGAAGAGAGAGAAAGTTGATTGAAAGAAAGGCCATCAATCCCACATTGGATGTTCTTTTTTTAAAACCATGTTAGAATTAACATTTTATAAAAATAGCCATGTAATTTCTATAAGAAAATCCGTATAGACTTTAATATTTCATTAAAAAGTTGCATAGGACTTTTGGCCTAAATTTATTATCATAAACATTTAAGTGGTCGTTTTTTCTTCAATTTGATACTTAAGTAAGCCGACAAAATATTTTCGCACAAAAGTATGCTCCATAATTAACTTATGGCACTTCTAGTATCTTTGTCCTCATGTTTATCATTAGGGAAGGCCTCATTAAAGTTTATCAAGTCCATCATTTGTATGTTAAACTCATCTAAATTATTAGCTGTGAAGAATGTGCCTTCAACCAACTAGAATTGAAATATCATTTTTAGTATATGCACATGATTGGTCAAACCTTTCATCAATTAAAGTGTCTCAAGTTTTGCACATAAAGTTGCGGCATCTTGCTCTTCAACCATTTCAATCAGTACTTGTTACCACAGACTCAACAAGATTATATTTCCTTCACCTTCTCCATCAACTCTACTCAAAACATATAATTTGATGTATTTTCGAGTTCATACACAACGTAGTCCCAAATAAATAGAAATAAAAAGCGGGTCTAAATTCTCAAATGAAAGTATTTTTAACCATGAATGTCTAGTATGAATGCTGCCTCAACCATGAAATTTGTGATTGGTAGTAAATAATATCATCGTCTTCAACATTTATACTCCGATATAGCCATCGTTAATCATTGGTCCAATGCATTTGGGACCAAGGGATGCCTTATTTATCACCTACATTTGATATTTTTTTTTTTTCACAATTTTTTCCGTAGTGCGTGTGGCACATGTACTACGTATTTTATCATTTGGGGCTTGATCTATATATCGGTAACTATAAACAAAATTGTGAACGGTCATATACATTAAATAGAACAAGAATACAAATTTATAACCTTTGTTCGAGAGTTATAAGTTTACACTAATGGACTACTCTAGCATAACCTCAAACTACAAAGCCAAATGTTAAAATAGTGCGGGTGGACGTGAGTCATGGCTAGAGTGATCGAGGAACATATCGTGCTAGATCAAAAGCCCACGGTGAGCTGTCTTAGTAATATCTCACTCGTAATACGCTTCGAGGATTAAAAAATATTAGAAAACTAGGCAATACAAGCGTACGATAAACTTTTATACAAATTGATACATTTTTTTTTAGATCAATGGAGTATTTCACTTGTTTAGGTGTGTCAGTTGGATCATGTTATAATCTATTGGAAGAAGAATACTAGAAGTACTGAAATTTTCATACGACGCTTACTTAGTGTCACAAATTTGAAAAATCGCTCAATTTAGTCCAATTCCTATTTGCCTTGTTGGAAAAACTGGCATGGATGCCTATCATCTAACGTGGTTTTGCCGGCATGACGTGGACACTTTTTTAATATTATTTTTAATATTTTTAATATTATTTTATTTTTTATTTTTGGTTTTTTTTTTCTTTAGGATTGGTGAGGGTTACCGACAACTCTTGCCAACCATGAAACCCTCGTCTCGATTGGGCGAGGGTTGCCTGGCCCTTGGTCTTAAGGACCCTTACCATCTTTGAGCAACCACAAGTGATGTCACTTCGCCCAAGGCCGGTAAGGTCGCAATGCTCTCGCCCATGGCCTTCGCGGCCAAATTTGGGCAAGGGCCACCTCGCCCTCGCAACGAAGGGCCTTGGTGAGGGCATTGCGGCCTTGCCAGCATTTGGAGAGGATTGCCGGTGACCTCGTCAGCCCTTAAAAAAAAAGCAAAATAAAAACAAAAACAAAAAATTCAAAAAAATAAAAAAAAAATTCCACGTAAGACATTTGGCCGGAAGTGGCATTTAAGTGAGCAAACTCCAATATGGCACTTAATTTAGTGAAAATAAAAAGTTTTAGCACTCAAGTGAGCACCATACAAAAGTTTTGACGGTCGTAATTTTCTTCTCCCTAATCTATCCGTGGATTGAAATTACTCGATCATTTGCTTAGCAAGCAAATGACCCACTGTTATCTAAGTATATGTTACATTAACTAACATTCGATGTGGATCATTGCATCATTCAATCTACACGAGATATCTAGGTTTATATAGTATACTCAACTAAGGTCATGTTTGGTAATGTTTCTATTTCTCTTCATTTCTATTTTTATTGTATCCAAAAAAAAAAAAAAAAAGAACAGAAATCTGTTTGATAACATTAATTAATTTTTCTATTCCTAGGAATAGAAAAGTGGCCAAGGAATAAATTTGGAATAAAAGTAAGAAGTAGAAAAAAGTAATTTTCTGTTCCCGATAACAATTTTTAGAAATAAATTATTTTATCTTTTCTTTTTCTTCTTTTCTTCTTCTTTATCAACTACCAGCCCCCTTTGTCGCTTGTCATCGACTACAATCATTGCCATCAGCTATCGACCCCCACCATCGATCATCGCTGATGACATCACCTAGCGGGCGGTAGCGGTAGGCAGCAATTGGCGACAGTGGCAGCTGTTGGTAGTAGGAAAGAATAAGAAAAAAAATTAAACGAAATTCTACTAACGGAAAAATTTGTGAATCGTACCAAACACATTCCTAAGAAAACATTGCCTATGTTTCATGTTCCAACGTGGCAAATAGAAAGGCAATGAGAGCGCAACACGTGTCAATATGGGTCCCACTTCATCAGGCCATACATTTGATGTCTATCCTTCAAACTTTTGCATCATCTCTCCTCATTAATTGTTGGCCTTCTCCCTCCATTCAAGTTAAAACTCCCCTCCCCTCTCTCTCTCTAATTAGAGGACTCTCTCTCCTTTCTCTTCTACATCTTTCGAGAAAAAGAAGCCCACTCTCTTTTTCGTTTTTTATCAAAATACACTCCTTCCCTCACTCCTAAGAGCCCTGCCGATTGCCTCTTGAGCTCAGACCCACCATCATTGGCATGTTGCCTTGGCCTCTGTTGTCGCCTTTAGGAGCCACTTTCTCTCCATCGCTCCCAATAGCCCCCACTGATGGCATCCCGAGCTTAGATTCGACGCCTTTGCCATGTCGCCATGGTCGTCACCACCTCTAGGAACTACTCTCTCTCTCGGCCCTAAGCGCCCCCACCAGTTGCATCTCAAGCTCATATCCATCTTCCCTACGTCACCTCTACCTTTGTGCTCTTTCTTAGTATCCTTTTTGCTTTGCTTCCCAAGTCTGGAGGCGAAGCGCCGAGGAAAATGTCCCAACCACGCAAAGCGCTGGTAGGAGGAAAAATCGGAGTCGCCTTCTCGCTACAAACCACCCCTAGGGAGGCATCTCTCTCCCTCTCTCTATATATAAAACCCTCTTATCGCGACCCACTACAATCCTCGGGAAAAAGCTTTTTGGGTTTGGAAGGAAGGAAAATGTCGAGTGAGGGGTTTATTAGCCGAGCGTGAGCCTCGCGGAGGCGTACGTGATGTGAAGGCTTTACAAGGAGAAGATGAAGAAGAAGATGGCCGAGGTATTGGGCGATCATGAGGAGAAGAGGACAACGAGTGGAGGAGGGGGCAGCTGTTTCTCTTTGCCTTAGGTGTTTGGGAAGGCCCATGTCCATCCTTCCTTTGCAGAAGCACCGCACGTTGTTCCCTTGGAGTAGCTCCTCGCCATGAATGATCTTTGGCTTTAGCTAGACTTTTCTTTTTTCCTTCTTTCTGCATGTACAAATATCTATAGCTAAATCCGATGGGAGAACGGTAACAATTCGAACAATATTGAATCAACGCAGTGGAATAAAATAATCTCCCATCTTGTGTAAACCTAATAGGAATCGATATAGTAAAGTAAAATAAATACCAAGCATGTGAACACAAGATGATTTTTTACGTGGAAAACCCCATCAATGTGAAGAGATAAAAAACCACGGGACCGGAGTCCACCCGAAAATCTTCACTATCAATAAAATTGTTCTTCTCTAGCAAATACTAAAGGTACATAGCAGCAAACACCTCAAGAACATAATTCTTGGCAATACACATGAATTTCACAAGAGATCAAGGATAAATCTGACCAAAAACGCAGGTTTTGATCAATCCATGAAAAACCTGATGTAGGGAGCTTCAAACAAAAATCAAACCATTCAGATTCGAGAAAATTGCACCATGAACATGCTGACAAAATTTCAGCTCAATCGGACCACGAATCGACCTTCAACGCCAGTTTGATGTAAATCAAATATTGCCCAAAACCCCAGATTTTCTACTTTCTCTTTTTCTCTTGTTATTATTTCCTTTTTTTTTTTTTTTTTTGCGGATACCTCTTTTTATAGATAGTGAGAAATCATATTTCCTCATATAACTTATCATATGGGCTCAAGCCCTTTTTGGGCTTGCAACTCATTGGGTCTCCTCCACATAGGAGTGAATCTAGCTAACAAATCTCCCCCTCACGACAATGTGGAGGGATTCACCATCCCTGCTATCAATTGGCAATGTTCAAGCTTTTCTCTTGGTAGAGTCTTCATCATTATATCGGAGCCATTATAATCCGTATGAATTTTGTCAAGTTCCAATAACTTTTCATCTAGAACATCTCTTATCCAATGATATCTAACATCATTATGTTTCGACCTAGAATGAAAAGATGAATTCTTACCAAGATGAATTGCGCTTTGATTATCACAAAATAGCACATACCTCTTTTGCTTGAACCCAAGTTCTTTTAAGAACTTCTTCATCCATAGCATCTCTTTACTAGTTTCAGTCACTGCAATAAATTCAACTTCGGTTGTAGAAAGTGCAACACACTTCTACAATCTTGACTTCCATGACACAGCTCCACCCGCAAAAGAAATCAAATAACTAGAAGTAGATTTACGAGTATCAATATCTCCTGCCAAGTCGGAATCTGTGTATCCAACTAACTCAAGTTTCCCGGTCCCGAAACTGAGTTTCAAATTTGAAGTTCCCCGAAGATACCTCATAATCCACTTCACTGCATTCCAGTGCTCTCTGCTTGGATTTGACAAATAGCGACTAACAACGCCAACTGCGTACGCCAAGTCTAGGCGTGTACATACCATCGCATACATTAAGCTTCCTACAGCTGAAGCATATGGAACACTTTCCATATCTTTCTTTTCTTTATCAGTCGTAGGACTTTGCTTCATATTTAACTTAAAGTGGGCAGCAAGAGGAGTACTAACCACTTTAGCCTTGTTCATGTAAAATTTTTGAAGGATCTTCTCGATATATTTCTCTTGCGACAAAAACAACTTCTTAGCATCTCTGTCTCAAGTAATTCTAATGCCAAGAATCTGCTTCTCTGAGCCCAAGTCTTTCATGGCAAAAGATTTGTTCAACTGCTTTTTCAATAACTCAATTCTTGAAGCATTCCTGCCAATAATCAGCATATCATCAACATAAAACAAGAGAATAATAAAGTCATCATCAGAAAATTTTTGGACAAACACATAGTTATCTGAGGAAGTCTTCTTATAGCCATGTTCTTTCTTATACCACTGCCTCGGGTGCTTGTTTTAGGCCATAGAGACTTTTCTTCAATTTGCACACATAATCCTCTTTCCCTTTCACTTTAAAACCCTCAGATTGTTCCATGTATATCTCTTCCTCCAAGTCACCATGTAGGAAGGCCGTTTTAATATCCATTTGCTCAATTTCCAAATCTAGACTAGCTGCCAAGCCTAGTACCACACGAATAGAAGACATTTTTACTACCGGAGAAAATATATCATCAAAATCAATACTCTTTCTCTGACCGAATCCCTTAACAACCAATCTAGCTTTGTACCGTGGTTGTGCAGTATGTTCATCTTGCTTCAACCTATATACCCACTTGTTCTTCAAGGTTCTTTTACCTTTAGATAACTTCACCAACTCAAAAGTATGATTATCATAAAGTGACTGTATCTTATCTCGCATAGCATCAAACCAATTGCTTTTGTACTCATCTTCTATTGCTTCTACATAG
The DNA here is from genome assembly GCA_016097595.1 of Eucalyptus pumila. NCBI lineage: Eukaryota > Viridiplantae > Streptophyta > Magnoliopsida > Myrtales > Myrtaceae > Eucalyptus > Eucalyptus pumila. Next base: position 38,220,228 of record CM027853.1, read on the forward strand.
CACTATGGTTCACCTGCATCAGTCAATAATACATACTCATCTTCAGAATACTTGGTGGAAGGTCGTCGGTCTCTAACGAATCTTCAAACTGGAACATCTAATTGAGCCTCTAGTTCAAGAATAGTATTATCTATTTCAACATGTTCAGGAACATGTGCGTTATTTTGGAACATTGACTTCCTGCTGCTCTTCATCAACCTGTGTAGGAAAATTTGTAAGAGGAACTGGATCCAAATCAACAAATTATCACTAACCTATGGTGCTGAAATCATCTTCGATTTCTCAATATCCTCTATTGTTTGATCTTCCATAAACACAACATCTCCGCTTCTTACAATTTTCTTTTCAAGTGGATCATAAAATTTGTAGCCAAGCATATCCTGTCCATAACCAATAAATATACACTGTCGTGTTTTCACATTAAGTTTAGATCTCTCATCTTTGGGAACATGCACAAATGCTTTGCACCCAAAGACACGCAAATAATCATAAGAAACTTCTTTGCCAATCCAAACTCTATTAGGAACATCAAACTCTAAAGGAACGCATGGAGTAAGATTTAATACATACACAACTGTACTTAAAGCCTCACCCCAAAAGAATCCAAATAGCTTTGATTGTGAAAGTAAGCATCTTACCCTTTCAACCAGTGTTCTGTTCATTCTCTCAGCTAAGCCATTTAACTAAGGCGTCTTGGGAGGTGTCTTTTGATGTCGAATACCTTGTTGTCTGCAATATTCATCAAAAGGTCCAATATACTCTCCCCCGTTATTTCAATTTCTTTCTAGTCTGTCTCTCAACTGAAGCCTGAAATTGCTTAAAAGCATCTAACACTTGATCTTTAGTTTTCAAGGTATAAATCCAAATTTTCCTTGAAAAATCATCTATGAATGTAACAAAATAAAGAGAGCCACCAAGTGATTTTGTTTTCATAGGACCGCAAACATCAGAATGCACTAAATCCAATATACCTTACTTTCTTGAAGGAGATGAGCTTTTAAATGCAACTCTGTTCTGTTTTCCTGCTAAACAGTGAGTACACTTCTTTAACGCTGAACTTTTCAATCCTAAAAGGAGCTTCTTCTTGGCCAATATTGACAAACCCTTCTCACTGATGTGACTGAGCCTCTTATGCCATAATTTAGCTGCATCTTCGCTATCTACTGCATTAATTTTGTCTGTGGACAACTTTGCCTGCATAATGTATAACGAAGAATATTTTTCACCTCTAGCCACAACAAGAGAACTTTTGGTGAGCTTATTGACCATTACTGAAGGTGCTACAATATCCCTCATCATCTAACTTGCCTGTAGAAATCAAATTCAAGCGGATATCAGGTATATATTTAACATTATTCAATACTAACCTTGTGTCATTGCTGGTTTCTAGGCACACATCACCGATGTTTATAGCTTGAGCTAATCCATTGTTTCCCATCTTCATAGATCCAAAGTCACCTGACCTGTATGATGTAAAGAAATCCCTACGAGACGTAGCATGAACGGATGCACCACTATCAATTACCCAACTAGACTCATGAGATACAAAATTCACCACATCACCATCAAAAATAGTGAGAAAGTCTTCTTTAAGTGCAGCGACATGATTGTCATCACTATCATTATCATTTTTCTTCTCTTTACCTTTCTCCTTTTGTTTCTCCCTTTTTAACTGTCGACAAAACCTCTGAATATGTCCATTCTAATGACAATAATGGCACTCAACATTAGCAAATTTATTATACTTACCTCTGCTTTTGTCTCTACTTTTATCTCTATTTCTCGGACCTCGAGACTCACTTCTCCCTCTTTTCTTGACAACCAAGGCATCAGAATGTGAAGAGGACGATCCTTTGTCTTCCTTCTCATCTCTTCATTCAAAATACGACTCTTGGCCAAATCCATGGTAATTGCACCATCTGAGGCAGAATTAGACAAAGATGTTCGGAACATCTCCCATGAGTCCGGCAAAGTACCAAGCAACCATAGTACTTGTATCTCGTCATCAAACTTGATTCCCATCGCAACCAATTGATTTATAAATCCTTGAAAAGAATTTAAATAATCAGTCAAATGAGTACCATCATGATATCTCAAAGCCATCATCTATTTTATAAAAAAATAACTTATTATTCCTAGTCTTTCGAGCATATAACTGTTCGAGCTTAACCCATAAACTGCGTGCATGTGTTTCCTCAATAATATAGTTAAAAACATTATCATCTACCCACTGTATGATATAACCACACACTTGACAATGAAATATAGACCATTCAACATCAGTTTTATTCTCCGATTTCTCCTTGACAAATACGAGCAAATAAAAATCTTTCACATATAAAAGATCTTCCATCTTCCCTTTCCAATTATGATAATTCGAACTATTTAGTGTAACCATTCTACTCGTATTCGTTTTCATTGTTTAACACAAGGCAGAAAAATCAAGCAATAACTAGATGCTCTGATACCACTCTGATGGGAGAACGGTAACAATTCGAACAATATCGAATCAACGCAACGGAATAAAATAATCTCCCCTCTTGTGTAAACCTAATAGGAATCGATATATTAGAGTAAAATAAATACCAAGCACGCAAATACAAGACGATTTTTTACGTGAAAAACCTCCTCGATGTAAGGAGATAAAAAACCACAGGACCGAAGTCCACCCGAAAATCTTCACTATCAATAAAATTGTTATTCTCTAGCAAATACTAGAGGTACATAGCAGCAAACACCTCAAGAACATAATTCTTGACAATACACATGAACTTCATAAGAGGTCAATGATAAATTTGACCAAAAACGCAGGTTTTGATCAATCCACGAAAAATCTGATGTATGGAGCTTCAAACGAAAATCAAACCATTCAGATTCGAGAAAATTGTGCCATGAACATGCTGACAAAATTTCAGCTCAATCAGACCACGAATCGACCTCCGACGCCAGCTTGATGTAAATCAAATATTGCCCCAAACCCCAGATTTTCTGCTTTCTCTTTTTCTCTTGTTACTGTTTCCTTTTTTTTTACGGCTATCTCTTTTTATAGATAGTGAGAAACCATATTTCCTCATATAACTTATCATATGGGCTCAAGCCATTTTTGGGCTTGCAACTCATTGGGTCTCTTCCACATAGGAGTGAACCCAGCTAACAAAATCTTGTCCTAAGAATTTGTGATGATTTTCCCTTTTTTCTTAACTTCCTTTGCTCTTGTCGAGAACAAGATCCTCGCTCGTGCAAGTTCATGTCAATGGACAGAAAGGGTGTTCATTACTTCAATTTTACTTCTTAAGCGACTTCCGAGTGCATTTCAATTATGTCCCGATGAGTTTTCACTTACTTTTCTCTTGAATCTAATGATTAGATCCTTAACTCTCGGTTAGAGTTGGATCAGTGGCATAATGCAGTTCTACAACACCACCACACTTGCTCGTTCATTAGAATTTCCTTTCTTCGCAGTTGCTTTTTTAGATCTTTTATGTCTATCTATAGTCCTGTGTTTACAAGACCGTAAATTTTTTAACGCAATTGTGACCCACTGGAAACAAGGTAAACACAAATCTTAAAAGAACGCCGAATCCACAGCAGGACTCGCAACATCCAATTTTCTAAAAAGAGAAACTTTTCTCAATTTACAAATCAAGTAATGGTCATGGTACTATACAAAACCACTCTTCGAGCACATGGAACATTTCCGGTTTACCAGAAGTCTTTTGTTTTGTCTTTCATTTTCAAAGATATTGTTTCTAGTTCGTATGCAGTTTTCATTTAGTTGCAAATATTGTGTTGTTGGCTTAAGTTTTTACTCGTTCATTACAGCAAATCCACAGAAGGACTCGCAACATCCAATTTTCTAAAAGGAGAAACTTTTCTCAATTTACAAATCAAGTAATGGTCATGGTACTATACAAAACCACTCTTCGAGCACATGGAACATTTTTGGTTTACCAGAAGTCTTTCGTTTTGTCTTTCATTTTCAGAGATATTGTTTCTAGTTCGTATGCAGTTTTCATTTAGTTGCAAATATTGTGTTGTTGGCTTAAGTTTTTACTCATTCATTACAGCAAATCCACAGAAGGACTCGCAACATCCAATTTTCTAAAAAGAGAAACTTTTCTCAATTTACAAATCAAGTAATGGTCATGGTACTATACAAAACCACTCTCCGAGCACATGGAACATTTTTGGTTTACCATAAGTCTTTCATTTTGTCTTTCATTTTCAGAGATATTGTTTCTAGTTTGTATGTAGTTTTCATTCAGTTGCAAATATTATGTTATTGGCTTAAGTTTTTACTCGTTCATTACAACAAACACAAATGAAAGTTCCCAAGTCCATGTTTTTCTAACTCATCTAGACTTCATCTCATCTTCCTCCAGGAAGAGAATGAAAACATGGGAAGGAGAATGCTCAACTCAATCATGTGGCAACCCCAAAATGCCAGAAGCAGATATGAGCTCGGGATGTGACCCGCAGGGCGCTTAAGAGAGAGAGAGAGAGAGAGAGAGAGAGAGAGTGGTTCCTGAAGGTGGTGGCGGTGGATCTAAGCTTGAAATGCCATTGGCGAGGGCTATTGGGAACAACGAAGAGAAAGTGGCTCCTAAAGGTGACAACGGAAGCATAGGCAACATGCCAGAGATGGCGGCTCTGAGCTCGAGAGGCAACTAATGGGGCTCTTAGGAGCAAGAGGGAGGGAGCATACTTTGAAAAAAAAAAAAGAAAAAGAGAGCAGGCTTTTTTTTCTCGGGAGATGCAAAAGAGAGAGGAGAGAGAGTGTCCTCTAAAGGCACGAATGATAACCATTTTAGCTAGAAATTGATTTTTTGAAGAAAAATAGATTTTTCTATTTTTATTTCTAGATGAGTTTCTAAGCAAAAATACTTGTTTGATAACAACACAAGATTTTTACTCTAAAAATAGAATTTTTTTTTTTAATAACGACACAAAATTTCTTTCTTTCGGACGGCGGCGGATCGACGGACAGTGGATCAACGGACCGACGGACAGTGGTGGCGGCAATGGGCAACCGGCGGATGGCGGACGGTGGCATCAACCAACAGACAGCAAACGGCGGCGGTGGCCGACAACTGGCGAACGGTGGTCGGCAGCGACGGATGGATAACCGATTCATAGCAAGGATGAACGATGAGAATAATTTTTATTTCTCATTTCTATTTCAAAAATAAAAAAGTAGAAAATTTCTACTTCGATTTTTACTTCAAACCTAATTTTGAAACAAAAATATATTTCAAAAATAAAAAAATAGAATAATTTTATCAAACGGATTTCTACTTCAAAACAAGTCTAGAATATAAAAATTGTTCCTGAAATAGAAATTGTAGTTTGTCATGCACCCGCTAATTGAAGTGAGAGAGAGGGGAGGGGGATTTTAATGCGAATGGAGGGAGGAGACCAGCAATTAATGAGGAGAGATGATGCAAAAGTTTGGAGGATGGATGTCAAATGTATGGCCTAATGAAGTGGACCCATACTGACGCATGTCACATTCTCCTCGCCTTCATATTTGTCACGTTGGAACATGATACCTACGCAATATTTTCTCATGTATTCCTATTCTTTTCCATTCCGAAAATAGAAATTTTATATAGTCATCAAACACATTGTTTTATTAAGAAATTATTTAGGGAGTAAAAATAGATAAAGACTAATTCTAAAAAGAAATTGCTCTCCGAAACATAAGTGTTTCCAAACTGATCCTAAATTTCTCCTTAACTATATATGATTTTTTATTTCATTATCCACTTCTTTTCCTATAGACACGTGTCAAATTTTGAGTGAAACCAACCTCGTGTTGAGAATTTTATGTTAAGGCACTTCGATTTCAATCATAGATCTCTCCATATTAGTTGCCACCAATTAACAAATCTGAATCGAGTTAGAGACCCGCAACCATGTGTCAATACCATATTTCATAAATACATATTTATTTATTTCGACGTATGACACAATAGACAAATTCATCTTCTCTATGATGTGAAAGTTCTTATTGGCAAACTGAATGGAGCTAATCCTCCTTGTCCTAAATATCACTGGTCGATTAACAAGTCCTGTACCTTGCAAGAAAACGTACGTTTCTTGTGCTAAAAGATTTCAGTTCTAATAACAATATGAACTTTTCGATTTGACTTCCTAAGTACATATGCCACGAAATCTTACTAAATTCCTTTATTTAATTATGTGGCCATTTTTAATTTTACTGTTGAAACAAGCGGAACCCTCGATTGATTAGCTTGTATTGACTTTGGTAACTGTTTTACACAAAATAAATAAAAACTAAAAAAAGACTGGCGACTTGAGAAAATATTTGGTGCGACTGTTAGCCATGTCATCAATGCACTAATCCATTCAATGGACAACAAGTGCCATTGTGGGCCCGCTCCATTAGAAAATTGAAATCTCTCTTTGGCTCTCTCCTCTGGCACGTCTATTTCTCTTGTTCAACGTTTCTTTTTTTTTTTTTTTTTTTTTCTCTCCAACCTTTCCCTTTAGCCTCTAGGCAGAGGTTGGGGCCAGTGAGAATGTTGCGGCCCTCGTTGACCAAGGGGAAAGTCGCTTTCGTTTGGCAAGGATTACCCTCGTCGAATCTAATGAGGGTTTAGGAGGTGACGACATCATAGTAGTAGGGAACCTCAAGGATGCAGGGGCTAAGGGAAGGCTTGGGATCATCCATGGCTATATGACAACTATGGATACGTAGGGGATCAATAGCATGCCCGAACGATGTTGACAATAGCCATGGATGAGTGTCGGCATGCTCATGAGCGGGTCGTCTATGCCTGGCCGCTGTATTTCACGGTGCGTCATTCCTGGTCTTTGAAGGAAAAAAGAAAGGGAATAAAACATTAAAAGAAGACAGAGAAATGAATGAGAGAGTGGGCTTGCAAGTATTTTGAAAGGTGGCCCTGCAAGCGACACATGTGGCTCATGAAATGGACTAAGATGTGGCTATCACAGTTGCACCCAATACTTTCTCACGAGTCAATATGCTTAGACAACCATTGTATTGGAGAAATTAAACATACAAGCACACTTAAGGCGTGCATGGCAACATTTCTGTTCTTTATTTTTATTTTTTTTTTCCGCAGAATAAAAAAAGAACAGAAATATATTTTGGTAATGTCAATTAATTTGGAACAAAAATAATAAGTAGAAAAAAAGTAACTTATTGTTCTTAGGAATAATTTCTAGAAATAAGTCATTTTTTTCTTTTCATCTTCTTCCTTGCCGCCGATCACCACATTCACTGGCTGATGGTGCAGCCGATGGTGGCAGACGACATTTGGCAACTGATAGCAGTAGACAACGAATGGCAGTCAACCGGTGGCGAGCAACGAGTGGTGAGAAGAAAAGAAAAAAAGAAAGAAATACTACGTTACAAAAATAAAATGAAATTGTGGATTATACAAAACCCATTCCTGTTCTTTTTCTATTTCAAGAATATAAATTTTATATAGTTACCAAACATCTTTTTTTACTCAAAATTGTTTTAAGGAATAAAAATAGTAAAAGACTATTTCTAAAAAAAATTATTTCCCGGATTAAAAATGTTACCAAATAGGCCCTTAGCTAATTGCTTACGTATATAGCAATTTAAAACTATAAAAATTCAAATCAATGAAAATTCGATTTCAATGTGTAACCAAATGCAACTCTCTTTCTATCTAATTTTGGTTGTCCTTTCCTTGCATATCCAAAGGGGCCTCCGTTGTACATATCACGTCCACCGTCCTAGTTAACGGCTACCGGCCAGTAGAGCCTGGCATAGCATTAATAACAGCGGCCTAATCCGCTCACCTCATCGTCTATCTCTCATGATTATAGTCGGTGTGGCCGTTGCAGTTGACCATAGCATCACCTTTCTTCATCTTTGCATAGCAGCAGCAGCTGGAATACGAAAATGGAAACTTTCGTGGGAGAAAATTGAAGAGGAGAATTGAATGCCGCGGGTCGCCTTCGTAGGTTCAAAAGTGGTGTGACGCAGATAAAAAATTTCCAGACGCTTAGGGCCTGTTAGGCAACGTGCCAAACAGTGCCTAATTCTGATTTTTTATTCCCAGAATCAGTTTGGGACGAGAATCGCGTTTGGTAAAAATTTTGTTCCCGGGAACAGATTGGGAAGAGAATTGAGAATAAAAAAATATACGATTCTCCATCCGAGAATCAAAACAATAAAAGTCTCTTTCTTTCCTTCCGACATCCCGCGATTGTCGTCCACCACCGCCCGTCGCCGTTCGCCACCGCCGTCCGCCGTCAGTCGCCGATCGCTTATCGTCGTCCGCCGGTCTGGCGAGCTCGCCGAAGGCTCGCCAGGCTAGGCCAAGGTCCGGTGAGCTCGCCGGAGGCAAGCCCAGCCTTGGCCTCGCCGATGGCCAAGCCGGCCTTGCCCAGCCTTGGCGAGGCCGACCTGGCCACCGGCGAGGCTTGGGTGAGCCTTACCCGGGCTAGGCGAGCCTCACCGACGCCGGCGAGGCGCCGCGGCCAACCTCGCGCCCGGCGAGGCTTGAGCCGCCGGCCTAATCGGCCAACCATCGTCAAGAGCCGGCCAAATGAAGAAGAAGCAGAAATCAAAGAATAAGAATAGAAAAAAAAAAGGAAAAAAAGGAAAAAAGTAAAAAAAAAAAAAAAAAAGTATTTTAAAGTATTTTAAAATTATTTAAAAATTAAAATAAATTAATTTGGAACATAATTAATTAGCACGGTATCAAACGCAATTCTATTCTAGAATAAAAAAATTTGGACAGTTATCAAACGCGTTTTTTACTTAGAATCGTTCCCGGAACGAATAAAAATAATCATTTCTAATCGAATCGCTCCCGGAACATAATCATTACCAAACGAGCCCTTAAATGATGAATTTAAAGTTGCCCCCCCCCGGGGCTTGAAAGGATCCTAATCGGTTGAATTTTGGTGATGTTATCGGATTCGACAAGAGAACTATCAAACTCGAAAGTCAAGATGCATCTGCATAGTTCGACTATCATAGGTCTTTCGATAATTTCCCAACGTATTAGTCGGCCAGTGCAATTTCTATACACAATCGACATCGAACCCCATTGATTTAGATTTATCAATCTTTCAAACTATAACTACTCATGTTAGTGACGTTGGAAGAAAATTGTGTAACAAACCGGAAAATTATCAAAACAATTCTAAACCTTTTTCCCTTTTTTTTTCTCTTTCTCTTTGTTTTTGTTATTGTTTTTTTTTTTTTCCTTTTTCCTCTGCCTAGTCGCTGAAGCAAGCAATGGCTAAGGCCAACGAGGTCAACATCGTCAGCCACGGGTGAGGCTTTGTGCTCACCATCATTAGGCGATGGCTAGCCACATCATGGCTAGGCGAGCTCAACCTTGCCCATAGTCCTAGTAAGGCATGACCTTGCCAAATCTAGGTGAGGATGAGGGCGGCGAGGTCAAGGTTGCCCAATCATGGTGAGGCTAGGTCAAGGCATGACCTCTCCCAATGACAGCGATGGTGAGCTTCACCAATGGTTGAGGATTGGTTAGAGGAAGAAGGAAAGAAAAAAATAAAAAAAAAAAAATAAAATATTTAAAAATTGCCACGTCACATTGGCCGAATAGCCAGTGCCGACCAATGTCCACATTAATATTGGTTGATCAAAATTAGTCAGATGAACTGAATTGACATAAATACAAAAGGTTTAGAACTGAACCGGCAAACAAAATGGTTTATGACTATTTTGGTAATTTTCCCTATAACAAATGGATTACACATACCATCTATCACATAGAATTCCTCTCTCAAGACCCAAAAACTTTTAAGCTACTCCTAAAATTAGTACTTAGGCATCGAACCTATATATATCCGCACAAACTACAAATTAAGACACCAAACCACATCCAAAATGGAGGTCGTAGTGGTATCCAAGGAATTCGTGAAACCATATAGTCCCACACCAAACCACCTCAAAATCCATAAGCTGTCTCTTCTTGATCAGTTCGTCCCTACTATTTACGTTCCCTTGGTCCTTTTCTACACCATCGAAGAAGCTGATCGAGCCGCCACAACATCCTCACGCATGATACAACTTCTGAAGCAATCTCTGTCCGAAACTCTACCGCTGTTCTATCCCCTGGCGGGGAAGATCAACGGCGACGGCCTCTCCATCGAGTGCGATGACGAGGGCGTTCTCCTTGTCGAGGCCAGGGCCGAGTTCGCCCTATCGCGGCTACTCCACCAGCCAGACTTCGAAACGGTCAGGAAATTCCTGCCTTACTCCGCTGCATGGAGGAGAGCAGAAGTGGGAGATCGTGTGGCGATGGTTCAAGTGACGGCCTTCCCCTGCCGCGGAGTTGTGGTTGGCGTGCTCATTTCGCACGCCGCAGCCGACGGGGCCTCTTTCGCCACTTTCCTCAAAGGTTGGGCAGCCGCGGCCCGCAAGACCGGCGAAGCACCGCATCCCAACTTTGATGCGCCCACTTTGTTCATCCAAAGCAAAGTATTCTCCGAGGAGGATACCTTCTCTGCCATTTGTCCTGTCAACAGGGGCAGGTACAGAAATGACAAAATTCTGTTATGGTAATGCATGCCAGGGAAAAGATGATAAGAGAAGAAAACCCTAAGGGCCTGTTTGGTAAAGGTTATTTCTTTTTCTTGGAATAAAAATTTCTGTTCTTTTGTTTTCGAGAACGAAAAAAGAATAGAAACCTATTTACTAAAACTTTTATTCTTGGGAACAAAAAATCTATTTTTTTGTTCTTGGAAATAAATTAGAAACAGATTCAAAAGTAGAAAAAAACAGTTTCTTATTCCCATAAGTAATTTTTTCTTTTCTCTTCTTTTTTCTTCTCTTTTCTTCTCTTTTTCTTCTTCTCTTTTCATTCCTTCTTCTTCCTTTTGGCCAGTCGCCGGCCTCGGCCATGGCCGGTGACCTCGTCGGAGTGTCGTCGGCCCTCGGCAATGCCAACCATGGCGATGCTCATTGGCCCAAGCCTCGCCGAGCCACCGTCAGGTCGGCGTCGCCTAGCAGTGACCCCACAAGGCCGAGCCTCATCGATGGCTAGGTGAGCTCGGCCTCGCCAGATTTGGGTGAGGCCAAGCCTCGTCGATCGACTCGAGGCTCAACCTTGCCAAGCTAGGATGAGGCCAACCTCGTGTCGCTTGGGTGAGGTCGCCCGACCACTGAGGCCACCAGTGAGGCTCGGCCTTGTCCAGATCTAGCGAGGCCAAGCCTCGCGGTGGCCGGGCGAGGCTTCGGCGAGCACACCGGACCTCGCCCAACCGATCGCCGACTGCTGTCGTGGTCGGCGACTAGCCACAAAGGAGGAAGAAGGAATAAACAAAAAAAAAGGAAAAATATAATAAAAATATTTAAAAATTAAAAGAAATAGTAAAATTATACAATTTTTCCAAACACATTTCTATCGTGAAAATAGAAATTTTTTGTAATTATCAAGCGCGATCTGATACTCAGAAATTGTTCCCGAGAATAGGAAAAAAAACCCATTTCTAATAAAAAATTATTCCATATAATAGAATCATTACCAAACACACTCTAAGTTTTATCTTGATAACTTTTTGTATCCTCTATTTTTGAAAATACACTATTTTGCATATCAATTCTCTTTTTACTTAGAATTTTTCATCGGTACATATTGTAGTTTTATCACGAATTTGTAATATTTCTATCCATATTAGTGATGTCAAACTTTTAGTTGTCACCTCGACAGATAAACAAAAAGGCTAAATGGAAAACCCTTCCCTTGAACTAAGCTTCCAAGCATCACAATCTAATTCTCGTTAACTCTCCAGAAGAAGCATTCAACGTGATGACCATTTGAATATGGAAATCCACTTATAAATAAATGCAAAAGCCCTCTTCCATCTATCAAGTTGAGATCTTGCATCCACCTAAAACATTCTTGATAATACTTACATCCTCTACATTACCACTAGTGTTGACATAGAGTTTGTCAATGCTTATTCCCCAGATATTGTCATTGTTTCTTCTTTAAGAAAAGAATCTCATAGCCTGGGGGACTTCTGTCCCCACACAGCATTGCTCCGTCAGGCTTTTAACCATCGCGGACCATTCCCCGTTGCCGACGTTCTTTTAGATAGAGATCCGAATCCTAGAAGGCTTTTTTAGAAGTAGCCCCCCGCGTTCAAGAGGAAACAAGAGTGTTCAGGTAGTAACTATGAGGATGGTCTCTAGCTACTAATGAACCATGCTTCATGGGTCCTCTTCCATGTAGTGTATGAATTAGGATGTACGAGATTTACATAGATCTCTGCTAAAACAAGAGGAAACTATCCAAATGCTTGAACTTTGAAGAACCGGTAATTTGCACTGCGCAAACATTTCATATGTACCTTTCGAACCCATGCATGGGTATGTTATCATATTGAACTAAAAATTGCGTCATTTGGTGATAAAATAAATTCTTAGGTGAAATTCATGTTGTATAGACGGTCCCGTGATCATAACATGTATGTACTTAAAAATAAGTAATTATTACTGAAAGTGCACATGTGAATGTAAAGGTGCAATCTTCCGTTGCTTTAAAGTTTATGATAAGACACTTGGAATTCCCTTTCCAATCAGATGAACTTGGATTCATAACAGTATTGCCTGAAGTTTTTCTATTGCGTACAAATGGGTAACATTAGGCGACATAGTTACACAAGAGGAACACTTAGGACTGACCATCGAGCTGTGCCAACGCACCATGCCGAGCCTAGGCATAGACTACCCAGGCCATTTTCTTTATTTAAACATTAAAAAAAATATTTTTGTATAAAATATTAATTATTGTACTCATGTTGTAAATCATTGGTAGTTGTGACATGATAGGAAACTGGCAATAATTAGTGCATTTGATGTTGCGTTTTATTTATTTTTGTTAAATTGTAAAGATCACGTTGAAATTCATTTAGCGTAATGAATAAGTGATATATAATTATGCATACATCATTTTAGTCGATCAATATTGGCATCATCCTTTCAAGGTATGGTACGAGGAGACTCGTGTTCGACGCATCGGCCATGGCAAGACTCAAGGCCAAAACAGCCAACGTGGGAGTGCAAAACCCGACTCGCGCCGAAGTCGTCACGGCTTTGATGTGCAAATCACTGACGGCCACAATGACCAAGGTATCCAGCCTCGACAAACCGGTGGTGTTTACCAACGCCGTGAACTTCCGCAGAAGAGCCGTCCCGAATTTCCACGATGACTCAATGGGGAACTATGTATGGCTGCCAACTATCCTATGCCCGCTCGAAGAGAAGGATTATGACGGCCTGCCCAGCCTCATTGGCTGGCTCCGAGAAGCGAAGAGCAAAATAGACGGCGAATTCGTGAGAGGCTTGGAAGGCGACGGCGGACTGAATGCGCTACAGGACGCCCTTAGGGAAATGAGGGAGTCTCTAGCCCGCACGGATCGACTCGTAACGTTCTCGAGCTGGTGTAACTTTGGTCACTACGAGATCGACTTTGGGTGGGGGAGGCCGGCATGGGTGAGCCCGGTTGGTTTCCCAGAGGAATCGGGAAACTTGATCGTGAACTCTGTGCTTCTGTTGGACACGAGGTGCCGCAAAGGAGTCGAAGCGTGGGTTTTCATGGACGAACAAGAGCTTGAAGTGCTGGAACAAGACGAGGAGCTGACAGAGTACGCTTCCATTAATCCACCTGTTTCGGAGATCGAGGATTGATGATGGTCTACGGTCTGGTTCTCCATGATATGAGCTCGTTCAAGCCTTTTAATTTTGTGTTTTGGGTTACTGCAAAAGGAAGTCTTCGTCTTCATATGAATAAAGTAGAATCGTTAAAATAAATCAGAATCACGCGCACCAACTTAATTTTGAATTTTATCTTTTATTTCAATAATAAGTGCATCCTAAAACTTATCATAAAAATGCAATCGAATTCTAAAATTTACCAAAAAAAAAAAAAAAAAAAAAAAAAAAAAAAACCAACCACATCCTAAAATTTATCACGAAAGTGCAATTGAATCTTAAGACTTTCAAAATGTGCAACCAATTAAAGGACTTTGATTGAATCAATTTGATAAGTTTTAGAATTTAATTGCATTTTTTTCAAAAATTTAGGACTCAATTGTATTTCTATGACAAGTTTTAGGACTTGATTGAATTTTTTAAAGTTTAAGATTTGATTGTACTTTCGTGACAAATTTTAGAACTTCCAATATACTTGTCTCTTCATTTTAATTAGCGGTGTGGAGACTAGATGCTGCTAGTATCTTGTAATCTTTGTGAGCGATGCAAGCATCACTTGTTACCGTTATTATTTCCATTGATGTTATGATTCTTGTGAAAATAGTTAACAAGGCTGACTGGGTTGTGATGAACAGCTTCTTGTGTTGTGCTTCTGCTTTTGAAGTTATTACGACCTTCTACTGTATTACCTCCAAAAAAAAATGGGCGACTCTGAATCAACCGAGTTTAGATATGTTCTCGGGACGAAGTTAAGGCATAATTGCATATGAATTTTACATAATGTTGACGTCATAATGAGATATAGGGCTACGGCGGAATCCAAGCACGGCTCAAATTTAGAAAATTCTTGTGGCAGGTGAGGAGCCCATGAAGATCTGTGAGGAAGTAGCAATGATGTTTAAAGTCTAGTGAAGTGGTGGTGACTTGACTCAACGTTAAGCTAAAGTGAAAATTTCTATAATATGTCTCAAATTTAAATTCATGAAGGAAGAATGAACAATCTAAAGAGATTTCTTAATTCGAGTAGATTTTTTAGTTTGGATCCTCCCATCTTGGATCCAAAAAGTATATATATATAGGAGATGGGTTGTAGTTATAGAGCACTAGGGCAAACCAAGAGAAGCTTTTGGTCGTAACAACTAATTTTGCAGCATATTCATCATTTACATTATGAAGAAAGTGCAAGTGTTTTAAAGCTAATAAATTTTGTAATAAAAAAAATTAAAAATTATCTCATGTGTAATTGTGAGATGGCTAAATATTATGTGAGTTACTAAGTATAATTGAGGATCGGAATACACAAAAAATATTAAAGTGACTTGAGTGTAATTGTTATTTCCCATGTATCTATTGATTTATAGTAAAATCTCGTGCTTTTCTCCACATGAAATAGGTCTCACTGGCCAAACCAAGTAAATTTAATATCCGGTTTATTTTCTTTGTTTTGCTTATTTTGTTGTTCGATCGCTTGTCTTTTGCAACACACATTTTGTGATAATAACTCGAGTCGCCACAGCTAATTGTTATTTGCAAGCAAAGACATAAAACGGACGGAAATAGTTTAAGGCCCTGCTTGGTAACCATCCAAACAGTGCCAAATTCTGATTCTTTGTTCCCGGAATCAGTTTCGGCCTAGAATCGCGTTTGGTAAAATTTTTGTTCCGGAACAAATTTGTTCTCGAAACATTGGGAATAGAATCAAGAACCAAAAAAAGTTGATTCTTGTTCTAACGAATTTGAAAATCAAAATCAAGAAATTTTCTTCTTCCCTTCGGCCAATCTCGCGACCGCCGTCCACCGCCGCCCGCCACCGTCCACCGTCTGCCTCCGCCGTCCACCGCGCCGTCCGCCGCCGTCCGCCGCCGCCGGCCGCCCCGGTCCGCGGAGCTTCGCGGAGACTCGCCATACCGGGCGAGGTCCGGGGAGCTCGCCGAGGCTAGGCAAGGGCTGGGCAAGCCTCACGATGCCCAACCCCACCGGTGGCCGGGCGAGGCTCGCCGGCCCTGCCGGCGAGGCTCGCCCGGCCCTGTCGATGGCACCGCGGGCCTTGCCCAACCCCGACGAGGCCCGGCCGGCCACCGGCGGAGCCTCGCGAGGGCTAGGCGAGCCTTGCCCGGTGCCCGGCGGGGGCTAGGCGAGCCTCGCCCGGTACCCGGCGAGGCTCGGCCGACGAGGGCCGGCCTCGCCGAGGGCGGTGAGGTCGCGGGCGACCGGCGGAAGAAGAAGAAGAAGATGAGAAAAAGAAAAGAAAAAAGCAAAAAAAAAAAAGAAAAAAAAAGGAAAATGAAAAGAAAAAAATGAAAAAATGAAAAAAAGAAAAGAAAAAAAAGGAAAAAAGTAAAAAAATTATCTAAAAATTAAAAGAAATTGATTTGGAACAGAATTAATGAACACGGTACCAAACGCAATTCTATTCCGAATCGGAAATTTTGGACGATTACCAAACGGCTTAAAATGCTTAGAATCGGTTCCTGAACGTAAATAAAAAAGAATCGGTTCGATCGAATCTACTCCCCGAACAAAATCGTTACCAAACGCGCCCTAATATTACCCATGACCGAGGCTGTATTTATCTGAGGGAAATAATTTTCCGCAAATTAGTTTTCCAAACTTTCACTTATATGATTTTTGATAAAAATAATTAATCAATGGAAAATTATTTACGGTAAAAAGGAAATATGTATTTTTACAGTCGAGGGTACCGGGGAGCCTTGGCTACATAGCCATTGGCAAGCGTCAAGGGACTCGGATCCATGGAAGCCAATGTCCGGAGCTCTCCATCGCCTTCCAGAACGGCCATCTCCGCTTCATCCAACGTGACCCAAGCTTCGATCCCATCGCCTTCTTGTCGGCCAAAATCATGAGGTTCGCGAACACCTGCTCGTTCACCCCGTAACTGCTAACCCACATGGGTTTTCCCCACCCGAAATCGACCTCGTTGAACCCCAACGTGCACCAGCCCGAGAGCCCCAAGTGGTCGGCCCCGTCCTCGGAGGCCCCAGCGCTGCTCATTTCCTTCAGAGATTCCATGATCCTGCTGCTCCTGTTCGCACCCCTCGGCTGTTCGACGAAATGACTGTCGATTCTTGAAATCGAGTGCTTGACCTCATTGACCAGAGCACGCAGTGATCTGTCCATATTGCTCGCGGAGTTGGCGTTGGATATCCAGAGGATATTTCCGAGGAAGCAGTCGGACAGGGGTGGCTCGATCCTCTTCCGCAGGTTCACGAGGTTGGTCAGGATGGAAGGCCTTTGGATGCCGTTTCTTCTCTCCGTGGCGGCCGCCATGCTGCGTTGCCATATGAAGGCCGAGACCGACTCAACACTGGTCGGGCATTTCGAGTCGGAGCCTTTTGCTTTGGCCTTAAGGGTGGCTATGGCCGAGGCGTCGAATAAGAATCTCCGGGTTATGGGCTTGCCCTTTTTGAACGACCAGCCCCATGCGACCATAGACGTATCTCTGAGCCATAAGTCCTCAGTTGGGAAGAGAGACGCCGCAGAGAAGTCAGGGATCACTGCCTTGTCACCCCGGGCGGCAGTAGACCACCCTTTAAGGAAGGTGCTGACGGCAGCACCGTCGAGAATTTTGTGCGTTATGCATATGCCGATGGCGATTCCGCCGCACTCAAAAATGTTGGCTTGTATATTGGCGACACGGGTCCCTGAATAAGTTTCTTTCTGCACAAGATCAATCGGGAGGAACTTGCACAAAAGCAAGAGGTCCGGGTGGGCCAGGAATTCTGATAAGGAGCAACTGACTCGTGCTTCCGCGTAGTAAGCTCCTTCATCGTCACAATCAATGGTGAGCTCGTCCTTGAGATTGCCAGCAAGCGGGTAAAAGTAGGCCAAGGTCGTCGACAAAGATCTCTTCAGAAGCTCCAATTTGGCCAGGACATCACGACATCTGAGGCTTGCGTCCGGAGAAAAGAAGAGGATGATGGGACCGTAAGGACCAGGAATGAGCTGGTCAAGTAGACAGAGTTTGTAAGTCCTAAGGTGAGGGGGAGTTGAGGATGAGGGCTTTATGTGCTCTCTGGAAGTGATGATAACTTCCATGATTTACGGCGTTATTTCATTTGCTTTTCCATAGATGGCGAGTAGAGCTGATTCAGCTCCCGCATATATAAGCAGGGGCGTATTCCACACTATGTTGATGGAATTGGATGACTTACGCAAATTGACAAATTGAACAGGTGCAACCACTTCAAGGTTTCAGACCATCTGCTCAGAGAAAATATTCAGTGGTACGTGCGAGCCATGTCATTTGCTGACGTGGTGCACATTTACCACTCAGATTTCAACACGCGTCCTGTGAGGGACCCACTAGAAAATGGAGAGGTTGGTTCTCTCGGCTGGTTTGGCTCAGCTCGCTAGCAAAAGAAAGGACAGATAGGTCAATGGGTCAATAAATGCATAACACTCCTGCTCAAAAAATCCCTCTCCTCACTTCAATTTGCTAGGTTTTTTTTTCTCTCTCCTCGTAGGAGAACAAACAGAGAACAACTAATTTCCTTCTTCGCGCATCCCACCCCCTCAGCTTTCGCCTCTATCTCTGGCTCCGGCTCCGGCTCCGACTCCGGCTCCCCAAAAGCCTCGTCGGCCATCTGCCTCTAGCACGTCACCTCGTCCAAGAGCGCTGCCAGTCACAGCTGGTCCCAACCCCCTCCGCCTCCGATCGTTTCCAACGAGGAGATCGAGCACAAGTTTCGTGCTCGCGTTGGTCTATTGGCAACTTCTGGACCTCTGTCCGATTACGTCCCTCTAACGAACTCGTCATCAGCTCCGACTCCATGCCGCTGTCGCCGATGGCGTCCTTCATCTCTGGCATCTACTCTTCCTCCCCGTCCTTGAGGCCAAAGATGCCGCCGGCCTCCTTGCCGTGAAGTCGTCAGCCTTCGGCACAAGGGAGGGAGCCTCTGTCTTGTTCCTCAGTAGGCGTTGTCCCTGACGCTAGCCTGCTCTATCACGGGGGAGATCTCAATGAACCTGAGCAAGGCGGATGACGCGGCAAAGAAGGAGAGACACGGGCTGGAGAAGGATCCCGCTCGCTGTGGGGGAGGTGCATGGATCGGCTGTACCAACATCGGGAGCTAGGGCTTTTCCTGGACGTGAGCCATATTGGGTTCACGGACGAGTTCGTGGAGGAGATGGAGCCCCGGTTCCAGGCCGCGTTCGAGGTGATGGAGGAGCTAGAGAAGGGCGAGATCGCCAACCTAGACGAGGGCCACATGGTCGAGCACTACTGGTTGAGGAATTCGGAGCTCATGCGGGCTTGGTTCTTGAAGGCGCAAATTGGTCGGCGAGGCTCGCCCCACTAGATCGATGATGAGGTCGGCCTTGCCTAGTGACAACGATGCTCAACCTCGCCATTGGCCAATGAGGCCAAGCCTTGATAGTGGCCGGGCCCGATCGTCAAGGTCTAGGGATTGACTTGAGGAAAAAGGGAGGAGGACCAAGTCTAGGGATTGGCTTGAGGAAAAAGGGAGGAGGAGGAGGAGGAGGAGGTCTAGGGGAGGAGGAGGAGGAGAGAGTAAATAATTAATAAAAATATAGAAAAAATTAAAAAAAAATATCGAAAAATTTTTAAAAAATATTAAAAAATTGACACGTTGAGGAGGAGGAGAGAGTAAATAATTAATAAAAATATAGAAAAAATTAAAAAAAAATATCGAAAAAATTTTAAAAAAATATTAAAAAATTGACACGTTAGAACCAACCAGTCAAGTTTGGCCAAATTGACTAAATCGGCACAATTGGAAAGGTTTACGACTGAACTGGCCCAAAAAATTGTTAAAGATTGAATTGAATTGAAAGAAATTGTAATAGGTTTAGGAATGTTTTGGTAATTTTCTCTCGCTTTTATTAGATTTGATGTAAAGAAACATAGCGAAATATTTTTAACATATAGCAATTTGACATAAAGTGTGTAAAGATTGATGAGTACTTGTAACCCATTTAGCATGTATGAGAAGCCACTAATTAAACTCATGCTTACCTCAAAGTACAGATTCAAAAATTGAGCGTATGATAATTTTATTTTATTTTTTTACGAGAAACTCTGTTGTTAGCAAACAAATTTTGAACCCATTAGAAATCACATAATCTCAATAACTTAATAAAACACGAGTCAAAGTCCGAGTAGATGGTCCAAATGCAAAACTTTTTGTACTCGGAATCAAACATGTTTCATGTTCCTAGCCTACACACGCGAGTGTGTTCCTTAACTACTAAAGCAACCCACATGACTAATTCCAAACCTCATATGCAGAAAAGATTGGATCATGAGCTTTTCATGGGTGCAAGAGATTATAATGATTGTTTTCTCTGGGGATGAGGAAAATGTATATGAAAGAGAGGTTAAGACTTTGACTTTGGACTCTTAAATTACAAATAACCAGAGTTTAGGAGTTATTGTGTTCCTATCCATGCAATGTACATTCACGATGTTCCTTGCTTGGTCATACCTGGGAAATTATGTGAGCCCACCCTCCACATTCATGGAGCCAAATAACAAACCAAATATGCACTATTAGCTATCCTGATAGGATGTTGAGTTGGAATTATTGGATTGTTCACAGTTCAAGGCCATCATGAAAAGGAATACTTTGAGCAAATATTTTGAGAGTGTTGCTGTCGCTACAGAAGAATTGTTTCTCAACCATCTATGCTAATGTTTGAGAATGGAGAGCACGTCTTATGTGTGATTTGTTTGAGAGGAGTCAGCATACGTTGTACTAAATTAGAGCGAGGAACAATTTTTAATAGGGGTTGAACTTGACTGAAAAACACTGTATGATCTTCTATTGTTTCTTGTGGATTTTAGACGTCTTGTTGCAGACGTAGTTCAGGCTTACCGTACCACAGCATTACCTACAAGCATGTAAATTTAAAGGGAACGTGAGCGAACGAGAAAAAGGCTTACGCACTTCGTGGTTGTCTTAACATCATCTGGCTTATTTGTATACTACTGTGATACTTGGATACTTGATTCCACTCACTTTCAACTGCTCATCACACAAAATCATCGTGATCCGAGCAACCCATCATGGGCCTTCCTATGACTCAACTGACGAAAAGTGTTAATCATCTTCATGGAAGTGAAATTTTAGCAACTTAAGTGCCAGATAAAGATGGGGGGAATTATTTATTTATTTATTTTTGATAGCTCGTGAGAAATCCTAGTCCATTTAACACAGAGTTCTTCGAAGCTGTTGCAGTTGATCGAAGACAAGACGAAGGCTGATCTAAAGAATTTGACTTGGCTAAGCTACGAAAGGGGTAGCATATTGACAAGTTGCTTCTTGCTGCTGCTAGGATTGACAACATCCATCAGGTTTAGAAGTTCAAAAAAATGTCCCAATCGAAGTCAGTCTGTTAACGAGATCATATGTTGGAAGACATCATTTTTCAAGTCATATAAAATTTGGATAGGACAACTCAATCAGTTCCCATCGGAGAGGAATAGAAATTGGGAAGCTTTCAGAGCTAAAAGCTCTTTGGAAATACTGAACCAAACACACCCGATATGTTGTTAGCAGGCTTGGCCTTCATCATCACGCTTCTAGAAAGTTAGTTCAAGTCAGCTAGACATGCAAACTATCTGAGGCAGGCAGAAAATTGTCATCTTTCATACTTTAAGACACAAACAAGCCTTAGAAAGATCTAAATGTACTTGTCTATTAGTGTACTCAAGACAAAGTCTCATCTTCTACGGCATATGGCTGAAGATAAATGAGCTGAAGAAAGTCTCATAGGCCATCTAAAAGGACTCTTGAGAATTAGTTTCACAATGGAAGAAGTTATAGGCATCTTTTCATGTCCAAAAAAGTAGGAAAGCAATTATCCGAGATTGTAGATGATCTTCTTCTTACATTTCCAACTTGGTCTGAATTACCATTTCCTACACTCAAGTCAAGTGATGAGATAATCCCGGCAAGTCAAACTTCCAGTAACTTCACAATAAATCAATATCATTAATTACAATCTACAATAGAATTGCTCGTAGACGAGGCATGTGTCATGCAACACAATGACATCATACTAAACTTAAATGTCAAAAAACAATTAAAATCTTCCAGTTCAGTAGATATATATCACACAACTAGACCAGTACAAGGCCACCCCTTCAGCTTCACCTAACATAAAGATCTCACGGGACCCCTTGAAGAAGTCCCCTCACTCGTAGGTCAAGCTCAGAACCCAAGAAAACCTGTCCCGCTGGCAATTTACGGTAGAACATAATTTTTTTTTTCTACGAACCGATTTCGATTCTCCGTTTTTCTGGTTCACACACCGTCCATTTTTCTGTTTCGACTCTCGGTCACATTCTTAGGATGAAAACAGAAACTGAGATTTTATGCATTGTCAATCTAAAATCTGGAATGATCCAGGCTGAGTCGATGATTTAGGTCCTGCTATCGCCTATCGTGATGGAATGAATTGAATCATTGCATTAAACTCATATTAACTCAACGTGTAAACCGCCCATCATATACTCAACAAAATACCCAAACAAAAACCATAGATGAGTCCATGATCTCAACTAGGACTTATCGGTTCCCGGTTCAGTCATCGGGAACCGGAACGGGAGGACCGATTCCCAAATTCTAAGACTAGGAACTGCACCGGCCAGTCCTAGAATTAGGAACCATACTAACTGACTGGTCCAATCCAGTGGAACTAGTAAATTTGTTGTTTTGAGCCAAAAATAAAATGAAAAGTGGGAGGAATTAGGGTTTGTTTATTAAGAAATTTAAAAATACAATTATATATATATATATATATTAACCGGTCCAGTCCAGTTGGTTTGGTTCCCACCTTGGAACTGGGAACCGCACCGACTGGCCACCAGTTCCAATGTTTTCAATTTATCAAATTAAGAAAAAATTTGAAAAATTATATTCATGTGATTTTTTTGCACAAATTTGATCAAATTTTGATTGGGTATAACTTTTCGTCTAACTTCCAATTAAATCAATTTTTGCACCAATGAAAAACTGTCACCCAATGTTTTCAATCCAGCACATTGGGAAGACTTTTGAAAAATCATGTTCATGTGACTTTTCACAAATTTGGACAAACTTTAACAAAGCATAATTTTTCTGTCCTGCATCTTATTGGCTTGATTTTTGCACCTTCGGAAAGCTCTATAGGGTCACACTATTTCCTAGGCCCGTCCAAATCTCAACATGTGTGCACAAAGAGAAACTAACTCAATAACAGGAAATCGCACGCAAGATACAGGAAATTATAAAAGCAGACTTTTGTTTCTAGAAATCCATCGAACCCTTAAGCTTTATACAATATTCTTTTAAAGTTAGATGCGATGGGCTAATTTTATGGTTAGAAAAAAAAAACGTTCGAATATTAGTGCATGTATACTGTTTGTTGAAATGCCTTGATGAAGTTATAATGCACGTGCTTAAGAAGGAGTTGCTCAAATTTGTGTAGCGAAGTGTTCATCACATGTTCAAATCAGAATATGAACCTTCGATTCATTCATATCGTTAATGTTTCACGAGATCTGAATCTGAAACCGAGAAAACCACAAGGACTTTTGGCGTTTCTTTGTTCAATGCGATATATTTCCGTGGCGTTCATTGATGGTCACCGGCACACTGCTTCGTTCGTCACGTCCCTTTCTCTCTATATGTTTTGGTTGTGATGCGGTTGTTGCGTGGTACTGGTGGTATTCTGGTGGTCGGTGAGGTGTTGTTTGGTAGAGATAGGAAGTTTACAAAGGGTAGCCGGCGGTTGCCATTAACGTGGCGGCGGCCATGTCAACTGACGACTGAAAGGGGGCCGCTCGTTCCTAGGTTGCTGCGAAGGAGACGAGAGAGATGGAGATGGCGTGCAGGGAGGGATTCGACTGAAATGGCCGATTGACATAGTGAGTTGGGCTTAGTCTTTTGAGTGATCTTGACTTTATTGGGTCTATTAAATTGATAGATTGGGCTGGGGATTATGAAAGCCAGGGGGCGTTATTTAATGGGTTTCACTTGCTACTTGTCCTTGGGTAGCCCAAATTCGGTTATTCACATGTGGACTGAACCAGGGAATTTGACCAGCGTCCTCGGAGTCCAATCCGACCTTGATGTGGACTCGGGCCAAAATTAGGCCCGAGCTTTGGATGGAGAGCGTGAAGTCAGCCTATTTTTGGACCGGTTCCTAAAGGCCCAGCCAGAGTCCATATTTTCTGAATAAAAAGTTATTTTTAAAAAAATAATTCCGAAATTCCAAAATCTGCAAAATAGCTTAGAAATAGGTCTAGACCTAATTGCCGGGCTTTACTAATAAATTTAGCCTTGTTTTATTTAGTTAGCACATATCTTAATTATCTTTCTTTAGGGGTTATCTTTAGTGAGTGTCTTAGTAGATTAGTCTTTTAGATTAGAATTTGAACTTGATTTGAATTCAACCTTCCAAGGGATCATGTCTCAAGGCTCATAACAAGACCACATGTATTCTTTACCTGACTCATATTAAGTTCTTACGTTTCATACTGTTATTTATTAGTTGCTTTTAATACTTGGATATTTACTTATTGAACATTCTTTCAATAAATTGATGTTAATAGCTTTTCTTGAATAGGTTATTTAGCTTAGGAAAAGAATGAAAACCTATAAAAACATTTGCATGGTCACCTAGTGGCTTTAATACCTTAGGATCATAATTTGTAATCAAAATCACATGAGCACTTTGATATTGATTGTCCAAATTAGAGATAGCGAAAGGATGCTAAAAGGCATTAGTGTAATGAAGTTCCCAACCCTATAATCTTTAGTTGCATAAGAATCGGGATAATACTCTCCCATCTTTATTGGTTTCTAGCCAATAACAATAGTAGTGACTCCTAGTAATATTTAAGTTATTAAAAGCTAAAAAATGAAATCCAATGCCTTGTGAGATATGAGCATAAAAGAGCCTACGCCTAATGGAGGGCTGCCAGCCCATCATTAGGCAATACCCTAAACTTGTTTCTTTTTCCCCCGTCAAAAAGAATGGTCGTGACAATGAGACTTTGGATAGAAAAGTTATATTTGATCAAAGTTTGGCCAAATATGGGCAAAATACACACACACATATATACATATATATATATATATATATATATATATATTTTTTTCAATTTTTTTTTTCAATTAGATGATTTGAAATACTTGAATAAGTAAGGTTTCGAGTTTTCTAATAATCTAGTAGGTTCAATCACCACGATTGGATTTTAAAAGATATATATTCGTAGTATGTTCAGTTGAATTTTTGAAAATTCGCAATCTCAACATTCTTTTTGTTTTTGAAATTCCAACCACATTTTCAAAATAATTGGGTAATGGCTTCAGCAAAAATTAGCTTTGCTTCTATTACATATGAATCGAGGCCTTGCCTATTTAATGTGTTATCTGGATCAGACTTCTGCACTATTTATCAGGTTTATGTTTTTGGCCGAGAAGTAATTTTCTTTCAACAAGTTATGTTACGCTTTAAAACTTTTCTAAATCCGTCTAAGGCATTTACAGGGATGTTTAGATGGGAATTATTATATATGCAGATCACTCCGTGCCTTTCTCCATTCACGGTAAATTGGAAGGAGCAAGGTAAGAAGTAGAGCATGATAGTAAGGAAACTAATACTTTTGCCTTAAATAGGAATCGAAATCTCTAGAGCTTCGAATAGTGTCATCTGCTATTCGGATGAACACGATTCCCTGATTCTAGTACCATCACACCATTATAAATATCAAAGGATGAGATCAAAATGAAGGGGTTGACTCAAAGGACTTGGGCTGCGAGAAAGCTTCTTCAAAAGTCTTCCATGCCACCATTTTAGTCTTCTATGGAAACGAGCTCGGGTATCCTTTCATGAGGAAATGAGCTCTGCAAGGGAGCTTGGTGGTTTTCTGCATCTTAGTTATTATGAAGCTTGTAGCAAATACAGGAGAGTCCCTTTGGCCTTCATATATACTGTTGGCATAATTACTGATTAGTAGTCCCAATTGTCTACGTAAAGATGACCGAAAAATTTCTTCTGCTTAAGAGAGGATAATTTCTTGGCGTGAAATTTAACTTGTTACAGATAATTTCAGTGAAAACAACATAATTGGACAAGGAGGTCTTGGCAAATTTTGGAAGGTGTTGTCTCAGGTAGTACAAAGGTTGCTGTTAAAAGGCTTATCGATCATAAGAGCCCTGGTGGACAGGCAGCGTTCCTGAGGGAAGTTGAGCTTAGAAACATTGCAGTTCACCGTTATCTTCTTCTTTTGATTGGTTCCTGTCCAAATTCCACGGAGAGGATGTTGGATATATGAATAATATTTTGAAATATTTACAATAATAGATTCGATAAAAGTTATGACCGCATTGAAGATCATCATTATTTTTAACAGTCACATAACGGTTTCTTAACGGTCATATAACGGCTTTTCAATTGTTTTGTAACGTTTAATTTATTTCTCAAATAAATCCTCCATTATTTTATAATGGCTCTTTTAACAGCTCTATTCTGTCCGAATATAAAAATAAAATCTCATAAGACAATCTTGAAAAATATACACTGAATGAAAGAGAGAATGCCCTTTCTTTAAAAAATATTTCCTTTCCTTTTCTTTACTGAGTTATACACAACATTGTTTTTGTTCCTTCTAATATTGAGTGTGGAATATAGAAGAAGGTTTGTTATATCTTAGGAGGATAGCCGTCAGAGGCTTATCGCACCAAGTTTCACACTCTGAAAGGCGGAATTATCCTTAAGAACAGTGCTTGCGCTTGCACGCCTCAGACAAATTTATTTATTCTCATTAGCTTTTTCCAACAGAGGATACCTATGTATCCTCACGTGAAAAAAATTAGAGTTGCATACCAACTGAGGGGTACTTCTCGTAAGACTTATTCTACTGTCCCTTGAAATTCTTACGAGATATACTGTTTTGCCAGAATTGGCTCCAATGACCAAACATTTTTCACTTCATTTTTTAAAGGAAGGGAATAGGTTCCGTAACAATTTTAGACTGGAAAACTTCAGGTAGATTAGGGAACCAACATCTTTACTTCAATCAAAACTATATAAACATAAACCATGCTAACATTTAATTGACGATAGGGCTTAGAAAGTACATCGGTTACAAATGTAGACAAATTCTATCAGAATTGAATCACAGGAATAGGGCTTAGAAAGTACAGCGGTTACAAATGTAAACAAATTCTATCAGAATTGAATCACAGGAATTGGCTCCTGTGACTACACCAAAATATCACGATGGAATTTTATCAACGATACGAATATCAAAACTACAAGTAGGGAAATTTAAAGTACCACGCAAGAAAGTCCTTTGGTGGCATGTCAACATTTTGTGATATTATAAATAGACAAATAAAGACCTCATGTGACTTCTGTAATTTCATAGTTACTCAAAGTAAAGGCACAACCACTAATAGTACTCAAAGTATACTAGGCGAGAAGAAAGTCCTTTGGTGGTATGTAGACCCGTTAAACGGGTGGGTCGAGTCGGGTTTGGGTCGGGTCATAAATGGTCCGACCCAAATCGACCCATTTAACCCGTTTATGACCCGTTTATTACAATGCAAAAATTTTGACCCATACCCGACCCGACTCATACCCAACCCATACCCGACCCATTTAATTAAACTTAATTTATTATATATATAGATATATATATTTAAAAAATGGTATTGCTAAAATAATTTTATACAACACAAATTTAATGGACAATTTTTATAATTTTTAAAGTAATTATTTTAAAAAATGGAATTTTAATTATTTTTTAAAAAATAAAATTTTAATTATTTTAATTTTTTAAATATAACTTTTCTTTTTTCTTTGGCCGGCCGCCGGCCACGACGACGGCCGGCGGCCGGCCACGAGCAAGCGTCGAGCTCGCCGGCTCGCCGACGCTCGCCGACGCCGGCAAGCTCGAGTCTCGCCAAATCGGCGAGGCTCGAGCCTCACCGACGTCGGCGAGGCCTCCGCCTCCCCCGGATCCGGCGAGCTCGAGGCTCGCCGGCGTTGGCCGAGGCCTCCGCCGCCGGATCCAAGGAGCTCGAGGCTCGCCGGCGTCGGGCGAGGCTCGAGCCTCACCGATCTGGCAAGCCTCCAGGTCGCCGGCCATCGCTGTGCCGGCGACCGGAGGAAGAGGAAAGAAAAAAAGAAGAAAGAAAAATAAAAAAAGAAAAGAAAATTAAATGGGTTGCACAACCCATCTTTAGATTTTAATGGGTTTGTAAATGGGTCTTAAATGGGTACCCATTTAAGACCCATTTATTTTAGTTCTTTTATTTTTAAAACCCATCAGGTACCTTATTTCTCAAGGCCTGACCCATTAACGACCCATTTATGCTTAAATGGGTCCATAAATGGGTTGCACAACCCATTTAACACCTCTAGTGGTATGTCAGCATTTTGTGATAGTATAAATAGACAAATAAAGACCTCATGTAACTTCTGTAATTTCATAATTACTCAAAGTAAAGGCACAACCACTAATAGTACTCAAAGTATACTAGGAGAGAGAGAGAGAGAGAGAGAGAGAGAGAGAGAGAGAGAGAGAGAGTGATAGTATAAATAGACAAATAAAGACCTCATGTAACTTCTGTAATTTCATAATTACTCAAAGTAAAGGCACAACCACTAATAGTACTCAAAGTATACTAGGAGAGAGAGAGAGAGAGAGAGTGATAGTATAAATAGACAAATAAAGACCTCATGTAACTTCTGTAATTTCATAATTACTCAAAGTAAAGGCACAACCACTAATAGTACTCAAAGTATACTAGGAGAGAGAGAGAGTGTGTGTGATAGTATAAATAGACAAATAAAGACCTCATGTAACTTCTGTAATTTCATAATTACTCAAAGTAAAGGCACAACCACTAATAGTACTCAAAGTATACTAGGCGAGAGGGAGAGAGAGAGAGAGAGAGAGAGAGAGAGGGAGAGAGGGAGAGAGAGAGAGAGAATGCAATAAGCAGAAAATATATAATCACAACTGAATAAATCCCCTGTGAATAAAACTCGACTTCTGCACTCATGCATTGAAAAAGGTCCACACACATAACAAAAATTCACATTGGTTGGAGGCTTTGGGAAGCTCATTTAGGAGTTGCAGCAAGTTCCCTGGGAGTTGCTGTGCGAATGGAGGATGTATGAATGATTCCTTTAAAACTCCAATGATCCTCGGTAGAATAATCATAGCTGAGAGCGCTTTATCACCCGCGTTAAAGTCATGAATTTCGATCATTTCAAGCGAGATAGGGAACACCGAGGCGCAGTCTCAAATATCGCATTTGCGGTGTCGGAATCTTAAGTGCTTTTATTGACGGCCGCACAAATAAAACTCGCCACGTGAAAAGTTTAAAGGGCTATGAACTATTTGTACCTTAAAGAGAAAAGTTAAAAAAAAAAAAAAAGTCCCCACCGTCTAAAGAAGAGTTCCTTCTTTTAAATATGAAGGATAAGTGAAGCAGAAACTTATTATATTTTAAAACTTATAAAAAGTGCAATTGAATCCAATCACTTATCAAGTTAGTGCAATCAAAACCTCGGTTAACTTCATCCAATTTATCTAATGAAAAATACTAAGGTGGCTTCTTTTATTTATTTTTCTTTCCTGCGTGGCATTAGGCTCAAATGAAGACCACTTGTGCACAAGCGAGTCCTTTGAGGTTTGCCTCAAATTGGATCAAGTTCCGTTCTCTCCTCCGTCCAGTTGGTTGATTACTCCCGCTTTTCATTCGTTTGTCCTTGTTCGTGGAGTCTGCTTCTTCTTCATCGAGTCCTCCGGTTCTTCGCCCGAGTGTCCTTCTTCTTCTTTGTCAAGCCTCATTGGGAGTTCGTCTGGTGATTCTCGGCATGATTGGCGAGTCAAGGCAGAAGCCCTTTCCACAAGTGCTACGAGATGGAGTTTGAGGAAGCGACCACATAAGGAGGGAGGAGGGCTCCTTGTCGTCAGCGAGCTGGGTGGTCTGTATGAAGACATTTCTGAGGATGTTAAGACCGTACGCATTTGAGAAAATCTCATCTTTTTTCATTTTTGAGATAATTGTATGCTGCATGATGTGTAAGAGCTTGAGACCACTTCTAGAGGACGCTTGCAATCGGACTGAATTCTTTGAATCACAGTATTGATGGAGATTTCTGAACGGGTAACAACACGTTTGTTGCTTTTTTTTCCAGGTTTGGTCCTTTTGAAACAGAGAATATTAATCTTTGTCCGGATGATAAATGTTTTTTTTTTTTTTTGTCAGACGGATGATAAATGCTAAACGTTGAAAATGTTCACTAAATAATGTTGTGGTTATGCCGTTGTAGTTATGCCATTGCCATCAGACCTCGGCCTGATGACAATGTTGATGATAATGTTGTAGTTGTACCATTGCCATGTGACGATGTTGGTGATAATAATGCTGTAGCTGTACCATTGCCATTAGGCCTCAGCCTGGTGATGCCTGGATTCAATGTGTTAGGAGCTTGTCCTAAGATTGAATCTTGGATTCAATGTGTTAGGAGCTTGTCCTAAGATTGAATCTTAATGAGAGGGAGAAAAATAATATGACGGATTCAATGTGTTAGGAGCTTGTCCTAGGATTGAATCTTTAATGAGAGAGAGAGAAAAATAATATGACGACTGTTACCTATCGGCTGCATGACAGTTTGTTTGTGACAGTTTGTTTGTTTCGATAGTATCCAAAATGTCAAGTCCGTGAACTCACCCTGCAAGGACAGCACCAGCGGCTATTCAATAGACCCCTTTGCATTGCAAATACTGGGGGTTCCTTCGAGGCACTGGAGATCAGAAGGTACAAATGATTGGGGTGCCCGGGCTGTCGTAACCAGGCTTTGGGCCGGTGCACCCCTCTCGCATCCTTTCTTATCGCGAGCCTTGACCACTCATCATACCCCGTCAAACCGCCTGAAGGATCATAGCTTAGGCGTTTCTCCATCTTCCTTTTTTATCAGATAAGCTCCTCATGCATTCCCTTCCTCTTGGTCGATGTGGGACTTTCCATCGTTCATAAACGGGGCGACCACCGCCCGCGCCTCGCTCTTTAGCTTAAGCTGCACGGCTTCTTACTTAGGTTTTACCAAACGAAGTTGAATCAGTACCAAACAACACGCTAGTACCATACGAGAAAAAAACTGAATGGAATATGAACACTCCCACATTTGCTTTTTCGAGACAACCCAAGCTCTAGCCATGTACCCTGTTCTCTGTAGAGCAAACAGACAGTCACCATCTATTTTGAGAGATAATCCGCAATCACTCTGTGACTTTCAGATGTATATGCATTGTCACTTAGACGTAATGCTAGGAAGGGATCTCTGGCTCGCCGGGAGAAACCTATTTGCATCTTACGACCAGCGCTATTGGTTGGATAAGCCAGGAGAACCAGAGGGAGAGAGGGGGAGAGAGAGAGAGATCTGCGTCCATGGTGAACTGAGTTCATCGATTGCTCTCATTGCATCAATGAAAGCAGTCGTGGTGTAAATCAGCACATTGGAATTGCTTCCGCAGGGCAATCCAATCCAGTTAGCTGTAAAAGGATTTGGAGACAATGCCGATGTAGCAGCAAGCATTAAGGGGCATGCTCAGTGCGACAAAGCAAGTACCTAACTGGCCTGATTTCGGTTTCTCTGCGGCTGCTGTGCGACATAACATGGCAGGAGGTAAAAACATAGGAATAATGATGCCACGTTATGAGGAGGAACATTTAACATGTTGCTGCGCAATCACGGTGCAATCTCCACCTCCTATGACTTGTGCAACATACGAGGTTTGAGTATTCCTACCATATAAAGTACATCCCCAGTTCAATGTCGAAGATCAAAATGACAAGGAGTCGATTGACATTCCGGAGATCCAGACGAGCACGTAAGACTGGTACAAGTGAACCCAAAAATTTCCTACACCAATTGTTGTCTCTCCTAGTCCTGTTCGTCAGAGACTTTCCAGTCGTTTCTGGCAAATGATTAACTCAAAACAAATTTGCAGCATTGGCAAAAGAGAGTATGACGATAACCTCAGATATCATCATCGTTCGATTATAACATGGATGTCTAATTGTTAGGTATCGATGCCTATAGCTTGATAAAACATGATGGAGAGCGAGCGAACTCACTTGTAGAACCACCTATACTGTATTGGATTCATCTCGTTGAGCTGGTCAAGAACTGTCCTCCCAGCTTTATATGTGAAATGGTTGAGAATTCGCTGCAGATAGGAAACACAAAATTCCAGCCAACCCACCTCTAATAAACAAGGCACCCAGACTAGTAAAGAGCATTTAGTATGGTTACTGGACTATGGACATTCGCTTAAGAGGGCATACCGATAACGCAATATGTTAATTTATGAATTGATTAAGTTCTGTTTCATAATGTACTGATCATTTTCGTTGGTTTTATATTGAGTTTTTAATGTAAAAATATATAATGTCCTCTACTTGTATGAATGAGAATGTGTTTTAGTGTATGTAAGATGCAACATAAGTTCCAAAAAAAAATTATACTAAAAATGTCGTAACTTTTGTATGATACTCATTTAAGTGTCAAAATTTTTTGCTGGATTAGTTAAGTATTGCTCACTTAAGTCCCTATTCTAACAAATTGTCGTAGGTGGTTTTTTTAAATTAACTTTGATTACAGCATGGGTTTTTCGAAAATTTTCTAAGTCCAAAAAGAGAGGGGCCAAAACAAGTGGTTTTGACCCTTTTGTTCTCCAAATTCATTTGAAATCGAAAACCCTAAATTCTGAAAAGGGAAACGCTCGTGTGACAAGCTTGAGCAGTGGATGGGTTCGGCATGAGATGAGCAGAGGAGAGGTTCAAGCTTTATGAGATAAGTCACGAAGCGGAGATCGGTCGAATCGGCTTTTCTTTTTTTTCTTTTTTTTTTTTGTCGGTGGTCGAATCGGCTTTAAGTGTGGTCAAAATGATGACAAGTCTAACAATGCAATGCAGGGAGTTGCGCTTTATTTGGAGGAATCCCAAAGAAATTCGTGCATTTGGGACGTGAATCGCCATGGGCCTTTATCGGAATCCTGCAAATGGCAAAGAAATTTAAGGCGACCGACATGGCATGCTGGGGCATTAATGAGAGAGAAATCGCCCGCATCTTGCTTTACCGAGAGAGATCTCTCCTTTTTGGCCATTACTTTGGAGAAAATATTGGGTACTGCTAGGATTTCATGGTGCCAAATTCCTATTCCAATCATCGGAGGCCCTACCTTGCCAGAGCCCTCTAGCACCCTCACCCTCTCGCCTCTCTTCTCTATACTTTATTTTTTCATCTTCTTCCCTCTATTCACGGTCTTCCTCTTTCTCTCTCTCTCTCCTCCACGAGCCCCACATTCCCTTCTCGGACCTGCTCGAGCCTGACCTCGGACCTGCCGCTGCTGCCTTCGACACGTCATCTCATCTATGCCTCCATCTTCACCTGCTCCTTCCTCTAGCACCCTATGCTTCCATAACTGTATCAACGAATTACATCGCTGCCTCCGCTAGGAGGTCAAGGCCCTACGCCACATCGATGAACCCTGTCGCCACCTCTACCCCGCCTCATTTGTTGTCTAAGTCGACCCTAGTCGACCTCAAACCAACTCAAATTCAACGTCAAGCTAAGCTTTAGATCACAAATTTAGGACTCGCTCAACCATAGGTCCAAAACTTGAGGCCCCAATTCGTCAGCCAAGCTCAAGCTCAACGACAAAGGACTAAAGCAGTGGCGAGGTGGTGGACTTAAACAACAGTGGGAAGTGGGGGGCTAACTTTGTTGTCGTCCCATCGGAGTGAAAGAAAAGAAGAAAAAAAAATAAAGGAAAAAAGAAGAGAGGGAAGAGAGAGGCGAGAGGATTCTGGCACAGTAAAGCTCGGGCAATACATGTCACCTGGTGAGTAAACTAGGATTTTGACATCGTGGAATCCTAGTGGCACCCGATATTTTTTCACTTTCAATTGATTTCTATGAAGTACTTAGTCACGTAATTATTCAATCTATTTGAATAGATTTTTACGAAGTACTCTCGTCAATCTACTATTGAGATTGCAAAAAACTGATTTTACGCAAAATGACTGATAACAGCGAGGACGGACTTTCATTTGAATGAACAAGAACGGTATGATCAGCTCCTATTTATCTTTTCCTTTTTCCTTTTTCCCTTTTTAAAAAAATTAAAAAGCTTAAAGATATTAAGGCCGATGAAATGCTCCGTTAAAAGTAAATGAAAGTCATTTCTTTTCATAATTTGTTTTAGTAGCTTCATTAACTTATTATTAACAAGTTTTGGCTCGAAAGATGAACGAAGAAAACCCTTTTTTCGCTCCCCCCCCTCTCTTCGAATTTCGAACATTCATTTTCATAATTTTTTTTTTTTAATGAAAAAGTTCAGGAGGAGGGGAGGTTACCCCCTTGCCAAGGTCAGGGCATACTACAAGCATAGAAAGTCTTATAGGAGATCCCTCAAAATTTCGAACATTCTTTTTCGTAAATCTTTTTCGAATAAAAAAAGTTCAGGAGAAGGGCATACCACAAGCATAGAAATTCCCATAGGAGATCCCCCAGAAATTCGAACGGTCATTTTCGTAAGTCTTTTTAAAAAAAAAAAAAAGGTCAAGAGGAGGGGAGATTACCTCATGCCAAGGCGAGGTCATACCACGAGCGTAGAAAGTCTTATTTGGTTTTTCGCCATTTTACATTGATATAAAAAAAAGTAGCTCGAATTTTGTACTTTTGCTATTAGGTATTAACATAAATAAATTTTGGTTTCTTCAGCAAAATCTATCGTGTGGACCAGTGCAGTGGGTAGTTGTTAGGTTTTTCACCAAAATTAGTTAGGCGTTCTTCAAGGATTATATAGCTTTCGCTTAAATATTTTCATAATAGAGGAAAAGCTTCGCTTCCAGTAATTATGGAACTCATTAGGGGTTATCGCAATAATAACGGGAGGTTCCCATCGTCCATACCATATTTATTAATTAATTATTACGAAAAGAGCGAGAATAGACAGTCGTAAGGTTTTTAACCAAAATTAAACCCCAAATAATTTCTTTTTTTCTTCTCAGGTTGTACAGCTTTCACTTATACATTTCTTCCAATATTCCAACCAAATTTTTTTGTGTAAATCCACGAAATCATAGAGACAAAACTTGTCATCCACAAGGTGGATAAAGTGATTAATCCGGTCCGACCAAAAAAGAAAAAAAAGTGATCAATCCAGCCATGGTAATTTCTTATTTGAATCACAACATCTTTGATACTGAAATCACCTTGGAAGGCCATGCCTTAATCGATGCGTATAGATTTCGACCAAAAAAAAAAAAAAAACGATGACATGGACAAGACGGATCGTCGGAAAGCCAAAAGTTATGTCCAATTCGAAGTCCCTTTACATTACCGTGCCGTGCCAGAAGTCAAATGCAGGGGTCACAATCTTTAGGACAATTATTAATCCCATTGCGTCACGTATAGGGGCACAAAAATTATCAGCTACAGAAGGAACTACGCAAAGGAAAGCTACAACCCTACAACCCGATTATCTCCGCCGTTCGATCTGCCTAACTCGGTCACCCCATTCTGGAGAGGGATCTCTCCCTAGGGACCTCGTGCGTCTCTACTCGCTTGCTAAAGCTATTATTCAAACCAGCCTCTCCAGCGATCCCACCAAACAGGGACATTCCACGTCACCATGTTATCTACGCTTGTGCCTCCACGCGAGACACATTTTGTTTCCGTAACTGTTTCAGTTGAAAACCCATGCCTCTGAGTTCTTTTCTTTCACTTATACTTAATTTGTTCTGAATTTATTGCGCAAATGACAGTTCAGTTATTAACCTTTTGATGTTTCCAAATTAGTCCGAAAACATAGTCCTTCCGATCAATTTTTACTAAAAAATTGCTAAAGTGATTACGTATCATGTAAAACTATTACCAATTACTAGATGGCTATATGAGCAATTTCTTGTGAAAATTGAAATGACTACATGAGAATTTCGTGTATAACTGAATTGACAATCGTACAATAAATTTATGATTGATTGGATAATTTTTATTAAAAATATATAAGGACGCTGTGCAACTCATCATTCATCATATTTCACATATTATTGCTAATCTGACTTGCATGTGGGTGAAAATTTGAAAGTATTCCATGTTATTATGCAGGATATATATGTTCTTTATATATATGTGACCACCCTATTGACTCGGCCTCATATGAAGCTTTTTCCTAGCTTGATCAATGAACATAATCAAATTTCGAGTGCCAGCAACTAGTTAAGGTGCCATGTTGAAAGACTTCCTAGCTACTTACAGCTTGGTGGGATGCATTCCACATTAAAGGCCGTAAACAATGATTGTAATAATTGCGAGGACGGACTTACATTTGAGAGAATGTGAACCGAATGATTAACTACGGTTTTTTTTTTAGGGGACTTTTACCTAAAGCCATATTTATTTTTTTGCCATTCCAAAATGAGAAGGGTCAATGTTGAACATCAATATACTACTTCTATACATTTCAAAAATCCAACTTCCAATTTCAATTACCATCAATGAATCTAATGAAGGCGGTTAGTAGCAATCGCCTTTTGGTTGGCTCCTTAGAATGAAAGACGATTAGTTAGATGCGGCAAAAAGGGCCTTTTTCGATTCAATCAACACAAGAAGTATGCAAAGAGATTATCATACTCGGGCCCATAGAGGTTAGATTCCTTCTATATCTATATACAAAAGTGCCAGTGGACAGCAAACAAAGATGCCATACTAAGAAAGCAATAGCCAGACTTCCACACTTATGCCATTAGGCTATCAAAATAAATAAATGGAGGTTTCTTTTGCAAAGACTGTCGTTATCAATTAGCTATTACGAAAAGAGCACAGATGGGTAGAAATAAGGTTTTGGGAAAATGAGATGAGTAATCCTTAAATTTTAGCTCCACATGCAATTTCATCCTTAAACTTTTAATTCGTTTAATATGATGATTGAAATATTTGTTAATCTTTGATCTAGTCCCTAGACTTTCATTTTGTTTAGTCTAGTTCATCATATTCATTATCAATTAGCTATTAAGAAAAGAGCACGAATGGGTAGTAATAAGGTTTTGGGAAAATGAGACGAATAATCCTTAAACCTTGGTCCAAATTGCAATATCATTCTTAAACTTTTAATTCATTCAATATGGCAATTGAAATATTCCTTAATCTTTGATCTAGTCCCTAGACATTCAATTTGTTCAGTCTAGTTTGTCATTATCAATTAGCTATTAAGAAAAGAGCACAGATGGATTGTAATAAGGTTTTGGGAAAATGAGATGAATAATCCTTAAACTTTGGCTCAATATATAATGTCATCCTTAAATTTTTAATTCATTCAATATGAAGATTAAAATATTCCTTAATCTTTGATATAATCCTTAGACTTGCAATTTGTTCAATCTAGTCATTCAACTTTCATAACAAGGTCAAATCAATCCTTCAGTACTAATTCACATGTTTTTAATATTACATTATTGCCTAGATTTTAGAATATATTTTTATTTCAATCTATTTCCTAATTAAATAAAAAATGCTACCTTTCTATTGCATTTTTACATTTTTTTGTCTTCTATAAATAGTTCCATTTATGTATGTTTTAACCGATGATATCTTTATAGTAAAAATATAACCCCATTTAGAGTTTCATCGTGTTTATATTCCTTTAATTTTTAAAATAGTGTTATCATAAAAATATTTAATAACAATATTAGTTTATCTATAGATTTCTTGTACTAATACTGATCCAAAACATGTTCCTGCTTTTTTATACAAATACTTGTGTTTCGAGTTCTATGGATCATGAACTAAAACTTATTCTAATGGAACTATCGTAATATTTATAAAGACGGGAAACATAAAAAATTAATGAAAAGATATTTATGTTTTTTTTTTTGTTGATTTACGAAATGGATTATAATGAAAAGTTATTATAAAATCTGGGCAATAGTGCAATTATGGAAAACCTCTGATATTTTTATAATGAAAAATTGAGAGATTAGATTGAACAAATTAAAAGTTTATGGAATAGATTGAACTCCATAAATAGTTCAATGACTACATTGACCGAATTAAAAATTCAAAAATGAATGTCATACATTAGGCCAAAATTTAGGAGACTATTTAAGCCATTTTTTATAAGGTTTTTAACCAAAATCAAGACTCGTGTAAGTTTCTCCAATATATG
Organism: Eucalyptus pumila; assembly: GCA_016097595.1. Lineage (NCBI taxonomy): Eukaryota > Viridiplantae > Streptophyta > Magnoliopsida > Myrtales > Myrtaceae > Eucalyptus > Eucalyptus pumila. The sequence goes on from CM027853.1 coordinate 38,258,168, forward strand.
GCGTTTCTCACGGATTATATAGCTTTCGGTCAAATATTTCTTTCCTTTTTTTCAGTTAAATACTTTCGTGTGAGTCCATCAAATAATTGAGAAAAGCTTGCCATCCACTAATTCGGAATTCATCAGTGGTTATCAAAATATACAATAAACGGAGGTTTCTTCTATGAAATTCGTCAAGTACACCGTTTTTATCAATTAATTATTAAAAACAGGAGGGCGAACGGTAGTTGTAAGGTCTCCAACCAAAGTAAGGACCCATTATAAATTTCTTTTTTCTTCACGGATTATACAGCTTTCGCTTATTCATTAAAAATTATCTTCCTCCTTTGCCAGCTAAATATTTTTTAGTAATTCCATGAAATAAATAGAGAAAAGGTTACCATCCAAGGGCTTTGGATTAAAATGAGTACCATCAACGGTTTCGGATTAAAATGATAGGTTTGATTATGGCAATCTCGTATTTGAATTATAACACGTCGCATTCAGGATAATCTCGGGAGGCCTGGCCTTTTGAAACGAAATCTTATCTAATACATGCGGACAAGAAAGTTTACGCAAATTGACGGAAATCATTCGAGCTAGAAAACCCGGATTGACAAAATTACTACGACTAGTAAAGTTATGTCCAAATCAAAAGTCCCTTTCACACTGTGCCGTCTAAAACGGCAATTTCATGGTCACAATCTTTATGACAACATGAGGAAAAAACTTGCAACGCCTCATCTTTCCCCGTTCAATCTGCCTATCTCAGTCGCCACATTTACAGTGGGCAGTTTTTTGGGGACTTCGTGCGTCTCTACTCGCTTGCTAAGCTATTATTCAAACCAGACTCTCAAGCAATTCCACCAAACGGTAAAGCTGTATATATCACAATGTCACATGCTTATGACTCTTTGTAAGTCGAACTCACATTTTTTTTTTCTGCCAAATTAAAAATGGTGAATTATGTTTTCTCGAATTATACTTTCAACATTATTTTGCCATTTTCTTCCCTTTCCTTCATTGTGATGCATAGCGGCAATGTGCATGGCTAGTAAGACTTAAAAACGGGGAAAGTTACTTAGTATTTTAGGCTCCGTTTGTTTTATAAAGAATGAATAATTTGGAAAATATATATTTTAAAATAATTGCTTATACCGCTTGTAAAAATTGATGAACGAAAAGTATTTTTAACATATATGAAAATATTTAGATATAAATTGTTATCGGTAATTAAAATAGTTATTTTAAACGGCGCAAGTAATCATTTGTAGTAAACTAATTTTCAAATTATCATCGTTTAGAAAACAAACGAAGCCTTTGTTTAGGGAATTTTTTTAAATAAGTTATACTCCGGACCGTCATTATCTACAAGACTCTACAATTTCAAATACGACCAAGGAGATTAATTTGAGGGAAATTCCAGTAAAATGGCCTATTTTGGACAACTAAAATTCGATCAATATATATAATGAAAATTAGATGGGATGGTTTATGTACAAATGCTAAAATGGGGAAAATTGTTATTGCAATATTCAAATTTTGAGGTGGGGGACCCCGGACGTGGAATTTATACGTTCGAACTTTGGAAAATAAATTATGGAGCAATCTAATATTGGGAAAAATATATTTAAAATAAAGGTCCATATTGGACCAACACACTCTCCTCACTTTGGTTGGTATGGTAAGTAGAGAGGAGCGAGGCGGCATGGCAGAAGATCATGTGGAGCGTTTGATGGACAAGTAACGGATCAACGCACCATACCAAACACCCCCCAAAGTCACGTGCCGTCTGGCCTCCCGGTCTTGTTGGGTGCGACGCCGCGCACGTGACTCCCCATCTACCCCTCTCTCCCCCTACCTATCTCCCTCGCCTTGTATAAAGCCCCCGCCTCGACAGTCCAACATTCCACCGCAGCATCGACACACTCCTCTGCCTCTTCCGACTACCGAAACCCTCCTCCACCACAGCTTTCCGGGCCTCCAGCGACAGAGAAAGAGAGAGAGAGTGGAAGAATGGTGACTGTGGAGGAAGTCCGCCGTGCCCAGCGGGCCGAGGGCCCTGCCACGATCATGGCGATCGGGACGGCCACCCCGCCCAACTGCGTCGACCAGAGCGCGTACCCGGACTACTACTTCCGGATCACCAACAGCGAGCACAAGACCGAGCTGAAGGAGAAGTTCAAGCGCATGTGTAAGCATCGCATACACACATATGCTCTCTCTCTCTCTCTCTCGCTCTCTCTCTCGCTCCTTGTTTCGACCCTTGTGGTTCTTAATCGAAATTTTCATATATTGCTTCTCTTCCAAAGAAAAAGGAGTATTTGCATAAGCATCGAACACTCGAATCCACTGAAAAAGATTTGTGCGTACTTATTCCGTCGCTGTTATTATCTAGATAAGATGTGATTTCAACGTTTCCTTTTAATTAGGATCCTCGCTAATTAAAGCGGGACCAAAAGGCTAAATGGAAAAAGACGAAGAAGGATACATGTCATTAATTAGGAAAAGAATGGAAGCATTCCTTCTTGCACATCATAAAGTAATTAGCGAGGACAATGAAAATGAACGACTATTAAATGCGTTTCGGAAAATCGGGTCATTGTCTATCCAATCAATCGTCGTTTAGGTGTTCAGGTATAGCTCATCGTTGCAACTGGGGTTGCTGTGACGTATTCGCATGGGTATTTTATGTAGTACACAGAATGAGATACGTATCTTAAGACCTACGTGTGAGAATTTAAGTAGCGAAATTCATCTCAATCTTTTTTGACTTCTATGCTTTTATTAAGCTGAGCGTATAATGGTATCTGACCGAGGAATCTTGTCCTAAATCATGCTGATTTTCAGGCGAGAAGTCAATGATCAAGAAGCGGTACATGCACTTGACCGAGGATATCTTGAAAGAAAACCCCAACATCTGCGCCTACATGGCACCCTCGCTGGACGCCAGGCAGGACATGGTGGTGGTGGAAGTCCCGAAGCTCGGCAAGGAGGCGGCCGTCAAGGCCATCAAGGAGTGGGGCCAGCCCAAGTCCAAGGTCACCCACCTGATCTTCTGCACCACCAGCGGCGTCGACATGCCCGGCGCCGACTACCAGCTCACCAAGCTGCTCGGCCTCCGCCCCTCCGTCAAGCGGTACATGATGTACCAGCAGGGCTGCTTCGCCGGCGGCACGGTCCTCCGCCTGGCCAAGGACCTGGCCGAGAACAACAAGGGGGCCCGCGTCCTCGTCGTCTGCTCCGAGATCACCGCCGTCACCTTCCGCGGCCCCACCGACACCCACCTCGACAGCCTCGTGGGGCAGGCCCTGTTCGGGGACGGCGCGGCGGCCGTCATCGTGGGGGCCGACCCGGTGCCCGGCGTCGAGAAGCCGATGTTCGAGCTCGTCTCGACCGCCCAGACCATTCTCCCGGACAGCGACGGGGCCATCGACGGGCACCTCCGGGAGGTGGGGCTCACGTTCCACCTGCTCAAGGACGTCCCCGGGCTCATCTCGAAGAACATCGAGAAGAGCCTGGTGGAGGCCTTCCAGCCGCTCGGCATCTCGGACTGGAACTCCCTCTTCTGGATCGCGCATCCCGGCGGGCCGGCCATCCTGGACCAGGTCGAGGAGAAGCTGAAGCTCAAGGCCGAGAAGCTGCGCGCGACGCGCCACGTGCTGAGCGAGTATGGCAACATGTCGAGCGCCTGCGTGCTGTTCATCCTGGACGAGATGAGGAAGAAGTCGACCGAGGACGGGCTGAAGACCACCGGCGAGGGGCTCGAGTGGGGCGTGTTGTTCGGGTTCGGCCCCGGGCTCACCGTCGAGACCGTGGTCCTCCACAGCCTCGCGGCGCAGGCTTAAGCAACGCTCTCCCTCTCTCCACCTTTGTCATTGATTTGGTTTGTCATCAATTTCCCTGAATTTTCTTTCCATCTTCTCTTCTTTTTCTCTCTCTTTTTTTTTTTTTTCACTTTAAGTCATCAATGTGCGCATTTTCAGTGTCGGAAAAGGGGTTGGGGTTGCAATGGCTGAACATGGTTGCCTTTGGGCTGCATCGAAATAAATGGTGTGGGGAGCATGTGTAACAAAAGATTTCCCCAGTAATATTTCATATGCAATATAAATTCAATGTGGTCGGATCGATATTTTGTAGTTTCAATTCCTGTCTAATCGCTCCATTGTTTGCTGCCGCCTTGATCTTGTTACCTCAAGATGAGAAAGATGGAAAATGTGGCATTCAAGCTCGACCTCAATATCTTAAAAGCACATTTATAAAAGCAAGTACGAAGGGGTGTACGAGGATAATTTTCAGGAGAAATTACTAATTTTGTCATAAACCTATTATGTGAATGGTGCATTGGTGATATCGAGCGGCAATTGGCTGGAAGACAACATTGAAATCACATAAAGTTTAGAACTACATTAATAAAATTGGAAAGTTCAAAATTTGATTAACATTCGTACAAAAAATTTAGTATTAATTTGATTATCATCCCTGATTTACAGAAGGTGAATGTTATTTTGCAACATGAATTATATATATAAATGACTAAAAGTTGTAGAAAAAATTAAAGCTACAAAATTAGGCACACTACTGCTTAGAGTTGTAATTTATGACTAAATGTCAAATTCTTAAGGACTAATCACACTTTTCTATTTCTAGAAGTTCTCTCTCTATCTCTCAATGACATAGTTGCTTTTGATAGAAGAAAAGAGTATCGTAAGACTTGTGAATCATAAACAAAATTTTGGTCTTGTGAATAGATATCAATTTTTAGAGACTAATTCTAGCTCCAAAAGTTCTCTCTCTATCTCTCAACGACAAAGTTGCTTTCGACAGAAGAAAAGAGTATTGTATGACTTATCAATTATATAAACTTTTAGAGACTAATTCTAGTTCCAAAAGTTCTCTCTCTATCTCTTAACGACAGAGTTGCTTTCGACAGAAGAAAAGAGTCTTTGTATGACGTATGAATCATATAAACAAAATTTTGCTCTTGTGAATAGATATCAATTTCTTAGGGACTAATCAAACTTTTTAACTATACAAGTCTTCTCTCTATCTCGATGACTAAGCTATTTTTGACGGACAAAAATATGCATATGATTTATGGATTGAACAAATCAAATCCGGCTCCATCTTTGATCATGTGAATCGCACGATAAACTCATAATAATTGAAATAGTATCGATCAACGGGGTTTATAAATGATGCAATAATTTTCTTGATAATAGACTACCTAGTCCTGTCACAAGGCTGCAGCAACCTCAAATGTCTCGTTCAATACATGAGCTCATCAAGCAATGACTTAATGACTTAATTCCTTATAGACGAAGCAAAACGAAACTTCAACCCCCTCCACTTTCAAACAGTCACGTGACAACAGATGGTCAACCACCAAAGCCACTTGCCGCGCAGCTTCTCCATCACGTGACTCCCAGCTACCCCATGGCGCTCCAGCTCTTTACTCACGTCTTAAAAGACGCCGCTCGATGCTCTCCCATTGCCCCACCGATACCTTTTTCAGTACCACTCCCACTCTTAACTCGTTCCATTCGCCGCCGCCACCACCGCCACCGCCACCGCCTACACTTGCTTTGGGGCGAAACAATGGCCACCATGAGGAACTCCACTGCGTGCAACAGGCTGACGGCCCCGCCACGATCATGGCCATTGGGACGGTGAACCGGCCGAACAGCATCGACCAGAGCACTTACCCGGATCATTACTTCCGGTTCGCGAACAACGAGCACATGTCGGAGTTGAAGGAGAAGTTTAAGCGAATGTGGAGGCATGTACAAGCTTTCCTTGTGTTGAATAAACCTAGCCATTGGTCCACGTGTTGCGTGGACTTGAGCAAGTACGCTGATCCTGAGCAGCGCATGATGCATTCTTATAGTAATCCAACGTCTTGTTGTATGAATTGAAAAAGAAAATGCATAGGCTCATTCTATTGCTCATAATATGTAGAAAGCAAATCACTGTACTTAGGAAACGTGTGATGACTATGTTTATTGAAGTATCGTCCTACATCGCTTGACAATAAGTCTCAAATATTCTTTATACTCAAGATCTCACTCCACCAATTCATGTGATTGGACTTTCTAACAACATTGCTTAAGTAGTGTTTAGCGTGCACTTATTAATAATGCATAAAAAAGCCAAATAGAGAAAGTTAAATGAAAATGTCTCGAGTTAATAAGTTGAAGAAGTTTTGGGAAAAAAATGATAATAAGATTAATTTTACGTACGCGGGCGGTGTAATCCTTTTCTCCACAACCTATATTTATCCCCACTTATCTAGATAATTAGTCAACTTTTTGAATTATAAATACCCACATCAAGGTGACGGAAAATCCTAAATAACGAGAGAAAGAGTAAAACTTTTTTTTTTTTAATTTTTCATAGATCTTGAAATTAAAGAGAAGAAAAATAATGCACGTACCACATCATATGGCGAGGAAAAGGAAAGAGAGAGGTGACGGGAGAAATTGAAAGTAGTAAATATTTAACGAAGTGTTATTTTAAAGGCGAAATGAAATTTAACAGATTTAACGGTTCAAATGCGGTGGTAGTCAATATATCTTTAGATGCATATAACGGGACAAGGATCTCAGACAATATAATAGACTTCTTTGATGGGGAAAACCATCTAGACACGTCTGTGAATAACTTGTCAATAATGGGATCAAGAAAATCTTGTCTTGAATCGAGGATCCACACATTTTCAGGTGAAAAGTCAATGATCAAGAAGCACCACACGTAACTGACCGAGGAGACGTTGAAAGAGAATCCTTAAACTTGTGACAACATGGAACCCTCATGGGACGCTAGGCATGACATGATGGCGGTCGAAGTCCCAAAGCTTGGCAAGGAAGCGGCCACAAAGGCCACCAAAGATTGGGGCCAACCCAAGTCCAAGGTCACCCACTTGGTCTTTTGCACCACCTGCGGGGTCGACATCCGGGCGCGGCCTCGGCCGGATGGTGAAGCATTACATGATGTACCCACGAGGCAGTGGTGCGGGGGGGGGGGGGGGGCACGGTCTTCCGACTAGCCAAGGACCTGGTAGAGAACAACTAGGGGGCCCGTGTTCTGCGGGCCGTTTGGTTTGGCTTTTGGGTAATGCATTTGCAAAAATGCAAATACCTTTAGGTGAAATGGAGTTTTCCAAAATATAAATAACATTTGGTAAAATTTTCATTGAGAAATAACTTTGATCAAAATACCGTTTGATAAAATTTGTATTTGTAAATGATTTTTATTAAATTAAAAAAAATTGCATTTTTTTAAAGTCCGGCCACCGGATTGTCGATCTAGCGGTCGGACGGTTGCCGAGGTCGGCGACCCTAGGCGGTCGTCGCCTGGGGTCGTGCGACCCCGGCGACCGTCACCTCGGTCGCGGGATTTAGGCCATCAGTCGCCCAAGTCACACGAGCCAAGTGTCACCTGAGGTTTGGCGACGGTCGCCGGGGTCAAGCGACCCTTAAGTGGCGACCGCCGCGTGCACGACCCCGTCGGCCTTCGATTGACTTCTCCATCGAAGAAGATGAACAATAACTAGAACTTGCATTCCAAAAATGCAATTCCCAAAAGACCTCTAGACCTACTTTAGACTAAGAGCCCTTAGAGTCATATGGAGATGCAATTGCATCTTGCCAAAGTCGTCCAAAAAATCAAACCAAACGCATTTTGCATTTGGCCAAGAGACTTTAGAGTCCAAAAGCCTATTCCCAAAGCCAAACCAAACGGGGCCCTAGTGGTGTGCTCCAAGATTAGCACCATCACCTTCTGAGGGCCAAGTAAAAGTAAAGCCTGCTTGGATAGTCTTGTGGGCAAGGCCTTATTCGGGGACGGCGCCGATGCAGGAGCTGGTCTTCACAGCCCAAACAATACTCCCAGACAGCGTTGGCGCTATTAACGGCCATCTCCACGAAGCCGGGCTCGTTTTCCACCTCCTCAAGGATGTTTCTAGGCTCATCTCGGAGAACATCGAGGAGGGCCTGGCGGAGGCTTTTCGACCTCTGGGCATCTTGGAGTGGAACTTAACTCTTCTGAATCGCCCAACCCAGTGGGCCCATGATCTTGGATCGGGTTGAGGCGAAATTGGGCCTCAAGCCCGAGAAGTTGCGCACAACGCGGCATGGGATGAGGGAAGATGGGAACATGTCAAGCCCATCCGTCTTGTTTATTTTGGATGATATGAGGAAGAAGTCCGCTGAAGATGGGCTCAAGACCACCGGGGAGGGGCTCGAATGGGGTGTGCTGGTTGCTTTTGGGCCTGGGCTCACTATTGAGACGGTGGTTCTCCATAGCCTGAGTCTCCCTTGGAGTTTTAAAGCTTACCGAGCTTGTATTTCTTTTCAATTAACTGTTAACTCATTCACGTGCCATCTTGAGTGTCCACGGGGTGCTAGGGCTTCTCTGAAGAAAAAAGAGTTCATCCTATTTCCAACGTTACCTCTACTTGGCACTAACCCTTTCGCAAGACCGGAGAGTTTCAGGTGCGAACCTCCCCAGTGGAGTAATATCAATGGAATAATGTTGATATAATGTTGATATTCTTTCCTTTTTTTAGAGTTTCTCTCTCGAGTTGGGTCAATAAAGCAAAAAAGAGTTCATCCTATTTTTGGTGTTACTTCTACTTGGTACTAACCCTTTTGTAAGACAACAAGAGTATTAGGTGCCAATCTCCTCAATGGAGTAATTAATATCAATGAAGTAATGTTGACATTCTTTCCTTTTTAGGGTTTCTCTCTCTTGGGTCAATAAAGAAAAAAGAGTTTATCCTTCTACTTGATACTAAACCTTTCACAATACAAAAGAGTTTTGGGTGTAAACCTCCTCAATATAGTAATATCAATGGAATAATGTTGATATTCTTTCTTTTTTAAACGAAATTTGGTCTATTTCTCTGTGACGTTTCAACATAAGTTCACTCGTTATTTATTAGATTTTGACAACACAAACACTTTTAATTTGTTGATAATCTATCATAGATCAATGCTTAACTCCTTATTGGATAGTAATAAATAATTTTTTTCTTAATTGGTTACTTATATCAACACAGGTATAAGTAACCAATTTCGATCTTGCAACTACATAGAGGTATTGCCAATCTATGAAAAGAACAATGAAGGAACAAACTTTGAATGATATCAAAATAAGTGGGCTCTATATATATTAAGAGATTGGCTTGTCCAAACACTAAATCGATTTTTGCCCAATCTTTTAAACAAAAGGAGAAATTTTTTTATATTCCTGCCAAAATTGAAAATATTATTATCTTGGACAAAATTATGAAAAAATTATATGTGAATTTACGTAACAATAGTTGAGTGTTGAAAAGTTCTAGGGGTTCCAAATTTTAAAAAGAAAAATATCAAAATTCATGAGTGATGAAATCTAGAGCAAGTAAAATGCCAAAAAAACAAAAAAAAAAATAAAATCAATTCACATGGGCTGAAATGGTTAGTATCTCTACCATTACTCTTTTATTGAAATGAAATAGTTCTAGAATTTTGGTCTAATATGCAATGTCGCTTTTGGACTTTTAATTTATGTAATATGGTCCCTATACTTTATAGCTCAATATATAATATTGTCCTTAAAATTTTAATTTGTTCAATATAATTTTAAAATATATAAAAATGTTACATTGAACAAATTAATAATTTAAGGGTGACATTACATATTGAGTTAAAATATAGAGGTTGCATTACATATCAAACCAAATTTCAAGAATTATAATGAGTAAATTAAAATTTTAAGGATGATATTGTAAATTGGATTAAAGTTTATAAATCATTTATTATTTTCTCTTTACTTATAAATAATGCCAAAATATCAAAAGGGAAAATGAAAAGGAAATGATAGTGGAGATTAAAGTAACTGGTGATCGTTGGGAACCACAAGCTACCCCCTAGTCCCTAGCCCTAGCAACGAACCCCCCCACAAAGCATGGAAAACAGTGAACGCAAGACCAAAATCTCATTGGGCATCGCAAGTCTTGAGCAGCAACATCGGACGCCATCAACGACATTTCGAGATCTGCAAGGTTCATTCAACTGGATGACCACTCTTTGAGATCCGTGAGGTTGAACTGGATCTCTCTCTCTCTCTCTCTCTCTCTCTCTCTCTCTCTCTGATGTTCAACTCAAGTGGATCACTCCCTCTCTCCCTCCCTTCCCCCCTCTTTCCTCTCTCTCTCTCTCTCTCTCTGTGTGGGCCAAAGGTACGTGCTGTCACCCAAATACCAGCAAGGCATGCATCATCAATGCCCATGCAGATTTTGCAGAAGGACTTCGGCCGTCAATCCCACTTCCCGTCCAACGAGAGGATATGTTGGCCCATACCCTGCATCTAAAAATTGAAACAAAAAGACAAAAAAAAGAAAAAAGATTTATCCAATGGAGTTTACAAAATATTTGTTTGATTAAATCATGGTAACAATCGAGTAGCTTTACATCTTTGTTTTGTCCTTCACCATGTCGATATAAGGTCCATCGTTCTTGAAAGGACAATTTTCCAAATTATTGCCCTAGCTTGTTAGCATCACCCTTCACTTCCCTCATTTTGAGTTTGGCCTTTTTCATAATTTTACGTTGCTTGCAATCCTTTGCTTGAAAAAGATCTGATCATGAATTTTACAACTTACGAGCCATCCAACCAACTCCTCACCATACGTGCCCAAAAACATCTTTGGAAGGATCTGGACATGGCTGTATTACTTAGAAAGTCAAGCACGATCCAGCCAAGCGATGGAGCTATTCCGAATCTTAAAACATTCCACCATCAATGATTGGGGTGTGTTGGTCGAGTTTGGGATTCATGTGTTCCTCTGTGTTTGCCCATGCATTCCCCATTTGTGATCCTCATGATCAGCCCCTTGGACTATACCATGTCGTCCAGGTTCGTACCACGTAAGTTCTAATAATGGACGAGAAAGAGGCAAGAGGGCATTGCCATATGCTGCTTTGGCCCTTGTTGTTCATTTTTATATTTTATTTTAATTTGTTTGTTAAACATATTATATTAGACTCATATTCACTAAAAAATTTAAGTTAATAAGTTATGAGTCAACTAGAATATATTAATAATCTTACACCATATCAATTTTCCGATATGAGATTTTCTAATCATGAATAGACCTAGGCTTAGAATCAAGGAAAACGGTGTCAGTTTCCTATAGGTATGCCTTCAACCTCCCCTGTTCAAGCCTTTAAGGGACATCCTTTTAGCAGAAAACTACTCAGACATTTAGTTCAGAGCCTAGAGACACCGGAGATGCTAGAATGGTAACATTTCTAACTATTTGAGTTGTATTTCTCAGATAATCTTACCAAGCTAGAGAAGAAGAGGAGTTTAGAAAGTCATAGAGAGTTTTACACAAAATACTTACTTTACCTCAAGGGACTCTGCCCAATGCACATCTCAAATAACAGCTTCCAATTATTCGGCATTTCTTAGGCTACAAATGTGACGTCAGGCAATGATGCTAGCAGTCTTTTTAATAAACGATTTTATTTTGTTCCAATTTTATTTATTTTTCCCAAGTAGGAAGTCACCTTTTTCATTTCTTGATTAGTACCTCCCAACAAGATTGATTTGTTCGGATCTAGGTCCATAGTAGCTTTTTTATTGATTTGGATAATTGGATCTCTCTACCAACAGTAAAGGGGTGCTTCAAATCGAGAGTAATCGATATTGATGGGGCAAAAATTCATTGTAAGGACAAAGGAAAGAGCCGATTTTATGTTAAGTCAATTAATTTGTCATGTTCAAAAAGAAAAACAGTACATGAACGGTACTTGAGCTTTGGATCAATGTCCCCAAAAGCATTACAAATCCTTGTTATTTAGCTTTGCACTAGGAGTTGTCTAATCAAAAGAAATAAGTGCAGCATTTAGCTATATTCTAAGGTTATGTTTCGTTATCTAGATTTCTAATTATGATAAAATATGAAATTCAGGAATTTTACTATATCCAATTTATTGTTTGATGATTGCAATAATAGAGTTGAATATATAGACATTATATCATGAACAATGTTTAGTATAAAAAGCATAATAGTATAAATGAACCGAAAATTTTGAAACGGAGATATTAAAAATCTCTAACGACACTCTTGTCTACTTTATTTTTATGTACTTTTTTATTTTATTTTCGTATATCTTTTGATTAATTTCTTATTTATTTCTTTCTTCTCCTTCTATCATTTTCTAATTAAATTTTATTAAATAGTAAATTGTACTAATATACCTAAAATATGTAATAACTATAAATAAATATTTATATTTACATATTTAATCTATATTATAAAATAGAATTAAATTAGAATGTATAAATAAAAATAAGATTAAATTAAAATAACTAATTTTTTATTTTTTGTGATTATGAATTTCTTATATTAGAATTCAAAAATTATTTATATAGAAGTATATTTTCAATTTTGTTAATATAAGGAGTTTGCATTCAAAAAAATAACTTTTCTATTATAGATATTAGAAATCTTATCCACATTCATCTCATCGGGATAATTTTATTTGATCTATATCCCTTTTATATCTAACTTTATCCTATCTTGAGCATGCACCAAATATAGGATATGATAAATTTTACCTATTTTGAATTTTATCCTAATTACCAAATACAATCTAAAGGGAGTTTTGTTTTCCTCGGATAATAATTGGGAGCTGTTACGATAAAGCGATAGTCGTTAGAATAGCAAGTTTGACTGTGACTCATTAGTCAATGATTGAATATGATGGATCTTGTTTTATCGTTGATGAAAGATTACTCTATGAAAAATACGAATCACAATTTCAAGAAAGGAAAGGAGGAGTTTCAACATAGAGGAGGACTTATTCAGTCTAGTTGCTTGGGCTCCTGAAACAAAGCGCCCTTGGATCTTCCTATCCGATTGTACTTCATTAATTCAGAAAAATTCCTTATGATTTTCTTTTTCATTTTATGATCTCATTATATTAAGATTTAAACTCAAACTCGAAAAGTTTAGCTATCTCTGGATTCATATTCTGAATACCTAGACTACTTCCACGTTACAATTATGTCTCTTCTTAAATAATGTTGAACTATAACGGATCATATCTGATATCGTGGGCTTAAATAAAAGTATTTGGTAAAAAATTGACGTTAAAACCGTCTTAGAGTTTTCTTTATGTAGAGTAAGGGTAAGAAACTTCTCACGACAATTAATTAATTTAGTATATAGAATAGATCTGGGTCACATGGCATAAAGGGAGCAGCCAAGTGGCGCATCTGAAACTCTTCATTATATGACTCAATCACACATCAGCACATATCTTATCTAACAGACATTTTTATCTGATTAGGTTTTGTTTAGATTCATTTACTTTGTATTTTTTTATAATCAACAAATTAGATTAACCTGCTTTCGATTTATTTAAAGGTTTCTTAAGCAAAAATACTTTTTTTGGTTATGTTAATTAACAATAAGTATTTTTAATGCATAGTATACATATTTCTACCGTGGGAAGGTACTAAGTAAAATTACGTAAATGGCATAGATATCAATTAATTAAATTAACAAAAGCAGCACCTACTTGTTTTGGCAAAAAAATAAATACTTACTTTTCAAAAAAAATACATTCCTTCATGTCACTTCAAATTTTTTTTAAATAATAATTTTACCTTTTAAAATACTATGCCAATATCATGAATTAATACTAAGAAAACTATAATCATTAATAGACAAATAATAGTCTTAAACGAATGTGCGTTCGTTATGACTTGAAGCTTTCCTCCAAAATTGATTTAACAAAAATAGATCATGAAAAACAGTTTCTTCCTTTGCTTTCTACATAACGAATTATGTACGTTCTTATTTTCCAATCGATCAATTCTATTATAACTATAAGCATTGTTTTCATGTGAAAGACATTTTTTTTTTCTCATTTGTTTTAAAACAAGGATTTCTGTAAACAAAACCGAATGGCACCTTACTTTTGGGCAAATTCAATTCCTGATCATTTTATCTGGGTGGGCTTTCTGATCTCTCTAAAGATAAATCCAATGTCTTATGGCTTTGTCCTTGAAGTGTACTTTATCATAATATTCTATATAAAATGCAATAGTCATAAATATCAAACACTCTAAAAAAAGAAAATTTAAAAAAAAATCAAATTAGGTCCATTGTGACACAAATGCTCCAAACTTTTTTTTATGTCACCAAAAATTCTAAATTTGCCCATTGTGACATAGATATCACAAAAAAGAAAAACCCAATCTACACTCTTAATTTTAGTTTTATGTAGTGTATATTTATCATATTAATATAATTTTGAGTTTTTTTACAATGATTTTATTTTATATTTGTGTCATAACGGGGTCAGTTTATGATTTTAGTGACAAAAAAAATTCAGAATATTCATGTCACATCGAGCGTCATTTGAGATTTACTGTGGTATTAATGATAGTCAAATCTCCCAAAAGGAAAGGGAACCCTCTGGGTTCATGGAGCATATACCTTACCAACTTCCCTGGATATACTCGGACGACAATAATGACGATGATGATGCTTTCTTTGGTCGTATGTTTTTCCAAGCGGAAAGGGCAAAGCAAGTTCCCCTGTTTCCTGGCTCACATGCCCCCGCCCCATTTTGGTAAATCCCCGGCTGGCTTTCTGACTGACTCGCTTTCTCATCGTATAATTTTTTCTATCTCGCCCTTCTTTTCTTCTCCCTTATCTTTCTCTCTCCCTCTCTCTAGCAAGCCGGCAAAAAAGAAAATGAAAAAAGGAACAGTAACTATATAATAAAAAACACAGAGAGAGAGAGAGAGAGAGAGAGAATTGAGGAAACGGGAGGGAGCTGAGTCCACGTTGAAGTTTTTTCTTTATGCTCTCTCTCTCTCTGTTTCTCTCTCTTTCTCTCTCCAGCGAGTTATACCTGAACAAAGCTCCCACCTTTCGGTTCCTTCTCTTTTGGGGGGTGGGTTATCATTCCCTTTCAGGTTGTGGGGGGAGCAGTTTCCCGATTTTCAATTCTCCAATCTTCCATTGTTTTTTCTTTCTTTTTTTCGGTTTTGGGTTGGGATGATTGGTGGGGCTTCTTGGTTCCTTTCTTGATTCCACCCTCTTTCTTCCCACCTCTCCCCCTCTTTCCTTCTTCTTCCCCCGAATTCTTTTTAGCCGATTCCCTCCGTTCCGGTGTGTCTTTTAATATTCTTTTTATTTTTCGCCAGTACCTTTCCTGCGAATTCACACCCCCACATGCATGTTGTTGGGTTTGTCTGATCTGGGATTGGATCGCAAGGATCCCCCCTTTGTTCTTTGTTCCCTTCTTCTTTCTTCTTCTCCTTCCTAGAGAGAGAAAGGAAAGAGAGGCGTGGGCTTTTTCAGGGACCTGGGTCTTTTTCGTGGGTCGTCGAAGAAGGAGGAGAAAAGAAGTGCCAAAACCGAAAGGGAAGGTGAGATTTCTTGGCTTTGGCCTGTTGGATCTTCCCAACTTGGGGCCCACCGCACGAGATTCTTTGCTTTGCGTTCTTGATCTCAACCCAGTGGAAAATTTGGAGCTCGTGATTTCTATGCCACCCTGGTTTTGTGATTTGAGCTGGGTCAGATTTGTTTATGGGAAAAGGGTCGTCTTCACTTTCGCCGTTCTGGGTGGAAGATAATCGAATTGGGTGTCTCATGGTGGCTAACATAGTTTTAGATAGTTCTCTCTCGGTTTGAGGCTTTCATTTTCTCTTGGCATATAATTTTTAGTGTGGGGATTAATCGGGGTGTGGTGCTCGACCAATGGCGGGAGTGGATGCTTCGAAGTATGCTCATAGCCCTGTGCATAAGGCTATTGCCATGAGAGATTATGCCAGTCTTAAGAAGATCCTCGCTGGTCTCCCGCGCCTGTGTAATCCAAACGAGATTCGCACCGAAGCAGCTTCTCTGGCTGAGGAAGAGAAGGCCGATGCCATCTCTGCCGTGATAGATCGGCGTGACGTCCTGAATCGCGACACTCCGCTCCATCTGGCGGTCAAGTTGGGAGACGAGACGGCCACGGAGATGCTTATGGTCGCAGGGGCGGACTGGAGCTTGCAGAATGAGCAGGGTTGGAGCGCACTCCAGGAAGCTATTTGCAATAGG
Source organism: Eucalyptus pumila (assembly GCA_016097595.1). NCBI lineage: Eukaryota > Viridiplantae > Streptophyta > Magnoliopsida > Myrtales > Myrtaceae > Eucalyptus > Eucalyptus pumila. Next base: position 38,274,258 of record CM027853.1, read on the forward strand.
GAAGAGGCTATTGCAATGACGATAGTTAGGCATTACCAGCCACTGGCGTGGGCGAAATGGTGTAGAAGGCTGCCTCGGTTGATAGGGACAATGCACAGGATGAGGGACTTCTACATGGAAATCACCTTCAATTTCGAGAGTACTGTGATTCCATTTATATCAAGGATTGCCCCTTCGGACACTTACAAAATTTGGAAGAGAGGCGCGAATTTGCGTGCGGACATGACTTTGGCTGGATTTGATGGTTTTCGAATTCAGCGTGCGGATCAGAGTATTCTCTTTCTTGGTGATGGGTCAGAGGACTGTAAAGTTCCTCCTGGTTCGCTTTGTATGGTATCGCACAAGGACAAGGAGGTGATGAATGCTTTGGACGGTGCTGGATCTCAAGCAACTGAAGAAGAGGTTCGTCAAGAAGTGACTGCGATGTCTCAGACAAATATATTCAGGCCAGGGATTGATGTCACACAAGCAGTTCTATTACCCCAGTTGACTTGGAGGCGACAGGAAAAGACAGAGATGGTGGGCCAATGGAAGGCAAAAGTATATGACATGCACAATGTAATGGTGAGCATCAAGTCCAGGAAGGTTCCAGGTGCTATGACAGATGATGAGTTCTTCTCATCTTGCAATGAAAATGAAACGGAAAGCGAGGAGCTTAACGACCTTTTGACAGAAGACGAAAAAAAGCAACTTGAAGCTGCACTGAAGTTGGATTCATCAGAATTAACGTGCGAGAGTGGCGATGGAGTTATTGGACATCGCCATAGTTGCTATGAGAGGAGGGAGATTCCTATTGAAGATATGAATGGTTGTACAAGTGGCGACAATAAGCAGGAGAAGAAAGGATGGTTTTCTGGATGGAGGAAACGGGATCCCAAGAATGAAGTGAATGGGAAACTTGCTCCTCCTAGGAGTTCTCTTTGTGTAGACAAGAAAGTGAGTGATTTACTTGAAGATTCACCATCGAGGAATCAAACCACACCTGGTAGGCATTCTATGGAGATTGTTATGAGGGGTGATGATCATCGTAGAGGAAGAGATAGCAGACCATCATCATCTGCGAGCTCTGACAGCAACAACCGCCGCAAGGATGGAGGGCGCGAGAGTGAGTATAAGAAGGGGTTAAGGCCTATTCTTTGGCTTTCTCCTAGCTTCCCTCTGCAGACGGAAGAACTCCTTCCTTTGCTCGATATTCTTGCCAACAAAGTCAAGGCCATCCGTCGTTTAAGGGAGTTGCTTACAACAAAACTCCCGATGGGCACGTTTCCAGTCAAGGTACTTTGCTTACACAGTACTAACACATTTTCCTTTCTCTTCAATTACCATCTTTTCTTGGTTGGCTTGGGGTTAAATATTTCCACTGCTTATTTTCAAACAATCACGTGCTTTCTAACACTGACAAGTTACATTCGCATGCTTTTACATGATGACGGTACATTTTAAATTTTAACTTTAATAGATCCTAAAAGCTGCAATGACATCTGAGTATTCCTCTATAGGTATATTATATGACATCCTTGATACAGCTATTAGGACTTAAATACAGTGGGAGCATTTGCTATTGTCAGATTGAGGAGTAACTCTTCTTTGTGGACTCTTCTAAAGTGACCAATTAAGTGAAATCGTGGTTTTTATGTGAACTGTAGTCTGGCTCGTGGATATGGATGCATGTTGGTTCTGTATGTTGATGAAATGGGAGCACACATGAGTTTTAAGAAATGAAGTCACTCTTTTGGGCTGGACATGCGTAAGTGTCGGAATCTGTCTTGGCAGTTGGTTCATGCTCATTCTCATTTTTGGTTGTATGGCATAATAAAATTGTAGAAACTTTCCATATCTTGTTTTGAGGATAAGACCTCGTGCATTTTGTCATATTTTTGGCGAGGCTTTTCTGTTGGCGTCACACAGGATGTATGCTTTTCTTAGATAAACATACGCACTAAACACACAGATTCTCTTGCTGTGGAAGAACATGTGCTTGATAGCTCTTTGGCGCATAGAACTACTATTTGCTGTGAGCGCTTATTCGTGCAGATGTAGAAGCTCCAGATAGCTTTACTGTCGAGAATTAATGTTGTGGTGGTGATTAAGAAAGGAATTTCTTTTGTTAATTACATAGCTCAACAAGATAAGGGAAGCAAGAGCTATGACTTACAGTTTGAGAGGAGTGTGATCAGGGAAATGGGAAATGCTGAATTTTGTCATTTTATTCTCCACTTGAGTCAGAATTCCATTCTCTTTTCTAGTTGGCTATCTTGAGCTACCCATTCAGTCTCTTTTCTTATTTTGAAATTTTTGCTACGTTTCAAGTGCAGGGACCACATAGAGGAACCTTACATACCTTGGGTCTTTGTTAAGATCAAATTGCATTATGCATACTCAAATTATCCCCCCTGCTTGCTTCTACTAATTAGGAGGGAATGTTCTTGTACATAGTGTTTTACCATTTAGATGTGCTTGTGTGTACACATTTAGTACCATCTCTGCCATTATGCTGGAGGACACTAGGAGAATATTAACATGAATGTGACATGATTGAGGATGATTCAGTGGTGTATTTAACCCCACAGAGGCTACAATTTTACATGGGTTGGCACATGGGATTTGCGTATGGTGAATATATTATAATTTGAGTCTTTGATGGGGCTCTTGGATGAAATAGTGTAGAAATATGCAGTTGTTTTGTTCAGGGAGTTGAAGGAGGGTTGGTCTTATATTTTCTGCCTTCAGTTACTCTGGTCGACCTTTTTTTTTGTAGCCAACCAGTATGGTTGATTGTATTTTGTGATACAAGTTTGTAAATAGTTATCCAATATCTTTTTGAGTATACAATCACTTAAATGCTCAAGCGTTCTGTCCAAACATTTGAAACTGAGAAGAAAGTGATCATCTCTTCCTTCACAATAGGGACAAAGCTAATAAGATTCTAGTCAGATGGATCTGCGTGAAAACCAGTGTGTACATTGGTCATTTTGTTAATCTTGTGTACATTGGTCATTTTGTTAATCTTGTATAGAGGAACTGGTAATTTAATGGTGGGCATTGATAAAGTTATTGAGAAATGTTTATCCTAATTCTTCATCCTCTCCAAACGTTTAAGTGGAAGTTGAAATAATCCTTAATGAAAAAAATAGAATAAAGAGGAATTGAACCAGAAAGATAGTAAAGCCAATAAGTTTAGTGGACGAGTCTAGATTGTTACCAATTAATAAAGATAATTGACAAAGCTTTCTTATAATCTAGTTAGACAGTTTCTGACAATTGTTGAATTCCAGTGAAAGTTCCTTCTATAGATTGGTACTGTTACCAACTTTGATGGTAGGTGTCTTGACAGATATTTCCTACACATCTTTATCTTTACTGCTCAACTAGCTCCTTAAAAGTTAAGAGTACTCAATATGCAGAGCTTATGTGCCGGCTAGATGATCAATCACCCTTATTCTACAAGTTTAACAATCTGAAGTTGACCTATGCTTTCTTTGATGATTTTTATATAGATTTTTGTCCTAGATTAAGGACTAGAATCCAGTGATGTGATATTCTAGTAATGATGTTTAGCAGCAGAATAAAAATTCCTCTTGAATAATTTTCTTTTCCAGGAGTGTTAGTTCTCAGGGGCAGCTACGTTAATCTTTGTTCAGCTGCAGCTTGTTGTTAAGTGAGTGAGACCTAGAGTTTTCTGCTCTAGGTCCCTCATTTACCTTCTCTCGGGCTATTAAAATAAGTTCATTGGTGCAAACATTCCAACCCGAATGCAAACTCTAGATTCAAAGTGTATTATGTCTGATGCTTCATTACCTTCCAAAAAAATCTTAGCAAATGATTTTTAGTTCTTGCTGATATTAAATGATACTGCATCCTTTATGCGAGAGCTTTGAGATCATGCCTGGACTATGACTCACTTTTGCAAACCAAGTATCATTAGTTGCAAAATGTATGAGCTGATTACGTTCAGCTTTTGAGGGAAAGGGATCTGCTCTGTGGTTTTATGGTTTTGACGCAAACTTTCTGCTAATTCTTCACTTGTCATGAAGTGTGGAGCTTTATAATAGGGTTTTTCTCTGTCCAGTGTCCATATAGGGATTCAACTTAAATTCTAAGTTTGTGATTCCATCCAGGTTGCGATCCCCGTGGTCCCCACCATCAGAGTGCTGGTTACTTTCACCAAGTTTGAAGAACTACAGCCGCTGGACGAGTTTGCAACGCCGCCATCGAGCCCTTCGGGCCGAGAAAGCCCGGCCGTGACGAGTACCTCGGCTTCATCTTGGTTTCAGTGGATAAAGGCCCCGATTCACCGCCCGAGCTCTTCCTTTGGCGGTTCTAGCAGTAGGATAGAGAATGTGCAGGACCCGTTTCTGATACCGCCCGAGTATATGTGGGTCACTGCCGAGGCGAAGAAGAAGAAGATGCAAGAGAAGCAGAGGGCCAAGAGAGGGAAAAATCAGAACCGCTAACGGAAGCGCGGTCGTAGGTTTGGGGGCAGGAGCTAAGTTAGGTACAAGATAGAATGTGTTTCATTGGTTCATGAAATTCAAGAAAAATGGGTGGTCAAATACAAATTGTGGTATAACATGTGGGATTGGTGAAAAAGAAACAAAAAGAATCTGTAATTCTTGCTACATCTTCCCTTATTTGGGTGAATCTTTACTTCATGTGGTAGGCTCATTGATCTCTTTCTTCTACTGGTGTCCCTCCATACGAAGTTTTTATAATTATTTTCAGCAAAATCAACTTATTCTTTGGCGAACCCCGTTCTATTAGAAATACCGCCCCCATTTTATGTCTGAGATTATCATATAATTTTTAAATTATTTATTTTTTTACGAAATAAACACAACATGAGTGCCGTCTGAAGTTGTTGGCAACATTGCCTGTAGAACTACTGTTTATTGAAGTGGACAAAAAAAATCTTAATAAGCTGGAAAAATACAAGTGCACATTCATTGGACCACCGGGCCCATGGGCCCCGTGTTGGACAAAGCCGGATGAGCTTTTCAATCAAGTACAATGAATGGCATCATATTTAATTTGTCAAGGGAAAATTTTACTTTTCGTCTATGCACATTCACTTTTTTTTCTAATTTAGTAGCTATACTTTTAATTTATATAGTAAAATCATTCAACTTTCACATATTTCCTAATCAATTCATTTCAAACCAAATTCAACTAATATGATCATCTAATGATGTCAAAAATATAATATGTAAAATATGTGGATGCCCAAACGGATAAAATAATATTGATTTAAACGTCCGTCGTAGATGTTTACATTGGAAAATTTTTATTCACATCACACCATGATGTCGACCGATAGTCTTATTAGCCGGATAGTTAGATTTTGTAAGGAGATTTTTGTCTAGAAAATTTATGAAGATAGAAGGTTTTGATTTGACGAATTTTATATATAATTTTTCTTTTATCGTAAGGGTGGGGTTAGAGCCAGAAGGACAGGTACCTTATGCTTCCCCCATTTGGCTAATATTTTTCAGAAAGAATCTTCCTACTTTGAACCTGTTCCCTTTTCTCTTCTTTTTTTTTTTTTTTTACTACTTCAACTCATTTTCGTTTAATTAATTAAATGGTCAAATAATTTTCTTCTGTGGTTCAACGTTATTTAGCCCCTTTTCTTGAATTGGTCGCTCTCCATTTGACTCTCAGATGGTCTTCCAAACCAGGTAATACCCCCTCAAGAGATTCACCCCTCCTGTCATGATTCCTTGAAACCCTATAATCAAAATAGGATCACTGTAGGGTGTTCATGATGGCTTTATCACGCCTTGTAACAGTGGAAGCTTGTAGCGCATGAATGATGGTCACACATGCAATCTGTGTAATTATTCTTCCAGCACCAGCATTAGAATTATCATGAGTCTGTTGGTACTTCAATCAGCATTTGGCATCCAATGCCTCTCACTTTGGCTTGGGCGTGCTTATACAAAGCCTCAACTTTTCGGTAGGGTCCCACAGACAAAATCAGAGCAGGTTTGATTAGATATGTCCCTTTTACAATTTGGCTCACGATCTAATAAGTTGTTCCCTCATGCAGTTCATGCAAAACTACCGATTGATAAGAAAGGCCTTTGTTCTCGGGTGTAATTCAGCGGCTTACTCGAGTGGAACGGGTAAATAGGGTTCTTGACGGCAAATCCCACTTAACCAGTGGCATGAGACGGAGTTCATGTTCGTTAATGTTGTTGTGTTGCAAGTGCGATTGGTGCATGAACCGAATAGTTTCTCCACTGGATCAATGTAATCCAAACTGTAATGACTCGGTCCGACGAGAGTGGAGAGTAGTTATTGGAGCCAATAGGTTTGGACAAAGGGTGACTCCTGGAAAGCTTCTAAGATATCAAAAGGGGCAAGAATGAACCGAACTATACATTGAGTAGTTATTGGAGCCAATGGGTTTGGACAAAGGGTGACTCCTGAAAAGCTTCTAAGATATCAAGAGGGGCAAGAATGAACCGAACTATACATTAAACATGGGGAGAGCGATTTTGATAGGTGTGTGTGGAAAGCAGGAATGAACTGAACTATACATTGAATAAGGGGAGAGCAATTTTGGCGTGTGTGTGTGTGGGTGGGGTGGGGGGGGGGAATGAATTGAACTATGCATTGAACAGTAGAGAAGTAATTCGGATGGGTGTGTGTGGGTGCGTGTGAAAAAACTATAATCTATTTTCGGAAGCGCACTTTAATATAATGACTTGAACTATGCATTGAACTGGGGGCAGGAATGAATTAAACTATGCATTGAATAGGAGAAAAGCAATTCGGGTGGGTGTGTGTGTGGGTGCGTGCGTGCGTGTGAAAGAACTGGAATCTATTTACGGAAGCGCACTTTAATATAATGACAAATTTTGTTTTGGAACTCTAAAATTAAGTGAACCCATATTATAGCACTATTAAGATGAGTAACCTCATGAAAAAATGTTTGCCTGTAGGGCTTTGGCGTTGCTATCATTGTCATTTGGCTGAGGGCTCTGGAGTTCCTTCATATCGATGTAATTCTTTTAGTCGAAAATGGATACTTTTATCTTATGATTGATTGTGCTAGTCAGGTGGTTTTTGAGCTTTTTTTCAAGGATTAATGTAGACAATTATTGGGATGGAATGAAATGGCTAACTTACACTGTAAACCTAATATAAACATGGATGACCTCGAGGAAAAGTATTTGCCTGTAAGGTTTTGGTATCGCTATTATTGTCATTTGGCTAAAAGAGCTTTGCTGTTCCTTTATATCGATGTAATTCTTTTTCTTGAAAATGGATACTTCATCTTATGACTGATTGTGCTAGTAAGGTGGTTTTTGAGCTTTTCTTCAAGGATTAATGGAGACAATTATTGGGATGGATTAAAATGCCTCAGGACGTGGTTATGTATATCTGCAGTGGTTCATCTGACATACTAATCTGTTAAGACATCACGCAATGATGATCTACAACGATTTTTCATTTTCTGGCAAGTTCATTTGCACCTTTAAAATTGGTGCTCGGCGCGGAAAAAGAACTATTCAAGAGATCTTCATGAGAAGAAAAACAGTATCGACTCCGTATCATAAGTGAGCAACCCTTATGATAAGATTTATGAAGTTACCCATGATTGGGTGGCTTGGGCACCTTGTCTGATGAGCAACCAGCAAACTTCTAGGATTGTGTTCTGTGCATGAAGTGCAGAAGATTTCTTGTAGATTCCGCTTCAGATCGTTGAAGATTTCTCGAATATTTGGTTTCTTGGCTATAAGACCATGAAATGCAAAACGGAGTTCAAATTTCTTAGCTCCTCAGTAGCAGAAGATGCCTAGCTATGCCTTTGGAAGTTCCATCTTTTCACAATTAGGGCATATGGATGGGCAGGTGGCAATGGATAACTAGGTTATCATTATATTCAATAACTGTAAGCCATGGCAAAAATCTCTTATATGGATCGATACTAGCAACTATAAATTGTTAACCTTCTAACGATGGGTAGAGTTTCGATTCATCAGGTGGAGGCAAGGCACTTCAATAAGCTCTCTCATCAACTCCGTAACATCAGAAATGGGAAAGCAGCTGCAACTTGCGAAGGTTAGAGCCAATATGATTCGACAATTTTTTAGTGCATGAACTTTCAGCTGCGACGGCGCCGTGAAAGTGTTGCTGTCCACCAATGACGTGCTCAATTTCTAGGTTACTGGGATCTGACAACAAAGGAGGAGGCGATTATACTTTGTAACACACTGCAACAAATCCACATGAGAGAGAGAGAGAGAGAGATAACGACAAGTCAAGGCGTGGGTGGCTTTATGTAAAAAAAGACATACGTGAAAAATAAGCACGCCTATCAGATAGCACAACCCAAACTCGATCAGCTGAATCTATCTGTTCTTTGTGCTTGCCTTTCCCAGTATACTTTTCGTAAAAGAACTCTCATTAGAATAGCACTACTTTAACGGGCTATGTAGATCGACAGCTATGCGATTCCACATGAATGCAAGGAAAAGGACATGGTTTGGGCCTATCGCGGAAGTGCATTCTTTTTTGTGGTAATGACCTGCTAAGTCATCGTGCTGTGATTAGTTCTGGCACACTATGCCAGGTTGAAGAGTCGATGTTTTTTTTTTGGTAAAGGTAAGATTATATTGAGCTTTAACCAAACTATACAAAAGATTTGGTGCCAAAAACTTACACTCAAAGTGACAACAAGTCAGAACGAGTGGAAGGGAGCCGAAGTAAAATAAAGCCAGCCACGAACAAAGCGGCAGCAAACTAAACAGAAGCAGGAAGCAGCCTAAACAACAGGCACAAGAACAGCAAAAGGACCGCCGACCAAGGCAGCAAGGCAGGGAAGGACCCGCGAGAAAACAAGCACCAATTAACGGCATCCTTCAACTAAGGTGATCCGCAACAGCAAACAAGAGCCAGCCAGCAGCCTAGCGGAAGGAGCGAAAACAGCAGCACAAGCCAGCCATAACCGAGGCCACGGACCAGCTAGACACCACATGAAGGCAACCTGCATCAGCAACGACTTAAAGGATGAGATGAAGAACCACGTCACCAGAAGAGCCGCGGCCCGATTTGATCAGCTACGGCATTGTAGAGGTTCAGTCTCCACTGACGAGAATATAATCGGATCAATACCCCAGCCACGCTGCATTCTCCTATTCCTTGTAGTATTGTCTCTGATTGTTGAAGAGTCGATGTTTGTAATCTCTTAATTGGCTCTTCACTAAAACGTAGACCCTTTGATAAAATGTTCACGGTGCCTATTTTGTTGGTTGTTTCTGCCAATGGAGATGATGTTCTAGACCTCTAGAATTCTAGCTGATCCATATACAACTCTTCTATGTAGAAAATTTTCTAATAAAAGTTGCCAATTCCACCGTTGCTGACATCTAATATAGTAACCGCACATGAAATCTTGTTCTACTCATATGTATGATTTACATGGAGATTTCAATGACTGCCATTCCTGTTTTCTAATTGATGTATCGAAAGAAGCACAATTTTCTGGATTATTTTCACAACTTCGGGTGTGAAGAATTTCTTGGAAAAGCCATCAAAGAAGCTGTGCCACCCGATTATTGATTCCACTAATAAACAACGAGAAACAGCGATGCCGGCCAATAACACCCTGGAAATTTCTTGTCCACACTTCTTTGGAGGACAGGGACAACATTTGTGCCAACTGTATGGTCAATTATGCAGGGAAGAATACGCTGATGGACGCTACAGAAGAGCAAAAGGATATATAGTTGATCTCATGAGACAACTGGCCTAAATTGTAATACTAAGGAAGTCGTTATAACTATTCTAAGCAGATGATGTTGATCTATAATACATCGAATCGGGTATCAACTAGAGATGGGTAAATTTGGGGTGTCACTGCATTCATCGTGATAATTTCCATCATTTTTTTCAGTGATTGTTGAAATTTCTGAATTCTGACCATCCGATGCAACTTTGGTCCTTGTTCCATTAATTTTTAGGATCCACAGGAGAGAGGAAGAAAGAATTGCAGAAACTGGCTACATCTCTCACCTCAGCAGGCCGAACGGAATATCACATACATGGAGAGACCCTTGCGACATTGGCACGCTAATTACCTTATTTATAGCCAACCTGCTAACTGGTTCCTAACTACTGAAGATGAAATCTTGATAAAAAGAAAATTGAAAACTCATCAAGTTGACCAGAGTCAGTTTGAGTTAAATCATGTTTGTATTATAGTCAGATTTGATTCATTAAACTTTCTTGTGTTTGCATCCCATAGGATCATTTTATCCCATCTTCTATAATTGCCAGCCCGAGTGCCAAGTCTTCAAGGGCAAATTTGTGGTTTGAATTTACCAGCAAAGAGGGAACAGCAGATGTAACAGTCATTGTCGAACACATCTGAAGCTGCAAGGTCTTGTGGTTTTACCTGTTACGTTTCAATTTTGGCTATAACACAGACAAGGGATAGAATCTACTTAAACACAAATACCGAAAGAATTGGCTAAATATATTAGTTGAACAAACAGCTCGAAGACAACCACCAGGAATGTTTGATAGCTTATGTTGTCTTCGCTAAACTTGGATCAGTGCTTGCATCAATAGACATAACCCTGCGCTAATTCTTCATTCGAGTTTCCAATTATCTTGGAGGGTCGAATCAGGAGATATGTTCTGAGAGTGACTTTTCATCTCATATGCTACCATGTACTGATGATGTTTCCCATTGACCGATGGGAATTTGAGTAGAAGACAGCACTCGGGGACAGAAAGTACTTGAGAAAATCGGGTACTCGCAAGCTGGACATTTGTACCTTTGGCATGTGCTGTTTCATTGAATTGAACAAACACAGGAATTCCTAACCCCTCCAATTTCTCCATCTTCTGAAACACTACATCAGTAAAAACAATGTGAGGTCCTAATGAATTAGGGAAATGAAGTTTATTATTCAAAACTTTGAAATTCACTCTTATGCTTTGCCATTGAGCTACATCTCTTTTGATTTGCAGTTACATTGGCACCTTTTGGACAATACCGAATTCTTATTCACAAAAGAAAGTATCTTGATGTGGACTAAACCCTATATCTGCCGATTGTTCATACCCTAGACATCACTTAAAATACACAAAAATACCCTTAACACAACTTTGATGATGGAAGTGAAATAAGCAGGGGTGACAATCTTACCTTGGCTCGAATTCATGCACATGCGCAATGTCCTTTCCGTGAGCATCGGGCCAATTGACTTTTCTGCACTCCGTCCTTCGTCGATGCTCATCCTGTTCAGTGGCTTTCTTGAGGCTGCTCTTATGAATAGGAATTCCACCATGAGCATGACAAGGCCCACCATGGCGCTTCACTCGACCTCCGATTTCGTTACCCTCAAGCTCTTCCTCGAGCCCATCTCTCTGCGCTACCGGAGACAACTTCCTCGAACTATTACCTCTATTTCTCGCCTCACAATTACCACTGAAACTTCGTGATGGCGCATAGCAAGAGCAGACCAGAGAAGTGCACCTGTTTTGTGCCGAGGCCGCCAGGAGTGCAGATTTAGCCTCTCTCAGCAACCTTTTAGTTTATCATGGATACAGCAAACCTGACAAATGAAGGTGAACTTGAGAATTGTGGACCGAACTACAGCGAGCGCGAGCAAAGTGAGTAAGTGACACAACATTTCCAAGAAGGTTGATGTGAGAATATGCCTTTTTCTTAGGGCATCGGCATGTTCAGTTTTTCCGGTTTAGAATAAGACTGACGAATACCGATCACAGTGCAACAACTAGCGATACCCAACAAAGGTCCTTGAAAAGAGAACACTAGACCCGGAATGTTTTCTGCACAGTGATTGACGTATGTTCGCTGTGTCGCTTAGTCGATTGAGGCCTAATGATTTTGCCCCGTGCCTCCACCCCACTAAGCTTGATACTCTTTTGCTTTTGGTCATTGCACTCATTAGGGAGGTGAAAGCTTGTATGGGAGAGAGAGAGAGAGAGAGAGGGAGAGAGAGAGAGAGAGGTTATCTTTAACTTTCTTTGAAGACAAATTGGGCGATACATCAATGGTTATCTGCAGGATCACTATCATAACATCATGATGGAAGCAAGCGAAGATACAGGAGTAAGGGAACGAGAAAAGTGGTGTGGATCTTAGAAATCTTCTTCTTTTGCCAATATCTAGAGGGCAAAGCCGTGACAAAATGCAGAGTGTGGACAATCATGAAGAGAGAGAGAGAGTTGTCTGATGTTGGATTTTGTATCATGATAACGTGAAATATATTAAGTCTTATCTCCCATCTTTTTTTCTCCCTCTTTCTCGAGCTTAGTGTGATTTTCAATCTTTTCATCATTGGAAATCTAGGCACTCTTTGCTTTCCTCTTTTCTTTTTTGGGTATCAATCAGCATGAAACATGTTATGGTGAAAACCATGCTAATCTGTACAGAGGGTTCATGTTGTATTGCAGTTGAGGCAATTGAAGCCAAGCACTGCAATAAGCTGCCATAGGGCAGATATAAAGGATTTGTAAACACGGAAATCGGTTCTTCCACCTTAAACAGCAGACGCCCAGAGATTGATGAAACTCATAGCAGTCCCAGAAAAGACACGCACTCTAGCATTTTTATGGACTCTATCTATCATAATAGATTCGTAAATTACGGTATTTTCTTCATATAATTGCAACCACCTTCACCTCCAATCTCTTATGCTTCATAAAAAACAAGGTCCGATTAATCAACCAAGGAGGATACTGAGATTTGCATTTCGAATCCATCGGATTTGATGGCGACGAGATCTTTAAGGACTATTAAGACGAAAACCACAATACTATTGGGAGCTCTCTCTGTGTGAAGGAGTTCCTATATTTTTAGCACCAGGTCAAGAGGGAACTTGTAGACGGCAACAGATGAAGAAGAGTTCTATCCAATTTTCTAATTGACATTTGCAATTACTCTTCTTGCCATTATATACAAGGAGATTAGCCGATCCCGTAATTGATGTGCTACTGACGTGTTCTGCTATCGCATTGTCGATGTATCTATGCACAGTTACTACATGAAATCTGCGAGAGTTGGCGATTTACAAAAATGAATCCCTAATTATGCGCGCCAGTACTCGAGAAGATAACCGACCGAGCAACTCTGGAAGGACTGTGGCTGAAATTCCTGGCAACACCGGAAGCAGCTCCTGGACAACCCGAGCGACATCCACACCCTATCCATTGCATATAGAGTGGTAAAGTTATTGTCTTTCAATTTAAAAGACAATCAGTAACTAAAAATCCTTCATGGCATATACAGCTTTATCTTAGGACTCATTGCATCCAAGATTTATCACCATTGACGATGGTGAAGTAAGAAAGCACAATCCTTCAGTAGTATTATTGAAACCATGCCTCATCTTTAGAGCTAAGACAACCGAGTGTCAAAACGGCTAAAAGCTTCACAATTACTTGAAGCCGATATAAAATTAAAGGTCCCACTGTAGATAACGTTTTCTGGTTTTTCGTTTTGGGTGACAATGGCAAATCATCTGGGTTAAAACCACCTCTTGTTTCTGCTTAAATCCTCAAAAAAAAGGAAAAGAAAATTAAAAAGAGTCGAGTTTTCTCGCTAGGTGAAGTGCTCCAGGTATGTTTTAACCATTCAACAGGAATGATGCATCTGAAATCCTTCTATCAAGAAGTGCAGACTTCTACAAAATGACAATTACCTTACCGTGCAGACCAACCTGTAGTAGCAACAATGATGCCCTACACTAGAAACTAGAAGAGCACGAGACAGAAAATTAATTACTCCTGAAATTGTAGAGGACAATTTCAAGCTAAGTATCATCCAAGGGAGATATTTGAGGGTGGAAGATTTAAGATAGCAGAAACTAAGACCAACTCGAACAACTTCAAGGATGAAAGAGGGAAAAGACGGGGGAGGAGCATGGATCAATTCTCTGAGTACACGCACCAGAGTATGCCGAAAAAGAGAATTTCTACGACCAGGGAACATAAATTAAGAGAAACAAGACATTATAGGAAGGTAGGTGATATTGTTCATCCTCATCTTCCCTTATTGCCTAACTGATAGAGCGGGAAAGCTTTATCTAAGTTACTCTTTTATAAAAGGAAACAACACTGTTGAACACATGCAACCAAGTTGAGTGAAAAAGGGGAAGCTGAAGGGCACTGAAAATCTGTACTCAGCGCATCCTAAATTACCACAATTGAAAAATTTTAAAAGAGCAAAACACCTAATACCTGATTTGATGTCCTTGAGATTGAGCTTCCAGCAGTCAGAAACTCGACAATGGTTTGAACATTGTTCAATATGACTTGGTCCTCCTCTGTTACTGTTGGGAGAAGTGCAGCAGGTTTAAAGGGTCCAAATGAAGGGACCATACTGAAAACAGGGGACACATTACGCAACCCAAGGGCTGCCATTATTTGTACCAACTGTTCCCTGGTGACTGCATCAATTCCCTTCACAATCTGTAAGCATGAAGAGGACAGTATTCCAGAATTTCAGAAATGTTCTTAAATAACATATGAGCATCAACTGTAATAATACACTAAATTAACTAGTCCTCCTTGAGAACGGCGACTAGGCATTGGTCCCAGTCATAGGTGGGGGTTGGGTGATAGGGGTCCAAAGGCCACCACAAACATTTTATATAGCTACCAAACTCGATCCACGTCAAGAGGCGCTCAATTAACCAGTCTAATTCAAAAGTTATCACACTTTAGTCAAATTGAAGTCACACTTTAAGCCACAAAAACAAAGAAGGATTGACGAGCATGTGAATTATAAGCTGGGTAGTTCCACCACTGAACTCTTATAAACCAGTTTATCATCACGGGATTCAGAGAATTCATTATAAAGAACTTTAAGACAAGGGGAAGACCAACTGCAACTGCGTAGCTGAGTTTCAGATCTTTTACAATTTGAGAAACACAAATTTGTCTTCATCCATGCAGGACATAAGGGCTTCTATCCTCAACAGCAATGCAACATTTCTTTTTTTTTCTATAGGAAACTACATAGATTTGCCCGATTGCAATTTCATATGGTAATTCTTATAATTTGTCAAGGACAGTGAGGTACTGGCCTGTAACCATAAAATGCAAAAATCATCATCCAATTTGAGCACTACCAGAAAGATGTCTCTCCTGACACTAAACATCGAAAACAGTTTAGTATGTGACATAAATCTAGGAATAATGATTGTCAGTTGCATCAATTTCTTTTTTAATCCCAAGACCTTCAGGCTCTTCTGGAGGAACATTGAAAGCATTTACTGTTGTCGCACACACGAATACTCTTATTTGTGGAAGAGGCGATAAGATATGCTTTAATGGATTTTCATACCTCATCCAGAAGGAACTCCCGGAAGAAATTTCCCTTATCAGATAACAGAAATCCCAAGGCAGCCCTTGTTTGGATTGGCTCCTCTGACTGAGACGCATTCAATACAAATTGTGGAACATTACTAGTTTGACTTCTTAAAATGCCAAGTCCAGCCATATCTCCATTCATATCCTCTCCACCACCACTCTTGGCTGCAGTAATAAAATTTTCAAAAGCTTGCATCACATCAACGAATCTTTCAGCATCAAATACCCCAGATTTTCCATAAATCGTGTATTTCAAGGCATTCCTGAGACGTGGAGACTCATCTGTGAGGAGCCTCTGTCAAATAAAAAAGGTATTGTTGAAACAGTGAGCAAAGGATATATTAAAAAAGCAAAACAACACAATTACTGAAATCAGGTATAGTCTAGTAACAAGGTAAAACCAAACTAGCAAATGCCATGTTAGATAGAAACCGAAACTTTACTTGTGCACAAATTGACTTCACATTCAAACAATAATAACGTACATAGCCTAGGCATAGAGGAAATTTCCAATTAGTTATGAAATAGATTACAGATAAGCAACTGCATGAGTTCACACCATGCTCCAACAAAGGTAAGAATACCACAGTACAGAAGATACTTTCAGTCACCTGAGCAATATAAGGATAAGCTTCATCCACTATGGCAAAATCAGAATTTCCAACCAAAGCAATACCCTCCAACACCCCTATTGCCCTGATGATAAGAGCAAAATATGGGGGTATTCTGAAAGGGTAATCAAAGGTTATTTGAGCCAGATCTGATGCAAGCTCCTGAAAGTTGATATTTTTTGCCCCTCCACCTTCAAGGGCCTGATCGAAAACCTTTGCAAGAACTGGCAAAATAGGTGCTAAGTTGACCCCATCAGGTATGAAACCAAGCTTTACAAAGTCCTTGACTATTGCCTCATAGTCTCTATGAATGAGATGAGCAATTGCTTCAATCATTCCGTATTTCTGATCATCTGTTAATCTTGTAACAAGTCCTATAGGAGAAAAAACAAACACACGTCACCCTGGGAAGCACAAGTGCATATCCTACACTATTCATTCCCAAAATATACAAAATTTTCATGAAGAAATTGACGATATTTTTAAGGGACAGTAATATTTGAATCTATCTCCATCTTATGTTGGTAACAAGTAATAATTGAACACCGAGACAAGATATAATTATGTATCTGAGACATTGTAAAGGAATAAAATAAGAGTGGGAACTTCCACACAAGTGTAAATTTCATCCCTCTATATCTTTGCCTCTTCTTTTCCTTTCCAGTAAGCGAGTGTTCCTGGGGATCTAATAGAGAAGGGTACGAGTATTATATTTCTTTTCTATTTTAGTAAGCATGTATTTCTCTGGATCTAATAGAGAAGGTACAAGTAGTATGACACGTTAATGCGAGGGAAGCTAACTAAACAAAAGCATACTTCCTGAAGCAGTTAATATGTTAGATAAAGATGAATTAATTAAAAAATATTGGTTGAATATGCAAGGCGATTGAACTTATAAGAAAACAGAGCCAAAAGAAAAAAAGAACAAAGCTGAGTGATTCATGACACTAATAATTCATTTTGAGACCCAAAAGAAACTAACCAAAGTCCAGAATGGCTAACTTCCCATCTGGGGTACGAATCAAGTTTCCGGGATGTGGGTCCGCATGAAAAAGTCCAGTATCAAGCAACTGCAATTAAAGAAAAGTATAAATTAGTAATTCCTTTGTAATTGTTATAAGGAAGGTATCATTGAATCACCACATTTGTGTTCCAACCATGCAAAGCAAGTTTACTTTCACGGAAATAAGTAGATGGTGATCATGCAAGTTCCACAAAAAGAGATCAATCAATTATTGTCGTGAGGACTAGTACAAAAAGACTAATGTGCTAATGTGGAGTTTATTGACAAACATTGGAGATTATCTCTCAATATTATGCATAAGCAACAAGACACATTCAAATCTGCTCTGTTCATATCACAGATGTATCGGATGGCAATCAAGACAATTACCTCAGTCCATATTCATATGGAGTATAGATAACATGACACTGTTCAACATGATTTTTCCCTCTGCTTTCTCGTTGCCAATGCTAGATGGTCTAACGAATAAAAATTAATGCAAAACATAATAATAACTACCAACACTCACAAAACCAAAGATTCCAAACCAGCTGTTAATTCCATCTCTGTACTAATCTTGTTTTGCTTGTTAAATTCTTGTAGGGCTACTCTATTTCCACATACACTTCGGCTGGATACACAGCCCCCTATCGTCAGTAGGAGCAAACACCCCCACACAAACTATAAATTTTCAGTACATCAAACCCAGCTTCATATATTTTTGTCCTGAGCTCTCCAGCACCAACTCTTTGAGGGAAAAACAGGTGCTATTGCAAATTCATCTATAAAACTGGACTAAACGGTCGAGCTAAACTTTGCCAAAGCATGATAACAATCACTGAGAGTCGTAGGAAATGGAAACGCCAATTCCAAATCCAACAAAATCTCATGAATATTTTCCATGAAAAGCAGCAACTGAATAGAAATAATCTGCAAGCTGTAACCTATTTCAACGAATTGATTATGAGAGTAAGATGTTGGCTCTAAAAACTACCGCAAGAGGGTGTGAATGACCATTCCCTTCAGATAATTATACATATGAAAGTTACCCTTTATAATTTGGAAGTATCTTCAAATGAACAACAGTACTGAAAAATTTAAAGAAGAAGGGAATCAATATCTCCCAATAATTTTCAGGAAATTTGACAAAAAGAAACCTTAAAGCCTCCAAAACTTAGGATGATCTTTGAAAATTGGAATGGAGATGGATACAAGCATGAGCACTATTTTGGTCTTTCAACCTAGAGGTAATATTCATTCAAGTTATCACACCTTTATAAGTCTTTTAATGTTACTATTTTGCTAACTCTTTAATTTTTTCCAATTGGGTCACTTCTTTATTCTATACTAAAACTTAACGGAATGTTGACGTGACATGCCACATGCCACATGGCATGCATATAACATATCCTGTAGCTTTTCTTAAGTGCCACATTGGCTTTCAATTACCTTTTTTTTTTAAAAAAAAAAATGGACAAGCAAATCCACTCAAAAAGTATAATAACCATAAAATTAAGAGTAGCTTCAAAGTTGGCAACCAGGTTCTGTGATTTCCCCCATCATAGCTGTGAGGGTGTTGGCTCCCTTTAATCTGTCTTTCATCCTTTTTGACCTGGTAGGTTCTTTCCGATGATGATTTGTGGGTGGTACTCCAAGGTAACTTAGGTAAATTTTCTTTTGAATTTGTGGAAAAGGAGACGGGCGTTTTCACTTCACCACACTGAAGGACAGATACATGGGAGGCATCTGATATGCCGTACAAAATGAACATATTGAAAAGCCCATTGACCTTGGTAGAACATTTAACCACGCAGAGAGACAAAATATACAGTAGAACTAGAAAGCACCCAAGTTTCACAGCAAAATATATCCTACTATATAAGGGCATGAGTACCCATTAGACCAGGTGGATTACCTGCTTTAGATAACAGATGACTCCAACATTAACCAGTTCTCCGACGTCACTTTCTTTACTCTGAGACAGCTTTTCCCCCTCTATCCAGCCTGTCGTAAGAACCTTCCTTGAAGTGTACTTGGTGTATGTTTTAGGTACAACAACCTGAGAAAAGCCTTTCATGATTAATAATTAAAAGATCGAACAAATTCACTAACATATTGTGTTAGTTATACTCTGGCCCTGTTATTTTTGCTTCCGAATATAATAGTATCTTTCAAAATTTTAAATGTTATACCACACTTTCACCACTGGCTTATACTTTCATAATAATTGGGAGCAGTACCAAAAAATTTTCCATGATATCAGACCAGAAATAACTGAGATAAAATCTTTCCGGGCCCCTTATTTGCCTCCCAAATTATACATTTCGATGCTTTAGTCTTAGGCCAAAGTCCAGCATACCGTGAGAGGGAGGGAGAGTTTAGATATTTAAATCTAAGACTATGTCTTGATCTAACAGCTTAAACTTTTAGAGTAGATAGCGGTGTGGTCTTACATAATTTAACAGTTCCTCTAGGAGTAAATCCTAGCACCACTAACATATAATAGGACATATCTACACGCCCTAAACAAAACATTAAAAATACACAGTTCAAAAGCACTAGATAAGAATAACTAATTGAAAGCAAGTATAAATAATGGATTATTAAAAATCACAGATTTTTAACCTTACTTAAGCAGTGGTATGAAAGATTCTTTTTTAACTCCTAGTTCTTGTAGATGAATACGTCAATCAAGGAATTAATCTCACCTGTGGAAGGTCCTTCCTCATCATTTCAGCAAAAAGTGTCCCATTTTCACCCTCGTTGACATAATCCAACTCTTCAAAAAAGCGGGCAGCCCATTCATCAACTAACCCCACCACATCTACAGAGATCTGGGATATGAAGAAATCACAAAAAGATTGAAGGCTATTAATTAGTTGCTGTAGCTATCGCATCTACACAAACAGTGACCTATAAAATACTACCTGAGGAAACCTCCGAAGAACCAAACCCAAATTCCGTATGATGAACAAATCAACTGTCACAGTCTCAAGAACGAAAGGTCTCTGAACCTTAACTGCCACTGGATGTCCATTTTCTTTTAACTTGCCCTTGTATACCTGTCCGAGAGATGCTGCCACAGATCTCAACAAGAAAAAATATCCGCTTATGAATACCAGTAAAATAAAGAGAGATGCTGTTAATAACAGATAATATTGACTAAACAATGTAGAAAGTAAATCATCGAGACTACCTGCGGCAATTGGAGAAGATGTGAGTTCAGAGTAAATCTCATGCCATGGTTGACCTAGCTCCTCCTCGATAAGTGCCATAGCTACATCATCAGGAAATGAAGGGACCTTCACATTTCAGCAGGCAGAAATGACATCAGTGACCAACGAATGAATTACTTGCTTGAAATTTCCAGGAACACCGCAATAAAATCATAAAAACAGTTGTGGAGGCATTGGTTTGAAGGGTATGTGCAAACTAAAGAAAATGAAAAACATTGTACACATAAAATAAAGCAAAGGAGGAGGAGATGGTTACCTTATCACAGAGTTTCTGCAGCTCAGTCATCGCAGCAGGTGAAAGAATGTCAGGCCGAATGCTCAATGCCTGACCAAGTTTTATGTAGGCTGGGCCCAAGGAAGTTACAATATCTCTCAACTCTATTGCCCTAGCAACTTCATTCTGATGACAAAGCATAAGAATCAAAGCAATTAGACACAATAAGAATTAAAAATATGCACGTTGAATTGTAAGTTGAATAAAGAAATAATTTCTCAACTTTACACAAAACCACAACTGACTGACAAAGATTGAATCGTTAGGTTAACTGAGGCAAAGAGATGTAGAATAATTTTCAATATGGAACAAGAAACTAGTGAAAAGATCAAAAGATAGACAATCACAAGACATTAGTTTATTCCAGAGTCCTTTACTACTTATATTTAGCTTTTTGAGACTTCGTCGCTCATCTATGACCAGAAGAAGGGAGAACTCATCTTTGAATCTCTACAACTATACTCTCTACCTTTAAAAAAGGATTTATTCCAAATAAATAGTTAAGTCAGCTACAGGATGCACATACCAATGATTAAACACAATGAAAGAACGGAATAGGTATACCTCTTGAACTTTCTTATTTATCACGTCCCAGGCAATACGGGAGAGAAACCCTCCGGCAACAGATAGTAACTGGACAGCACGTGTAGCAACAGCTCGTGGACGTTTTCCCCAGTAAGCAGAGATGGTAGCAGGATCATACACCAAGGGCAAAAACTCACTGCTCTCATCCACCTGTGAAGTATTGGCATTGATACGAGATAAAGAGATTTATGACCCGTTATGGATCTTTCAACAATCTAGCATCACTGTGTGCAATGCACAAGTAGATAATCAGAAGAATAAATATTCCATCACAGAACTAAACAAACTCCAGAAGCATCAATGCTCTAGGCAACACAATCGAGTGATTACAAATGCACATCAAGACACAGCATTCTCAGAACTTGCAGGCGTTTTACTAAGGCTCATCTCTTATCAGCAGAATTGGAGAGAGAGGACGTCATACCTCAACCAGACGAAGTTGAATATTGTTGTCTGCAAATTGCGCGTCCCTCAGATTCTGACCCCTCAAGCCTTGCATCAGTATTGCCACTTGCTCATTCTCCTCCATCTGGGCCCTCACCCTCTTAATCTCCCGCGAGACATCTCCTATTCTCTGCAACCACATGAAATAAAGAAAAAACTCAAATTGACCGATCCACGAACGATCAACTCAAGGAAATCGACGAAGCGACTTAAGTTCTCTCAAACTCATGAAAAAGTGCATACATAAGACATGAATTTTGTCCGATTTCTCGGAGGTGATCCTCAAAAAACCGAAATTTGTACGCACACGCAATTTCCAACGGCAGGAAAGGGAAATTAGAGAAAGCGGAGGAGAATGCGACGCGATCATTTTGCGTTCATGACCAGCTCATTCGACTCTTCATCTGCAAATAAGCGACCACGACGACGACGCATTCATCGAACTCCTCAAAAAACCTGGTTAGCAGACATGGAATCAGAGGAAGGATAGAGCAACCGGCGTCCCATTTACTCCGGAAGCGCGAAGCTCACCGTGGAAACGCCGTTGACGGGCTTGGATTGCAGAGGCCGCGACGACGACGGCGACGGCGACGGCGACGACGACGACGAACCGTTCAAGGTGCTCGGCGGCGGCGGCGGCGACGGCGACTTGGGCGGTCCGGTCCGGCCCGGCTTAGGATCCGCGGCCACAGCGAGGACCGGCTTGGCCCGCGATCTCCGGAGCTCGAACCGGCCCGGCGGCGAGACGTGGGCCGGGAAGTTGCAACGGAGGGGCTCCACTCCGCCGCAGCACACGAGCTGCGACACCGCCTCCATTGCCGGAGCTCTAGAGAGAGAAAGAGAGAGAGAGAGGGAGAGAGAGGGAGAGTGCTTGTGGAGGTGGAGAGCAAAGCGAGAAGTTGGGTGGTTTTGCAGCGCGGGGGGTTTTTGTTTGTAGTGGGGACGAAGGGCTGGCCGGCGGGCGAACACGTGGCGCCATTGGAGCAAAGGGAATGGCATATAATGTTCCCTTTTTCCTTTGGGGGCTTATTTATTTTATCAGCGTGATTTTACAAGGTGATTTGTTTATTGTTTTCCGTTTATGGTGACTGGGCATAAGGTGAGCAGCGGTCTAGGGTCGACCCTGGATCGACCCTGGATAGCCCCTGCGGGTCCTTGGCTTGCAGTTCCCAAGGGACGGATCAGTCATTATCGGCCCTTAATTTCGAACCAACATTGCATGCGGTTAATTAAGGTAGTAAGAGTTTTGGGTTGGTCCAACCCCTGACCAACCAATGTATATTATATTATATTATTGATAATTCTTTTATATATTCAAATTTAAGTAAAATGTCTGTTATATTATATTATATTATATTATATTGAGATGTTATCAATAACACTAATAGTAATTTCAATTTAAAACTTTTGTTGAGTATTAATTATGTGTCGTTTGTTTTGTTTTCAGGTTTTTAGAAGTTCAAGTGAATTAACAAGATATGAAGTTATATATTCATGGTTTATATTAAGTATTTTGAACTTTTTATGGTTTAATTGTATTTTACTAATGAATTTCAGTTGCACTTTGCTTTTCAATTTGTGTCAAATGGTAGAAGTTTTTGAAAAGAGTAGAGTAATCTTTGCTTGATTCTACGGTGATTTGCTAGTCAGTGGTGTGAAGCTCATTTTTTGGTTGAGTGGATTTTACATGATCAAATGCAGGAAAACGCTTTTTGCATATGGTGTTATGAATATTAAAGATAGATTGATTATAAGAACTTTCCATCTTGTCCCATATCTACGGAATTTCTATTATTGTGTTATCTTAAATTTGCTAAACATGTATTGGAATTTATAGTTTAGTTACACAATGCCGCATTGTTGATGGATGTGTAATTTAAATTTGTAGGTTTGCTTTTTTAGGGAGTATAAAAAAATAAGACAAAAAAAATTATCGATCGGTCCTGGGTTGACCCTGGAACCGGACCGAACCCATTGGGTCGGTCCGGTCCGGTCCTTGGTCCTAGGCTCAATAGGTCAGTCCTCGGTTCTAAAAATTGAGGACCAACACTATACGGGTTGGTCCTAAGATTAGGGGGTGGCCCGGACCAACCCGACCATGCTCACCCCTAGCTTGGCATCGGGAAGGAGGTTGATCATTTGACTTTCCATATGGAAAATTACATGTTTGGCCCTAAACTTATAGTGTCAATTTAAGTTCTAAACTTCTCAATTTAATTAAAGTAATTCTAAGTGTTTTTGCAAAATTTTCAATATAATCCTTGTGATTGCGATCAATTGGTATTGTCTAATTCATTAACATGATGATTCAGTTACTGTCGATCATCCTACATAACACAATTGACGATTTTAAGTGTGATGAAATAACGTGGTTAGGTATTTTTTATTTATTTTTCCCTTCTTTTTTTGTTTTTTACCTTTTCAATGTACTTTTTTCCTAAGATTTTCTATTCATCGTCCGTGGCAGCTCAATTTCGTTATGAGATTACTGAACGATCATGACAATCTCACTAGGGTTGTAAGACCTTCCGATGACGCCAACCACTTCTAATCTAGACCCGATGGCAAGCTGACGAACCTCCAGATATGGAAGCTCTGCCCGTGGCCATTGAATTCATCGAGATCAATGGGTACAAGCTCAGCGACCACGGAGGAGTAAACGTTCACCTTTACGTCATGCAGATTGGTGCCATTCTACTCTATTGCTAAAAAAGTAAAAACGCAAATCAATCAAGTAATTGAAATTGCGGTGCAAGTAAGCACGCACTTAAGGATAATAAAAGAGTACGATAAAAAAAATAAAAAATAAAACCTACACAATTCTAAGAAAAACAAAAAAAAGAAAAAGAAAAAGAATCTGTAACTTGTCGGGTGTTTATACATCACCAAAACAACCTGAGACATCTTTGTGTTCGTGCAGGTTTATGCCATGCCTGCTAAAGTAAGGAGTAGTTTTCCTTGTTGTTTTCCATCCATAGGGAGGTTTTACCTGGTGATGCTTACAATTTTCAACAAAAGGTACAACTTATTCGATACTTACAAGATTATAGTATTAATTTGGTTCGTCAAACCATAGTTAACTTGCTATTTTTCATCCAAAGTGAGGTTTTGCCTGTCAATAGTTATCCAACCCTCATCGAGTTTGGAAGCTTTTTAAAATTATCCATGTAAACGGTGACCATACCATGAGGATAGCCAACGTCCATGTTAGCAATTTCCAAGTAAAGTTTGCCGAATAGACTTAATTAACAAAACGAAAATGTTTATAACTCAATTAGCAAAATCGAAAATTTTAAAACTAAATTGGTTGAAATATAATTTGGTTTAGAACTTTTTGGACGATTTTCAGTTTGCATGTAATGATATATGTAGGAAATCAAATTTGTGCGTGCACCTAATTCACACACATGTTATTTCCTAGCTACTTAAGCTAATTTTATAGTTGCAATACACAAACCTTTGATGAATATAATGATTTTGTTTTTTATGAATATAATACTTGACCTGCAGAATTGTTCAGGTCAATTGATTCAGTGGGCATGGAAAGATGACAAATATTCTGTGTTATCTGGTTTTTGTAGAGAAGAGGGAAAAAAAGCTATTATAATCCAAGTGAAACAGTCTTTAGCTCGGTAAAATTAATTTATTCCTACTTTTCATTCGATTACAATCGTAATGAAGCACGACCAGCTAAAATTATTTCATTAAACACTTTGGCTGCGTTTGTTTTATAAAAACCTCGAGATTTATTGCTTGTATCACTTACAAAAATGAATAAATGAAAAATATTTTCATTGCTCACAAAATTAGTTAGGTATAAATTGTTGCCAATAACGAAAATATTTTCCTTTGAATTAAATGATAAAACCAATCATTTTTCGAAAAATATTTTTCAAATTTTAATTTTTTTAACCAAAGGCACTCTTCAATTCGTTTTGAACAAACCCCACAACCAAACACAAATTATTTTCTAGATCAAACCCAATAAGCATTTAGGCTCCATTTGTTTTATAGAAAATAACTTTCAGAAAAATGATTTATGATTTTTCAGTATTTCTTTCATGGAAAATAAACTAGTCAAGGAAAATATTTTCTGCTATTGGAAAAAACTCCAAGTGAGGCTCCCCGTTGAGGAAGAACGTGCCACTGCAGGACTGGAGCCAAAACTTTGTATCCCAACAGTGGTCGACGGCTCACCACCCTCCTCCATCAATGGCTTAGCTGGCTTTGGCCATGAGGTTTGTTCTTAGGAGGATGAGTAAGTATCGGGAGTAGGATCCGATTGGAGATTGGAGGCATTTTCAAACACCTAAAATTAAATTAGGTCTAACTAATGGGTCCACCTTTTCGTCCAAAAATAAATAAATAATGGGTCCACTTCTCATCTGTGAAAAATATTGATATGTATATATTAGCAGCGAAGCCGTCATCAATCCGACCTTAGCTCAGTTGGCAGAGCGGAGGACTGTAGTGGATATCACAGCCAATCCTTAGGTCGCTGGTTCGAATCCGGCAGGTCGGATGTTTTCCATTTTCATTTTTATTTCTACCTTTTTGGATGTGGAAAAGCTTAAAAGTGGTTTTTGTGTGGTAACTAATAACTATTACAAAATTGACAATCTAATATATTATCTCGCGTTGACTATCATGTCTTGTGTTTGAAGTGCGGACTTAGGTTTGGAATAGCTTTTACTTTGTACTTGATCAAATTTTGTAACTCATACCTTTGGCTTTCTTTTTTGGTGTAGAAACCAAAACTCCTGAAATTTTCACAATGCTCAACTGTTGACACGTAGATTCATGTATAATTTTCCTCATTAAATCTAAATAATATTTTAAATTTTGACAGGAAATTAAAAATATGTTTTTTGCATTCGATTAAGTTTTGAAAACCCGAGTAGATAGAATTCAAATCAAAGTAGATCTGGAAATAATCATAACATAGAACAAGATAATAGTGAGAACAATGAGGAAAATCAATCTTAAAACGACAATTAAACTCCAATTGGCAGTAATATTTATTTTGTAATAATGCATTTTGCTAATATATTTCTATTAAATGATTCAATATAATTTGCTGTACAACTATACCGATCTTGTATAGAGGACACAACTTTCACATAACCGGCCTGCATTCGTATTCTGACCTTGCACACATCTCCCAGCGCACCATGGAAACTAGTCATGCCCGTGCCTAATTTTCTTTTATCTTTTTAGCCACGATGGTTACTTGATTGAACTGTTTGTATAATTTAACAAATAAAAAGTTTAGATGGATCATATTCTTGATAAAAGCAAAATAGCGATCATATGTGAATTCATGAACAATATTATTCAAATTACACTCAAAATACTAATTCATGCATTGCAATTACGTTTATGTGTGGTGGAGCATCTCGTGGAAGGCTTTGGGAGACTAGCAATATTAAGCGACAATACAAAGGACGAAACAAGGCCATGCCTTGTCAAGATCTACAAAATCTGATATTTGTTACCACTTTATATATACTTTTTATCGCTTTTTGATTATAACAAAAAGGGAGAAATAATATAAATATACATATGTGTTGATATTAGTTATTGAGCTGCAATTATCTTTACATATATAATTATATGCTCAATCTATTTGCTATCTTCTGCTATATTTTGATTTGAATTAAATTATTCTTTAATATTGCCCTGATATATTAAAAGTGTGATTACACATCTGCATATTCAGAGATTGTTTTGTCATCATAAAAAATGGGGAGATTGCTTTGTTAGAGAAATCCCTTATAATATTTTGAAGATGACAAAAAAATCAATGGCTACTAATGTGTTTAATGGTTGAGTAACAGACTATACATATAATAGAACATGTAAATAACATTGTCGAAATCTATATTTGGAAGAATCATAAGACAAACTCTATGCTGAAGTTAAATTTATTCAGACTATGTCCAAATCTTAAAACTAAATATGTTCGAAGTAGATGGTAGATTTGGTTCTTTATGTTTGGTTCAACTTTGAAGCTGCATTTTAGCTTTCAACATGCCTTCAAAATACTAAAAGCCCAAAGCTAGTAGGAACTAGCTTTGGGAATGTTGAAATTATTTTTTCCCTTCCAAAACTACCCTCACTAATTCTTCATATTTTCGATTTTGCCATGATTATTATTATTTTTTAATTGAAAAAGGAGGTGGCCCTTTGTCGGACCGGCAAAGGGCTACAGCCGCCGGCAAGCCAGATCTGGCACCGGTGGTCATTGGTTGGGTCGAGTGACCCTCGTTGAAGGTTGCCCGACTTTGGGCGACCTCAGCCAACGACCGCAAGCGCTAGATCCGACTCGTCGGCGTCTAAAGCCCTTCGCCGATATGGGGAAGGGTTTAATTCAATTTTCAAAAAAATAAAATATATATTTACATATATTATACCCTTTAAAGCTCATTGCAAAAGTTTTTTTTTTTTTTTATCAAACATAAATTCAACTCAAAATCCATTTGCAAAAAAATTTTACCAAACACAATTGCATTCCCCAAAGTAGCTTTGGGCTTTCAGCATTTGCATTGGACTCAAAGCCCCTTACAAATGTTGAACCAAACGCAACCTATGTTCAGACTTACGTTTAGAATAGAAAGTCTACTTTAGATGGAAGATACTCAGACTTCAGACAGAATACTCTTAGACTTTACATTCAGAACGAGACACAAGTCCAGAACGTGACAAGGTCCAGAACGACATAAGTTCAAAACATAGTAGATTCAAAACGAAGTATGTTCAAAATGAGAGAACTCGACAAAACATAACACAAGCCCCAAACATATAACGGCTAGTGATCTGATTTGGATTCTACATTAAGATAGATTTGATTAACTCAATCTAATTAGTTGATAATTGGATCTTAAATACAAGAACTTTCTAAACGAAGAAGTTTTACTTATGGAAACCGAGATTCTGTTTGTATGGGCGATTAGAATCAATTTGAAATTCTACTTCTGTCACTCAACGGCTACTAAATCTTCTTGATGCAAATCTGTCAAATTGGTAGATTGGAAGACAATCTTCTAGATACTGTCCAACAGCTAGTTTGGAAGTTGATGAGTATTTAAGAAGACCAATGACCGATGAGCAAGTAAGAGACGAAACATATAATTTATAGTTCCAAAATATGAGTGAACTTTAATCATACACTTATTTTTGGTGAGCTTAAATGTTTGTGATTGTGAGAGAAATACCAAAAGTATAACTTAGTGAGATAGTGTGATCTACCACTAAGTGTTTAAATCTCTTGTTGATCACATAGTGGAATCCAACCAAAAGGTTGTTAGCGTGGGAGGGTTGATCACATAGTGGAATCCAACCAAAAGGTTGTTAGTGTGGGAGGGTGGACGTAAGCTTGATCTAAACCGAACCACTATAAATTTCGTGTGCAGCATTCTTTTTCCTTAACTCTCCGTTGCACACTAATAGATTATTTCAAAATTTTGTTCCATCGCATAACAGATTTTGAACATCTACCAGAAATTTGGTGACTCGCTTATTAAACTCTGATCCTTATTCAAACTTTGCTCGCAACTTATTTGATTCCACATTTATTTGTCAAGATTTCTTTTGAACACCTATTCATCCCCCTCTAGGTGTTTGTACTAGCATTTTCATGATTGACTTTCCCGAGAAGACAAAGAAAAGAGATTTGAGAGAGAGATTGACCATTTTGAACTTAGTATTTACTTTTTCTTTTTGAAATTATTTTCTAATAAACATTTAATTGGGCAAGCCCACAAGCCATGTCATCGGACTTTGTTACTTAAATGATCATTTTTTTTACGACTGAATTTTAACCACATAACTTACTAGAAGAAATTGAGGATTGAAACATCCAACGTGGATTTTGACTAATTCCAGGACAGCGTTTAGTTATACGCCACACTATGCGGAGGGAGAATAATTTAACTTTATGAATGTCACTTTTATTTGAATTAGATCTAAATGGAGTATTGGAAATGGATTATATGGAACTGAACCGAGTGAAAATAGATTCGGTTTAATTGGCATGAACTAATTGAATATCTGTGATTATTAACTGTGAACAACCACATAACGGAGAAAATTGTTCAATTAATTATTATTCTCATGTAATAATTCCTCAACAAGAAATCTTCTATGCCATGGATCCTGGTAAAGGGAGTCTTAATGACTCCGGCTTCCAACCAAGGCAGATGTCATATTTGCCATCATTAGTGTTGAATAAACATGGACCATCTGGTTGGACGCTCCATAAACAGAAGTGTCGGCATCGTTGTGCTTCTAAAGCTCTGCGTTGTCTATAAACATCAAAGTGATGAAAGTTACCCGGCCACTGAAAGCTGCAATAAAAGAGAGTGACGCTTACGAACGCGTTGGGTCGAAATCTAAAGGACCAAGACACGCCAGGAGTGAGTGTTTGGAAGCCGAGATCGTCATCCTTGGATCTGCAGTGGATTGTGAGGCTCACCCCTCCGGGCAAATTGTTAGTGATGTTAACTTGAACTTTGTCTTTCCTAAAGAAACCATCAGGTTCGGCAGCTTCACACACAAAGCAAAACAAAACAAGGGAAGCCAAGGACACCAAAATGAGCCTCGTTGGTTTTCCCATCTTTCAAGCCCGGCCTTCGTTTTGAGAGAATAGTGACAAAAGAGTCTTGGCAATCAGCTCTATTTATAGGACGAAGATGATGCTTGTTTTATAAACTGAGAGCTGAATCAGAAATGATCTGGGGGACTATTTCCACCCCCTCATTGTTTGCTAGGTTGACAAAAATTGGCCTGACAACTAAATCTTAGATAATAAGAAAAACGAAAAAAGAAAGTAAATAAATTTGGGGCTGCCATATTGGAATTGAATGATTGTGGGCAATTTTGTCTCTTTAGTGAAAATAGAGTGAATTAGTCATACAGAGGGAAAAGAGCTGTCCTCAAATATTTTTGTCTCCAATTAAGTAGATCCATGAGTACAAAGCAGTATAATAAAGTCTTTGCCATTTTTTTCCTTTTTAATCTAATATTGATTGAGGAACCCAGTATTTTATAATTGGATAGATTCTATGCGGAAAAACTTGTCTAAAAATTCATAAACCTATGGTACTTTTGTCAATTCAGTTTCATATCTTTTAATTATGCATATTGAGTCAATGTAGCCAATTTTAACCAAAAATCACCAACGTCGACGCTAGTTGTTCTACATGGCACAGATGAAAACAATATGTGATTATATTTCAATATTTTTTCTTTTCTTCTTTTCTTTGCCTTTTTTTTCCTCTTCTTTGATTAGTTTTTTTTACAACTTTGACTGGTGAGGTTGCTAATCATAGGTGAAGCCCTCACCCAAATTAGGCGAGAACTTTGTGCCCTTTGCCACCAAGAAGAGAGGGCATCGGCCCTCGCTAGATCTAGGCAAGGTTGGCAACCTCACTAACCGGGTTGTTAAAAAAAAAGCAAATAAAAGAAAAGAAAAGAAAAATAAAAAATAAAAAAATTCAAAAGATTATTATTAAGATTATCCATATTAGCATCAGTCGATCGTGTCACGTATGATGGCTAGTGTCCATATCTACGATTTCCACTAAAATTGGCCAAATAAATTCAATTGGCAAAATGTAAAAATGTCTAAAACTCAATTAATATAGTTAAAAGGTTTAAGACTAAATTGAGTAACGTGTAATAAGTTCAGGAATTTTTGGATAATTTTTCCATTTATACGCAAATAAATAAAAAAAACTTGAAATTGAATTACTTGTCTATTTACTTTCTTATTCTAGGGCTATTGTGCTGTGGATGGGCTTGTGCAATCCGTTGGTGTACTTCAATTTTGTTATCGATTTGTTCAAGTATGTTCGTTTGAGTTCCTTGCATGACAATCTAGATTACATGTCCTAAGAAAAAGTAGAAAAATGAAAGATTTCATGAAACGTTCTTTTTGTAAAAAGAGAAAAGGTGCCGAATTTTGGTCGTTATAAAATATCCGGCAGAATCAAGTCCCCATGCCTCGAATTTCTAATTCGTAGAAGCAAAACGAATTCTCATGTTTTACTTAGCCTCTAATCCACCCATACTAGGTCAGTGACATCTCTTAGAGAAAAACGAATAAGCATAATAAATTGAGTAAAACAATAAGCATAATAAATCGAGTAGAATCAATGTCGCAATCGGTAGGGTCTTGGACCTTTCGGTCCAGCTTGGCAATTCATAAAACCCATCAGGGAATTTCAATTGCCTCTCGAGAGGGTTACGACAATTTTTGTTTGTCATGTTAATCAATTATCTTGACTATTGGTATAAGAATGTCACTTCTATTTGAATTAGATCTAAATAGAGCATTGTAAATGGATTAAGGAACTGAACTGACCGAAAACGATTAAACTTGATTGGCATGAAGCGGATGGATTGAATGCATGCTATGATGCAAATCAATTTGATCATTATTTCAAATCATATAAATGCAAACGACCACAAAAAAGAGAGATTATTCCATGAATCGATCTGAATAATTATAATGATTTCCCAACATACAAGTCTCTATGCCAAGGATCCTGATCAAGGGAGTCTTGATGATGGCGAGGTCCAAGGTTTGCAGTTGTCATATTTGCCATCATCAATGTTGAATAAACACAGACCGTCTGGCACGACACTCCATATGCAATGATGTAGGCTATGTTATCTATCTCTTGTGTGTATGACATCAAAGTAGTGAAATTGACCTGGCCAATCAAAGCCACAAAAGAAGAGTATTTTTTATGCACATGTTGGTTCAAAATTTGAAGGACTAGGATGCATCAAGGCCAAGTCAATGGAAGTCGAAATCATCGTTCTTGGATTTGTGGTGGACTTTGAGAGTCACTCCCCAAGCAAATTGTTATTGAGTATAATGTTAACTTAGAGTGCCTTAACGCACCATCTAGCGAGTGACAAAAGAGACTTGGCAATCTAATTCATTTAGGCTGCATTTAGTCGTTTGGATTCTAGTTAGAATATGACTAGATATAAAATCATCAAATTTTACTACATTCAATTCACTATTTAGTAAAAAAGCTAGATATTTTCATATTCTATTATTTCTTGTTTGGTATGAAAGACATGTCGATGTAAATAAACATGAAAATGCACAAACAAGATAGAAAGAATTTATCATGATTCACTAATAAAGAAAGCACAAATGCATGCACAGTCTACGTCTTAAAAGAAAAAAAGAGCTTGTTGTAGCATTTTAGAGCCATAGGTTCGCAATGACAAAAAAATGTAAATCATTATAGCAATTTTGATAAGTGCCAAATATAGTAAAAGAGAGAAAATATGATTATTCACCTTAACAATTCCAAAAAATAAAGTGCTTTGAATCTCGTGCCACTTTTGTGAAACATCAACATGAACCACAAAGTGATGAAAACGTGGAGTTTTGACTTTTTTTTTGCAGCTTTTCATAGAGTTTTGACGTGAACTAGAGAGTTACAAAGGAAAATGAGCTTCGACTATCTTATTGTTTTTGTGAAGTTTTGATGTGAACAAAAAACTACGAAGGACTCGTGCAGCTTCGATATGAACTAGAGATACTAAGAAAAATGAGACAAAGTGGATTAAAAAGATTCTTTTCAAGTTTGAATATTTTATTATTTAAAATCGGGTTCTTACTTCATTTTTATTTACTTATTTTTTATATATTTTTCTCTCTTTTTTATTCCCTTCCATCATTCCTTAATAAAAAATTTATTAAATAATAAACTATACTAAGTTATCTATAATATGTAATAAATATAGATAATATATATGTATATATATGCAAAATATATATTATAGAATAAAAATTCACATATATAAATAAAAAAACGAAATTTGTCCATTATTTTTTTGTTATTTTGAAATTTTTATATTAGAATGCAAATATTATTATATTTAATTCTTATTTTATTTTATTTTTAATTTTTAAAAAAATTATTTGAGAAAATAGCATTTATGCCATGAATATAAGAAAATTCTATTCATTTCTATCCCAACTCCCACGTGAGATATTTTTATCCAGATTGTTTCTTCCTTATATCCAATTTTACCATATTTTGAGCCAAAAGTAAACATGAAATATGATAATTTATTATATCCCAAATTTTATCCTAACTACCAAACGTAGGATTAAACAAGGAAACAAGAAATTACTTGGGTGGGGCCGTTTCCAATTCTAGTATCGTTTAAGGACTTAGTAGGGGGACGTGGTTTACCCGCTTAATTTGTTGCCCAAGTTTGTCTATTAGAAATAAGTTGTCTATAAATTTAGTAGTTAACACATGCTAACTCAAGAAACTAAAAAAAGTGAGGATTCGTTTTGCTCATATGAGATTTTTTTATGTAGGGCCTACGTAAAAAATCTCGTCATTGGGAAAAAAGTAACTAAAAAAACATAAAAGAGAATTATGTAGGGCCTGCATGTTTGGCCGAGCCTATTGGTGAGCTAGGCCGTCCCATGAATTGCAAGTCTTTACAAAGAAGAGATGGAAGTGATCAGCGCAAGCATTTCAAAGAGAATGAACAGGTTGTGATTTCTTTTCATCCCGTCCCACGAATTGCATATATCTATTTCCCTCTTCTCTGAGATAGTCTACTGATTAGTAATTCACACGGCTCCGGGAGACTAAGGATCGAACCTTAGTGAGAGAGTTTAGGGTTTTCTAAAAACCACCAAAATGTCATATCTCTAACTCAATTCTGTTTCAGATTTTTGCTCCCTTTTAATAGAGCACGAGTGTTGAACCCACACCTATGGTATTAGCGTCCCCACCCCTCAATTCCCTTAGCATTTGTGCAGCTTTAAAATAGAAAGTTGGGTTAATAATATGAAAAATCTTAACCTGGTACGTCTGTAATTATTGATGCTTAAAATTAGCCATGCTATCATGTGCCGGTTACATTGGTGAAAATCACTTCGGGGCTAAAGGGAATTGCATATATGTCCTGTGAAGGTTGGTGTAATATTGGCTGTCGACGGGTACACAAATGGAGATTTGATGGTCGACGATGGTGAGCCACGTGCCCAGCCATCATGATGCGAGTCTTGGGTAATTTTGATGGTAAACTTCCGAGCAAGTTTTTCAAAGACATTCAAAAAGGGAGCCAAAATAACGTGCAAAAGGAAGGCGATTAATGACCAAAAACCTACCTGAGTAAGTTATCATCAATGGATAAAGACACGATCGAGGCAGTTAAGAATGAATTGGTTGAAGAATAGGGAACATGCCAAGAGATAAAGGCGGCAATTCAAATTAATAACCGCTCGACAGTCATGGGACTTTCCTATAAATACCTTGAATTCTATAACGAGAAGCATCCCAAACAACACATCCAAAATATTTTATCTTATTCTCCGATTATCTTAGTTTAGCTTAGTTTAGCTATAATTTCATATTCACATTGTTGATTCAATTCCGGCGAGTATCAATATCTCGGGTGGTACTATTGAATAGATTCCAGTGTTGTCATATCGTTTAGTGTCGTCAAATGGATTCCGACGTTGTGTCCTTATACCCATATATGAGCAGTGCTTTCCCGGTGTTATTTTTATTATCCAATGTCGTTGATTAGATTCCAATATTGTGTTCTCATATCTACATACCAGCAATGCCTTCCTAGTGTTGTTTTTAGTGTCTAGCATCATTAATTAGATTTCAATGTTGCGTTCTCCTACCCATATAGAAGCAGTGCATTTCCGGTGTTATTTCTACTGTCCAGCATCATCAATTAGATTCAAACATTGTGTCCTCGTACCCATCTAGTAGTAGTGCCTTCCCAATTTTGTTTCTACCATTTAACGTTGTCGATTAAATTTCGACGTAATGTCCTCGTACCCATCTAGAAGTAGTGCTTTCTTGGTATTGTTTTTGCTATCCAACGTCGTCGATTAAATTCCAACATTCCCAATTAGGAGCAATGCCTTGTTTCTGCTAGACAACATTGTTAATTAAATTCCAACGTTGTATCCTCATACCATCTACAAGCAGTGCCTCAATGTTATTGTTTCTACTATCCAACATCGTTGATTAAATTCTGACACTATGTCCTCGTACCCATCTAGGAGTGATGCCTTCCCGGTGTTGTTTCTACTGTCCAGCGTCGTCGATTAAATTCCGACATTATGTCCTTATATACCTATCTAGGAATAATCCTTTCTTAATATTGTTTCTATCATCCAATGTCATTGATTAAATTCCAAAATTGTGTTTATTAATCTACCCGGTCATAGTTAGCTCTTATTAGCGTGTTAAAGTGTATTTGAACTGAGCTATTGATTAAATTCTAGCGAAGTCTAAGCTTGATATTATTAGTTCTGGATCTATATTGAATGATTTCATTGAAATCAAAGTTATATATATTATAGCATTTGACCCTCTCTATCCAAAATGAGTACATAATCTAAATCTTCTCAAAATAAAAACCAAAGATAACATTTGGTGAAAGATATTTCGTTGCAGGATTCAAAATCGACGAAATATAAATAAATTTATCTCAAACTAATTTTTTAATTACCAAAAAGCTCAAATTGGTATACCTATAATAAATTTATTCTAAACTAATCTTTTAACCATAAAAAAATCCAAATCAATGCATTTGTGACAAATTTATCGTTTTGCAATTTTCTATTAAGATGGATTAAAACCACAAAAGCCATAAAGTAGTACACATATGATAAACGGAGGATAAAATCCAAAATCGACATATTCGTCAACTTCACATATAATCCAAATTAGCAATTTGACGATAAATTTGGGCAAAAATTAATGGAATGTAAATTAATCAAGTGAATATCAATATGAGGTTTTTGATAATCAAAAAATTAATTTAAAATAAATGCACCATATAGGATCGGACCACTTAATTGAAAAAAGGAAAATTAAGACATACCAGTCCAGTCCAATCAATCTGATTTATAGTGCCGAGTTGAAAAGCAGACTAGTTATCCTCTATTCTCAAAATTGGAAATTGGAAATTAGGAATCGGACCTGTTATTATGGTGACAGCCGTTCAGAATTGGCCGGTGCGGTTTTAGGAGCCCTTGCTCACCCCCACTTCAAAGACCATCTTGAGTTTGAAGAAGACAGCAACAAGGGGAAAGAAAGCAAAACACCATGAATTGAAACCTCGTACGTACCAGAAGCAAGGAACCGGAGTTCTTCATGTTCATCAGATTCAGAACACCCATGTTCCATTTCTCTCGGAAAGCCCTGCTCCACGTCAGGGTTCTTCAACTTCCGCCGCAAGCCGACTCCCTCCGTCTGCTGCTCAGATTTTCCTCGACCTCCTCGAAGTCGCCATCGTTCACGGTCTCCTACCTCGTCAACTCCTGTGGGTTGTCTCCGGAATCGGCTCTCTCCGCTTCCAAGCTCGTCAAGTTCGAGACCCCTTCGAGACCGGACGCGGTCATCGGCGTATTCAAGAACCGAGGTTTCACTCCAGCTCAAATCTCGCACATTGTCAGGAGATTCCCCGCGTCGCTTTCGTCGGACCCAGATAAGACCCTCTTGCCAAAAATCAATTTTTTTGGCTCGAGAGGGTTTTCCGACCTCGAATTAGCCAAACTCGTGATTGCCGTCCCGAAGATTTTGGGCAGGAGCCTGGAGCAGCATTTGGTACCCACTTTTCATTACATCAGTAATTTGTTGCAATCCGATGAAAAGGCCATCGCAGCCATCGGACGTGCTCCGCGACTGTTATACGAGGATCCTCAAGCTGAATTTGTTCCTGAAATCATGACTTTGAGGAGTGCCGGAGTGCCTGAAGAGAACATCAGGCATTTAGTCTTGTACCACGGGCAAATTTTTTGGTGTCGGTCCTTGAAATTTGATGAGACCATGAATAGGGTGAAAGCAATGGGTTTTGACCCTTCCAAACTGAGCTTTGTCATGGCTCTGCATGTGATTATGGGCATGAGCGAGTCGATGTGGAGGAGGAAAATCGGTGTGTATGGCAAGTGGGGTTGGTCCGAGGAGGTGGTTGTTTTAGCTTTTAGGAAGTATCCATTGTGTATGGCATTGTCGGAGAGCAAAATTACTGCTGCAATGGACTTCTTTGTCAATGTGCTGGGGCTCGATTCATTGGTTATTTCTCAACGTCCGTTAGCCTTAACGTTTAGCTTAGGGAAGAGAATCGTTCCTCGGGGATCGGTCTATCAAGTTCTGCTGTCTGAAGGTTTAATTAAACCTTGTAGCCTGACTGCATTGTTGGCTGTTTCGGAGAAGAAGTTCCTGGAGAAGTTTGTGACTAGTAATTTGGGAAAAGCACCGCAGTTGTTGGCTCTCTATAATGAGAAGATGGGTCTTGCACGCTAGAAGTTTTGGTACTTGCTCGGGTTAATCTAGGATAGGATGCTTGTGAAACCGTAGAAAAT
The DNA here is from genome assembly GCA_016097595.1 of Eucalyptus pumila. NCBI lineage: Eukaryota > Viridiplantae > Streptophyta > Magnoliopsida > Myrtales > Myrtaceae > Eucalyptus > Eucalyptus pumila. The sequence goes on from CM027853.1 coordinate 38,312,146, forward strand.
CATGCTCTTCTTTTTGTCTTTTGTCTACATGCTACTTGATAAAGGTAAATTCTTCATATGTAGGCTATTGTTTCATCCCTGCATGTTTAATATTTAATTTTCTATACTGAAACTGAATTGAAACTTGAGGAAAAATCAATTGATGATGGCTTTTCCTTCTGCAATTACTAATTTCATTCCTCTAAATTCTCTATGCCTAGCTGTGTTCTCCTGGTAATTATTGTTGCGTTGTGTCCCTGTAGTAATGGAACTTCTGGCCGTGCTCAATACTAAGGTGCTGATGTGACTCAAGGCAGCTCCTAATCAAGTTTGGGGGAATCACGATGAAATGCTCTGATTAGTAGTTTGTACTTTCATAGATAATGGCAAAAGCTATTTGTCTACAGTTTGGTCTAGACTCAATATGAAGTGGAGTGTTATAGCAATTATGTTCAGCAAATTAGATTGGTATCTTTTTGAATTTTCTGTCATGATCTTTCATGCAAATTGAGACCGTGTGAGTTTAAAGGCAATGTGTATGAGCAATCAGGGATTTCAGTATAAATAAGGCAACATATGACTTGAGACAGAGGAGGAAAATCAATGTTATGCAGAAAGTGCGGATCTGTTTTTGCTTTAAAAGAGGAATCCTTGGGGTAGGGAGTCATCTGAGAGAGAGATCGCAGACAAACTGGTTTGTCAACATCCTTATCATTCAATAGCCTATAAGGATTCTGTCCAGTGGTTTGCCTGGAGAGACTGTAGATTGCTCATATCCGGCTGTTCCACACAATTTACTGAAGAAGCTTGGTGACTGATGATTGGGAAAGGTCCTCACTCGTTGGAACTATGCCGAGAAGCTGAGAAGATGAGTCTTGCATGCTTGATCAGAACTCAAGGTACTTGGCGGGAAAACTGGAATGTTCATAAACAAAAAGAAGATTCTCCTTCTCTTGGTTATATTTTTGCTACTTGGTGAAGCTTTTTTCTTAATTTATTAACGTATTCATTTCACTCTGCTGGGTTTAAAAGTTCTTCCAATCTTCATTGCAATTCTCTTTGCAGCTGTTTTAATGTCAACCATTCTAAATTATGAGGTGCAGTAAATTACTCTAGTGCTCTTACATCTACATATATTATCTGATGCAACTGGTGCTTCGTCCAGAAGTTTCTTAATGCTCTTAAATCTTACTTGGGAATTGCATTGAGATTAATCCATCCAATTATAGCTAGTAATTTCCCTGGATTTTACTTTTCTAGAAGCACGGCCTGTCAATGTACATGCTTCTGCAGCAGTGTTACTTGCCCTGAGTCCTCGGAATGTTCAAGTGACAGATATACCCTGATGCTATAAAATACTAGTTGAATTTAGTCCTCTTCTAGATTCTCTTATTGCGTAAAAAGTGAGTAAAAAGTGAGGTATACTCCATGCCTCACTCGATTTTTAACTTACTCAAATAGGCTAGAGACAACTCCTCTTTAAAAGAATCATCATAGTGTCAATTTGACTTAACATCAAATAACTCAACGTTGTGCAAAGTATGGACTTGGGAGAGCCCACACGTCTTAAGAGTTGTAAGCCCATCTTTTAGGCAATTTCCCTAAACTTAACGTCCATTCCCCTCCGAACAGAAAAGGTAGTCCACGACAAGGGTTAGATGCGAGATTTGAGTACTATTTTATTAAGTTTTCAACTGTAGACCCTCTCATCACAGTCGGGTTTTACTTGGCCAATACAAGTTACCTCATATTAAACTATTACCTTATTAGACTGATCCTGGAAAATGATAAATATCAATCTCAATTAAAGTAGTTCAATCTCAAGTAGTTCACGTTAGAAAAACTCTTATATTAGAGGGGAGAGAGATGGGTCAAGTAGTGTTGGAGCAAGAGAGAGCAATGAGATCTTCAGTCCCAAACTTGTCCAAAATTGTGAATCAGAGGGAGGGAAGATAGCCTGTGCTGGGTTGGTCTTAGAAAAACAACACCAATGGAGAGCAGACGAGATCTGCGAACCTCACTTCAGTGCGGCCCTAGATCAAAGGGAAAGAGACGCCGCGATGAGGTGAGAGCGAGCGGGACAGAGAGAAGCGGCACGCCACCATCCTCAGCAACCACAGCCCCAACCCTTCATCTTGTCACCGTCATCCTCGTCGCAGCCATTTCTTCTTCCCTCAGTCGCCTCAAATCCCTGAGAATCCTGAATGCTCTGCGAAATGGGTTCCTCTCTTGTCTCTTGCGTTCTCTCCTGCCGATGCTCAATTTCTAAATTGTAGTGAGGATATCATGTAATGACGTC